>CM038677.1:731611098-732211098 GCA_021605205.1 Aegilops longissima
TGGTTCCTTTGGAGCCATTCAAGAGCAAAGTATTCAAGCCAAGGAGACAAGGCCCCGGCAAGAGGAGCTTGCCGGGAAGGCCAACCAAGGCATCCCGAGGAACTTGCCGTGACGCGCCACGTGTCCCGGCAAGACCCGGCGAGCGACGAGCTTCTGGACGCGACAAGACAACGACCGCGGCAAGGCGCTTGCCGCGGCAAACTACCAATCTGTACCTGCGCTCCAGCACATCCACTAACGTGTCGCCCTAGGACCTTTCCAAGCGCGCGTGGCAAGAGGCTGTGCGGCCAGCGGAGCGTGGTGGCAAGCGACACTGACAAGATTGCCATCATGGCAAGCGGTGGCGTCCCTGACGGTCCCTGTTTGCACTGTTTGGGCGAAGTAGACGGGCATTTAATGCCTTTGTCCCCTGCCGTCAGGGTTAGGTATGATACACTTTTCAGGTAGATGTACCAACCGCAACTCCTTTTCTATTTTTACCCTTGTCTACGTTGCCACCTGTCGGAGACCCCTTGAGCATATAAAAGGAGGCCAATGCGCAACGTAGAGGGGGGTTGGAGGGCAGAAAACACTCACGCTAGGTCTCGTTAGCAGCTGGTGTGTACTGTAGCACTCAGCGCTCCCAAGCAAGAACTCAATACACTCAGACATGCAGCAGTAGGAGTGTTATCTCTCCGGAGAGCTCCGAAGCTGGGTAAACTGCTCGTGTGCTTCGCCTCGATCCGCTCTTCGTGCGATCTCCGCCCCCCCGCCGAACCGAAAGGGGCTCGGTCCACCGGCCGGTCCCATAGGTGTTCGTGGATCAGCTTCCCCGACATCTTTGGCGCGCCAGGTAGGGGGTGTAGAGATTGTGTGAACCTGATCCGGCGTTCACACGAGCTAGATCTCCATCTTCTTCATCGACATGCCACCGAAGAAGAAGGCTTCGGCGGCAGCTGATCCGTCCACGTCGATCCCACCACCATCCGAGCAAACGGGTCGTGGGGTAGACACCGGCGGAAGAACGGGCGTCGACGAGGGAGCCCACGGTGCTGCCAGGTCCAAGGACAAGGCTGCGCAGACCTCGGCGTCCGTACATGCACTGCGCCCATCTCAGGAGGCGCGGGACCGATAGCGTCATGGTACTCGCAGTACCATACGTTCATTGGGCCAAGATCGAGCTGGTGGATCTCGAGATGCTTAAGACCAGCATGCACGCCAACAGGCTGGCACGAGCGAGGCACGGTCGCCTGGATGGGATACTGCTCCTTCTAACATAGTTAGAAGTCCGAGCATATCCCGCTCCTCGCGCCGTTCGCCACTGCCGCCCACCACTCCAGCAGAAGCCTTGGCGAGAGCTCAACTGCTCCTAGATTACCCTCCAACGGCCGACAAGATCGATGAATGGAGGGCCACCATTCAGAGTCTCATCGGCTTTGCCAACGGCGACACTCCACGGCAACCGAGTGCATTGCTGCCGCGGCAGGACTGCCAGACACGAGCCGATGGCGACGAAATCGGTGGGGGTGCAACCACCATGCACTCTCCACCCCGAAGGCCAAGATCGCCGACTCGCCAGATCCACCTCGACAGCGACTCCACTGCCTCGCCGGATCCACGAGCTCGCCGCGATCAGCGCCAAGTTCTTCACGAAGCGACAGAAGAAGACTTCGTACTACGCGCCAGCGCCGAAGAGAAGCGCGGCGTCAATCAGACCAGCGCGCTAGGCCCCCTGTCGACATGCATGCACCAGGGGAACCAGGCGACTTGCCGTACACGATAGGTTGCCCTGCGTTCACTCGTGAGTTGCGGCAAGTCCAGTGGCCCAGTCCAAAAACTTTCAAGCCAGACGTACCAGAGAAGTATGACGGCCAGACGCACCCGTCGGAGTTCCTCAACATTTACACCATCGCGGTGCAAGCTGCCGGGGGGCGGGACGACAAGATCCTGGCCAACTACTTCCCGCTGGTACTCAAGCCCAATGTCAGATCCTGGCTCATGCACTTGCCGGACAACTCCATATCCTCCTGGACAGATCTATGCCATCAGTTTGTCGGTGCCTTTACTGGTGACCACAAGCCTCATGGCCAAGAGAGCGACCTTCATCTGCTCGTCCAGAAGGAAGGAGAGCCCCTGCGCAAGTACATTCAAAGATTCAGTCGTGTACAGTACAACATCCCGGATGTCCACCCTGCCGCGGTAATCAGCGCATTCCATCAGAACATGCGCAACCGCAGGATGCGGGAGGAGATGGGAATGTGCAAGATCAGAGACGTCAGTGAGCTGTATGCCCTGGCCGACAAGTGTGCATGTGCTGAGGAAGGGAGGAAACTCCCCGGAGAGAATACAGAAGCAGCAGGATCTGATAGTGAGGAGACTGCCCCGGCAAAGAAAAACCGGCGGAGGAACAAGAGGAAGAAGAAAGGCAAAGATGTGCTAGTTGTTGAGCAGTCCGGCAATGGAGGTGGCGCCAAGAAAGCCAAAGCTGGTAGCTCCGGCAAGGAGATTGCCGCGGGCACCAACTACCAGGCTGTGGCGGTCGCCGACAAGCAGGACGGCACCAACAAGCAATACTGCAAGATCCACCGCACCAAGGGCCATGACCTCCAGAGCTGCAAGAAGGTCGAGCAGCTTGTCGAACAGCAAAAGGCTAAATACGAACAACGCGACAAGGAGAAGGCCCAAGAAGGTGCTGGAGGATCCGGCAAGAAACGCCCCGGCCGGGGAGGACGCCGCGGCAAGGCCAAGCAGCGGCAAGGAGACAGACCTCCCCGCGGCCGCGACAAGGATGAAGATGACGACGACGATGAAGATATGGATGATGACAAGGCCGATGAGCAGGAGTTCCAGAAAGCCACAGAGGTCTTGTGCGTTGACGGCGGTGCTTCTCTGCATACTTCACACCGCCAGCTCAAGCAGTGGATTCGGGAAGTCAATGCGGCAGAACCATCCGTCGAGTCGTGCAAGCCTCTGAAATGGTCCAGCACGCCTATCATCTTTGATACTGAGGACCACCCTGATCGCATAACTGCGGTCGGGTGCTTGCCGATGTTGGTTTCACCAACTATCCGCAACCTCAAGGTCACTAAGATGCTAGTTGATGGCGGGCTGGCTTGAACCTGATCTCCTCCGCGGTACTCCGAAACTCGGATCCACGATGGCGAAGCTCGAAGAGACGGCACATTCAAGGAATCAATCCGGGAAGGAGCAAGCGAAGGAAAGATCACGTTGCCGGTGACATTTGGCAGCGAAGTTGAACTTCAGGCGAGAGGGTCACTTTTGACGTTGTTGACTTTCCATTGCCCTACAATGGGATACTTGGCCGTCCAGCACTCGCCAAATTCATGGCGGCCTCTCACTATGGATACAACATTTGAAGATGCCAGACCGATAAGTGTCATCTCTGTCCTGGCGACAAGAAGGATGCTCTTATCTGCGCCGACAAGATCTACCGGAAGCAGCAGCCGCAACAGAACCGCAAGTCACTTGCCGTTGAAGCTCCGGGGCGAAGAAGAAGACCAAGTCCGGCAAGAGTTACGATGCCCACTCCGGCAAGCGCACCTCTTGGTGCTGCGCTACCGTCGAGGACGCACCATCGAGCTCCACGGAAAGTGTAAGAAGGCAATGTCAGCTCCACGAGAGACCAAGAAGGTGTCCGCCAAGGAGGATGGCACTGGTGGTACCTTCACCATCGGTGCCACTCTCGACCCTAAATAGGAAGCGGTTCGTTGCTTTCTGCTGGTAATTAACATCGGCGTATTGCATGGCAACCGTCTGACATCCCCGGTGTTCCCAGGAAAGTAATCGAGCACCATCTTGCCGTCTGTCCTCATGCGCGGCCGGTCAAGCAGAAAGTCAGGAGGCAGGCAGTGGAGCGCCAAGAATTTATCGTAGAAGAAATCAAGAAATTGGAAGCAGCAGGCCTTGTCAGAGGAGTGCTCCATCCTACGTGGTTGGCCAATCCTGTAGTTGTGCGCAAGGCAAACGGGAAATGGAGCTTTGTATAGACTTTACCGATGTTAATAAAGCTTGTCCCAAAGACCCATTTCCCTTGCCGCGCATCGATCAGATTGTTGACTCCACGGCTGGATGTGACTTGCTTTCATTTCTTGATGCATACTCAGGATACCATCAGATCTTCATGGCAGAAGAGGATGAGGAGAAGACCGCATTCATCACCCCATGTGGCACACCGGAGAGCACCTCAAGTACGTAATCCAGATGCACTTTCCCAAGGAGCAAGCAACGGACAATACTGCAGAGTATGAAGGTTTGCTTGCCGGTCTCAGGATCGCAGCAGACCTTGGGATCAAGAAGCTCATTATCAGGGGTGACTCACAGCTTGTCGTCCGCCAAGTAAACAAGAATTATCAGAGTCCGTTGATGGAAGCTTATGTTGATGAAGTAAGAAAACTAGAAGAGCATTTTGACGGCCTACAGATGGAATATGTTCCAAGAGCTCAGAATGACATTGTCGATGGCCTGTCAAAGTGCGCCGCACTTAAGTTACCTGTGGAACCAGGGATCTTTGTGCTCAAGCTAACTCAACCGTCTGCATAACGCCATCAAGCTGGACAAAGCAAGAAGAGGAAGTTGATTTCGGTGACTATTTTCCGCAGAGCTCCCGAAGCTGCTGCCAAGAAGGTCCCAAGATCAACACCAAAGGGTCTTGAGGAGCGATCTGCTCCGGCAAGCCCTAGGGTTTGTTCCGTTGAAGCGACGCGCCCGACAAGTTTTGCTCCGGCAAGCTTGCCGGGAACGCTCAACTCAAGCGAGTCGCGAGGTTCTCGCCAGAGAAGCGGATGTTCCCGCAGCAGCAGATGTGCCTTTAGTCCTTGTTGTCGAGCCGCAAGCTCCAGCATGGGCACAGCAGATTGTCCGTTTCCTTCAGACAGGAGAACTTCCTGAAGAGCAAGAAGAAGCGGAAAGAGTAGCCCGGCAGTCAAGTATGTACCAGTTTATCGACAACACACTGTACAGAAGAAGACTCAACGGTGTGAAATTGAAGTGTATTCACGGGAAGACGGACAGAAGCTGTTGGCGAGATACATGGAGGCATATGTGGTCACCACATTGGCGAAAAACACTTGCCGCAAAGCGTTCCGGCAAGGTTTCTTTGGCCGACAGCCCTCCAGATGCAATCGCACAAGTAACCAAGTGTGAAGCGTGCGGTTCCATTCCAAGCAGATGCACCAGCCAGCTCAAGCTCTCGGGCGATCCCTTTATCCTGGCCATTTTGGTGCGGGGCTCGACATCCTCGGCCCCTTTCCCGAAGCTGTCGGGGCTTTGTGTACTTATGCGTTGCCATCGACAAGTTCACAAAGTGGCGAAGTGGAAACGATGAGGAAGGTGACAGACAACAAGCAGATCAAGTTCTTCAGTCGATTGATTGCCGTTTGAGAATCCCTAACGGGATCATCACCGACAACGCACGCAATTCACGAGCCGCACCTTCATGCAAGACGTCCAAGATCTTGGCGCTAAGGTCTGCTTCGCTTCATTGCTCATCCGAGAAATAATGGTCAAGCGGAGAGGCGAATCGCTGAAGTGCTGCGCTGGCTCAAGACCAGGACTTTTGACAGGCTGCACAAGTGCGGAAAGAACTGGATTGAGGAGCTGCCGGTGGTTCTTTGGTCAATCGAGCGGCGCCAAATCGAGCCTTCGGCGGACACCTTCGCTCTAGTCTATGGAGCATAGGCAGTTCTCCCCACGGAACTCGTATACGGGTCACCTCGAGTGCTCGCTTATGATGAGCTTGAGCAAGAGCAGTTGCGACAAGATGATGCACTGCTCCTTGAGGAGAACCGTCTTCAGGCCGCTGTACGAGCTGCTCGATACCAGCAAGCTTTGCGCCGCTACCATAGCCGCAAAGTTAATGCCAGAAGTCTCGAGGAAGGCGACCTTGTTCTTTGGCGCGTTCAGTCCGCCAAGAATTCCAACAAGTTGACGCCGAAGTGGGAGGGCCCTTACCGGGTGAAACGAGTCACTAGGCCTGGCGATGTCTGCCTTGAGACCGAAGATGGCATTCCGGTGAGCAACTCCTGGAACATTGAGCATCTTCGTAAGTTTTACCCGTAGGGCGCGGTTGCCGGAACCTGTTCCGGCAACCACCTTTTGTACAAGTCTTGCCGATGTTGCATGTAATCCTTTGTACAAAGCCGGGCGCAGACCCCGTGCATAAGTAAAGCTCATGTGCTCCGCACATCTTGTCAATTTCATGCTTTCTACATTTTATTGCATGCGTTATCTGACACTTTGTGAAGCAACTACCACGGGTAAGCAATAACGAGCCATAAGGCTCCATATCTTTATTTTCTCTTCTTTCTCTTTCTCAAAGAAAGGAAGGTTCCCTCGCCCACAAGTTTGCCGGGGGGAAAGGAGAAGATAATGGTGTGGACCAAGCGTCGCTCGAGGAAGTTTCGCCTTACCGGGAAGCAAACGACAGAAAAGCTAAGTTGCTAAAGCTCGAGCAATCAGTTTTAAAATTTTAAGTTATCTTCCTCGAACGACCTTGCTTTGTATGGAAAACCTGTGCGCGGAGGAACCAACTCGTAGCTAGTTGCGCCCTTACTTTGTTTCGAGTCCGCTCAACAACTTAAGTGAGCTACGACTAGTTGCGACAAGGTTGCTTTGTCGGGCGGCACCGCCAGCAGCTCTTGGCGTCCATGATCATTTTCGTCATGGCTAAGGTGCCTGCGCCGACGAGTTCCCTAAAAGCGTAAGGGAAAAACATACAAAGGAAGGAATCAAGTAAAGGAAATAACACAGCAATCACTACCCAAAATAGAGTTATATTACAAGATAGCTTGTCGCAGCTCTAATAGATTGTTCTCATAACATGACCAGCAGCGGCAAGAAAAAGAGAAAACGGGCGGCCTAATCTACGCGATCGCCCTCAACCCGCTTGATCTTGCTCACCTTGTCCACAATGGGTGCGACAAGGGTCTTGTGCGCTTCCACATCAGCTTCCGGCGGCAAGGTCTTGAGGACGTTGGTGAGGTTGAGGCCTGGATTGCGGAAGGCCACCTTCATCAGCACCTTTTGAAGAGCTCCCGCGCAGATCTGGCGCGACTCGTCGGCCAGCTGCTTTGGGATCTCTTCCCGGAGTCGCTGGAGGGCCGTCGCCACGCCTTTGAAGAACAAGCTGAGCTTGGCGCTGGGTTGGAGGTGCTCGTCAGAGGAATACCCGAGATCCTCCATTCCCAGCTGCGCCAGCTCCCTATCGATGGCTGCAGCAACATCCACGAGACCCTCGGTCCAGTGCTCCACATTCTCCCTGAAAGTGTTCTGGGCAGCAGCAGCACTCGCCAGCAGCGCCTCGTCGGCCTTGATCTTCTCCTTCAAGGCCACCTCCTGCTCTGTGGCGCCGTCCAGCGTTTGAGTCAAAGTAGTCAGCTTCAACTCAAGATCTGCGTTGGAGTCCTTGGCGGCGCTAAGCTCCTTGCTCCTCTCAGCGAGACGACCCTGCAGCTCGCCAAGAGTGTAGGCGTCCTTCTCGCGCTCACGCTTGAGCGCAGCAAGCTCCTCGCCGCTCACCTTGAGGTCGGCCTCCAGCTGCGTCACTTTCGTCTCCAGCTCCTTCTTGGCGGCCTCGGCAGCTGCGGCAGCATCCTTTGCTTCCTTGAGAGCCCCGCCGAATGTTTGCTCGCGCGCAGCAAGCTCCTCCTCGTGGCTGTCAAGGATAACCTTCCGCTGCGCCAACTCGCCTTCCTGCGCAGACAGCTTCTCGGCAGCAAGCCGCTGTTGCTCTTCAATTTCAGCCTTCTCGAGGATGAAGGCTTTGCGCTCCTCGACGAAGTTGCTCCGCTCCTCCGACAGGACCGAGAGCTTCTGGTGGAGGCCTCGGAGCTCCTCAGCGCTTCTCGATGTACGCTCCGCGCCGCGACAAAGCGCTTCTCGGGATTCCAGCTTGGCTTGTCAGGCGCGGTAGAGCGACAATAGCTTCCGCAGCAGCTGCTCCTCCTCAGGCTCGTCGTTGCTGCTGTTCGGCGCGTCTACCAGCATTAGCCCAGCGGAGGCGAGCACCTCTTCATCAAACGTTTCTCCTTCGACCGGCGCCCTGGAGCTTGACGCCCAGGGGAGCTTGATGAAGACGCCATCACCAGCCTTCAAATAGGCGCCTGGCTGGGGCTCTTCGGAGCCTGACGCAGCAGCAGCAGCGGAGAGATCGGCGGTCGGCGTAGCGCCTGGCGCTCCTGCGGCGTCGGGGCCGTCAGTGCGATCGCCGGACCCCTCGCCAGCTTCTGCGGCGGCAGCCTTGGCAGCCTCTCCGCCGGCAGGATCATTAGCGCCGGCCTCTCCTTCGGTGGCAGCGGAGTCGTCGGTATTGTCGCGCGCGTTCTCCTCGTCAGCGACCTCGGTTTCCATCGGCTCTGGGCAGATGGATCTGATGACCGGAAAAGAAAGAAAAGTCAAGCAAATATCCAAAAGGAAAAATCAGAAGAAGAAGAACACAAGGGAAGTTTTCAAGCGAGAGGATTACCTGTGCTAGGATCTGCAGTCGTGGTCTCAAACACCGGAGGGTCGCTGGCGCTATCCCTTGCCGGAGACGTCTCCCTTGCCGGAGAACACTCCCTTGCTAGGGGATCCTCCCTTGGCGGTGCAGTCGAAGCAGATGGCATTTCGGGAGCGACTTCCGGGCACTCCTGGTGAAGCTGCTCTGCTCCTACACAAACCAACAGTCAGATATCAGCAAAGAAAGAGCACCCATGCACGCCTAACAGCAGGAAGTAAACCATATACTTACGATGGGGGCTGCGCTGGGGGCTGCTCTGAGGAAGAGTTGCCGGGTCTGGCAAGGTGGTCTCGGATGCGCCTCCTGCTGTCGCGGTGGGTTCGACCTCGATGACAATCACCGGGACCTTGGCTCTCTTCGACGCTCTCTGGGTCAGCGTCCTGAAAAGGAATAGGTTCAGAGTGAAGCAAATCAGATACAAGACAAAGCAACAAAATTGAAGAACTACAAGAACAGCAAAGAATCTTACTCTTCTTCTTCCTCGTCGGAGCTGAGCGCGGAGAGATCAAATTCTGGCTCGCCTCCGGTGCGACGAGGCGGAGGAGTAGGTTCCCTTGGCCGCTTGGCGGGGGCAGTGGCGGTGACCCGGGAGGGCCCCGCTCCAGTTTCCGCAGCGGCGTGAGGTGCTCCCGCGGCAACAGTGCTTGCCGCGGTGGAGCGCGTCGCGCGGCGGGCGGCTGTTGGCCCGTCTGCTGCCCCGCTACTTCCCCGGCCTTGCGGAGACGGCTTCTTGGTGGAGCTGGGGGCTCCGCTTGCGGCAAGCTGTCTAAAGGTGGGGAGGAGGCGCCCTCGGCGGGCTCGCTCGACTCAGCTTCAGGCCCGACAAGCTCTTCCTCACCGGCAAGCTCCTCTCGCTCGACAAGGCTTGCCGCCTCTGCTGCCTCTGCCTCCTCCACGGTGAATCCAAACTCGCCCGAGGCAGCGGCTACTGCCGCCTCTTCCAGCCTGGTGGCGATGCGCTGCATCTCATCGTCAGTGGTGTCGAGGGTGAGGCTCCTCTGCTCATCGGGGCGGACCGGCACTTCTACTAGGCCGTCAAAGAACTCCCGCACGACGTCATCTGCAGGCTCTTGCCAAGTTGGGACAATTCCATGCGAGTCGCACAGCGGCATCATTGCACGGATGCGGTCGAGCGAGCAATTGTTGCACAGCGGAATGACACCCCTCGGCAGCATGAACCATTCGGGATGATCAAGATCGTGCTTGAACAGTTCCAAGAGCATCGCGTCCAGTTCCAAGACAGTGAAGTTGAAGTTGAGGCCCGGGCACAGCCTCATGATATCCGCCGCATTCTGGAACTCCCAGGCGGGTCTCCTCCTCTCCCTCTGAAGCGTCGCGGCGACGAAGAAAATCTGCGCCAACAGCGCCTACAGTAAGCCCGGCAAGTCTAAGGCGTAGGATCCGGGTGACGGCAATCTTCAGCCTAGCGTCTTCCGGGGCCATGCTGCTCCAATCGTTGCCGCGCACTACTAGGGTTTGGCGCTGGGCGGTAAATGGCTGCGGGTTCTCCTCGACAATCCAGCACCAGTCTGCCCTCCATTCCTCCCACTTGCTGCAGAGCTCTCCCTCGAGATCCAAGCGATTCCGCCGGCAAGAGGCTCCCCTCTCTCAACTCGGGGCATAAAGAAGTGGCGGAAAAGAGCTACGTTTGGGTAGACTCCGACAAAGTTTTCGCAGAGATGTGCGAAAACTGCCATGGTCAGAACGACATTGGGGGTGAAGTCAAGGAGGCGGAACCCGTAGGTGTTCATGATATCACGAAAAATTCAGAGAAAGCGGCGAGCCCGCATTAGAAGAACAGCGAAGAAAGGGTATCCATTCGAGCCGCCCAAGTGGCAGCTGGGAGTACCTTCGTGCGCGGATGCGCTCGCGTCTCCGTCGACCAGAAAAGGTAGTAGTACTCCCTCAGATCCTTCCAGGGCGAGCTGAGGGGGAAGGTTGCCCGCTCCTTTCAGAAGCGCCGCGAGCCGCTGCGCCTCGGCCGACTTCACGACCTTCCCCTTGTCGGCTTTCGGAGCCATGGCGGAGGTGGTGGGGGAGATCGACGGTGTTGGTGATGCTGGTGGCGATGGGGGGCGGAGCGCTGCTCTCATTTCAGCCTTGGGGAGAAGGGGGGAGCAGCGGAGGTTTTCGAGATTGGAGGAGCAACTGGCGAGATGGGCGAACTGCCCCTGTTTCCCCGGCTTATAAAGAGGGAGGGGGCAGACGTTCCATTTTTCCGAATAAAGAAACCACCCACGATCTCTCCCACGACGCCGCATTCGACGCGTGCCGTTCGTGGGGGACGTGGTGGGTCCGGAGTGAGTTACGGCGTAATCAAGGCCGCGCGTGCCCGTGCCCTGTTTTGGGCCTGCCCAACAGCGCTCGGCACCGTGTGGCCTGAGCCGAGGCTCTGCCGGTGTACTAGAGTAGGGGTACCCTAGTATCCCGAACTTGTGCACGGGCAGTTGCAGCACCCCGCGGCAAGGCTTGCCGCGGTGACCGCCAAGGCCCCGGCAAGAGGAGCTTGCCGGGAAGGTCCTCCGTGGTTCCTTTGGAGCCATTCAAGAGCAAAGTATTCAAGCCAAGGAGACAAGGCCCCGGCAAGAGGAGCTTGCCGGGAAGGCCAACCAAGGCATCCCGAGGAACTTGCCGCGACGCGCCACGCGTCCCGGCAAGACCCGGCGAGCGACGAGCTTCCGGACGCGACAAGACAACGACCGCGGCAAGGCGCTTGCCGCGGCAAACTACCAATCTGTACCTGCGCTCCAGCACATCCACTAACGTGTCGCCCTGGGACCTTTCCAAGCGCGTGTGGCAAGAGGCTGTGCGGCCAGCGGAGCGCGGTGGCAAGCGACGCTGACAAGATTGCCATCGTGGCAACCGGTGGCGTCCCTGACGGTCCCTGTTTGCATTGTTTGGGCGACGCAGACGGGCATTTAATGCCTTTGTCCCCTGCCGTCAGGGTTAGGTATGATACACTGTACAGGTAGATGTACCAACTGCAACTCCTTTTCCATTTTTAACCTTGTCGACGTTGCCACCTGTCGGAGACCCCTTGAGCATATAAAAGGAGGCCCATGTGCAACGTAGAGGGGGGTTGGAGGGCAGAAAACACTCACGCTAGGTCTCGTTAGCAGCTGGTGTGTACTGTAGCACTCATCGCTCCCAAGCAAGAACTCAATACACTCAGACATGCAGCAGTAGGAGTGTTATCTCTCCGGAGAGCTCCGAAGCTGGGTAAACTGCTCGTGTGCTTCGCCTCGATCCGCTCTTCCTGCGATCTCCGCCCCCCACCGAACCGAAAGGGGCTCGGTACACCGGCCGGTCCCATAGGTGTTCGTGGATCAGCTTCCCCGACAACTAGTGTAAAAAACGTTCTTATATTATGGGACGGAGGGAGTACGAAGAAAGAGATACATAGGAGTAAAAAAACACACTTATAGCCAACCTTGTTGTAGTATGAGTGACTAAGTGATGACTATGTATGACATGCCAACATCAGATAGCCTAAGGCCAACTCCACTGCGTGACACCAAACGGACGTCCGTTTTGTCCGGTTTCTCTCCGTTTGGGTAGGGATTTGGGGTCGTGTCCGGGCCTGTCCTGGGATGCCGTGGCTGTGCGCCCAGCGCGCGGCCGCATCCATTTGCCCCATCCTGTCCGCGTATACTTAAAAAACTAAAAGCAACATTTCAAATGCCAAGCCCTAGTTCAGGCCAGCGACCCCGGTTCATCACGCCGGCAACAGAGCCAGCGGCCTACACGTCCATCGCCGGTATCAGCCAGCGGCCGGCAACACAGCCAGCCTCCAAAATGAATAGTTCTCCTCGCCGCAACAGCAGCGGTGCGCCGCAACACAGCCGACCTCCAAAATGAATGTTTTCTCGCCGGCACACTTACAGCGGCCCGACGGGCGGGCGGGCGGCACCCATGCCAGCCTCAAAAAGAACGGCCACGCCGATCGGACGACCTAGTTCAGGCCTTCGGTGTCGAGCATCTCCTTCTGCCTAGCCTTGAACCAGGCCCTCGTCTTGTCGCTCATCTTCGACAAGTCCACGCTCATGATCGCAAGGGCCACCTCCTTCGCTTTGGTAGGCGGCATTGGTGGCCTCGATGTCGAGCTGCCTCTGCCTGGCCTTGACGTTGTCGGCCTCGATGTCGAGCTGCCTTTGTCGGGCCGCCTCCTCAATGTCGAGCTGCCTTTGCCGGGCCGCCTCCTCCATGTCGATCTTCCTCCTCTTGGCCGCCTCCTCCATCTCAAGCTTCTGTCTTTGAAGGTCTAGGTATTGCTTCGTTTACTCGTCCTTGCTTTGCCGCTTCTTCTCGTCCCTCACATCGTTTTGAGACATCATGCCATGCAAAGTCTCATGCAAGGCCATGGATGAGGCGTCACGTATGTCGTCCACCTTGGAGTTGGTCTTGCCCCTCGGCCTCTTCAACACCTCGCCATCCCCACCTCCGGCGAACTTGGCCGTCTTCTTGCTTCTCTTTCTTTGAAGTTCACGGTATTGATCCTTGAACTTAGGGCAATTGTTGATGATCGTCCAACAATGCGTAAGAGTGAATGGCTTGTCATTGTGACGGGCCTTGAATGCCTCCAAAGATTGGAATGCCTACACCACATGATCAACAACAAGTGAACATGCAAACATATACACGGCCGAAGTCTCATGGCCGTAGCAAGGAAAGGGCTAGAAAGAGGAGATCATACCATATCCCCAACGCCGAGACCACTCACGGGTCGTGCTTCAATGCTCTCAAATGCGGCACAATACTTGTTGCACTCTTGTTGGATGAACAACCATCTTTTTTGAATCGAGCCGATGCCACGGTTGCTTGTCATTTGGTAGGGCTCAAACATCTTCCTTTCATGGAATGTTTTCTGGACTCTCGTCCAAAAAACAGTGCGATTTTGTTGCGCGCCGGTCCTCAGATCTTGGCTAATCTCCATCCAAGCTTGGCAAATCAACTTGTCCTCATCTTATGTATATGAACCCGTGCGAATGCTCTTCCTCTTCTATTGTGCCTCCGCTCTTTGGGTGAGCTCGTCGATGAACAATGGCGCACCACTAATATCAACGTCATCGCCTTCTTCTTCTTCTTCATCACCTTCGACATAGATGTCATCGTCTTCATGCCACGAGTCACCATGGTCGTAGGAGCACGATCGTTGGCCTCTTCATCGGGGACGTACTCGGTGCGGCCATCCTGACTTTGGGTCTCATCGGGGTCGCAGACACGGCCATGCCCACCGTCGAAGATCGTGTCCTCCATGTAGCGGCTGTAGAAGGGGTCGTCGACCGCTGGCGTTGGGGTTGGCATTCCGTCAAACAAGACGCGGGGGGCCGGCATGGTGCCCGTGAACGGTGCCCGTGCCTGCTTTCTTAGCATCTCGACGGACGGACGCCCGCCGCTGCTGGACCCAGGCATGACGTTGAGGTCGATGACGGCCGCGGGGTGCGGTGTGGACGGCGCGAACAAGCCCACCTCCGGCGACCCCGAGAAACGGGTCTGGCCGTCGTGCCTTGGCAGAGGGAAGCCGAGCGACATGGGCGCGGTGCGCGACGTGGGCGACGAAGCGGTGCGTGGGCAGGCGACCGGCGAGCTTTGTGCTCACCGGGCGGCGGCCGCTGCAGGAACCGGCAGGACGGCCCATGCCAAGCATGAGGATGGCGTGCGCTTTGTTGACGAGGTCCTCCTTCTCGTCGGCAGCGGCCTTGCCCCGCGCGGCCTCCAGCTCCTCGCGCTGGGCGGCGAACTAGGCCGCGGTGGCATTGACCTTGAAGACCGCTCACCGTTCCCTCCTCTTCGCCGATTTCGCGTCCAACCTGGCGATCTCCTCCGGCGTGCTCTCCGACCGCGGCTTCCTTGGCGCCTTCTTCTTCACCTTTGCGGGCGGGTCGACGCCAAGCCGTCGGAACTCGGCGGGGCATCGGCCATGGACGGGGGAGAGAGGGGGCGGCTGGAGGGACGTGGGAGGGTTTGGGGCAAATGGCGCAAAATGGGCGTGGGGGGGGGGGGGTTGGTTTCTCCCGCCGACAGGCGGGCCAGGGGAGGACAAGCGTGCGTGTCCCGCCCGTCCGCGCGCTGTCCGTTTCACCCCAAAACCGGCGCAAACTTCGGCCGAGGATGGGTCGAAAGCGGACACAAAGCGGACAAATGTCCGTTTGCGCCCGCGCGCTGGGCCGCCTCTTTTATCCCTTTTACCCCAAACGGACGGGGCGGACAGGATAGGGTCGTGTGGTGGAGTTGGCCTAACGCACCATGTTAAATCTCCAAGGGCACGACCGCTCGAGCAACGCGACGGTTGTGGTAGGCGCGACCATGATACGGGCTGCTGGCAGCCCTTGGATCTGAGATCAAACAGTTGCATGCTAAGTTGCTGAAAATTTGCAGAATAGCCCTCCAGGATAGGATATTCACCCATAGGTCTAGAATCACGCCATGCAACCGTTCGATCTTAGATCCAAGGGCTCTCGGAAGCCCGTATCATGGGAGAATGGAAAGCCATCACCCTGCCGTTCGCACGCTGGCAGTTCGCTCCTACTCGTCCCCGCACGTCCTTTAATACTACGGCGGTTCGCTCCTAGTCGTACCGTCCATTCACATTACGGCAGTTCCACTAATCCTAACCCTCCTCCCAAATCCATGGCGTCCCGAATCTCCCCGATCGGCGGTGAGTACAAGGTTAGAACCATCACCGGCGATGAGTTCGACGTCATCTACACCCGTACTTCCGCGACGGTGAAAGGATGCCTTTCTCGCTTCAGAGGCATGTTCGAAAAATCACATGATGAGTGGGTCGCTGGGCTAGATGTTGAGTACACCATAGTCGTGGGACGAGAGAAGGATCTAAATGACGAAGAGAGGAAGAAGCCCGCCGTGATCCAGGTTTGCGTACATAACGTTTGCTTGGTCTACCACATATGCCATGCAGACGTTGAGTGCCAGGATTTTAAGAACTTCCTCAAGGACAAAACAGTGAAATTCGTTACTATAGACTTTAAGAACGACGAAGAAGTCCTGGGTCAGATAGGCCTCGTTGTAGGCAACCCCTTCGACCTCCAGAAGAATCGGCTGGTGCCCTCTCATTGGCCTTCAATGCTGACCCTGGCAGGAGCCATGGTTCATCCTTCGTACCGTAAACTGGAGAAACCTCATTACACGTTTCATCGTCATGCATGGCAGCGGAATGTACTAGATATAGACCACATCCACTATGCTGCAATGGATGGCTACCTTTGTTTCAATATCTACAAGGGTTGGATGAAGAGCAATAGCCAAGTGTGTGGTTCAAGCAAAGAAGTATCGGCCAAGAGGAAGAGGGACAATGGCGAAGTCGAGGACGGTGGACGAGGACTCCGAGTAAGGTGGCAGTGTCGTTCCCCATGGTGGTTCTAAACTTCTAATGCAGTGTCTACCGGATTAGTTGCATAGTTTAATTTCAGGTGTGCTTAGTTTAATTTGAGGGGTGTGTTGTGCTGAGCCCCCAACAGAACTATGTTATGTTTCTTCTCGTTACTTTAACTCTTCAGTATGTACATACTACTAGTATTTCTTTAATAATTTAGCACCCCAATTAAGCACGTACTAGATTTTTTAATAGTACTATATGCATAATTTGGCGACGAGCGCTCTCTATATGTATCACCTTTTTTTTTAATTTCAATTTTTGCTCCATGGAGCAATCCATCGATAGTACTACTGTACAAAAGTATAAATTTTTTAAAAGGCTAGAGTACTGTTCGTCACATATATAGCCAGTTAAATTCTCAACCAAGAATGACGTGCATGCCATGTAGTAAACTGATACCGAGGAAGTATAGTAAAAATGAGGTGATTTTACCGAGCGATCGGCGGGGGAGCATGGCCTGTCATGCGGTCCCACGTGTCATGATGTACCAACGCGATGCGCGTGTCCCTCTTGAGGCAGAAGCAATACTAGTACGTGGTTTGAGATGATGGCGAACCGAAGTATGAAATAATGGTTGCTTCGTCCATCTAGGAAGGTGCGGCATTGTGATTTGACGTCTCATTGCTCATTACTACTACTGGGCCGGTACGAGTGGGGTGCGTCCCCCCTGCTGTTCTGCACTGTTATTTGGTGCTTGACACGTTGACCCGGTTGCTATATGTCCCACATGTCGGCGACAGGAAGTACAGAATTCATGAAAGGGAGCGTCGACGGAGGAGTATACTACAGAATTCATGAAAGGGAGCGACTAAGTTTTGGAAAAATCTGTTTTCACGAAGTACGTACCCACTAGGGTTTATAGGGCTCATCTAAAAAACATTCGTTTTTCCGTTTGATAAGTCTCAATTCTACTATACCTAGTAGTAGTACCATTACATGTTGGATTTCGAGGTGTGTTAGATCACCCGACGCATAGCGATGTCAAGAGGAAACTAACCGGTGCATGTACAAGTTCATGGAAATTTAGTGGTCATTCATGCATTCGTTCTAATTAATGCCTCGGTAAACATAACTTCTAGAGAAAAACGAGCGTACTAATTACTTGTGCAAACTACGAAATTAATTCGACCACTCACCGTCTACCTTGGTTGGAGAGATTTTGAAATTGAGCCATAAACTGGAAAGGAGGGAGTAGTAACTTTTGTCTCGATTACTATTTGTGGCCTTGTATAGATGCACAATGTATTTTTTTATAGTGGCCTTGTATAAGTAAATAGAGGGAGTACTAACCAAAGTACATAGTAGGGACGAGGAGTAAACGGAGGGAGTAGTCAATTTTTCTCCTCGTGCTGCGAGCCACCGCAGCAGCATGGGCGAGGGAGCGGGCGTAAGGCGTCAGTAGTAGTAAGCTTCACCTCATCCTGCGAGCCACCGCGCCGTGGGCGGGGGAGATGACGTACTAAGCAAGTTTCTCCTTGTTCTGCGAGTTGACGGGACACATCAAAAGTACTCCAGTGTATAGAGCCTTGCCTCTAAGGTAGGCCCCACATGGTTTGCCTCTTTTTTAGTTTAACATAACGCAAGTCGCAATTTGTTTGTTCACCCGTGGTAGACGATCCTCCCTCCACCAAGTGGACAACTAGTACACGTGCCAAATTACCACGTGGGCTGCCTTTTTCGTACAGAAATGAGCTCCACCGTGTACCCGCGCGGGTGTGGTTGGGAAAGAGACGGGAGTATGTGCGCCGTGCGTGCACCTCTTCTCTTCGTGCACGCCCCCACCTACGTGGGTGTGTGTGGGAGAGATACAAACCTAGACATAATGTGCCGTCCATCCCCATGCCTCCGCCCAGTCCGACCACCAGTCACCACCACGGCACCACGTCCCACTCCTCCTCACCTGATCTCTCATATTTCTCCCTCCATTTTTATATACAAGGGGCCACTATCAAAATTACAATTTAAAGATATACAAGGCCACTAACACTAATCGATGCAATATTAATGGTGTTTGCCTCGTGGTATTAGCAAAGGAGGACATTAATTATCCCTTGCATGCATGCGGGAGTTTGTAAAAAAATGCATCTTGATGTTCCGTGCAATGCACGGGCATCTTGCTAGTCCATGAACACAACACATGCAAAATTCCACGGCGAACGAGGGATTTGAATCTGTTGGGAGGGGCTCTTTGGATCTTGCCCGGGGTAGCCAAAATATTGGCAACCCTTTTGTCCACCGGTGCCTTTGCCACCGATGAACGAGGAATGGCTCGGGTCTCATGCATCCTCCAGCGCGCACATTGGAGACGAGCTCGCACGAGCTATGTTTTTTTGCCCCACAACGCCGCCCGAGCTGCCCGCAGACTCACCGGCGACCCGCAAATTACGCCATCCAACCGTAGCCGCACACATTATGACAGCAACTCAACCAACCGGACGAAATTCATGCAAACATGTAGACAAACTGATATTTCATATAAACAACGATGGAAATCATATAAAATACCGGATTTTCACACAAACATGACGGATTTCATTACATTCAAATAAACTACGCGGTGCTAGTTTTGGACAGCACAGGTATATAATACCTGGCCTAAATGGTCACCCGCCGATCGATTTGTGTTCCTCATGTCCGGCAGCACGATCACCAGACTACCGGGAGCCCCGGAGGTATATGCTTCAGCGCAAAGGACGGCTCACTTCCCCATTGCGCAACTGATATCCTTGGCTGGTGCCGAAGATGATGGTGGCTGGCACCGGTTCGAGTTCATCACCGGCCACTACTTCGCCATGGCCGGGACCGGCTCAAGTTCATCCTAACATTGACCTCTTCCGTGGAGCCCATGCGGGGTCGACGAAGGTCCTCGCAACAAAAGGATCCTGCAAGACACCTGTTGTGTACGCCGGCGTCGCCTCCGCGGTGGCCTTCATGGGACCCAAGCGGCGGCGGCCTCCCGTGTTCTACTTCTCCTCGATGATGGCGGCGGACGCGGAGGCGCTGGCCACCGACTCGTCGCTCTCCGCGCACCCGGCTTCTGTCGCTACTTGCATGGCGCGGCCGCCGGCATGGGAGTCTCGGCCACAAAAACGGGAGATGCGGTATGAGGCGGCGGCGTGGACGGCAGCAACGATGCCCGTGCGCCGCTCCTCGTCGAGCTGGCCTGGAGCGGCGAGTTGCTGAACCGCGTGCCGGCTTGGGGCAGCAACTGGCTCCATCGGGCGAGGGGAGGGAGGTGGATCAGCGAGTTGCATAGCTCGTATCCGGCGGGCTACCTAGCCGGCTTGGATGCGGAATAACTAATCTTCGTAAGCCATTGTAAGAGCGGCGGAGGTGTGCGATTCTTGGCCGGCGTATGGCCTCGTTAAAATAGGAGATTAAATAGACGGCGGACGGGAGGAGCTCGGCCGGCGTTGCGTTTAAGGCTATTCATAGTGGGGAGTAACATATACTAGTATCATGCATATGATACTAGTATATGATACTACCTTAGTGCATAGTATCATAAAGTAGTATCATAGATTACCATATTTATTGCCATGCATGACACAAAGTAGTATAGCATTTAACATGATACGGTATCTACCTATGTTACTAGAACCCTCTCTCTCTTATTTAATAGTGTGCCACACAAGCATGTTTGCTAGTCCCAAGTGCATGTTAACGGTTATGTTACCCCCACTATGGCTAGCCTAACGCTGGCCCGGTCATGAACGGACATGTGTCCAGAGTGGGTTTCTCGGCATCCACATGGGCGAGTTTCATGGAGGCGTTTGAATGTGGCACAGAGGCGTGTTCAGCCGGGCATGCCGCGAGTGGCGCCCTCGACTCTGACCTAGGACACCACGTCGTTCGTCCACTGACGTGTGGGCTCTTTGGGTGCATGGCATTCATGTCAGTGACCCAACGCAGGCAGCGCATATCAGAGGAACCTTTGGTGGGCTAGGGTGGTCAGAAGCGGGCATTTCATAAACCTATGATTGTTCATTGAGTGTGACGTCATCTTTTTCATGTCGTTAAGCCTACTATGTTGATAGCCCGTTTGATACGTTGTGATTCATAAAGACCGATGCAAACATCAATGTTCTGCTTATCACAGATAAGATTGATTAATACCCGTAACAATCCATGTCCTTAACAAAGGGTGCATGCACGTATAGGTTGAGCGTGTGCGTCGTGTGCTGTGTGCATGCAGGCGTGCGAGTGTTGCGTGCGTGCAAGGGTGCGTTTCAGTGTTGCATGCATGGGTGCGCATGTGCATGTGTTCATGAGTGCATGTGTATGCGTGTCGGTGTTGCACGCGCCAGCATGCGTGCGTGTATGCGTTATGTATGCGTGTCATGTTGCACACCTACATGCGTGTGTGTCTTGCGTGCGTGCATGTGTGCGTGCGGGGTGAGGCTACATCATCGTTGACTTTTTCATCTACATGATCTTGAGATTTTCTGAAGTCACCATAGGTGCCTCGTGGTCGAGTGGAACGTCTCCTCCCACTGAGCGTACATCGCCGGAAAATACTGAAATTAACACAAGATAAATCGAGCACCGGGACTTTAACCTTGGTGGGCTCGAGAAACCATTGTCCTTTAACCATCCAACCACATGTTGGTTAGCACGACAAAATGTATGTGGTGACCGTGATGAGCTTATTCTGAAGTCCGGTGACCATATCGTGCTTTCGCTTCAAATACAATGACCGTAAGTGTAAATCAACAAAATCTGAGCACGCATCAAATGCAAAGTCCGTCAGTGTCATCAACAAAATATGGAGACATATCGTGAGCTAGATACCATTGTACTATTGTATATGCTTATTTTCTTAGTGGCCGATTGCGTGTGTAGTGTGGTGGGCACATCATTTCTAGTTGTGGTGGGTCAACATGAAGACTCATGGGTCGGTTCCATCCTGCGCCACATATAGGTTGGACCGAGACATGTTATACGGAGACCCATGTCGAGGACTCGGTGTACAACACGAAGCTACCAGAGTCGCGGAGGACTCTATCCCCACTGGTGATAAGCCGACTATATATGATTTGTAACCCTAGGCCCTTAGTATGTTATACAAGCTTAGGGGCTAGTTCGTTGATAGTATACACACATGCACAATGCCTGGTATTCACGTGTACTTTGTACACACCCTTATCACTAATATACAGTACCAGGAGTAGGCTCTTTCTTCAACTACAAGGGTCCGATCCGAACTAGGGTAAAACTTTGCCTCGTATTACCATCCTGCCTAACAGCTAGGGATATCCTACCGAATGATACGATGAAATCATATCTGCCGACTACTATTAGAGAGGTGTGTCGGGGAGGGGGGGGGGCAATGTGTGCGAGAGAGGCCTAAAGATAATGTGCATGCGGGAGACACGTAGGCACATATATGTGCGTATAGAGGGCTAGTAGAGACCGTGCATGTGTATATATGCATGTGAGAGAAATAGTGTTTTCCAATTGAGATTAGTGAAAAGAGTGGTACATAGTAGTCAGAAAGAGAGAGAGAGAGAGAGAGAGAGAGAGAGAGAGAGAGAGAGAGAGAGAAACAGAGAGAGCATGTGCGTGAGACACCCCGACACCCTGAGAGAGATTGTGAGCATGTGTGAAAGAGAAATGCCGATGCATATAAAGTGTGTGCACTTATGCGTTAGATAGAGAGATATATAATGCGTTTGTGAGAGCAGGCGAGGCATAGTGCATCTATGTGTAAAAGGCGGTTCTACGCATTAAATTAAAATATAAATGGCATTATTATTTTTGGATGAGATAATGAATTTTGCAAAATTGCGTATGGACGAAAATCGGTCTATCAGATACCCATACTCTATGGAATTCTAGCATGTGCATGTGTTTATTTCATATTATCGATCCATAGAGTGAGAGCGGTTTGAAATACAGGCATTGGATGCTTTTGCAATTCATATATAAACATTAATTAGTGCACTACATGTTGTTAGTGTGAAGCACTTTATACATTTGTCACTTGCATGGATACATTCCAAATTGCTAGCTACGAAATAAAATACATGTCGAATTCAACATAAAGGGGGTTTTGAAGATTCGAATTCATAGGAAGTGCATTCATCTATTTGAACCCGAGATAATGGCATTTGTAAATCAGATGTAAAAGGGGGCATCAATCTTTGTTGTGAGTGTGAACATGCTATATATATTCATACACATATCTAACTTTTTTTTGCAACCAAGGAGATTATACCTGGAACCATGAATGAACTGAGGTAAGTTGCATATTTTTTAATATATACTCATGTACAATGTATATTAAAATGTACCCACTCCATTCCAAAATAATCGTAGCTTTAGGATTTGCAAGAGTAGAGATTTGTGAAGTTTGACAAATCCTGAAAGTTCAATTCAAGAGAACCGAAAACGTTAATGCTTCTGCTCCCAAATATTGAACGAAACGCCAAATAGGCCTCTGGTCACCTGAAACCACGCGAGACTAATGTTTTGGTGGTAGGAAATTACTGTCCTGACTCTGGCCCGTGTAGCCTATCGGCCCGATGTCCAAAGGTCTAAACCTGGGTAGGCTTGTAACTTCACCAAGGCGCCAGTCTCAACCGCCTCCGAGAAGCATTCATCGCCGTGGCGCCTAAACACCATGCGCTCGGCGAAATCTATCCCGCCCACATTTGGGACACGACATGACTGTCCTACCCCAACCCATAATCGTCCGAAATTTTAGATGGGGGCAAAGTTTGTAACTTTCCCCAAATTTCAAACAAGCGCATCTCAAACCGAAACATTGTTCCCCCTTAGTTCCCGGCCTCCCTCGGTTTCCCCATTCCTACTCCGTGGGTGCGAAAACGCCCTCTCCACCAGCCGCGAAACCCCAGCCTCCTCCGTCCTCCGCCCCATAGCGGCCGATCCACCGCCGCCCTCCTCCATCACGCCGGAGCCGGTACCCCGACGTCGTCGTCCAATGCAACCACAACCGCAACGCCCTCAAGGACTTAGCAGCTGAAGCCGAGGCAGAGCTGCCTCCACGACGCCGACGCCGACGTGCGCCGTACAAGAACCACTCCGACCACACCGTCCTGCGCCTTACTTCTGCGGCTCCACTGTCACAACCTTCCACCGCACCAGAGTTGTTCCCGCTACGCCGTCTTTCGCCGCCTCGGATCTGCTTCCCCGCCGCTGACAGACGGCCACCGCACCACACTCAACAACTTGGCCATGGGTTCGTCCAAGGCTGCACCGTCCTCCACAACTTCTGGTTTCCAACGAACAACAAGATCGTCGGAAAAATTAAAGGAGGAAATAGCACTGCCAGCAGAAAGAGGTGAAGGAAATATGCCCTAGAGGCAATAATAAATGTTATTATTTATTTCCTTATATCATGATAAATGTTTATTATTCATGCTAGAATTGTATTAACCGGAAACATAATACATGTGTGAATACATAAACCTACAGAGTGTCACTAGTATGCCTCTACTTGACTAGCTCATTAATCAAAGATGGTTATGTTTCCTAACCATGAACAAGGAGTTGTTATTTGATTAATGGGATCACATCATTGGTTGAATGATCTGATTGACATGACCCATTCCATTAGCATAGCACCTGATCGTGTAGTTTGTTGCTAGTGCTTTTCTTCATGACTTATACATGTTCCTATGACTATGAGATTATGCAACTCCCGTTTGCCGAGGAACACTTTGGGTGCTACCAAGCGTCACTGGCGTAACTGGGTGATTATAAAGGTACATTACAGGTGTCTCGAAGGTACATGTTGGGTTGGCATATTTGAGATTAGGATTTGTCACTCCGATTGTAGGAGAGGTATCTCGGGCCCTCTCGGTAATGCACATCACATAAGCCTTGCAAGCATTGCAACTAAATGTGTTAGTTGTGAGATGATGTATTACGGAGCGAGAAAAGAGACTTGCCGAGAACGAGATTGAACTAGGTATTGGATACCGACGATCGAATCTCGGGCAAGTAACATACCGATGACAAAGGGAACAACGTATGTTGTTATGCGGTCTGACCGATAAAGATCTTCGTAGAATATGTAGGAGCCAATATGGGCATCCAGGTCCCGCTATTGGTTATTGACCGAGAGGTGTCTCGATCATGTCTACATAGTTCTCGAACCCGTAGGGTCCGCACGCAACAACGTTTCGATGACAGTCATAATGAGTTTATAAGTATTGATGCACCGAAGGTTGTTCGGAGTCCCGGATGTGATCACGGATATGACGAGGAGTCTCGAAATGGTCGAGACATAAAGATTGATATATTGGAAGCCTACATTTGGACATCGGAAAGGTTCGAGTGAAATCGAATTTTGGAGTGCAGGGAGGTTACGGAACCCCGGGAACTACATGGGCCCATAGTGGGCCTTGGAGGAAAGGAGAAGGGCCAGCCCTAGGTGGCGCGCCCCCTTCCCTAGTCCTATTAGGACTAGGAAAGGTGGGCGCCCCCCTCTCTCTCTCCCCTCGGGAATCCTATTCCAACTAGGATTGGGGGAGTCCTACTCCGGAGGAGTAGGACTCCTTAGTCGCCTCCTCCTCTTGGCGGCCACCTCCCCTTGGCTCCTTTATATACGGGGCAGGGGCACCCCAAGACACACAAGTTGATTTCCTTAGCCGTGTCGGTGCCCCTTCCACCATATTCCACTTCGGTCATATCGTCGCGAGCTTAGGCGAAGCCCTCGCGGGAGAAGTCATATCGTCGCGGAGCTTAGGCGAAGCCCTGCGTCGGTGGAGCATCATCATCGTCCACGCCGTCAGGTTGACGGAACTCATCCCGACACTTTGCTGGATCGGAGTCCGGGGATCGTCATCGGGCTGAGCGTGTGCAGAACTCGGAGGTGCCGTCGTTCGGTGCTTGGATCGGTCGGGTCGTGAAGGCGTCGACTACATCAACAGCGTTGTTATAACGCTTCGCTTTCGGTCTCACGAGTGCGTGGGCGGACACTCTTCCGCTCGTTGCTATGCCATCACCATGGTCTTGCGTGATCGTAGGAAAATTTTTGAAATTACTCGTTCCCCAACGGTGGCATCCGAGCCTGGTTTTATGCGTTGATGTCATATGCGAGTAGAACACAAGTGAGTTGTGGGCGATACAAGTCATACTGCCTACCAGCATGTCATACTTTGGTTCAGCGGTATTGTGAGATGAAGCGGCCGGACCGACATTACGCAGACGCTTACGCGAGACTGGTTTCACCGCTGTGAGCACTTTCGTTGCTTAAAGGTGGTGGCGGGTGTCTGTCTCTCTCACTTTAGTTGAATCGAGTGTGGCTCGCCCGGTCCTTGAGAAGGTTAAAGCGGAGTCTATTTGACGAAGTATCGTTGTGGTTTTGATGCGAGGTAAGAACGGTTCTTGCTCAGCCCATAGCAGCCACGTAAAACTTGCAACAACAAAGTAGAGGACGTCTAACTTGTTTTTGCAGGGCATGTTGTGATGTGATATGGTCAAGACGTGATGCTATATCTTATTGTATGAGATGATCATGTTTTGTAACCGAGTTATCGGCAACTGGCAGGAGCCATATGGTTGTCGCTTTATTGTATGAAATGCAAACGCCATGTAATTGCTTTACTTTATCACTAAGCAGTAGCGATAGTCGTAGAAGCAATAGTTGGCGAGACGACAACGATGCTACGATGGAGATCAAGGTGTCGCGCGGTGGCGATGGTGATCATGGCGGTGCCGGAGATGGAGATCACAAGCACAAGATGATGATGGCCATATCATATCACTTATATTGATTGCATGTGATGTTAATCCTTTATGCATCTTATTTTGCTTTGATTGGCGGTAGCATTATAAGATGATCCTTACTAAATTATCAAGAAGTGTTCTCCTGAGTATGCACCGTTGCGAAAGTTCTTCGTCTTTGAGACACCACGTGATGATCGGGTGTGATAGGTTCTACGTTCAAATACAGCGGGTGCAAAACAGTTGCACACGCGGAATACTCAGGTTATACTTGACGAGCTATGCATATAAGATATGACCTCGGAACACGGAGACCGAAGGTCGGCGTGAATCATATAGTAGATATGATCAACATATTGATGTTCACCATTGAAACTACTCCATCACACGTGATGATCGGTCATGGTGTAGTTGATATGGATCACGCAATCACTTAGAGAATTGGAGGATATTTTTCTAAGTGGGAGTTCTTAAGTAATATGATTAATTGAACTTAAATTTATCATGAACTTAGTACTGATAGTATCTTGCTTGTCTATGATGTGTAGATAGATGGCTCGTCTGTTGTTCCGTTGAATTTTAATGCGTTCCTTGAGAAAGCAAAGTTGAAAGATGATGGCAGCAATTACGGACTGGGTCCGTAATTTGAGGATTATCCTTATTGCTGCACGGAAGAATTACGTCCTGGAAGCACCGTTAGGTGCCAGGCCTGATGCAAGGGCTGCGCCGAAGTTGTGAACGTCGGCAAAGCAAAGCTGATGACTACTCTATAGTTCGAGTGTGCCATGCTTTACGGCTTAGAACCGGGACTTCAACGTCGTTTTGAACACCATGGAGCATATGAGATGTTCCAGGAGTTGAAGTTAATATTCAAGCGAATGCCCGGATTGAGAGATATGAAGTCTCCAATAAGTTCTATAGCTGTAAGATGGAGGAGAATGGTTACGTCGGTGAGCATATACTCAGAATGTCCGGATATAACAATCACTTGATTCAAGCTGGGAGTTAATCTTCCGGATGATTGCGTCATTGATGAATTCTCCAATCACGCCACCAAGCTACAAGAGCTTCGTGATGAACTATAATATGCAAGGGATGACCAAAACTATGCCGAGCTCTTCGCGATCTGAAAGCATGGAGGTAGAAATCAAAAGGAGCATCAAGTGTTGATGGTTAACAAAACCACTAGTTTCAAGAAAAGGGCAAAGGAAAGAAAAAGGAAACTTCAAAAGAGCGGCAAGCAAGTTGCTGATCAAGAGAAGAAACCCAAGTCTGGTCCTAAGCCTGAAACTGAGTGCTTCTATTGCAAGCAGGCTGGTCCTTTGGAAGCGGAACTGCCCCAAGTATTTGGCGGATAAGAAGGATGGCAAGGTTAACAAAGGTATATGTGATATACTTGTTATTGATGTGTACCTTACTAATACTCGCATAGCACTGGGTATTTGATCTGGTTACATTGCTAATATTTGCAACTCGAAACAGGGCTACGGATTGCGAAGATTGGCTAAGGACGAGGTGACGATCGGCGTGGGAAATGGTTCCAAAGTCGATGTGATCGCGGTCGGCACGCTACCTCTACATCTACCTTGGGATTAGTATTAGACCTAAATAATTGTTATTTAGTACCATCGTTGAGCATGAACATTATATCTGGATCTTGTTTGATGCGAGGCGGTTATTCATTAAATCAGAGAATAATGGTTGTTCTATTTATATGAATAATATCTTTTATGGTCATGCACCATTGAAGAATGGTTTGTTTTACTTAATCTTGATAGTAGTGATACACATATTCATAATGTTGAAACCAAAAGATGCAGAGTTGATAATGATGGTGCAACTTATTTGTGGCCTTGCCGTTTAGGTCATATCGAGTAAAACGCATGAAGAAACTCCATCTTGATGGACTTTTGGAGTCACTTGATTATGAATCACTTGGCACTTGCGAACCGTGCCTTATGGGCAAGATGACTAAAACACCGTTCTCGGAACTATGGAGAGAGCAACAGATTTATTGGAAATCATACATCTGATGTATGTGGTCCAATAAATGTTGAGGCTAAATGGCGGATATCGTTATTTTCTCACCTTCACAGATGATTTGAGCAGATATGGGTATATCTACTTAATGAAACACAAGTCTGAAACATTTGAAAAGTTCAAAGAATTTCAGAGTGAAGTGGAAAATCATCGTAACAAGAAAATAAAGTTTCTACGATCTGATCGTGGAGGAGAATATTTGAGTTCTGAGTTTGGCCTACATTTGAAACAATGTGGAATAGTTTCGCAACTTACGCCACCGGAACACCACAGCGTAATGGTGTGTCGAGCGTCGAATCGTACTTTATTAGATATGGTGCGATCTATGATGTCTCTTACTGATTTACCGCTATCGTTTTGGGGTTATGCTTTAGAGACGGCTGCATTCACTTTAAATAGGGCACCATCTAAATCCGTTGAGGCGACGCCTTATGAACTGTGGTTTGGCAAGAAACCAAAGTTGTCGTTTTTGAAAGTTTGGGGCTGCGATGCTTATGTGAAAAAGCTTCAACCTGATAAGCTCGAACCCAAATCGAATGTGTCTTCATAGGATACCCAAAGGAGACAGTTGGGTACACCTTCTATCACAGATCCGAAGGCAAGATTTTTGTTGCTAAATTGGAAACTTTTTGGAGAAAGAGTTTCTCACAAAAGAAGTGAGTGGGAGGAAAGTAGAACTTGATGAGATAAGCTGTATCTACTCCCTCATTGAGAAGTAGTACATCACAGAAAACAGTTTACGTGACACCTACACCAAATAGGGAGGAAGCTAATGATGATGATCATGAAACTTCAGATCAAGTTTCTCAGAACTTCAGTAGATCAACGAGCAAGGTCCGCACTGAGTGGTACGGTAATCCTATTTTGGAAGTCATATTCTTTGGAACATGATGAACCTACGAACTATGAAGAAGCGATGGTGAGCCCAGATTCCACAAAATGGCTTGAGGCCATGAAATCTGAGATGGGATCCATGTATGAGAACAAAGTGTGGACTTTGGTTGACTTGCCCGATGATCGGCAAGCAATTGAGAATAAATGGATCTTCAAGAAGAAGACCGACGCTGATGGTAATATTATGTCTATAAAGCTCGACTTGTTGCAAAAGGTTTTCGACAAGTTCAAGGGATTGACTACGATGAGACCTTCTCACCCGTGGCGATGCTTAAGTCGTCCGAATCATGTTAGCAATTGCCGCATTTTATGATTATGAAATTTGGCAAATGGATGTTAAAACTGCATTCTGAATGGATTTACGGAAGAAGAGTTGTATATGATGCAACCAGAAGGTTTTGTCGATCCAAAGGAGCTAACAAAGTGTGCAAGCTCCAGCGATCCATTTATGGACTGGTGCAAGCCTCTCGGAGTTGGAATAAGCGTTTTGATAGTGTGATCAAAGCATTTGGTTTTATACAGACTTTTGGAGAAGCTTTGTATTTACAAGAAAGTGAGTGGGAGCTCTGTAGCATTTACGATATTATATGTGGATGACATATTATTGATCGGAAATGATATAGAATTCTGGATAGCATAAAGGGATACTTGAATAAGAGTTTTTCGATGAAAGACCTCGGTGAAGCTGCTTACATATTGGGCATTAAGATCTATAGAGATAGATCAAGGCGCTTAATAGGACTTTCACAAAGCACATACCTTGATAAAGTTTTGAAAAGGTTCAAAATGGATCAGGCAAAGAAAGGGTTCTTGCCGGTATTACAAGGTGTGAAGTTGAGTAAGACTCAATGCCCGACCACCGCAGAAGATAGAGAGAAAATGAAAGATGTTCCTATGCTTCAGCCATAGGCTCTATCATGTATGCAATGCTGTGTGTACAGACCTGATGTGTGCCTTGCTGTAAGTTTAGCAGGCGGTACCAAAGTAATCCAGAGTGGATCATGGACAGCGGTCAAGAACATCCTTAAGTACTTGAGAAGAACTAAGGATATGTTTCTCATTTATGGCGGTGACAAAGAGCTCGTAAATGGCAGTTACGTCGATGCAAGCTTTGACACTGATCCGAGACGATTCTAAATCGCAAACCGGATCGTATTCACATTAAGCGGTGGAGCTGTCGGTTGGTGCAGTTCCAAACAAAGCGTCGTTCGGGATCTACATGTGAAGCTGAGTACATAGCTGCCGGAAGCAGCTAATGAAGGAGTCGGATGAAGGAGTTCATATCCGATCTAGGTGTTGTACCTAGTGTATCGGGTCCAATGAAAATCTTTTGTGACAATCTGGTGCAATTGCCTTGGCAAAGGAATCCAGATTTCACAAGAGAACCAAGCACATCAAAAGGCGCTTCAACTCCATCCGGATTTGGTCGGTGGGAGACATAGAGATATGCAAGATACATACGGATCTGAATGTTGCAGACCGTTGACTAAGCCTCTTCCACGAGCAAAACATGATCAGCACCAAGACTCCATGGGTGTTAGAATCATTCTTGTGTAATCTAGATTATTGACTCTAGTGCAAGTGGGAGGCTGAAGGAAATATGCCCTAGAGGCAATAATAAATGTTATTATTTATTTCCTTATATCATGATAAATGTTTATTATTCATGCTAGAATTGTATTAACGGAAACATAATACATGTGTGAATACATAAACCTACAGAGTGTCACTAGTATGCCTCTACTTGACTAGCTCATTAATCAAAGATGGTTATGTTTCCTAACCATGAACAAGGAGTTGTTATTTGATTAATGGGATCACATCATTAGTTGAATGATCTGATTGACATGACCCATTCCATTAGCATAGCACCTGATCGTGTAGTTTGTTGCTAGTGCTTTTCTTCATGACTTATACATGTTCCTATGACTATGAGATTATGCAACTCCCGTTTGCCGAGGAACACTTTGGGTGCTACCAAAGCGTCCTGGCAATGCTGGGTGATTATAAAGGTACATTACAGGTGTCTCGAAGGTACATGTTGGGTTGGCATATTTGAGATTAGGATTTGTCACTCCGATTGTAGGAGAGGTATCTCGGGCCCTCTCGGTAATGCACATCACATAAGCCTTGCAAGCATTGCAACTAAATGTGTTAGTTGTGAGATGATGTATTACGGAGCGAGAAAAGAGACTTGCGATGAACGAGATTGAACTAGGTATTGGATACAAGCGATCGAATCTCGGGCAAGTAACATACCGATGACAAAGGGAACAACGTATGTTGTTATGCGGTCTGACCGATAAAAGATCTTCGTAGAATATGTAGGAGCCAATATGGGCATCCAGGTCCCGCTATTGGTTATTGACCGAGAGGTGTCTCGATCATGTCTACATAGTTCTCGAACCCGTAGGGTCCGCACGCTTAACGTTCGATGGCGGTCATAATGAGTTTATAAGTATTGATGCACGAAGGTTGTTGAGTCCCGGATGTGATCACGGATATGACGAGGAGTCTCGAAATGGTCGAGACATAAAGATTGATATATTGGAAGCCTACATTTGGACATCGGAAGGTTCAGTGAAATCGGGAATTTCTCGAGTGCAGGGAGGTTACGGAACCCCGGGAACTACATGGGCCCATAGTGGGCCTTGGAGGAAAGGAGAAGGGCCAGCCCTAGGTGGCGCGCGCCCCCTTCCCTAGTCCTATTAGGACTAGGAAAGGTGGGCCGCCCCTCTCTCTCTCTCTCCCTCAGGAATCCTATTCCAACTAGGATTGGGGGAGTCCTACTCGGAGGAGTAGGACTCCTTGCGCGCCTCCTCCTCTTGGCGGCCACCTCCCCTTGGCTCCTTTATATCTGAGGCAGGGAGCACCCCAAGACACACAAGTTGATTTCCTTAGCCGTGTGCGGTGCCCCTTCCACCATATTCCACTTGGTCATATCGTCGCGAGCTTAAGCGAAGCCTGCTTGCGGGAGAAGTCATATCGTCGCGGAGCTTAAGCGAAGCCCTGCGTCGGTGGAGCATCATCATCGTCCACCACGCCGTCGTCTTGTGGAACTCATCCCGACACTTTGCTGGATCGGTCAGGGGATCGTCATCGGGCTGAGCGTGTGCAGAACTCGGAGGTGCCGTGACGTTCGGTGCTTGGATCGGTCGGGTCGTGAAGGCGTCGACTACATCAACAGCGTTGTTATAGCGCTTCGCTTTCGGTCTCACAGTGCGTGGACGGACACTCTTCCCGCTCGTTGCTATGCCATCACCATGGTCTTGCGTGATCGTAGGAAAATTTTTGAAATTACTACGTTCCCCAACAAGAGGTACTCCTCTTCCCTTATTCGTACAAGTCTTACGTCTCCGCTCACACCGTATTCATCCCACGAAAGAAACTAGTTGAGCGCTTCTTACTGCATCTTGTTCGTGATACTAAATGCACAAGGTTTCCTCCCTTTTACTATTTCACCTTTGCTAGAGGTCAGTAGCCGTCCTGAATTTCAATTCAGGGTCAGTCGAACCGCAATTAAAAGAAGCAGCACCTGCTGAGGCGCGCGAAGCACCTAGTCCGCATGTTCCCCAGGGAAGCAGCGCATCGGTGTCTATCATAGAGGTGTGGGGCGCAGGAGCTGCTTGCGCCCGATCTGGAGGTCGGCGGGGCTTGAATGGATGGCCGGGGCGGTGCCAAGCACGGCGGTGCGGTGAGGTCGATGGGTGGGCGCGGGCAGGGGAGGAATACTAGGCGGTGGTCATTTGGCGTTCGAGGAAGATCGTCAACACCGGTGGCTGGAGGTAGATGAAGGCGATCTGCCCGTGCTTTGTACATCGGACGGTGCAGAAAAAATGGACTGAGCTATTTGCTTTCAGTCGACTGTTATTTTCATAGAATCATGTAGTAATTGAGTGTGCCATGCATGTTGTGGAGCTATCATATGTCTCCCGTCATTTATTTCGCACTGACCTGCTATCTGCTACCTTTACACTGTATTAATTGTGCACACACTTCACCCGTACTCACACTATTTTTTTATGCATGGGTATTTCAGACTCTGACGCAGTGTTGATGAATGCATAAAAGAAAAGACAGAAGTCGCTCCAGTGTAATTCGAAGATAAGCACTAAGCGTTTCAGCGCTCAAAGGGCGGAGTGTCAGCAGTTGGAGACAGTAAACGTAGCTCTGCAATTGATGATCTCAATTGCCACACACAACCATCATAGGTGTTTGCTTTATCTTCGCGCTATCGAATGTGGTTGCATGTTGCATATGGTGTCTAGCTTGTATTGCTTCCAATTTGGTTAAATTGCATCTGCTTACTTTACACATTATACCTTTGATAATGAAATGCCTTCCTGTTTTTGATACATACTACATATGTCTATTAACCATGTTCGTACATCAAACTAATGCTCTTTTGTATCCCTTGTCAATCCCTTATGATGAGACAGTCACCCGGGTGGGTTACTGTGAGACGCCCTACTCGTTTAAAGAGTGCAGTGTCATCCTCCCCACATCATTCTCAAGAAACAGCAAGGCTAAATGAAGATAGTCAACGTAGCTCTCTAGTTGATCACCGCAATTCCCCCACACCACCAACGCAGGTGCTTGCTCTTACTTGGCAGTGTGATATGTGGTTGCATGTTGCATATGGTGTCTACCTTGAAATGCTTCTAATTAGGGTAAATTGCATCTGCTTAGTTAACACATTATACCTGTGAATATGACATTCCTTCCTGTTTTTGGTACATACTACGTCTTTCTATTAATCATGTTCTTACATCAAACTACTTTTCTTGTGTATCCCTCATCAATGCTCCTAATTTTTAAATTGCATCTCCTTAGCTTACACATTATACATGTGAATATGACACGCCTTCCTGTTTTTGGTACATACTACATCTGCCTATCACACTATGTTCTTACATCAAACTACTGTTCTTGTGTATCCTGCGTCTATCGCTTATGATGAGACAGTCACGCAGCGTGGGTTAATATGAGGCATAATACTCTTATAAAGAATGCAATTTCATCCTCTCGACATGATTCTCAAGAAATAGCAAGCCTAAATGAAGATATTGAGCGTTGCTCATGCACGAAGACAGCACTTCCCTACACCACCATCACAGTGCTTGCTCCAACCAGCAGTGTGATATGTGGTTGCATGTTGCATCTGAGTCTAGCTTGTAATGCTTCTAATTAGGGTAAATTGCATCTGCTTAGTTTACACACTATACATGTGAATATGACATGCCTTCCTATTTTGGTACACACTACATCTATGTGTTAACCTTGTTCTTACATGAAACTACCTCTCTTACGTATCCTGCATCAATCACTTACGATGTGTCACCTTTATTCGTTGCATATTGCATATTATTTCTAGCATGTTGCCATGTATTGCTTCGAATTTGGTCAAATACATTTGTTAGGGCACCCTTTCAATTTGGCAGAGTGATATTGGTTTCATCTTTCATATGGTTTCTAGCTTGCATCGATTCTAACAAGTTCAAGCACCTTGTGCTTAGTTTACACTTTATACATCATACATGTCAATATGTCACGCTGTCCTGTTTTTCATACATATTCCATCCTCCTATCATGCGGCTGCCTTACATGAAAGTAGTGTTCGTCAGTATCATGCATCAATAAGTTCTGAAGAGCAAATTTTATTCCTTTTTCTTGTGGGTTTGACTTGACAAGGAAAAATCAAGAAAGAGGAAGGAAAAGAGTAAGGAAGGCGATGATGGTGGTCTTCTGCAGCAACGTAAACGGAGCATCTTTACCGATTCTCCTTGTACTGATAGTGCATTAAATGGTCCAAGTCTCCGCTCCCCTACTCCACCATCCAAGGTACTTGCTCTAACTTGGCAGTGTGATATCTGGTTGCATGTTGCATATGGTCTCTAGCTCGTATTGCTCCTAATTAGTGTAAACTGCATCTGCTTAGCTTACACGTGATACATGTGAATATGACACACTTTCCTGTTTTTGGTACATACTATATCTGTCTATCACATCATGTTCTTACATGAAACTACTCTTCTTGTGTATCCTGCATCAGTCACTTATGATTGGACAACTTTAAGTTGGCAGAGTGATATTGGTTTACGTCTTGAATATGATTTCTAGCATCTATTGCCTCTAGTTTGATGAACGCCACCTATGACGAGACAATTTTAACTTGGCGGAGTGATATTGATTGCACCTTCCATATGGTGTCTTGCAGTGTTTCTAATTTGTTGAAGTGCCTTCTGCTTAGTTACCACATCATAGGTGTGAATATGTCAAGCCGTCCATTTTTTCGTAGATATTCCATGCTCGTATCATGACTTTGCCTTTCATCAGAGTAGTGTTCGTCAGTATCATGCGTGAATGAGTTCTGAAGAGCAAATGATATTCCTTTTTGTTGTCGGTATGACCTCACAATGCAAAATCAATAAAGCTGAAGGAAATTAGCAAGGCATTGGATGATGGTGGTCCTTCCGAGCAACTGAAACGGAGGTTCTCTACAGATTCTACTCTGCCATCCTCCCAACAAGATTCACAAGACAACGCAAGGCTAGACAGTCAACGCAGCTGTGTAGATGATGAGCACATCTCCCCTACTCCACGATCATAGGTGCTTGCTCTAACTTGGCACTATTATATGTGGTTGCATGTTGCGTATGATGTCTAGCTTGTATTGCTTCTAACTTTGTTGAATTGCATCTGCTTTACACATAATGCCTGTGAATATGACATGTGTTGCTGTTTCTACATCAGACTACTATTCTTGCATATCCCGCATCAGTCACTTATGATAAGGCACCTTTAAGTCGCCACTGTGATATTGGTTGTGTCTTGCATATGATTTCTAGCATATACTGCCTCTAATTTGTTGAAACGCCATACACACTACTAGGGAAAGGGCTGCGCACCAGGGATGTAGTGCGCCACTACTATATACTAATGGCGCACTAGTTGGTGATGCGCCATTAGTGTGGAAGACACTAATGGCGCACCAGAAAAACGGTGCACCACTAGTAATAAAGTTTTTTTTTCATTTTTACATACATACTAATGGCGCATCCGACCGAAGTGCGCCATTACTAGTTCTAACTAGTAATGGCGCACTAGGATGAACGATCGCCATTAGTATATTTTTCATGGGCACTTTTGAATTCATGAATATTTTTCAAATTTGATGATATTTTTCATATTCAACATGAAAAATATTGAATATTCATGAGGACACTCGATCTCGATCCCCTCCTCTCGATAGCTATCCGATCCCCCGCCGAGCACCCCCGCACCTCCCCGCTTTCCACCCGCCTTGACACCCGCACCCTCCCCCACTTTTGATGATATTTTCAAATAACAAATTTGATGATATTTTCAATTAAAAAATTGATGATATTTAAAAAAATGATGATATTTGATGATATCTTCTGTTCTAGTCCTCATGAAAATAACAAATTTGATAAAAAAAGAAATTATTAGATGCAACAGGAAATAATGAAAAAAATTTACTAATGGCGCACCCTAGGTGGGTGCGCCATTGCTGTCAGAAAAAAAAGTTACTAATGGCGCACTGAGGTGGGTGCGCCATTGCTATAAAAAAAACTACTAATGGCGCACGGAGGTGGTGCGCCATTGCTATAGTGTGTACCCCGCCCGATCCCCCTTCCTCTCCCCTCGCCAGTTCCCTCTCCCTTGATCTACCGCGCCTCTCATTCCCTCGTCCCTCCCTCCACCGCGCCGCCGCCGCCCGACCCACTGCGCCGCAGCCCCCCACGCACCCCCGCCGCCTCCCTCTCCCCTTCCTCCCCCTCGAGCCCGTGACCTCCTCGGACGGACGGCGGCGCGAGCCTCCCCGCGCTCCTCGACGGACGGACGGACGGCGGCTAGCCTCGTCGGACGCGCTCCTCGACCGCGGTGCGAGCCTACCCGCACGGCTGCTGCTCATCGATGACGGTTAGTCTCTGTCCCTCCCTCCCTCTCTCCCCCGCTCATCCCCATGCCCCCACGGGGCGGCGACCTAGGGTTAGGAGCAGGAGCTCGCCGCCGCCGCCCCGTCGTGTCGCTGCTGTGGCTTCTTGATCGGTTTTATTAGTTGGGGAATGCACGCTAGGTTCTTGTTTGTCAGTTAAATTCAGTCACCATTCTGAATTTTGACAGTACTCTACAAACTGCTTCAAAATTAGTCCACACAAACAAGTGCATTTTAATTGTAAAATGGCAAAGATTATGACATGACAAATGCCTAACATGTTGAAGAAGCTATACGATTGTAGTGCTCAAGCAGACAAATGAGTTGTAAATGCCTAACATGTTCAGTAAACATGTTCAGTAAATGCCTAACATGACAAATGCCTACAAATGCCTAAAATTTTAATTGTAAATGCCTATTGCAGATCTTGTGAGAATTTTAGTGCTCAAACTGTCTGATTTAAGAATCAGCTAGCAGATTTTGGTTAGCTGTAGCAGGAGAGAGCCTGCTGATTAGTGTTTAGCATGGAAATGGTGGTCTCAACTGGAAGTTGCCACTTGCTACATACACTGTGTTTGATTATCACTGTGTTGCAAGGTTACCGTGTCGGAACTTGTAGTCTTCTGAATACCTACAATACCTAGGCTGTTGTTGTTAATTCACTTATATTCTGTTCCCAGTAGCTACCTGCATTTGTTGGGACCTAAGCTTCATCTGCATTCAGGATAATATTTTTGCTGAACACCTGATTTGTGTTTCCCTTGGTCCATAAAAAGGTTTTGTTGAATTATTGTGCCGTGAACATAGCAGATCCACCATGGAACTCATTCATATATCTGCTGTGTGTTATTATTTGTCAGTTTTTGTTCTGAAAAAGGTGTGAGTTTTGAGGTGAAGTAGCACAGAACAAAAGTTTGATGTGTTCCCAGTTGAATGACACCATCTCCATGTGTATGCAGTAAGCTGGATGACTAAACTAGCTCATGCTCAAGTTGATTGACACCATCTCCATGTCTGTATGATATTGATATGAAAGATGGTGCAACTAAAAATCTCCCAATTAGGGAGTTTTTTGAGCTCTTTCTTTTTCATTTCCTACTATCCTTATCCTAATTATCTTAAATTGCTATGATGTGTGTAACAGGATTATATCTTGGATTTGCTAGTGGACTTTGGGAGTTTCTTAGCCAGCTTGGTGACTCCATATTTTTCACTATTTCAGCAAGTCTTTTGTAAGCATTAAACTTTCAACACTACATTTTTATCTTATGTGTACATTTGTTTGCTTCCTAAAATAGGAATGGGCCTCCTTTCCTATATATGTGTATGATGATCCTCCTTTCCTACAGTAGTATAGCACTTGCAGTAGTATGGCACTTGCAGTAGTGGTGCCTACACAAGATACAGTTCATATTTGAATTGTTACAGAAATTAGTATGACCAAATATGCTATTGTATATAAATGGGCTGCTGTAGAACTGTTCTTCATCTTTACAGTGCTGTTGTATAGAAATATGCTGAATTTTCTGCTCGATTGTTGCTCAAAGAAATTTAGTAAAAAAGGGGTCTGGGAGAGCGCGTTGTTGCTTGAGGCCCTTGAGAGGCCCTTCGTGTCGTGATGATTTTGCAGGTACCCGAGAGGCCCTTGAGTTTGCTGGAATGTCGATTAACTTCCGTTCCGGCAAATTCGGGTACTCCATATGTCCTATTTTCAGCAAAGGTCATGCTGAAATTTTTCGTGAATTTTAGCATGACTTTGCTAAAAATCGGACATATGGGGTACTTGCTACTAATGCATGGGCCGGGGTATCTTAGTACTTAATTAAGTAGGGGTACAATTGGCCTTTCAGTATGGCCTGTTATCATGCATGTTTTATGATCTGTTGTACGGGTACTAATTGGTCTCTTCTGCTGCTTATCAGAGATGGCGGGAAGCAGCCACCGCCGCTCTCGACACATGATGCGAGTTGGATTCTTCCGAGTTCTTGATATCATACTTGGGACTTCAATTATCATCCATGACGCAGGTATATAAAACGAGAGATCTCCCCTTCACCCATCTCATTATGATATCTGTTGTTTGCTACATCACTCATTGTCCCAAACTGCAGAGGTTGCTTGACAGTTTTATGAACATGCTGATGGGTGAAGATCCGCCAAATAATGTGAAGCTGCGACAGGCCGGCAGCGGGTTTCGCAGGCAGTGGGATGTGGAGTTTGTGATCAAGGAGGGCCACATGTACTTGTCTCGTGGGTGGGAGAAGTTCTACCGTGCCTACGAACTGCGGCTGGGGTACTTCCTTCTCTTCACGTACGACGACGACGCCAACATGCTCATCGTGAAGGTGTTCAACGCGACTATGTGTGGCATGCGCTACGCTGACGATCATGATGCTGGTACGTTCTGCCTCTTCTTATTCCTCTACATTTGGCTTTGTCTCACATCGATTGTTAACGGTCATTGTTGCATTTGGACGGGTAATGGGAGCAGCAGCGGTGACAGCTACAGACCAAAGCGGCGGCGACTATGGTACATAGCGAAGCAGCAGCGATTCTCGGCTGTAGCGAAAGCAGCAGCGATTCGGCAGCAGCATAGACAACAAGAAGGATGATCCGGAATGGAGTGCGGGAGAAGAGGAGCAGAGTGGGGATGAGGAGCTGCAGGATGACGATGGGCATCGGTGAGGATGACCTAAGCGCTGGTGGTGGTGACCAAGGGCAAGAGATGGTGGTGGCTGACCATGGGCAAGAGATGGAGGTGGTGAGGATGACCTAGCGATGGTCGTGCCGCCCTGCTGAAGGTGGCCTCGCGATGGTGGTGGTGCGACAATGACCATGCACGGTGGTGGCGCCGGCGATTCCACAGCTGGGCGACATGACCACGCCAATTGTCGTAGAAGACTACATCCCACTGCCTCCACCGCCTCGCCGCTCTTGGCGCATCAGGCTGAGGAAGGAGAAGAAGAACAATGAGAACTGAACTATGTCAGGTATGTCAGATCTCCAAAATGATATATATATATACTTAGTTACCTATGTTTTCTCTAATATGCTCAGTTTCCTATAGGTTAGCTTCATTTTACCTAAGTTGGCTATAATATGCTAACTTAGAGCTTATTATATGCTTAGTTTCCTATAGGTTAGCTCCAAAATAACTTATGTTAGCACAAAATGATCAAGTTTACATAATAAGCTTATAGTCTTCTTCTTATTCTTCTTCTTTTCCAAAATGACAGAGGTTAGCTTCATTTTACCTAAGTTGGCTCTAATATGCTAACTTAGAGCTTATATGCTTAGTTTCCTATAGGTTAGCTCCAAAATAACTTATGCTAGCACAAAATGATCAAGTTTACATAATAAGCTTATAGTCTTCTTCGTATTCTTCTTCTTTTCCAAAATGACATAGGTTAGCTTGTTTTTACCTAAGTTGGCTCCAAAATTCTTCTTATTCTTCTTCTAGTGTTCTTCTTCTTCTAGTATTCTTCTAGTCTTCTTCTTCTTCTTCTTCTAACTTCTTGTTTATCATTTTGCAGATTTGATTTAATTCACGGAAGCTTGCATGGATAACGATGTTGGATGAACAATGTGAAACTTTTGTAATATGTAACGATGGAACTATGTGTTGGCTATGTATGTATATATGATGGAACTTGTGTGTTGGCTATGATTGTTATATGGATGCTTTTTGTATATATATGTGTTGGATATCTCATATGTGAAATAGTGACCTGAGATTAAGAAAAAAAAACTTGTTACTAATGGTGCACTACCATGTGGTGCGCCATTAGTATAGCAGACACTAGTGGCGCACTGCGGGCAAAACTAATGGCGCACTACGTGGTGCGCCATTAGTATACCATTAGTATACCAGATACTAATGGCGCACCAGCAGTGCGCCATTAGTAAAAAATACTAGAGGCGTGATACTAATGGCGCACCTGTAGTGCGCCATTAGTAGGCAAAACAGGTGCGCCATTAGTAGGCCTTTTCCTAGTAGTGATAGTTTGAACTTGGCAGAGTAATATTGGTTGCATCTTTCATATGGTGTCTAGCTTGCAGTGCTTCTAATTTGTTGAAATGCCTTCTGCTTAGTTACCACATCATAGGTGTGAATATGTCACACCATCCTGTTTTTCATACATATTCCATCCTCGCATCATGTGTTTGCCTTTCATCTGAGTAGCATTCGTATGTATCATGCATGAATGAGTTCTGAAGAGCGAATTTTATTCTTTTTTCTTATCGGTTTGACTTCACAATGCAAAATCATTACAGCTGAAGGAAATTAGTCCGGCAGTGGAAGATGGTGGTCCTTCGGAGCAACTCAAATAGGGGGTCTCTACAGATTCTACTCCGCCATCCTCCCAACAAGATTCGCAAGACAACATAAGGCTAGATAGTCAACGTAGCTATGTAGATGATGAGCACATCTCCCCTACTCCACCATCACAGGTGCTTGCTCTAACTTGACACTATTATATGTGGTTGCATTTTGCGTATGATGTCTAGCTTGGATTGCTTCTAACTTGAATTGCATCTGCTTACTTTACACATAATGCCTGTGAATATGACACGTGTTACTGTTTCTAGAACATACGTGTACATGATGAGCACATCTCCCTACTCCACCATCACGGTGCTTGCTCTTACTTGGAACTGTTATCGTGGTTGCGTTTTCCGTATGATGTCTAGTTTGTATTGCTTCTGATTATGTACAATTGCATCTGCGTAGCTTACAACTTATACCTGCAACGAGCACTTACCCATAAGACACATTTAATTGGGACTGTGATGTAGGTTGCATCTTGCATTTTCTTCTAGCTTGTACTGCTTCTAATTTCTTGAAATGACACTTACGACGAGACACTTTTTACCTGATAGAGTGATATTGGTTGCATGTTCATATGGGTGCCTAGCTTTCATTTCTTCGAATTTTGTTGAAATGCCTTCCGCTTACTGTTTTTCATACATATTCCATCCTCCTATCATGCGTGTGAATATGAAAAGATGTCTTTTTTGGTATATATTCCATCCTCCTATCCTGCGCTTGCCTTACATCAAAGTAGTGTTCATCTGTGTCATGCATCAACCAGTTATGCAGAGCTAATTTTATTCATCTTCTTGTGGTTTTGACTTCATAAGGCAATATCAGAAAATAGGAAGGAAAAGAGTAAGTTAGGGGATGTTGGTGGTACTCCGCACCGACGCAAGCAGAGACTCTCTAGATTTGCCATTACTACTGCTAATGAAGTTGAAGTCCCAAGTCTACATGATGAGTTCATCTCCCGCACTCCACCATCGCATGTGCTTGCTCTAAGTTGACAGTGTGATAATTGGTTTCATGTTGCATATGTTCTCTAGCCTGTATTTCTTCTATTTTGATTAAATTGCACCTGCTGAGTTTATACGTTATACATGTGCATATGACATGGCTTTCTGTGTCTAGAATACACTGCATCTATCTATCATACCTTGTTCTTACATCAAAGTACTGCTGTTGTGTATCCCGCATTAGTAACTCATGATTGGATGCTTTTAACATGGCAGTTTGATAGTGGTTGCATCTTGCATTGATTTCTATGTTGTACTGCTTCTAATTTTTTGAATTGCCACTTATGACAAGACACTTTTAACTTGGCAGAGTAATATGGGTTGCATCTTTCATATGGTGTCTCGCTTGCATTACTTCTATTTTCTTCAAAATCCTTCTGCTTAGTTTGCACATCGTAGCTGTAAATATGTCATGTCGTCCTGTTTTTCTTACATATTCCATCCTCATACGGTTGTCTTACATCAAAGTATTGCTTGTCTGTATCATGCACCAATGAGTTCTGAAGAGTGATTTTATTCTTTTGTGTTGTGGGTTAAGCTTGACATGGCAAAGTCAAAAAAGAGCAAGGAAAATAATATAGTAGGGACTGCTGTTACTCGTCGGGTGAAATGGAAAAGGTTCTGCCGTCGAGATTCTGCTAGTACTTATAGTGTAGTAGAAGGTCCAAGTCCACCGGCTAAATCTACAAACACAGTATCACCTGCTCCACCAGCTGCAGCATCCGCTTCAACTGTACCGGCATCTCAATCAGTTACTCGTTCGTTTGCTCCGGAACTGGCCAGTTCCCAAGCTGCCTTCACACCTAACACTACTTCCGAAGCACTGCTGACACAACAGGACTTGGCAAGATCAGATGAACCTCATGAGCATCAACACCAAGACGGTACCTGACCGAGTCAAGTTGCAGTTGCATGCTCCTTTATATGTACTCTCATAGTTTGATGTACACTAACACTTTCCATATTCGTTGTTGAACTAGCACCACGGCGCAAGCGGAAACAGACATCAGGGATAATGCTTGACAGATTAACAAAATCTAAATGAGGAAGAATGGAGATCCATTTTGAGGTAGGTTTAAAAAGGCCACGTGATGCTACAGAGTCAGACAAATTAATACCAGAGGCAGCCGTTGCCGTTAGGTGTCATGCGCGTATCCTCCCAACGTGGATCCAGTACATGAATGAGAAAGACAATACCTAGTTTAACACCTTCCTTGACCATTTATCCGTAAGTAATGTTATTCATCACAATTAGTAATATTGTCTTTCTCTGTCCCATACTTTCTAGCTTCCTCCTAATAAGACTCACATTCTTTTTTCAATAGATGAGGTTCAAGTTGGATCCGAAAGATGATGCAACTAAACAAGCATGCACTCATGTTTTTCGATCGCTTTCTGCGACGATGTCGGTACCACCTTAGAAAATCTCACTTTGAAGGCAAGGCTAACAATGGAATCGCCCAAACATCTCCAGTGGAATATATTACAGATGAAGACTGGACAGCCCTCGTTAAACACTGGTCTGATCCAAAGTATCAGGTAGGCTATATGTATTTGTTCAGACCACATATTGAACTTGTATTAATGTATGTTCCTTACAAGTGTATCTTCTTCTAGGCTAACTGTTGAAGAACAAAACCAACCGTTCTAAAGTGAAATTCCAACAGACAACAGGATCTCGTAACTATATTGCACACTGCGAGGCTTATGTAAATAGCTGCTACTTCCTTCTTTTTTTGTGCCATATTATTGTATCTATATTGTTCCAAATACAGAGGAAAGCCCATGCGGACCAAAAAGAACCTGAACCGAATGAAGTGCAAATCTTCAAGGATTGCAACACCAGCAAGATGAAGGGCATGAGCACACCAGTTCAAGCCGCTGTTGTAAGTCCTTACTCCTCCTGCCTTGAACTGATTGGTACTGTGATTTGTTCATTTAACAACTTGGTTTGCAGCCAATGTCAGTTACTCTGTTGAGTTTTATACACAATTGTCTTAACGTATCATTTCACCTTACATGGTTTAAAAGAGATGAAGGATATTCTTTTGTTCTTGATCTGTAATCTAGTTGTTATGTTCACGTGCGCACACAATGATAAAATAGCCTGTTTGTTTTATATCTGTTTGCCCATGATATGAATGATGTGATAATATGTTCATCCTACTTTAAAACATGTCTCTTTATCCTTAGATGTCAACGAATGTAAGGAAATAGACAATATAGTAGGCATGCTACATGGACATATGTTCCGAAAGTGATTTTATTATGTAGTTGGCACTACAATACATGCTAATGTATTACAGTAGTTCACCAAAATAAGTTATGTATAAATGTTTAACCTACTTTGTTTGTTTTTTTCTCATTAGTAACTTATCCGGTACACTTATCTACAAGTTCAAACTTTCAGGAAGCTATGGATAAAATGATTGAACAGCCACAACCACCTGAAGGTGACGAGGCTACTACAGGCACAATGTCACCTCTTGTTATAGTGCGTCAGTATCTCTCCACTAACAGTGCAAAAAGCACCTTCCTGCGTAATTCTGGGTTGGTTGTCAAGGTAACCTTGTCCAAATCGCCCACTGAACAAAATCTTCCTGCTAGACAGAGTGATATATATGTGCTCCAGACACAAGTCCAATCCCTAATGGACGTTGTTTCGGAAACAAGAATAGTGGTTGAGAAATGTCGTCAAGATATGAATGGTTTAGAAACCAGACTATCAGACATTCGCTTCATTGTTGAAGAGCAATGGCGGAAAAAAGGTGGTGATCGTGCTGCTCCATCAGATTCTACAGCCTGAAACATTAGCACTCAGGTCAAATGATGTGTGCTTCTATACATCTGATGGTCCTTTTATCTGGAAGGACTGTAAACTTTATGCCAACGAGACTTTTGTTGTATGATTGGAATTTATTTTGTTGTGATACAACATTTATGATGCTGCCACATGCTGCAGTAATTACGACACTATTTTTGTATAGTGTAGGTTTATCTTAGTAATGTATTCGGCCGAAAGCTTCATAGGAGCCCAACATGCCAACATTCGTCGGGCCAAAATTGGCACGTAGCCCACTAAAAATATCTGGGCTTAAATTAGCATAAGCTTTCGTATTTTTCTGGTAGGCCTGTGCCCATAGTGGGCCTTTAACAGGCCTAAACATAATTTGGGCCCTTAGTAAAAATAGGCCGTTTACAGGTGTAAATATCTCGAGCCCATAAAAAACATGAGCCTTTAATAGACCGAAAGTGAGATTGGGCCCTGGTTGTGCCAAATAAACCACTGGACTTAGCAGGCCGAAATGGTGGCCCATTTACGATGCAAATATTTGACAGGCCAAAATTCAGGCGGGCTATAAGTGCGCCGACCTAATACACGGGCCTTTAACAGGCCGGAATTTCGGTTGGGCTAGAATATCGTCATTTTTATATGGGCCATTAATGGGCCCGATATGACGTTGGGCCACATATGGCCCATGGTTTACGCCCGGCGTTAACATGCCGAAAATGACAACAGGCCGAAAGTGGCCCAAATCTTTAGTGGGCCTCTAACGGGCGAATAGACGACATGGCGAATATGACCCAAATCCTTCACGGTCGTTTATGGGCCGAAAGTTATGATGGCCTGTAAATGGGCCCAAATGAAGCCGGACCTTTAACAGCCGGAAATACACCGGGCCGTAATTCGGCCCAATTACTTAGCGGACTGTTAACGCGCCAGAAGTGACCATGGGCCGCATAGATGACAATTTAGACCAGGCCGTTGATGGGCCAATTTGACCAAGAATGTTGGGCCTTTAGATGGGCCGGCCCATTATGGTCTGCAGAATCTTGTGGGCCTTTAGCTGGGTCGGCCCATTGTGGTCTGCAAAATCTTGTGGACCTTTAGCTGTGCCGGCCCATTATGGTCCGCTAAATTTTGAGGGCCTTTAGTTGGGCCAGCCCATTATGGTCCGCTAATCTTATGGGCCTTCAGTTGGGCCGGCCCATTTAAACTTTGTGGGCCACTTTTGGGCCGGTACAGCTAAAAGCCCACAAGATTATGCAGACCATAATGGGCCGGCCCAGCTAAAGGCCAATGAGAATTTTACACGTGGAAAATCGGTATTGGTCGTGGCTGTTAACGGGTTATCCGATCCAAAATCCGACCCGATAGCTTAACAGCGTTCCGTTACGGTGGATGCCACGTGTCGGTCACCCTTGACGAAAGCACTTCTGTGACGTGCGATTTATCGTCGTGGAAGTGGACACTTCCGTGATGATAATTTCGGTAATTTCATGGAACACTTCTACGACAGCACAGGTATGACTATCTTGATTTTGTCATAAATTTTTCATGGATGTACATGCATGACAAAAAACGCGACCTACTGTGACAAACATGTATCATCACGGAAGTGTATTTTTTTTGTAGTGATTGTAGCCATGGCGAGTCACTGCCATGGGCTTGGCCAAAGCTGGGTACCCAAGGATGGCATTGTATGGCAGGCGAATGTGGGCGACGTCGAAGTCGATGAGCTCGGTGCGGTAGTTGTTGCGCCGTCCGAAGGTGACGGGAAGGCGAACTTGCCCTATCGGGACGGTGGAGCCATCGGTGACTCCTGAGAAAGGCTTGGTCGGCTGAAGCTGATGGTATGGCACTTGGAGATCGTTGAATGTCTCGACAGATAGGACATTGAGTCCTACTCCGCCGTCGATGAGGGTCCTGGTGACTTGCACGTTGCTGATGACTGGTGAGCAAAGCATGGGGAGGACTCCGGCCGTTGCCGCGCACTTGAGTTGATCCGCTGAGCTGAACGTAAATGCGCACGACGACTACCTAAGAGGGCGTGTGGCCACAGGCTTGGGGAGGACTGCATTCACCTCGCGAACAAACTGCTTGAAGATGCGCTGAGAGGCTGGGGCCTGAGCACCACCCAGGATGCAAGCGATCGCGCGCGGCTCCTGGAAGCCCCCAGCCCCCTCGTCCTGATGATTGCCTTCGTACCTGCATTTGTTGGGACCTAAGCTTCATTTGCATTCAGGGTCATATTTTTGCTGAACACCTGATTTGTGTTTCCCTTGGTCCATAAAAAGGTTTTGTTGAATTATCGTGCCGTGAACGTAGCAGATCCACCATGGAACTCATTCATATATCTGCTGTGTGTTATTATTAAATCGAGTTTTGTTACGAAAAAAGCTGTGAGTTTTGAGGTGAAGTAGCACGGAACAAAAGTTTGATGTGTTCCAAGTTGAATGACACCATCTCCATGTGTATGTAGTAAGCTAGATGACTAAACTAGCTCATGCTCAAGTTGAATGACACCATCTCCATGTGTGTATGATATTGATATGAAAGATGGTGCAACTAAAAGTCTCCCAATTAGGGAGTTTTTTTAGCTCTTTCTTTTTCATTTCCTACTATCCTTATCCTAATTATCTTAAATTGCTATGATGTGTGTAACAGGATTATTTCTTGGATTTGCTAGTGGACTTTGGGAGTTTCTTAGCCAGCTTGGTGACTCCATATTTTTCACTATTTCAGCAAGTCTTTTGTAAGCACTAAACTTTCAGCACTACATTTTTATCTTATGTGTATATCTGTTTGCTTCCTAAAATAGGAATGGGCCTCCTTTCCTATATATGTGTATGATGATCCTCCTTTCCTACAGTAGTATAGCACTTGCAGTAGTATGGCACTTGCAGTAGTATGGCACTTGCAGTAGTGGTGCCTACGCAAGATACAGTTCATATTTGAATTGTTTCAGAAATTAGTATGACCAAAGATGCTATTGTATATAAATGGGCTCTTTGTAGAACTGTTCTTCATCTTTCTGATGCTGTTGTATAGAAATATGCTGAATTTTCTGCTCTGATTGTTGCTCAAAGAAATTTAGTAAAAAAAGGGGTCCTGGGAGACGCCGCTGCTGCTTGAGGCCCTTGAGAGGCCCTTCGTGTCGTGATGATTTTGCAGGTACCCCGAGAGGGCCCTTGAGTTTGCTGGAATGTCGATTAACTTCCGTTCCGGCAAATTCGGGTACTCCATATGTCCTATTTTCAGCAAAGGTCATGCTGAAATTTTCCATGAATTTTAGCATGACTTTGCTAAAATCGGACATATGGGGTACTACTACTAATGCATGGGCAGGGTATCTTAGTACTTAATTAAGTAGGGGTACAATTGGCCTTTCGGTATAGCCTGTTATCATGCATGTTTTATGATCTGTTGTCGGGTACTAATTGGTCTCTTCGCTGCTTATCGAGATGGCGGAAGCAGCCACCGCCGCTCTGCGACACCGCCAAGATCTGAGTTGGATGCTTCCGAGTTCTTGATATCATACTTGGGACTTGATATCATCCATGGCGCAGTATATAAAACGAGAGATCTCCCTTCACCCATCTCATTATGATATCTGTTGTTTGCTACATCACTCATTGTCCCAAACTGCAGAGGTTGCTTGACAGTTTTATGAACATGCTGATGGGTGAAGATCCGCCAATAATGTGAAGCTGCGACGGGCGGCAGCGGGTTTCGCAGGTAGTGGGATGTGGAGTTGGTGATCAAGGAGGGCCACATGTACTTGTCTCGTGGGTGGGAGAAGTTCAACCGTGCCTACGACCTGCGGCTGGGGTACTTCCTTCTCTTTAGGTGCGGCAGCGATGCCAACATGCTCATCGTGAAGGTGTTCAAGCGACTATGTGTCGCATGCGCTTCTGTTGACGAGCGATGATCTTTGGTGCGTTCGCCTCTTCTTATTCCTCTACATTTGGCTTTGTCTCACATCGATTATAGCGGTCATTGTTGCATTTGGACAGGTAATGGGAGCAGCGGCGGTGACAGCTACACCAAAGCAGCGGCGACTATGGCTGTAGCAAAAGCAAGCAGCGATTCTGGCAGAAGTAAAGCAAGCAGCGATTCTGGCAGCAGCATAGACAACAAGAAGGATGATCTGGAATGGAGTGCGGGAGAAGAGGAGCAGAGTGGGGATGAGGAGCTGCGGGATGACGATGGGCATCGGTGAGGATGACCTAAGCGCTGGTGGTGGTGACCAAGGGCAAGAGATGGTGGTGGCTGACCATGGGCAGGAGATGGTGGTGGTGGCTGACCATGGGCAAGAGATGGAGGTGGCTGAGGATGACCTAGCGATGGTCATGCCCGTCCTGCCTGAAGGTGGCCTCGCGATGGTGGTGGTGCCTGACAATGACCATGCATCGGTGGTGGCGCCGGCGATTCCACAGCTGGGCGACATGACCACGCCAATTGTCGTAGAAGACTACATCCCACTGCCTCCACTGCCACCACCGCCTCGCCGCTCTTGGCGCATCAGGCTGAGGAAGGAGAAGAAGAACAATGAGAACTGAACTATGTCAGGTATGTCAGATCTCCAAAATGATATATATATACTTAATTACCTATGTTATCTCTAATATGCTATGTTTCCTATAGGTTAGCTTCATTTTACCTAAGTTGGCTCTAATATGCTAACTTAGAGCTTATTATATGCTTAGTTTCCTATAGGTTAGCTCCAAAATAACTTATGTTAGCACAAAATGATCAAGTTTACATAATAAGCTTATAGTCTTCTTCTTATTCTTCTTCTTTTCCAAAATGACAGAGGTTAGCTTCATTTTACCTAAGTTGGCTCTAATATGCTAACTTAGAGCTTATATGCTTAGTTTCCTATAGGTTAGCTCCAAAATAACTTATGCTAGCACAAAATGATCAAGTTTACATAATAAGCTTATAGTCTTCTTCTTATTCTTCTTCTTTTCCAAAATGACATAGGTTAGCTTCATTTTACCTAAGTTGGCTCCAAAATTCTTCTTATTCTTCTTCTAGTGTTCTTCTTCTTCTAGTATTCTTCTAGTCTTCTTCTTCTTCTTCTTCTAACTTCTTGTTTATCATTTTGCAGATTTGATTTAATTCACGGAAGCTTGCATGGATAACGATGTTGGATGAACAATGTGAAACTTTTGTAATATGTAACGATGGAACTATGTGTTGGCTATGTATGTATATATGATGGAACTTGTGTGTTGGCTATGATTGTTATATGGATGCTTGTTGTATAAATATGTGTTGGATATCTCATATGTGAAATAGTGACCTGAGATTAAGAAAAAAACTTGTTACTAATGGTGCACTACCATGTAGTGCGCCATTAGTATAGCGATTACTAGTGGCGCCTTGTGGGCAAAACTAATGGCGCTTTTCATTGTGCGCCATTAGTATCAGATACTAATGGCGCACCAGCGGTGCGCCATTAGTAAAAAATACTAGTGGCGTGATACTAATGGCGCACCTGTAGTGCGCCATTAGTAGGCAAAACAGGTGCGCCATTAGTAGGCCTTTTCCTAGTAGTGACAGTTTGAACTTGGCAGAGTAATATTGGTTGCATCTTTCATATGGTGTCTAGCTTGCAGTGCTTCTAATTTGTTGAAATGCCTTCTGCTTAGTTACCACATCATAGGTGTGAATATGTCACACCCTCCTGTTTTTCATACATATTCCATCCTCGCATCATGTGTTTGCCTTTCATCTGAGTAGCATTCGTAAGTATCATGCATGAATGAGTTCTGAAGAGCGAATTTTATTCTTTTTTCTTATCGGTTTGACTTCACAATGCAAAATCATTACAGCTGAAGGAAATTAGTCCGGCAGTGGATGATGGTGGTCCTTTGGAGCAACTCAAACAGGGGGTCTCTACAGATTCTACTCTGCCATCCTCCCAATAAGATTCGCAAGACAACACAAGGCTGGACAGTCAATGTAGCTGTGTAGATGATGAGCACATCTCCCCTACTCCACCATCACAGGTGCTTGCTCTAACTTGACACTATTATATGTGGTTGCATTTTGCGTATGATGTCCAGCTTGGATTGCTTCTAACTTGAATTGCATGTGCTTACTTTACACATAATGCCTGTGAATATGACACGTGTTCCTGTTTCTAGAACATACGTGTACATGATGAGCACATCTCCCCTACTCCACCATCACAGGTGCTTGCTCTTACTTGGAACTGTTATACGTGGTTGCGTTTTCCGTATGATGTCTAGTTTGTATTGCTTCTGATTATGTAGAATTGCATCTGCGTAGCTTACAACTTATACCTGCAACGTCCACGCAAAAAAAAACTTATACACTTACCCATAAGACACATTTAATTGGGACTGTGATGTAGGTTGCATCTTGCATTTTCTTCTAGCTTGTACTGCGTCTAATTTCTTGAAATGACACTTACGACGAGACACTTTTTACCTGATAGAGTGATATTGGTTGCATGTTCATATGTGTGCCTAGCTTTCATTTCTTCGAATTTTGTTGAAATGCCTTCCGCTTACTGTTTTTTCATACATATTCCATCCTCCTATCATGCGTGTGAATATGAAACGATGTCTTTTTTGTATATATTCCATCCTCCTATCCTGCGCTTGCCTTACATCAAAGTAGTGTTCATCTGTATCATGCATCAACCAGTTATGCAGAGCTAATTTTATTCATCTTCTTGTGGTTTTGACTTCATAAGGCAATATCAGAAAATAGGAAGGAAAAGATAAGTTAGGGGATGTTGGTGGTACTCCGCACCGACGCAAACAGAGACTCTCTAGATTTGCCATTACTACTACTAATGAAGTTGAAGTCCCAAGTCTACATGATGAGTTCATCTCCTGCACTCCACCATCGCAGGTGCTTGCTCTAAGTTGACAGTGTGATAATTGGTTTCATGTTGCATATGTTCTCTAGCCTGTATTTCTTCTATTTCGATTAAATTGCACCTGCTGAGTTTATACGTTATACATGTGCATATGACATGGCTTTCTGTGTCTAGAATACACTGCATCTATCTATCATACCATGTTCTTACATCAAAGTACTGCTGTTGTGTATCCCGCATCAGTAACTCATGATTGGATGCTTTTAACATGGCAGTTTGATAGTGGTTGCATCTTGCATTGATTTCTATGTTGTACTGCTTCTAATTTTTCGAATTGCCACTTATGACAAGACACTTTTAACTTGGCGGAGTAATATTGGTTGCATCTTTCATATGGTGTCTGGCTTGCATTACTTCTATTTTCTTGAAAATCCTTCTGCTTAGTTTGCACATCGTAGCTGTAAATATGTCATGTCATCCTGTTTTTCTTACATATTCCGTCCTCGTACGGTTGTCTTACATCAAAGTATTGCTTGTCTGTATCATGCATCAATGAGTTCTGAAGAGTGATTTTATTCTTTTGTGTTGTGGGTTAAGCTTGACATGGCAAAGTCAAAAAAGAGCAACGAAAATAATATAGTAGGGACTGCTGTTACTCGTCGGGTGAAATGGAAAAGGTTCTGCCGTCGAGATTCTGCTGGTACTTATAGTGCAGTAGAAGGTCCAAGTCCACCAGCTAAATCTACAAACACAGTATCACCTGCTCCACCAGCTGCAGCATCCGCTTCAACTGTACCAGCATCTCGACCAGTTACTCGTTCGTTTGCTCCGGAATTGGCCAGTTCCCAAGCTGCCTTCACACCTAACACTACTTCCGAAGCACTGCTGACACAACAGGACTTGGCAAGATCAGATGAACCTCATGAGCATCAACACCAAGGCGGTACTGACCGAGTCAAGTTGCGATTGCATGCTCCTTTATATGTACTCTCATAGTTTGATGTACACTAACACTTTCCATATTCGTTGTTGAACTAGCACCACGGCAAGCGAAACAGACATCAGGGATAATGCTTGACAGATTAACAAAATCTAAATGAGGAAGAATGGAGATCCATTTTGAGGTAGGTTTAAAAAGGCCACGTGATGCTACAGAGTCAGACAAATTAATACCAGAGGCAGCCGTTGCCGTTAGGTGTCATGCGCGTATCCTCCCAATGTGGATCCAGTACATGAATGAGAAAGACAATACCTAGTTTAACACCTTCCTTGACCATTTATCCGTAAGTAATGTTATTCATCACAATTAGTAATATTGTCTTTCTCTGTCCCATACTTTCTAGCTTCCTCCTAATAAGACTCACATTCTTTTTTCAATAGATGAGGTTCAAGTTGGATCCGAAAGATGATGCAACTAAACAAGCATGCACTCATGTTTTTCGATCGCTTTCTGCTGACGATGATCGGTACCACCTTAGAAAATCTCACTTTGAAGGCAAGGCTAACAATGAAATCGGCCAAACATCTCCAGTGGAATATATTACAGATAAAGACTGGCCAGCCCTCGTTAAACACAGGTCTGATCCAAAGTATCAGGTAGGCTATATGTATTTGATCAGACCACATATTGAACTTGTATTTATGTATGTTCCTTACAAGTGTATCATCTTCTAGGCTAACTGTTTGAAGAACAAAACCGACCGTTCTAAAGTGAAATTCCAACAGACAACAGGATCTCATAGCTATATTGCACACTGCGAGGCTTATGTAAATAGCTGCTACTTCCTTCTTTTTTTGTGCCATATTATCGTATCTATATTGACTTGTTCCAAATACAGAGGAAAGCCCATGCGGACCAAAAAGAACCTGAACGAATGCGATTGCAAATCTTCAAGGATTGCAACACCAGCAAGATGAAGGGCATGAGCACACCAGTTCAAGCCGCTGTTGTAAGTCCTTACTCCTCCTGCCTTGAACTGATTGGTACTGTGATGTGTTCATTTAACTACTTGGTTTGCAGCCAATGTCAGTTACTCTGTTGATTTTTATACACAATTGTCTTAATGTATCATTTCACCTTACATGGTTTAAAAGAGATGAAGGATATTCTTTTGGTCTTGATCTGTAATCTAGTTGTTATGTTCACGTGCGCACACAATGATAAAATAGCCTGTTTGTTTTATATCTGTTTGCCCATGATATGAATGATGTCATACTATGTTTATCCTACTTTAAAACATGTCTGTTTATCCTTAGATGTCAATTAATGTAAGGAAATAGACAATATACTAGGCATGCTACATGGACATATGTTCCGAAAGTGATTTTATTATGTAGTTGGCACTACAATACATGCTAATGTATTACAGTAGTTCACCAAAATAAATTATGTATAAACGTTTAACCTACTTTGTTTGTTTTTGTCTCATTAGTAACTTATCCGGTACACTAATCTACAAGTTCAAACTTTCAGGAAGCTATGGAACAAATGATTGAACATCCACAACCACGAAGGTGGCGAGGCTACTACAGGCACAATGTCACCTCTTGTTATAGTCGTCAATATCTCTCCACTAACGATTGCAAAAAGCACCTTCTGCGTAATTCGGGTTGGTTGTCAAGGTAACCTCGTCCAAATCGCCCTCTTGAACAAAATCTTCCTGCTAGGCAGTGATATATATGTGCTCGGACACAAGTCCAATCCCTAATGGGCGTTGTTTCGAAACAAGAATAGTGGTTGAGAAATGTCGTCAAGATATGAATGGTTTTGAAACCGGACTATCGGACATTCGCCGTTGTTGAAGAGCAATGGCGGAAAAAGGTGGTGATCGTGGTTGCTCCATCAGATTCTACAGCCTGAAACATTAGCACTCAGGTCAAATGATCTGTGCTTCTATACATCTGATGGTCCTTTTATCTGGAAGGACTGTAAACTTTATGCCAACGGGACTTTTGTTGTATGATTGGAATTTATTTTGTTGTGATATAACATTTATGATGCTGCCACATGCTGCAGTAATTACGACACTATTTTTGTATAGTGTAGGTTTATCTTAGTAATGTATTCGGCCGAAAGCTTCATAGGAGCCCAACATGCCACCATTCGTCGGGCCAAAATTGGCACGTAGCCCACTAAAAATATCTGGGCTTAAATTAGCATAAGCTTTCATATTTTTCTGGTAGGCCTGTGCCCATAGTGGGCCTTTAACAGGCCTAAACATAATTTGGGCCCTTAGTAAAAATAGGCCGTTTACAGGTGTAATTATCTCGAGCCCATAAAAAACATGAGCCTTTAATAGACCGAAAGTGAGATTGGGCCCTGGTTGTGCCAAATAAACCACTGGACTTAGCAGGACGAAATGGTGGCCCATTTATGATGCAAATATTTGACAGGCCGAAATTCGGGCGGGCTATAAATGCGCCGACCTAATACACGGGCCTTTAACAGGCCGGAATTTCGGTTGGGCTAGAATATCGTCATTTTTATATGTGCCATTAATGGGCCCGACATGACGTTGGGCCACATATGGCCCATGGTTTACGCCCGACGTTAACAGGCCGAAAGTGGCCCAAATCTTTAGTGGGCCTCTAACAGGCCGAATGACAGACATGGCCGAATATGACCCAAATCCTTCACGGTCGTTTATGGGCCGAAAGTTTTGATGGCATGTAAATGGGCCCAAATGAAGCCGGACCTTTAACAGCCGGAAATACACCGGGCCGTAATTCGGCCCAATTACTTAGCGGACTGTTAACGTGCCAGAAGTGACCATGGGCCACATTGATGAAAATTTAGACCAGGCCGTTGACGGGCCGATTTGACCGAGAATGTTGGGCCTTTCGATGGGCCGGCCCATTATGGTCTGTAGAATCTTGTGGGCCTTTAGCTGGGCCGGCCGATTGTGGTCTGCAAAATCTTGTGGACCTTTAGCTGGGCCGGCCCATTATGGTCCGCTAAATTTTGTGGGCCTTTAGCTGGGCCGGCCCATTATGGTCCGCTAAATCTTATGGGCCTTCGGTTGGGCCGGCCCATTTAAACTTTGTGGGCCACTTTTGGGCCGGTCCAGCTAAAAGCCCACAAGATTATGCAGACCATAATGGGCCGGCCCAGCTAAAGGCCAATGAGAATTTTACACGTGGAAAATCGGTATTGGTCGTGGCTGTTAACGGGTTATCCGATCCAAAATCCGACCCGATAGCTTAACAGCGTTCCGTTACGGTGGATGCCACGTGTCGGTCACCCTTGACGAAAGCACTTCTGTGACGTGCGATTTATCGTCGTGGAAGTGGACACTTCCGTGATGATAATTTCGGTAATTTCAGGGAACACTTCTACGACAGCACAGGTATGACTATCTTGATTTTGTCATAAATTTTTCATGGATGTACATGCATGACAAAAAACGCGACCTACTGTGACAAACATGTATCATCACGGAAGTGTATTTTTTTTGTAGTGATTGTAGCCATGGTGAGTCACTGCCATGGGCTTGGCCAAAGCTGGGTACCCAAGGATGGCATTGTATGGCAGGCGAATGTGGGCGACGTAGAAGTCGATGAGCTCGGTGCGGTAGTTGTTGCGCCGTCCGAAGGTGACGGGAAGGCGAACTTGCCCTATCGGGACGGTGGAGCCATCGGTGACTCCTGAGAAAGGCTTGGTCGGCTGAAGCTGATCGTATGGCACTTGGAGATCGTTGAATGTCTCGACAGATAGGACGTTGAGTCCTACTCCGCCATCGATGAGGGTCCTGGTGACTTGCACGTTGCTGATGACTGGTGAGCAAAGCATGGGGAGGACTCCGGCCGTTGCCGCGCACTTGAGCTGACACGCTGAGCTGAACGTGATTGCGCACGACAACCACCTAACAGGGCGTGTGGCTGCAGTCTTGGGGAGGACTGCATTCACCTCGCGAACAAACTGCTTGAAGATGCGCTGAGAGGCTGGGGCCTGAGCGCCACACAGGATGCAAGCGATCGCGCGCGGCTCCTGGAAGCCCCCAACCCCCTCGTCCTGATGATTGCCTTCGTACCTTCTTGGCGGCTGTGGCAGAGGTGGGAGCCCTGCGTTGCCTTGAGGGCGGTCCTGACGAGGCTAGTGCCTCCAACCTCCCTTGCGAGGCTGGTCCTACCAGCGGTCCTCGCGAGGTCTGTCACACCATCCTTGGTGAGGGCCACGGTCTTCCCAGCGTCCTGTGCCTCTTCCTCCTCCTCAGCCGTAGCCCCGATTATTGCGCTCGGGGTGTCGGCTGATACGCCCTTCTTACACGGCCCTGAGCTCCTGGCATTCGTTGGTGTTGTGGGTGTGGAGGTCGTGGTATATGCAGTACCGGCTGCCTTTGGTTGACTCGGGCTGATGCCTGCCTCGCTTGGTGTGTGGTTCTACCGCGAGCACGGCAGCCCCCTTGCGCTTCACGTCCTTGACCTTGGGCTTCTTCTCTTCTGGATCGGCAGCCGGAAGCTTGAGGAGGGAGAGGCGCCCTTCCTCAGCCCTGGCGCATTTGGTCGCCAAGTTGAACAGCTCCAGGGATGTGCCCAGGTCTTCATGCATTGCTAGCTCCTCCTTCATCTTGACGTCACACACGCCATCGGAGAAGGCTGAGATGATGGCTTCCTCAGTCACCCTGGGGATCTTGAGGCGGGCGTTGTTGAAGCGCTAGATGTACTTCTGCAGGGTCTCTCGCGGCTGCTGCTTGATGCGGTGCATTCGCTCATGGCCGGAGGCCGATCACGAGTGCCTTGGAAGTTGACGATGAAGCGGGTGCGCATCTTGTCCCAGGAGGAGATCGTGCCAGGAGCCAGGTTCAGGAGCCAGGTTCGCGCTCCGTCCTTGAGCGCCATGGGGAACCAATTCGCCATGACCTTTTCGTCCCCGTTGGCGGCTTCGATTCCCAGCTCGTAGAGCTGAAAGAACTCCGCGGGGTCGGCGGTGCCGTCGTAGCGAGGAGGTAGGTCTGGCTTGAACATGCCGGGCCATGCGAGGCTACGTAGCTCGGCGGTGAAGGCGCGGCAGCCTGCAGTGGCCACCAGGGCTCTCTGCTGATGCGGAGATTTCTCTTGTGGATTCCCGCGCACCGCTGCCTGGACCAGCGCTGGGCCTTGACGCGGTGGCGCTGGAGCGCGATCGCGGCGCTCCGGTGCTGGGAGCATGCGAGCACCTTCTTGGGGACGATGGATCTCTTGGTAGCTCCTTTCTTGTTGCGCGGGTGCCGGACGCGGAGGGTCCCGGCCAGGGGCCACGTTCCTTGGAGCCAGGGCGCCTTCTTGGCACCTCCGGCTCCCTGCCTCCCGCGCGGGGTGAAGGGTGAGGCAACCAGAGGGACGGCACGGGGGAGCCCCCTGCGGCGCGGACGAGCCACTCCTCGTAGACATCGTCGACAGGGCGGTAGCGCAGGAGCTCGTTTGCCGCGATGAGCGCGGCTAGATCCTCCATGGGAGCGCGGTGCGCGGGACGAAGAACCAGCAGGGGCGAGCGAAGGAGTAGCGGTGCGGCCTTCTCGCCTCACCGATGGATGCAGGTGTTGGGGAACGTAGTAATTTCAAAAAAAATCCTACGCACACGCAAGATCATGGTGATGGCATAGCAACGAGAGGGGAGAGTATTGTCCACGTACCCTCGTAGACCGTAAGCGGAAGCGTTATGACAACGCGGTTGATGTAGTCGTACGTCTTCACGATCCGACCGATCCAAGTACCGAATGTATGGCACCTCCGAGTTCAGCACACGTTCAGCTCGATGGCGATCCCGGACTCGATCCAGCAAAGCGTCGGGGATGAGTTCCGTCGACCGACGGCGTGGTGGCGATGATGATCCTCTACCGGCGTGAGCCGCCTAAACTCGCGACGATATGACCGAGGTGGAATATGGTGGAGGGGGCACCGACACGGCTAAGGAACGATCCGTAGATCAACTTGTGTTCTCATGGGGTGCCCCTGCCCCGTATATAAAGGAGTGGAGGAGGGAGGGCGGCCCTCTATATGGCGCCCTAGGGAGTCCTACTCCCACAGGGAGTAGGATTCCCCTTCCTAGTCAACTAGGAACCCTTCCATGTAGTAGGAGTAGGAGAGAAGGAAAGGGAAGGGAAAAGGAGAAGGAAGGAAGGGGCCCCCTTCCTAGTCAATTCGGACCAGACCAAGGGAAGGGTGCGGCCACCCTTGAGGCCCTTTTCCTTCTTTCCCGTATGGCCCAATAAGGCCCAATACGTATTCCCGTAACTCTTGGTACTCGAAAAATACCGAATCACTCGGAACCTTTCCGATGTCCGAATATAGTCGTCCAATATATCGATCTTTACGTCTCGACCATTTCGAGACTCCTCGTCATGTCCCTGATCTTATCGGGACTCGAACTCCTTTGGTACATCAAAACTCATAAACTCATAATAAAACTGTCATCGTAACGTTAAGCGTGCGGACCCTACGGGTTCGAGAACTATGTAGACATGACCTAGAACTATTCTCGGTCAATAACCAATAGCGGAACCTGGATGCCCATATTGGCTCCTACATATTCTCGAAGATCTTTATCGGTCAAACCGCATAACAACATCGTTGTTCCCTTTGTCATCGGTATGTTACTTGCCCGAGATTCGATCGTCGGTATCCAATACCTAGTTCAATCTCGTTACGGCAAGTCTCTTTACTCGTTCCGTAATGCATCATCCGCAACTAACTAATTAGTTGCAATGCTTGCAAGGCTTATAGTGATGTGCATTACCGAGTGGGCCCAGAGATACCTCTCCGACAATCGGAGTGACAAAACCTAATCTCAAAATCGCCAACCCAACATGTACCTTTGGAGACACCCGTAGTACTCCTTTATAATCACCCGATTCGTTGTGACGTTTGGTAGCACCAAAGTGTTCCTCCGGTAGCGGGAGTTGCATAATCTCATAGTTACGAGGAACATATATAAGTCATGAAGAAAGTAATAGCAACATACTAAACGATCAAGTGCTAAGCTAATGGAATGGGTCGAGTCAATCACATCATTCTCCTAATGATGTGATCCCGTTAATCAAATGACAACTCATGTCTATGGCTAGGAAACTTAACCATCTTTGATTCACGAGCTAGTCAAGTAGAGGCATACTAGTGACACTATGTTTGTCTATGTATTCACACATGTATTATGTTTCCAGTTAATACAATTCTAGCATGAATAATAAACATTTATCATGAAATAAGGAAATAAATAATAACTTTATTATTGCCTCTAGGGCATATTTCCTTGATCTCCCACTTGCACTAGAGTCAATAATCTAGTTCACATCATCATGTGATTCAACACCAATATTCACATCGTATGTGATTAACACCCATAGTTCACATCGTCATGTGACCAACACCCAAAGGGTTTACTAGAGTCAATAATCTAGTTCACATCGCTATGTGATTAACACCCAAAGAGTACTAAGGTATGATCATGTTTTGCTCGTGAGAGAAGCTTAGTCAGCGGGTCATCATATTCAGAGCCGTATGTATTTTGCAAATATTCTATGTCTACAATGCTCTTGCGGAGCTACTCTAGCTAATTGCTCCCACTTTCAATATGTATCCAGATTGAGACGAGAGTCATCTGGATCAGTGTAAAAATCTTGCATCGATGTAACTCTTTACGACGGGCTCTTTTATCACCTTCATAATCGAGAAATATTTCCTTAGTCCTCACTAAGGATGTTCTTGACCAATGTCCAGTGATCTACTCCTAGATCACTATTGTACTCCCTTGCCAAATTCAGAGCAAGGTATACAATAGGTCTGGTACATAGCATAGCATACTTTATAGAACCTATGGCTGAGGCATAGGGAATGACTTTCATTCTCTTTCTATCTTCTGCCGTGGTCGGGCTTTGAGTCTTACTCAATTTCACACCTTTGTAACACAGGCAAGAACTCTTTCTTTGACTGTTCCATTTTGAACCTTTTCAAAATCTTGACAAGGTATGTACTTATTGAAAAACTTATCAAGCGTCTTGATCTATCTCAATAGATCTTGATGTTCAATATGTAAGCAGCTTCACCGAGGTCCTTCTTTGAAAAACTCCTTTCAAATACTCCTTTATGCTTTGCAGAATAATTCTACATTATTTCCGATCAACAAAACGTCATTCACATATACTTATCAGAAATGCTGTAGTGCTCCCACTCACTTTCTTGTAAATACAGGCTTCTCCAAAAGTCTGTATAAAACCATATGCTTTGATCAACTCATCAAAGCGTATATTCCAACTCGAGATGCTTGCACCGGTCCATTGATGGATCATTGGAGCTTGCACATTTTGTTAGCTCCTTTAGGATTGACAAAAACTTCTGGTTGCATCATATACAACTCTTCTTTAATAAATCCATTAAAGAATGTAGTTTTGACATCCATTTGCCAGATTTCATAAAATGTGGCAATTGCTAACATGATTCGGACAGACTTAAGAATCGCCACAGCTTGAGAAAATCTCATTGTAGTCAACACCTTGAACTTGTCGAAAACCTTTTTGTGACAAGTCCAGCTTTGTAGATAGTAACACTACTATCGTTGTCCGTCTTCCTCTTGAAGATCCATTTATTTAACATGGCTTGCTGATCATCGAGCAAGTCAATCAAAGTCCATACTTTGTTCTCATACATGGATCCTATCTCAGATTTCATGGCCTCAAGCCATTTCGCGAATCTGGGCTCATCATCGCTACCTCATAGTCCGTAGGTTCATCATGGTCTAGTAACATGACTTCCGAACACGATTACCGTACCACTCAGTGCGGATTTTACTCTGGAAGACCTACGAGGTTTGGTAACAACTTGATCTGAAGTTTCATGATCATCATCATTAACTTCCTCACTAATTGGTGTAGGAATCATTGGAACTGATTTACGTGATGAACTACTTTCCAATAAGGGAGAAGGTACAATTACCTCACCAAGTTCTACTTTCCTCCCACTCACTTCTTTCGAGAGAAACTTCTTCTCTAGAAAGGATCCATCTTAGCAACGAAAAACTTGCCTTCGGATCTGTGATAGAAGGTGTACCCAACATTTTCTTTTGGGTATCCTATGAAGACGCACTTCTCCGACTTGGGTTTGAGCTTATCAGGTTGAAACTTTTTCACATAAGCATTGCAACCTCAAACTTTAAGAAACGACAACTTAGGTTTCTTGCCAAACCATAGTTCATACTTTGTCGTCTCAACGGATTTAGATGGTGCCCTATTTAACGTGAATGTAGCTGTCTCTAATGCATAACCCCAAAATGATAGTGGTAAATCGGTAAGAGACATCATAGACCGCACCATATCTAATAAAGTACGGTTACGACGTTCGGACACACCGTTACACTGTGGTGTTCCAGGTGGCGTGAGTAGTGAAACTATTTCACATTGTTTTAACTGAAGACCAAACTCGTAACTCAAATATTCTTCTCCACGATCAGATCGTAGAAACTTTGTTACAATGATTTTTCATTTCACTCTGAAATTATATGAACTTTTCAAATGTTTCAGACTTCTATTTCATTAAGTAGATATACTCATATCTGCTCAAATCATCTGTGAAGGTCAAAAAATAATGATACCCGCTGCAAGCCTTAATATTCATCGGACCACATACATCAGTATGTATGATTTCCAACAAATCTGTTGCTTGCTGCATTGTTCCGGAGAACGGCATTTTAGTCATCTTGCCCAAGAGACATGGTTCGCAAGCATCAAGCGATTCATAATCAAGTGATTCCAAAATCCCATCAGCATGGAGTTTCTTAATGCGCTTTATACCAATATGACTTAAACGACAGTGCCACAAACAAGTTGCACTATCATTATTAACTTTGCATCTTTTGGCTTCAATATTATGAATATGTGTATCACTACGATGGAGATCCAACAAACCATTTTCGTTGGTGTGTATGACCATAGAAGGTTTTACTCATGTAAACAAAACAACAATTGTTCTCTAACTTAAATGAATAACCATATTGCAATAAACATGATCAAATCATATTCATGCTCAACGCAAACACCAAATAACACTTATTTAGGTTCAACACTAATCCCGAAATTATAGGGAGCGTGCGATGATGATCATATCAATCTTGGAACTATTTCCAACACACATCGTCACCTCGCCCTTAACTAGTTTCTGTTTATTCTGCAACTCCCGTTTCGAGTTACTACTCTTAGCAACGAACCAAGTATCAAATGCCGAGGGGTTGCTATAAACACTAGTAAAGCACACATCAATAACATGTATATCTAATATATCTTTGTTCACTTTGCCATCCTTCTTATCCGCCAACTACTTGGGGCAGTTCCACTTCTAGTGACCAGTCCCTTTGCAGTAGAAGCACTTAGTCTCAGGCTTAGGACCAGACTTGGGCTTCTTCACTTGAGCAGCAACTTGCTTGCCGTTCTTCTTGAAGTTCCCCTTCTTCCCTTTGCCGTTTTCTTGAAACTAGTGGTCTTGTCAACCATCAACACTTAATGTTTTTCTTGATTTCTACCTTCGTCGATTTCAGCATCACGAAGTGCTTGGGAATCGTTTCTGTTATCCCTTGCATATTATAGTTCATCATGAAGTTCTACTAACTTGGTGATGGAGACTAGAGAATTCTGTCAATCACTATCTTATCTGGAAGATTAACTCCCACTTGATTCAAGCGATTGAAGTGCCCAGACAATCTGAGCACATGCTCACTAGTTGAGCGATTCTCCTCCATCTTTTAGCTATAGAACTTGTTGGAGACTTCATATCTCTCAACTCGGGTATTTGCTTGAAATATTAACTTCAATTCCTGGAACATCTCATATGGTCCATGACGTTCAAAACGTCTTTGAAGTCCCGATTCTAAGCCGTTAAGCATGGTGCACTAAACTATCAAGTAGTCATCATATTGAGCTAGCCAAACGTTCATAACGTATGCATCTGCTCCTGCAATAGGTTTGTCACCTAGCGGTGCATTAAGGACATAATTCTTCTGTGCAGCAATGAGGATAAACCTCAGATCATGGATCCAATCCGCATCATTGCTACTAATATTTTTCAATACAATTTTCTCTAGGAACACATATAAATACATCGGGAAGCAAAAACATAGGGAAGCAACAACGTGAGCTATTGATCTACAACATAATTTGCAAAATACTACCGGGACTAAGTTCATGATAAATTAAAGTTCAATTAATCATATTTCTTAAGAACTCCCACTTAGATAGACATCCCTCTAATCTTCTAAGTGATTACATGATCCATATCAACTACACCATGTCCGATCGTCACGTGAGATGGAGTAGTTTCAGCAGTGAACATCAATATGTTGATCATATCTACTATATGATTCACGCCGACCTTCGGTCTCCGTGTTCCGAGGCCATATCTGTTATATGCTAGGCTCGTCAAGTTTAACTTGAGTATTCGCGTGTGCAACTGTTTTGCACCCGTTGTATTTGAACGTAGAGCCTATCACACCCGATCATCACGTGGTGTCTCAAAGACGAAGAACTTTCATAACGGTGCATACTCGGGAGAACACTTCTTGATAATTTAGTGAGAGATCATCTTAAAATGCTACCGTCAAACTAAGCAAAATAAGATGTATAAAAGATAAACATCATATGCAATCAAAATATGTGACATGATATGGCCATCATCATCTTGTGCCTTTGATCTCCATCTCCAAAGCATCATCATGATTTCCATCGTCACCGGCATGACACCATGATCTCCATCATCTTGATCTATATCAATGTGTCGTCACATGGTCGTCTCGCCAACTATTGCTCTTGCAACTATTGCTATCGCATAGCGATAAAGTAAAGCAATTATTTGGCGCTTGCATCTTATGCAATAAAGAGACAACCATAAGGCTTCTGCCAGTTGCCGATAACTTCTATAAAACATGATCATCTCATACAACAACTTATATCTCATCACGTCTTGACCATATCACATCACAACATGCCCTGCAAAAACAAGTTAGACGACCTTTACTTTGTTGTTGCAAGTTTTACGTGGCTGCTACGGGCTTAGCAAGAACCGTTCTTACCTACGCATCAAAACCACAACGATAGTTTGTCAAGTTGGTGCTGTTTTAACCTTCGCAAGGACCGGGCGTAGCCACACTCGGTTCAACTAAAGTTGGAGAAACTGACACCCGCTAGTCACCTGTGTGCAAAGCACGACGGTAAAACCAGTCTCGCGTAAGCGTACGCGTAATGTCGGTCCGGGCCGCTTCATCCAACAATACCGCCGAACCAAAGTATGGCATGCTGGTAAGCAGTATGACTTATATCGCCCACAACTCACTTGTGTTCTACTCGTGCATATGACATCTACGCATAAAACCAGGCTCTGATACCACTGTTGGGGAACGTAGTAATTTCAAAAAAATTCCTACGCACACGAAAGATCATGGTGATGGCATAGCAACGAGAGGGGAGAGTATTGTCCATGTACCCTCGTAGACCGTAAGCGGAAGCGTTATGACAACGCGGTTGATGTAGTCGTGCGTCTTCACGATCCTACCGATCCAAGTACCGAACGTACGGCACCTCCGAGTTCAGCACACGTTCAGCTCGATGACGATCCCCGGATACCGATCCAGCAAAGCGTCGGGGATGAGTTCCGTCAGCACGACGGCGTGGTGACGATGATGATGCTCTACCGGCGCAGTGCTTCGCCTAAACTCCGCGACGATATGACCGAGGTGGAATATGGTGGAGGGGGGCACCGCACACGGCTAAGGAACGATCCGTAGATCAACTTGTGTTCTCATGGGGTGCCCCCTGCCCCCGTATATAAAGGAGTGGAGGAGGGGAGGGCCGGACCTCTCTATGGCGCGCCCTAGGGGAGTCCTACTCCCACCGGGAGTAGGATTCCCCCTTTCCTAGTCCAACTAGGAACCCTTCCATGTAGTAGGAGTAGGAGAGAAGGAAAGGGAAGGGAAAAGGAGAAGGAAGGAAGGGGGCGCCCCCCTTCCCTAGTCCAATTCGGACCAGACCAAGGGAAGGGTGCGCCACCCTTGAGGCCCTTTTCCTTCTTTCCCGTATGGCCCAATAAGGCCCAATACGTATTCCGTAACTCTCCGGTACTCGAAAAATACCGAATCACTCGGAACCTTTCCGATGTCGAATATAGTCGTCAATATATCGATCTTTACGTCTCGACCATTTCAAGACTCCTCGTCATGTCCCTGATCTTATCGGGACTCGAACTCCTTTGGTACATCAAAACTCATAAACTCATAATAAAACTGTCATCGTAACGTTAAGCGTGCGGACCCTACGGGTTCGAGAACTATGTAGACATGACCTAGAACTATTCTCGGTCAATAACCAATAGCGGAACCTGGATGCCCATATTGGCTCCTACATATTCTACGAAGATCTTTATCGGTCAAACCGCATAACAACATCGTTGTTCCTTTGTCATCGGTATGTTACTTGCCCGAGATTCGATCGTCGGTATCCAATACCTAGTTCAATCTCGTTATCGACAAGTCTCTTTACTCGTTCCGTAATGCATCATCCGCAACTAACTAATTAGTTGCAATGCTTGCAAGGCTTATAGTGATGTGCATTACCGAGTGGGCCCAGAGATACCTCTCCGATAATCGGAGTGACAAAACCTAATCTCAAATCGCCAACCCAACATGTACCTTTGGAGACACCTGTAGTACTCCTTTATAATCACCCGATTCGTTGTGACGTTTGGTAGCACCAAAGTGTTCCTCCGTAAACGGAGTTGCATAATCTCATAGTTACAGTGAACATATATAAGTCATGAAGAAAGCAATAGCAACATACTAAACGATCAAGTGCTAAGCTAACGGAATGGGTCGAGTCAATCACATCATTCTCCTAATGATGTGATCCCGTTAATCAAATGACAACTCATGTCTATGGCTAGGAAACTTAACCATCTTTGATTCACGAGCTAGTCAAGTAGAGGCATACTAGTGACACTATGTTTGTCTATGTATTCACACATGTATTATGTTTCCGGTTAATACAATTCTAGCATGAATAATAAACATTTATCATGAAATAAGGAAATAAATAATAACTTTATTATTGCCTCTAGGGCATATTTCCGTCAGCAGGGACGAGGCCTGCTGCTCGTTCCCCGCCGGGCCGGTGGCGGCGTTGGCGACAGACGACGGGGAACGACGGGGGTGTCCGCCAACGGGAGCCGTCTAGGCGACTCGAGCGGCGCGAGCAACCTGGCGCTCGGCGCGGGCCTGGCGAGCGTCGGCCATGGACACGACGGAAGATCACACGCGATCAGCGGAAGAAAGATTCCAGCGCACCCCTACCTGGCGCGCCAAATGTCGGATTTCGGGTTCCGGCAGACCCTCGAGGTTCGAACTCTGGGGTGCGCACGGAGATCTTTCCCCTACCAGCTCACGCGTTAATGGTTTGCGAGGGATCTAAACTAGGAATGATGAACAACACAAGAGACACAAGATTTATACTGGTTCGGGCCACCGTTGTGGTGTAATACCCTACTCCAGTGTGTGGTGTGGTGGATTTGCCTCCGGGGCTAATGAAGAACAGTACAAAGGAAGAACAACCTCACGAGGGGCTGTTCCTGAGCTGGTGCGATGGACCGCTTGGGTGAGTCCAGTCGCTTCTCTCTTACTGGTAGGCTCTACCCCGTCCCCTCTCTCTGGTAGGTTCGACCCATTCCCTCTCTCTGGTAGGTTCGACCCGTTCCCTCTCTCTGTGGTGGCTAGTCCTATTTATAGAGGGAGGTCCTGGGCCTCTTCGCAAATAATGAGCGGGAAGGGCGCCAACAATTGGCCATTTTGAAGGGGAACATCTAGTACACTTATCCTGACTAAAGTTGGTCTTCGGCTGCCAAAGGCTCTGACAGTGACGCCGTCCTGGGCTCCACGATGACCTCCGTCCTGCCGCTCTGGTGGTCTTGGTCTTGTTGCACTGAAGCGGTAACCTTTGCCTGATGCCTTGGCCAGTGCTTGCCTCCTTTGCACCAAAGGGGAAACCAGGACACTGCGCAGGCTAGCGCACGCCTGGTGCCCGCCTGATCTCGATCGTCATGGCTTGCGTCACGGGGCACCCTCGTGAGGTACCCTGCCTTGATCTCTCCGCCTCCTCGCGAGCCTGCCTGATGAGGCTGCTCCTAAGGAAGGTTCCTGTCGTCCGCCCCACGAGGCTTGGCCCCTCGCGAGGGTCTTGAGCTTGAGCTTATGAAGCTGGGCCACGCTGGGCCCCCACTTGAGCCACGCCGCAGGCTGTAGGCAGGCTAGTCTGGGGACCCCCGTTCCCAGAACGCCGACAATGCTAGGCTGCTTTTGCTTTTTCCCTTTGAGGAGTTTGTCCGTGGTAGGGGTGTGTTGATAATACATGGGAAAGACAGTAGCATATGACCGTACTTATAGCAAAATCATACTTAATAAAACATGCAAGGAAGTTTTAGATGTCAGTGCTTTGTTTCATTATCTTTGCAGAGGGTCTGCGTCTGGCTTTGTACAAAGGGTTACATGCTGAGGGGCAATGCTTGTACGAAAGGGGGTTGTCGGGGACTGAGCCTGACAGTCGTGCCTTATGGTTACAACTTACGAAGATTCTCAATATTACACGAGTTTTGCACTTGGATGGCATCTTAGATCTCCAGAAGGACTGCGCCAGGTCTGGTGACTCGTACTACCTGTTAAGGGCCTTCCCACTTTGGCGTCAATTTGTTGGAACCCTTGGCAGACTGAACATGCCTAAGGACAAGGTCGCCTTCCTCAAGGCTCCGGGCATGCACATTGTGGCTATCATAGCGGCCTAGGGCTTGCTCGTAGCATGCAGGATGCACAACGGCCAGGAGACGATCTTCCTCAAGGAGCACAACATCGTCATGTCGTAGCTGCTCTTTCTCCACTTCATCGTAGGCACTCGAGGTGACCCGTATATGAGTTCCGTGGGGAGTACCGCTTCTGCCCCATATACTAGGGAGAAGGGAGCCTGCTCGGTAGCTTGAATTGTTGTCGTCCGAAGGGACCAAAGAACCACCGACGGCTAATCGATCTAGCGCTTGCCGCATTTTTGTAACTTATCAAAAGTTCTTGTCTGGAGTCCTCCCGGCTTACCCATTGCTTCGTGGATGGGCAACAGAGGCGAAGGAGACCATGCTTCCAAGGCTTTGGATGTACTTCATAAAGGTGCGGCTCGTGAACTGGGTGCCGTCAGTGATAACTCTATTGGGAACTCCAAAGCGGCACACCAATCCTTTTAAGACTTGACAGCTGATTGTGCGGTCACCTTCCTCACTGGCTCCACCTCAGGCCACTTTATAAACTTGTCAATTGCTACGTACAAGAACTCAAAGCCCTCGGCAGCACGAGGGAAGGGGCCCAAGATATAGAGCCCCTATACCGAGAATGGCAAAGACGAAGGGATCATCTGGAGAGCTTCAGCTGGTTGGCGAATGCTCTTGGAATGGAACTGGTAGGCGTTACACTTGGTGACTAGCACAGTTGCATCTTGGAGGGCAGTGGGCCAATAGAAACCCTACCGAAAAGCTTTTCCGACCAGGGCCCTTGATCCACTGTGAGAGCCGCACACGCCCTTTGTGAAATCTCCACCAGCAGCTTCTGCCCATCTTCCTGGCAAGTGCATTTCAATTTCACACCATTTGGCCTTTTCCTATCTGAAAGGTGTCGTCGATAAACTAATACATGCATATTTGACCGTCGAGCTACTTTTTAGCTTCTTCTTGCTCTTCGGGAATTTCTCCTGTTTCAAGGAAGTGTACTATGTGCCGCGCCCAAGTTGGAGCCCGCGCCTCGACAACAAGGACTAAAGGCACCTCCTCGTTCGTGGGAGCGCTTACCTCGACCGCAAGAAGTTGTGGTTCCGCGGGAGGGTGCTTCTCACAAACCGCTCCACCAGCAGCTTCTGCCCATCTTCCTGGCAAATGCATTTCAATTTCACACCATTTGGCCTTTTCCTATACAATGTGTCGTCGATAAACTAATACATGCATATTTGACCGTTGAGCTACTTTTTAGCTTCTTCTTGCTCTTCGGGAATTTCTCCTGTTTCAAGGAAGTGTACTATGTGCCGCGCCCAAGTTGGAGCCCGTGCCTCGACAACAAGGACTAAAGGCACCTCCTCGTTCGATGGGGCGCTTACCTCGACCGAAGAAGTTGTGGTTCCGCGGGAGGGTGCTTCTCACAAACCGCTCCACCAGCAGCTTCTGCCCATCTTCCTGGCAAATGCATTTCAATTTCACACCATTTGGCCTTTTCCTATGCAGTGTGTCGTCGATAAACTAATACATGCATATTTGACCGTCGAGCTACTTTTTAGCTTCTTCTTGCTCTTCGGGAATTTCTCCTGTTTCAAGGAAGTGTACTATGTGCCGCGCCCAAGTTGGAGCCCGCGCCTCGACAACAAGGACTAAAGGCACCTCCTCGTTCGTGGGAGCACTTACCTCGACCGCAAGAAGTTGTGGATCCGCGGGAGGGTGCTTCTCACAAACCGAAGTAGGTTCGTCCCCGGCAGGCTCTCTACCAGCGGCTTCGGGAAGCCCTGCCAAGAGATACTTGCTGGAGTCCAACTTTCTCCTTTTTCTGGCCATCATTGAAGGGGACATTGATGGTTGAGTTAGGTGGAGGAAAAAAGTTCCTAGTTCCACAGGGAGCTTCTGCGCAACGCACTTTGACAAGTTATCATCGATACTATTTTCGGCACGCGGCACGTGCTCTGTTTGTAACCCATCAAAGTGGTCTTCCAGCTTTCTCACCTCCTCTACATATGCCTACATCAACAAGCTCTGGTAATCCCTATTGACTTGCCTTACCACGAGTTGCGAGTCTCCACGGATGATGAATTTCTTGATTCCTAACTCCACCCCAATTCTGAGTCTAGCAAGGAGCCCCTCATACTCAGCAGTGTTGTTGGTGGCATTCTCCCAAGGAAAATGCATTTGACCCACATACTTGAGATGATCTCCGCTGGGTGCAACAAGGAGCATGGCATCTCCAGCACCCTGAAATGAGAAAGCACCATCAAATACATGATCCAATCCCGAGGGGCCTCCTTGCCGGGGATAGTTGTCTCTGCTATTTCTTCGTTTGGTGTGGGCGTGCATTCTACAATGAAATCCGCTAGTGCTTTGCTCTGAATAGTTGAGGTGCTTTCATACATTAGACCAAAGCTTGACAGTTCTAGCGCCCACTCAACTATCCCGCCGGTGGCTTCGAGGTTCCATTTTATGCGCTGCAATGGGAAACGGGTGACAACTGTGATGTCGTGGGCTTGGAAGTAGTGGCGTAGCTTCCTCGAAGCCATGATGAGACCGAAGATCGGATTTTCCACTCCATAGTACCTTGATCTACCTCCTTGTAATAAGGAGCTGACAAAGTAAACTGGTCACTCTACCACTTTCTTCCCCGCCGTAGTCTTGGGATTGCTCTCAACTACTTGCCTTGCCTCCCCTTTGTGTACGTCATGTCTTGCCGCAAGTGTTTCGTTTCCTTCCCCGGAAGGGTCAGTTGCCGCGGCTGCTTCCCCGTCCACTTCTCGCTGCGCCACCAGGGTTGTACTAACCACTTGATTCATTGCAGCTAAGTATAGTAACAACGACTCTTTTGGTTTAGGCGCAACCAAGTTGGGACTAGAGGAAAGGTAGGTTTTCAGGTCTTGCAGCGATGCTACTGCCTCCGGGGTCCACTTCACCGGGATAGCGTTTTTCAAGATTTTGAAAAAGGGCAAGGCACGCTCAGCGGACCTGGATATGAACCTACTCAGTGAGGTAATGTGTAGCGACCCGACCCGAATGGATCAAGTCTCTGTGCTCAGGTGTCATCCCTGGATCGAGAATCTCGACACCACACAAGATTTTGAAGGATTTATAACAGAGTAGCAATCACACACTTATTACATCGTTTGTCCAGAAGAGGACTTATTACAATAAATATGGCTTAAGGCCATCTAGTAACGATAACAGCGGAAGACTTGGAAGATAAGTGAGTCCATCAACTCCAGCGGCATCACTGAGTATGGAACTGTCATAGCCCCAGATCAGCCCTAGAGCTTGCTTGTAACTAGTGGCATTGCATCCATGCATCATGTTTAATTTTCAGGAAATTTGAAACGGGGATTGCCTAAACCCTGGCATTAAAGGAATTCAAATAGGCTCAACCAAAAAAATATTTTTCAGTGATTTCAAATGGCTTTAGAAAATGTTCATCATTTCTGGAAAAATGCTTTAAACCAGAACCAGAGGTGCTGCACATTTTTCATGTCATATTTGGTCACTGGATTAATTCATAAAGTATTTGCATTTGGGCATTTAAATGCTAATAAATAATTTAAATGCTCAAATAATCCCAAACTGAAATGTTTACTGTAGGATATATTTCCAACAGTGGTCATGAGCAGTGGCATGAATTTTGGGATCGATTTAGTATTTTTAACAAAGCCCAATAGTTTACAGGAAATTAGAAAACTAAAACAAATATAAAAAAGAGAGAGAGAGAGAAGCCAGCCACTTACCTGGGGCTGGCCCAGTTGGCCCAGCCCACCAACCACCTTGCCAGTCGTCGCCTACCTCTGCCAGTAGGCAGAGGAGGGACACGGCGCACGCGCCCGAGCTCGCCACGCCTCCTCCCTGCTCGCCTGCCTCACCGAAGGGCCTCGAAGCTCCTCCTCGGCGCCGCTCTGGACCCCCGGTCCCTCTCCTCTCTCCAGAACGTCCTCCCTCTCCTCTGCTCCCTCTCTCTCTTGGGACCGAAGCGCCACCGTCGCTGCCCCTCGCTGCCCTCGCGGCCACCGCCACCCCCTCTCCTCTCCGACGCGCTCACGAGCTCCGCAGTGCCGCCCTCGCCCTCCTCACCGAAGTCACGCTTGTTGGAGAAGCCCAGCGCCGCCCGCGCTTTTCCCTCCTCGGCTACCGAGGATCGCCGCCATTGAATTCGCCGCCGTTCGGTCTTCCCCGAGCCCGCCGTCCACCTCTACGGGATCCACGTGAGCTCACCGCCCGTTTCCCCCTTTCCCCACGGTCGACTGCTCCCCCTAACCGCGCCAACCGCCGCACCCGAGAACTCTTTGCCGCCGGCCATGGCGCCGCCGTGGCCAGGTCCACCCTAGCTCGCGCCCGAGCACGCTACCAAGTTCGCCGTCCTCCCAGGAGCCCGCAGCGCCCTTCCGTTTCCCCTCTAGTGCACCGCAGCGTCGAGCCCGAGCTCGCCCGAGCTCCGGCGGCCGCCTAGGTCGTCGCCGGCGTCAATTCCGGCCGCCCCGAGCTCAAACCACTCCACCAAGAGCTTCGGCTCGTCCTCAGCTCCATTTAGATGCCTTCCCCGATCCATTTGGTGGCGGAGTGGCCAAAACCACTCGCCTTGTGGCGTCGGGCTCGCGTGGCTGGGCGCCGCAGCCGACTTTGACTTTGACCACGGGTGGGCCCGGTTGACCCTCCTGAGCCAATGACAGGTGGGGCCCAGCCCTGTTAACTATTTAGGATTACTTTTAATTAATTTTAGTTAAGCTAATCACACTCACATGCGGGACCCGCTGTCAGGTTTGACCGGACCGTGACCTGTTGACCACTGACGTCACATTGACATCAGGCTGACGCAATAACTAGTTTTCTGGATTTATTATAATTCAGGAAATTCCAGAATATATCCAAAACTTCTAAAATTCATAGATATTCAACCGTAACTCCAATGGAAATAATTTATATATGAAAAATGATCAGAAAAATATGAAGAATCTGTTTATGGCATTTTCATGCATGTTTGAACAAGTTATCCTCACTGAATAGGATGAATCATGATTAGGGTAATTTATGAACTAGCATTTGGAGTTGGAGTTTAACCTTGTTTGAATTCCACTTCAATTAACCTGGCTAGATATTGCATTAGGTGTATTCAGTACCTTAACATGACATGTCATTCATGTGAATGTGCATTGCATTGATTGTGTTCTCTCTTGTTTGCGGTAATTGTCCCTCTCGGTGAGCGACGCATCGAGCGATGAATTCGATGACACCGATGAAGAACTATATTATCTTGAAGTGCCAGGCAAGCAAAACCCCCTTGTTCATTCCGATATAATCCCACTCTCTCGCTCCTGCTCTATTTTACTGCATTAGGCCAACAACGACTCACGTGTTACTTGCTGCGGTAGCTGAACCCCTTTATCCTCTGCATGACCTGTCATTCCACAGTAATTAGATGAAACCCACTAGCATGAGTAGGAGTTGTTTGAGCCCTGTTGTGCCTACTCATTTTGCTTGTTTGTCATGCCTGCTACTGCTTAGAGTTGAGTCAGGTCTGATTCATCGGGAATGAATTGGAAAGTGGTGAACATGTCCTACTGTGTGTGAACTAAGTGTGTGAACACGATTTGGTAAAGGTAGCGATGAGAGTCCATGTAGGAGTACATGGTGGGTTGTCTCATTGCAGCCGCCCTCGAGAACTGAGTTCTGTGTTTGTGATCCATGAACAGTTACTACCACACATTGGGTTCGGTAACTCGACCCTCTCGACTTATTAATTAACTTGATCTCTGTCCGGGAGTTGCAACTAGTTTCGGTGTTTGTAGGTAGTGTTAGTAGTCTACCAAGTGGCACCAGTGCAGGTGGGCTTGGGACAGACTAGGCACTGATGTACGGTGTACCAAGTGGCACCCGATTGGTGGGCTTGGGAACCCTGCTCACATCGTTTGGGGCCGTGGCGACACCCCGGCGGATCTCCTTGCGGATGGAACCCGAATAGGCGATGAACCTGGACTAGAGACTTGTGTGGTTAGTCGGTCGTGGCCGACTCCCTCGCCCGGCTTCCGCTTGAAGGTTGCCGAGGTACATGACGTGTCTGAGGCGATAAGTGGCGAGCGTGTGTGAAGAAGTACACCCCGCAGGGTTATCATTATCTATTCGAATAGCCGGATTCCTCGGATATGGAAACTTGGACCACTTGCATAGTTCATAGACAAGTGAAAGTGGATACTCTAAAATACGCAAGATAAGCGTGAGTGCTATGGATGGCGTTCTCGTGGGGAGACGGGAGCGGATCCATAGTGGTGTATTGATATGGTGAATATGTGGACTCGTGTGTGCCACCTCAAAAGAGTTACTTGCTGTCGTAGTTCAGGATAGCCACCGAGTCAAAGCTGGCTTGCTGCAGTCAAACTCCACCACCCCCTTTTGATAATGATGCATATGTAGTTAGTTCTGATGTAAGTCTTGCTGAGTACAATTGTACTCACGTTTGCCTATTTTATGTTTTGCGAGAGAGAAGCGTCGGTCTCGCTAGTAGTTCCACGTGGTCTTGACGTTTAGCTTGTTACCTCAGCTACGATCTTGTGCCCTCGGCAGATCTGGTAGATAGTCGCTTCTCAGCCTTTTTCATTTATAGTTGTGCGTACTCGGACATGATTAGCTTCCGCTTGTGCTTTGACTTGTATGCTCGAGTGTTGGGTCATGAGACCCATGTTTGTAATATCTCGCTCCTCGGAGCCTAATGAATAAATATTTGAGTCGAGAGTTATGTTGTGATGCCATGTTGTATCTACACATATTGAGCATATTGTGTGTATGTTTGAAATGCTTGGTATGTGTGGGATCCGACAAGCTAGTTGTTTATCCTTGGCAGCCTCTCATATGGGGAAATGTAGTCTCGTGCTTCGGCGATAGTAGTCCGCTACAGCCGGTTCACGGAGTCCTGCTAGCCCAAAGACTACTGCTTGGACACTTGATCTGGCGGCATGTGTTTCACTTCGTTCCTATGTCTGTCCTTCGGGAAATGTCACGCGGTGTTATTCGAGTCCTGCCTAGCCTGCTACAGCCGGGATACGGAGTCCTGTTAGCCAGTGCTACAGCCGAATTTATCGTTGATGACCGACATGCTCGATGTGATTCATGTATGCCTGTCCCCATGGGTTAGCGCCGCTTTGGGTTCACGACTAGCCATGTCGGCCTGGGTTCTTTGTCATATGGATGCTAGCGACACTATCATATACGTGAGCCAAAAGGCGCAAACGGTTCCGGGCCATGGTAAGGCGACACCCGTGGGAATACCGTGCGTGAGGCCGCAAAGTGATATGATGTGTTACATGCTAGATCGGTGTGACTTAGGATCGGGGTCCTGACAGCGTTGGTATTAGAGCCTGACTGCCTGTAGGATTACCAAGCCAAACTGGTCGAAGTTGTGTCTAGAAATGCTCTAGTTATGTAAGGGAATTGATTGTGGAAGGGAACGTAAGGCTCTTTTTACTCCTTATACCTTATGGCCTTCTGATCTGAGTCAACCTCTTCTCTTCTACGGGGTTTAAGAACTAGGCTTCTCATCTATCTATCAGGATGACGTGTTGCTAATCCATAACTTATAAGATTGTTGGTTTTAATCCCCAGTTCAGTTCTACTATTTCTGAATGATAACTGTTGATCTCAGAATCTTGTTATGATGTTGTTGAGTGGTTATGCCACCATTTTTGCAGGATGTCTCAAATCATTTTGAGCATTTACAGCCGTTATGCTGTCCGAGTCATCCTGGTCTCTAAATAGTCGATGCATTTGCAAATCCTTTCCTTCCGTTTCCGATGTCCTTTTGGTCGAATAAGCACACTAACCGATTCGATTGAGGTACTCTGTTGCCTCGACATATATGTTGGAACTATTATTATGACCCTAGGTGTTTAGGAAGTCACCTAGCAATTTAGCAATGCTTTTTGTATCCCCGTGTGATGATTCTGGGCATTATTCTTGAAAACATCCCGTGATGTTATTAGTTAGTAGGTATTCTATTCCTGGGTTCTTGAACCGGAGATTCACCCCACTTACTTCCTGTTGATAGTGTTGCTAGTTCCCTCAGGATATTAGTAACCTTTGCGATAGTCCTCGAAGTCCGTGGTATTCTCCTTCTTCCAAATACCATGAACTATTTATGGCAGAAGTTCTTTTGAACTAAAAGATCACAATAAGAGTGTTCTTGAGGAGTTCTCCATTCATAATTGTGAATCTGCCAATTCTACCTTTCCGCATGGGTTATCCGGAAGAAATGTTGAACTTTGCTCGACATACTAATCCATGCCTCCACAACTCGAAAAGTTATATGTTCCTTTGAGTTGTTCTCTTAGATGTCTTCTGACCTTCATCTATCAATTGATAGTCAGGAGTAGTCGTGCACTCGTGCTCATTGATGCCTATTATCCTTGTGGTCCGTCAAGCCATTCTATTCCGGAATGACTAGGAGAAACAAACTCCAGTACCTCATCCATATCCAGGATTGGGTCAAAGCAGTTGTATTCCGCAGATTAAAATGCCAATCCAGCTTTGATTCTGCTCTACCTTGGAGTGTTACCATCTTTATGTCAGGAACATCATGAGAATGGCACCTTCTCTTATGAATTCTTGTCATAGTGATACTTCTCGCCATCATTGTCCATTCCTCGGTGTCGTGTTGTCGCAACCGGAATGCCGACAAGTGAATCGTGATGTGTGAAATCAATACTCCGAGCAACTCGTTGCTTGGTAGTTAATGGACAATATCCTCATTCTTAGCGTGTTGATTATTAAATCATCATCCTAAGATTGATCGTGCTACCAAGTCCTTATTCCTGGTGTACACTTCGATTGATGAGTTAGGATCTTGTCAAGTCCTCACTCCCTTAATCATATCATCTTGCCTTGAAAAGCAAGATTGTTCTCGAGCTTAGTAACATACCGGTGGTTCGTGACTTTCCAAATATCCTCTTGGAAGTGTTACCGGGTTGTTTCCTGACTGTTATGTTGAGCTCGTGATCAAGTTGGTTTCTTGTGAACCACCTTTTCTCCAAGAATCTGTGTTGGATATCCCTGAGCTAGTTGGTTAAGCTAGACAACAACTTGGAGAGTTGGAGGATAAAAGCTTGCCTAACCTAGTTCGATCCAAAGGGATATTCTTGTGTAGTGCGTGTTGAAGCAAGATGATATCTTCATCGACTGGTCCTCGTGATCAGTTGTTGGACCTATTGTCTTATCAATTCTTTGATTTGAGTATGGGCTATCGTCAAATCAAATCAGAACCAACGATGTTCGTAATGTTGTCTTACTCGTGGTTGATCCCTCGAGCATACCCCATTACATCTTTTGGTCTGACCAATGCTATCACCGTGTTCACATGATGGTGGAAGTCCAGTGATATGGAAATTCCGATGAGTTGTTGTTGAGCCCATCAGCAGCATTTTGTCTCCCCCATGAGTCATGTTGAACATCAACCTAGTGTTGGAAATTTGTGTAAGCATTTCTTCGTGTGCTGTTCATGAAGCTTATGCTTGGATGGTTGAAGTGACTTCCTCTAATTCATGTGCTTTAGGTGTAAGTTGCCGCCATGAATTCGAGAAAGCTTGTTTGCCTCCTGTGGAATCATCCCAAGTCAGTCATGCATGTGCAAAGTATTCGGTGGTTTGATAGACTGATCATCTTCATTCCGTATGTATCCCTAGCACACCAAGCCACTGATTGATTTGTTCAAGGAAAAGGAGTTCTTTCATAAGAGCTAATCATGACTTATGTTAAGACTTCGATATCCTCGATGATGGTTCCCAACAAGAACTCGGTAGTGTTTTAATATAAGACTACTACGTGGTCATGCTTGTCTTGGACAGCGTGTCCATGGGCTTGTAGCAGAACCAGCTCATGCCTTGGAGCTTGCTATCGTAGTTCATATCCCGAGAATCTCGCAACGTCATCTCGTCGGTTTGTGTTGCAACCCTGTTTTTCAGACATGCTGAGTCTGAAGTATCCTATCCCCAATCGGATCTGAATCTCAGGCAGATATGATGGTTGGAACATTCCCAACAGTTGCATTTTGTTCCCAGCTTGCACCCCCTTGTGCCAAACCCCCATGGGCTGCCTTCATAGTAAATCTTGCTAGAATCATCCTCAAAAGTGGACTTACCATGGGTTCCATCCATTTCCGGTGATAAGCAAAAATCATCCAATGCGTTGTCTTCAACAAGGTAGTCTACATCATCCATTCTAGTTCGGGTGTACCATTCCTTTGCACTCCGCCAAACGATCGTTGTAAATTGCCTTAGGCTGGTATGAAGAGTTTCAATGATCTCTGAATCAAAAGTAATTCTTTTTGCCACTTAAGGGAATAGCTCTTTGCGTCACCTTTCTCGAGGTGCCCCATTACGGGATCATGGTAAATATTTCCTCGCCACCTTGACACCATCCACCATCTTTCTAAGCGTGGAATTGTTGCCACCAATCAAACCCCGTCGTTTGTTCTTCCATCCCTCTCGATGTGTTTTGTGTCTCAACTCGAGATGTGTTACCATCTCAGTCCGTGAGTCGATCATGTTTATTTGATCTTCGTGAAGATCGAATCCTGTAGGGTTTCCCCCTTCTTTCTGTTGTCGTGTCGAGTGAAGATTTCGATAGCAAAGACGTCAAGACCAAGATGATGGAGTAAATCAACATTTTCGAGAAGGGCAAATGGATCATGAAGATTGTGATAGTTGCGACTTCCTTTTTCCTCTTACCTCACGTCTTGAATCTCGGGCGAGATTCTTGTTTAGTGGGGGTGAGCTGTCACAGCCCCAGATCAGCCCTAGAGCTTGCTTGTAACTAGTGGCATTGCATCCATGCATCATGTTTAATTTTCAGGAAATTTGAAATGGGGATTGCCTAAACCCTGGCATTAAAGGAATTCAAATAGGCTCAACCAAAAAAATATTTTTCAGTGATTTCAAATGGCTTTAGAAAATGTTCATCATTTCTGGAAAAATGCTTTAAACCAGAAACAGAGGTGCTGCACATTTTTCATGTCATATTTGGTCACTGGATTAATTCATAAAGTATTTGCATTTGGGCATTTAAATGCTAATAAATAATTTAAATGCTCAAATAATCCCAAACTGAAATGTTTACTGTAGGATATATTTCCAACAGTGGTCATGAGCAGTGGCATGAATTTTGGGATCGATTTAGTATTTTTAACAAAGCCCAACAGTTTACAGGAAATTAGAAAACTAAAAAAAATATAAAAAAGAGAGAGAGAGAGAGAAGCCAGCCACTTACCTGGGGCTGGCCCAGTTGGCCCAGCCCACCAACCACCTTGCCAGTCGTCGCCTACCTCTGCCAGTAGGCAAAGGAGGGACACGACGCACGCGCCCGAGCTCGCCACGCCTCCTCCTGCTACTTTGCCTCACGAAGGGCCTCGAAGCTCCTCCTCGGTGCCGCTCTGGACCCCCGGTCCCTCTCCTCTCTCCAGAACGTCCTCCCTCTCCTCTGCTCCCTCTCTCTCGCCCGGACCGAGCGCCACCGTCGCTGCCCCTCGCTGCCCTCGCGGCCACCGCCACCCCCTCTCCTCTCCGACGCGCTCACGAGCTCCGCAGTGCCGCCCTCGCCCTCCTCACCGAGTCACGCGACCGGAGAAGCCCCGAAGCGCCGCCCCGACGCTTTTCCCCTCCTCGGCTACCGAGGATCGCCGCCGTTGAATTCGCCGCCGTTCGGTCTTCCCCGAGCCCGCCGTCCACCTCTACGGGATCCACGTGAGCTCACCGCCCGTTTCCCCCTTTCCCCACGGCCGACTGCTCCCCCTAACCGCGCCAACCGCCGCACCCGAGAACTCTTCGCCGCCGGCCATGGCGCCGCCGTGGCCAGGGCCACCCTAGCTCGCGCCCGAGCACGCTACCAAGTTCGCCGTCCTCCCAGGAGCCCGCAGCGCCCTTCCGTTTCCCCTCTAGTGCACCGCAGCGTCGAGCCCGAGCTCGCCCGAGCTCCGGCGGCCGCCTAGGTCGTCGCCGGCGTCGATTCCGGCCGCCCCGAGCTCAAACCACTCCACCAAGAGCTTCGGCTCGTCCTCAGCTCCATTTAGATGCCTTCCCCGATCCATTTGGTCGCCGGAGTGGCCAAAACCACTCCCGCCGCGGCGTCGGGCTCGCCGGCGGCTAGACGCCGGCAGCCGACTTTGACTTTGACCACGGGTGGGCCCCGGTTGACCCTCCTGAGCCAATGACAGGTGGGGCCCAGCCCTGTTAACTATTTAGGATTAGTTTTAATTAATTTTAGTTAGGCTAATCACACTGACATGCGGGCCCCGCTGTCAGGTTTGACCGGACCGTGACCTGTTGACCACTGAGGTCACATTGACGTCAGGCTGACGCAATAACTAGTTTTCTGGATTTATTATAATTCAGGAAATTCCAGAATATATCCAAAACTTCTAAAATTCATAGAAATTCAACCGTAACTCCAATGGAAATAATTTATATATGAAAAATGATCAGAAAAATATGAAGAATCTGTTTATGGCGTTTTCATGCATGTTTGAACAAGTTATCCTCAATGAATAGGATGAATCATGATTAGGGTAATTTATGAACTAGCATTTGGAGTTGGAGTTTAACCTTGTTTGAATTCCACTTCAATTAACCTGACTAGATATTGCATTAGGTGTATTCAGTACCTTAACATGACATGTCATTCATGTGAATGTGCATTGCATTGATTGTGTTCTCTCTTGTTTGCCGGTAATTGTCCCTCTCGGTGAGCGGCGTCTGAGCGATGAATTCGATGACACCGATGAAGAACTATATTATCTTGAAGTGCCTGCAAGCAAAACCCCTTGTTCATTCGATATAATCCCACTCTCGCTCCTGCTCTATTTTACTGCATTAGGACAACAACGACTCATGTGTTACTTGCTGCGGTAGCTGAACCCCTTTATCCTCTGCATGACCTGTCATTCCACAGTAATTAGATGAAACCCACTAGCATGAGTAGGAGTTGTTTGAGCCCTGTTGTGCCTACTCATTTTGCTTGTTTGTCATGCCTGCTACTCCTTAGAGTTGAGTCAGGTCTGATTCATCGGGAATGAATTGGAAAGTGGTGAACATGTCCTACTGTGTGTGAACTAAGTGTGTGAACACGATTTGGTAAAGGTAGCGATGAGAGGCCATGTAGGAGTACATGGTGGGTTGTCTCATTGCAGCTGTCCTCAGGAACTGAGTTCTGTGTTTGTGATCCATGAATAGTTACTACCACACATTGGGTTCCGTAACTCGACCCTCTCGACTTATTAATCAACTTGATCTCTGTCCGGGAGTTGCAACTAGTTTCGGTGTTTGTAGGTAGTGTTAGTAGTCTACCAAGTGGCACCCGTGCAGGTGGGCTTGGGACAGACTAGGCCTGATGTACGGTGTACCAAGTGGCACCCGATTGGTGGGCTTGGGAACCCTGCTCACATCGTTTGGGGCCGTGGCGACACCCGGCCGGATCTCCTTGCGGATGGAACCCGAATAGGCGATGAACCTGGACTAGAGACTTGTGTGGTTAGTCGGTCGTGGCCGACTCCCTCGCCTAGCTTCCGCTTGAAGGTTGCCGAGGTACATGGCGTGTCTGAGGCGATAAGTGGCGAGAGCATGTGTGAAGAAGTACACCCTGCGGGGTTATCATTATCTATTGAATAGCGGATTCCTCGGATATGGAAACTTGGACCCTTGCATAGTTCATAGACAAGTGAAAGTGGATACTCTAAAATCGCAAGATAGCGTGAGTGCTATGGATGGCGTTCTCGTGGGGAGACGGGAGCGGATCCATAGTGGTGTATTGATATGGTGAATATGTGGACTCGTGTGTGCCACCTCAAAAGAGTTACTTGCTGTCGTAGTTCAGGATAGCCACCGAGTCAAAGCTGGCTTGCTGCAGTCAAACTCCACCACCCCCTTTTGATAATGATGCATATGTAGTTAGTTCTGATGTAAGTCTTGCTGAGTACAATTGTACTCACGTTTGCCTATTTTATGTTTTGCAGAAAGAGACGTCAGTCTCGCTAGTAGTTCCACGTGGTCTTCGACGTTTAGCTTGTTACCTCAGCTACGATCTTGTGCCCTCGGCAGGATCTGGTAGATAGTCATGCTTCTCAGCCTTTTTCATTTATAGTTGTTTGTACTCGGACATGATTAGCTTCCGCTTGTGCTTTGACTTGTATGCTCTGAGTGTTGGGTCATGAGACCCATGTTTGTAATATCTCGCTCCTCGGAGCCTAATGAATAAATATTTGAGTCGTAGAGTTATGTTGTGATGCCATGTTGTATCTACACATATTGAGCATATTGTGTGTATGTTTGAAATGCTTGGTATGTGTGGGATCCGACAAGCTAGTTGTTTATCCTTGGCAGCCTCTCATATGGGGAAATGTAGTCTCGTGCTACGGCGATAGTAGTCCGCTACAGCCCGGTTCACGAGTCCTGCTAGCCCAGCACTACTGCTTGGACACTTGACTGGCGGCATGTGTTTCACTTCGTTCTATATGTCGTCCCTTCGGGAAATGTCACGCGGTGTTATTCGAGTCCTGCCTAGCTTGCTACAGCCGGGATCAGAGTCTGTTAGCCCAAGTGCTACAGCCTGAATTTATCGTTGATGACCGACATGCTCGATGTGATTCATGTATGCCTGTCCCCATGGGTTAGCGCCGCTTTGGGTTCACGACTAGCCATGTCGGCCTGGGTTCTTTTTCATATGGATGCTAGCGACACTATCATATACGTGAGCCAAAAGGCGCAAACGGTTCCGGGCCATGGTAAGGCGACACCCGTGGGAATACCGTGCGTGAGGCCGCAAAGTGATATGATGTGTTACACTCTAGATCGGTGTGACTTAGGATCGGGGTCCTGACAAGAACCACGACCTAAGGCACCTTACTCGTCGTCTGAAAAGTCTGCAACATGAAAGTTGCAGCCCGAAAACGGGTCAGCACATGGAATACGCTGGCATATGTGGCTGGTGATAAAGCTCTACGGTTACAGTTTTGCATAAAGCCAGTTTTTCCCAACTGCAAAGGAATAAATTTGTTCAACTATCATGGTGGTTGTTAAACATTGAGAATGGTTGACAGCATCCTCAATCCCAATTACTCATTAAAAACCCAACAATATTAATTAGAGTAACATGTTGAGATTCACATGATATTCAAGTACTAGATACTCAAGATGTCCATAACCGGGGACACGGCTAATCATGATTAGTTTGTACACTCTGCAGAGGTTTATGACTTTTCCCCACAAGACTCGATCGCCTCCGTTTGGTTTCTCGCACTACATGGTGTTTGAGAGGCGGATGACCGAGACATAATCTTTCGAAGTGTTTGCACCTTACGATGGGTAGACCGTACCACCTACAACCCCTACATCTGCTAGTCTACCTTGTAAGAGTTCACACGACTTAATCAACTATGCGAGCCCATAATGGCTTGTGGCTGCACGGAAGTTACTAGTATGAATGATCTTATGATCCCTTTGAGCCTGGGTGGCGGTCCGAAGAAAAACAGGCAAGTCCTGATAGAAACCAGGTGCCTCAATCCACCCAGATGTGTGTTTAAGTTGCCACCTTAAATAAACGATTAGTTTAACAATCTCACATCTGTCATGGAATACACTCACCCAATCCACGTCTACTAGCATAGCATGGCATAATAAGCAAACGTAGAAGTAACTCCCAAGGTTTCATAAGTATAACATGTAATAGGTACTACCTCATCTACTTCCCATCCCACAATTTAATTACATCCTAATCATGAAATGTTTGAGGATTGATCTAATGCATAAAAACTGGGTATGAGAAAGTATGATCAAAGTGTTACTTGCCTTGCTGACGATCCCGCGAAACCTAGAGACTCGAAGTAACAAGCGGCGCACTCCGGGTGATCTATCGCAGACAAACAACAAGCATACAATAAGTACTCATCTAATGCACAGGTAAATCTTGAATAAAACATCTAACCAGAAAGTTCACTTAAGAACCCTGGTTGCAAAAAGAATCGAATCAAATAAAGCAACGAAAGTCAAACGACGAAAGAAAACAACTCGGTTCTAGCAAGTTGAAACTAAGTCAAATTTTACAGTAGCAAAACTTTTTTTAAGTTGGTTAGTCGGAACGGCGGTTTCGAAACGAAACTCCAGGCGCTTGAATCACCTGATTGTGATAAACGAGCGAGAAGATAAACTAGAAAGAAAATCGGATCTGAAATCGCTGTCAGAAAAATAGCGGAATAAATCCGATGAGAAAGAAAACGACGAACGGTTGAACGAACGGACGTTCATTAACCGAAGCAAACCGGTGATCACGTTCGTTAGGACGAACGGTCCGGCGAACGCTCGGTAAACAAAACCGGAAAGAAAAACCGGCGAGAAAAACCGATCTAGGGTTTCGGAAAGAAAACCGAAACAAAAAACCGATCTAGAAACCCGGAACGGAAATCGGAACGATTTACGAAAAACCGAACGGAGGAAAAGAAAAGGTGACGCGGCGCGGGGCTAGTACCTCGAAGAGGCGAGGGGCTCCGGCGGCGGCGACGTTGGGTGGCGGCGGCGGCGGTGAGGGCGGCGGTGGGAAGTGGCGGCGGTGGTAGTGTTGCGCTGCTGCTGCTGCGGAGAGGAGAGGAGAGGAGAGGTGTTGATTTGATGTGTTAGAGGGGGGTGCTTGGGTATTTATATCGGGAGGGAGGGTTTTTTGCTTGGGGTAGGGGACAAGAAATAGACTAGGATTAGGAAACAAGAGGGAAAAGATAAAGAAACAGATACGGAATAAATGGAAATAGGACAAGAGTCCTACTAGGATTGGAAAAGGAAGCGGCGGCTCCATGGCTCCCTGGCGCGCGCGGTGGAAGCCCTTGGCCGGGCGGTGGCTTGGCGGCTTGGGCCTTTGGCCCAAGGCGCTGCGGTTTTTTTTAAAACGGTCTCGCGCGCAGAAAAAAAAATATCCAAAATTAATAAAGTAAACTTTCCCCGACTCCTAAAAATGAGTAGAACAAAATGAACTTTTACTCGGGGCCAAAATGCAATTTTTGAAAACACGCATTTTTCCCTAAGGCAAATAAACTCCGAGAAAAATCCAAAAGTCGATTTATTTATTAAATCGTCATTTTTACTAAATTTTGGGAAAGTCATATTATTCCCTCTCTTATTTTTGATATTGGAAAAATGTTTGAAGATAAAATAAATAAATCCAATGATCCTCTTTTCATAGTTTTGAGAGAACCCAAATACGAAAATTTCGAAATCTCCAACTCTCTTCGAGGGTCCTTGAGTTGCGTGAAATTTCTAGGATCAACAAAATGCAAGAAAATATGATATGCATGATGATCTAATGTATAACATTCCAAATTGAAAATTTGGGATGTTACAAACCTACCCCCCTTAAGATGAATCTCGCCCTCGAGATTCGGGTTGGCTAGAAAATAGGTGAGGGTGATCCTTGAGAAAATCTTCTTCTCTTTCCCAGGTGGCGTCATCCTTAGTGTGGTGGCTCCACTGAACCTTACAAAACTTGATAACTTTGCTGCGAGTAACTCTGCTGGCATAATCGAGAATCTTGACTGGTTTCTCCTCATATGTTAAATCATCCTTCAAGTGAATTGCTTCAAGTGGCACTGTATCTCTTAGCTGTACTTCCGCCATATCGGCGTGACATTTCTTCAGCTGGGAAACATGGAATACATCATGAACTCCTGACAGTCCCTCTGGCAATTCCAGCTTACAAGCAACTTCTCCCATGCGTTGCAAAATCCTATATGATCCAACGAAACGTGGCGCCAATTTTCCTTTAACTCCAAAACGCTTAACTCCTCGAAGTGGGGATACTCTGAGATAAACTCTGTCTCCAACTTCCTATTCTATCGCCTTGCGTTTTGAATCCGCATAGCTTTTCTGTCCGGACTGGGCTACCTTGAGCCTATCGCGAATCAACTTAACTTTCTATTCATACTCCTTAATCAAATCTGGTCCAAACAACTGACGGTCCCCAACTTCGTCCCATGATAACGGTGTCCTACAACTCCTTCCGTACAAGGCTTCGAAAGGTGCCAGCTTCAAGCTGGTTTGGTAACTGTTGTTATAAGAAAACTATGCATACGGCAAGTTATCGTCCCAACTAGATCCATAGTCTAGTGCACAAGCTCTCAGCATATCCTCCAAAATCTGATTGACTCTCTCAGTCTGTCCATTGGTCTGTGGGTGGAAAGCTGTACTGAATTCCAGCCTGGTTCCTAACGTTTCATGCAACTGATTCCAAAATTTTGAGGTAAATTGGGTTCCTCTATCTGATACGATACTCCTCGGAACTCCGTGCAAACACACAATTCTGTTCATGTATATCTTTGCCAACTTAGTACTACTATAGGTAGTCTTGACTGGAATAAAATGAGCTACCTTCGTCAAGCGGTCGACTATAACCCAAATCGAGTCATATCCTGAACGAGTCTTTGGCAAACCCGTGATGAAATCCATGCCTAGTTTATCCCACTTCCATTCGGGTATCGGCAATGGTTGCAACAATCCTGCTGGCTTCTGATGTTCTGCCTTCACCCTTTGACATACATCACAAATTGCTACATACTCTGCAATATCCTTCTTCATTCCGGTCCACCAGAACGTTTCCTTCAAATCCAAATACATCTTTGTATTTCCTGGGTAAATCGAATAGGGTGAATCATGTGCCTCTTGCAGATCAACTTCCTGATCTCCGGGTCATTTGGCACGTAAATACGGTCCTCAAACCATAGGGTATCGTGCTCATCCTCACGAAATCCCTTTGCTTTTCCTTCGCTCATTTTCTTCTTTATATCCGCAATCTCTTTGTCCTTTTTACGAGCTTCCTGATTTTATCCATCAAGGTAGACTGAATCTCCAATGCTGCTCGTAGCCTCTCGGAACTATTTCCAAACATAGCTCACGAAGATCTTACGCTAGCTCCTTTGGTATTTCTCCGTCAATAGCGTATTGACATGGCTCTTGCGGCTCAATCGTCGGCTACTACATTAGCCTTTCGGGATGATAATGCAATCTCATATCATAATCCTTGATGAGTTCCAACCATCTCCTTTGTCTAAGGTTTAACTCCTTCAGCGTGAAAATGTACTTCAAACTCTTGTGATCCGTGTATACCTCACAATGATTTCCAATGAGAAAATGTCTCCATGTCTTCAATGCATGCACAACGGCTGCTAACTCCAAATCATGTATGGCATAATTTAAATCATGAGGCTTAAGCTGTCGTGAAGCATACGAAACAACTCTTCCTTCCTGCATAAGCACTGCTCCAAGTCCTCGACGTGAAGCGTCGCAATACACCTCATAATCCTTGGTCTGATGTGGCAAAATTAACAATGGTAAGGTAACCAATCTTTTCTTCAACTCCTGAAAACTTGCCTCACAATCCTCAGTCCATATGAACTTGGAATCCTTCTTCAACAATTCTGTCATAGGCTTTGCAATCCTTGAGAAATTCTCAATGAATCTCCGGTAGTATCCTGCGAGTCCAAAGAAACTCCGGATCTCTCCAACTGTCGTTGGTGCTTCCCATTTGGTTACGGTCTCAACTTTTGTGGGGTCAACTGCTATCCCTTCTCCGGATATAACATGTCCAAGAAATCCAACTTCCTTTAGCCAAAACTCACATTTGCTGAACTTGGCATATAGCGATGTTCCTCGGTTTCTCCAAAACCAATCGCAAATGTTCCTTATGTTCTTCTTCATTCTTTGAGAAAACCAAAATATCATCTATGAACACCACGACGAACTTATCCAAAAACTCCATAAACACTTTGTTCATCAGGTTTATGAAATAGGCCGGTGCGTTAGTCAGTCCAAATGACATAACGGTGTACTCATACAGTCCATATCTTGTGGTGAACGCTGTCTTAGGTATGTCCTGCTCTCGAATCTTCAGCTGATGGTACCCTGATCGCAAATCGATCCTGGAAAACACTTTAGCTCCTTGCAAATGATCAAACCGATCATTTATCATTGGTAGTGGGTACTTGTTCTTGATTGTTACTGCATTCAATCCACGATAATCAACAACCATCCTTAACGACCCATCCTTCTTTTCCACTAACAGTACGGGTGATCCCCAAGGCGAAGAACTTGGGCGTATATAACCTTTATCCAATAGCTCCTTAATCTGCTTCTTGATTTCCGCCAAATCCTGTGCGGGCATCCTGTATGGTCGCTTCGATATCGGGCCTGTTCCTGGCAACAGCTCAATCAAAAACTCAATGTCTCTATCCGGTGGCATTCCTGGCAATTCCTCAGGAAATACATCAGGGAAATCCCTTACCACTGGTACTTCTTCCTGCACAACTCCTGATAAGGAATTTATTCGTGCTCTCCTCGGCTCATGCCGTGATACATACTTGATTCTCCTCCCTTCTGGGGTGGTCAGCAAAATTGACTTAGTGGCGCAATCTATGTTCCCTCCATACTTCGATAACCAATCCATGCCTAATATCACATCCAATCCTTGGGATTCCAGAACTATTAGGTCCGAGGGAAAAACATAGTGTCCAATCCTTAATGGCAGTCGATCACACCATATACTAGCCATGTATTCTGCTCCGGGTGAGGTTACTAGCATGGGTGACCTAAGGGCTTGGGTTGGTAATTTGTACTTATCCACAAATCCCTTGATATGTATGAATGTGATGCACCGAGATCGAAAAGAACTAGTGCAGTAAATGACTTAACCAAAACTTACCGATTCTTGCATCGGGCTGATCTTCAACCTCCTCCACATCCATGTGGTTCACATCCCCTGTTGAAAGGGTTTGGCTTCTTTCCAGAGCTTCCATTTCCTCCTTGGCCTTCGGGACATTCATTTGCATAATGTCCGTTCTTGGAACACTTGTAACAGGTGACATGACTCAAGTCTTTCTTGGTTGGGGTTGTTGGTGTGGTCCGGTTCTGGCCGTTGCTTCCTCCATTCCCATTACCATTTTTGTGGCCATTATGGTTGTGCGAACTACTTCCTCCATGGGTATCTTTGAAACCGAACTCCTGTTTAGGGGTATAACTGGGCTTTTTGGGCTCGAGTTATACTTCCCCTGCCCATACTTCCTCTTGCGGTTCTCAATTTGCTGCTGCTTTCCTTCAATCATGAGGGCGCGGTCTACCAACTCCTGGTAGTTATTGAAACTTGCTACCATCAACTGCATGCTTAACTCATCATTCAGTCCTTCCAGAAACTTCTCCTGCTTAGCAGCATCTGTAGCAACGTCATCTGGGGCATAACGTGCTAACTTACTAAAATCATCCACATACTGACCAACAGTCCTTCCTCCTTGGCATAAATTGCGAAACTCACGCTTCTTCATGGCCATAGCTCCTGCTGAGACATGGGCGGTGCGGAAAGCTTGCAGAAACTGATCCCATGTGACAGTGTCTACATGGTAAGTGGCTGTAAAATTTTCCCACCATGCCGCTGCAGGTCCTTCAAGTTGGTGTGCAGCAAACTTCACCTTCTCTCCATCTGTACATCCTGTAGTGGTCAACTCCCTCCCTATCTTACGGAGCCAATCATCTGCTACAATCGGCTCGGTGCTACTAGAATACACCGGCGGATTCAGCCTAAGGAAACGAGTCAAGTGATCCGCAGGTGGTGGTGGCGGTGGGTTGTTGTTGTTGTTGCCTTGGTTCTGTACCAATGTTTGGATCAAAGTGTTCTGCTGCTGAATCAACTGGGTGATATCTGGCGGGAAAACAAACCCGGGGTCGCGTCTTGGAGGCATCTGATGGGTTTAGAAAAGATGAGAAATTAAGAAATAGAGTGAGGTCTAAGGAGAAACACTACCCAAATGCACATGAGCAAATGCACACAAAATCACTTCATTCACTTCAAACAAAGGGCTTACAACGGTCTAACTATCGCAAAAGTGCGTGTACCATAATGTTTACATGGAGGTAATACTACTAATATGTCACTACAGGAATCAGCTACTTTGCCGTCTGCCATGGCGGACGGCAAAGGCATGAATGGCGGACGGAAAAATCCTTTGCCGTCGACCACGGACGGCAACGAGCTCCGCAGCGTGGGCTCTGATAAACAGCTACTTTGCCGTCCGCTTCTGGTGGTGACGGCAAAACCTGTGCCGTCCGCGACAGACGGCAAAAGAAGCGGACGGCAATAATTGCGCCGTCAGTCCGTTAAGTGTCTAACGGCAGGCCTTTGCCGTCCGCCGCTAACGGCAAAATTTCTAGTGTCTTTGCCGTCTACCACTGATGGCAATATGCAGGTTCTTTGCCGTCTGCCACTAATGGCAAAGTGCAGGTTCTTTGCCGTCTGCTACTGATGGCAAAGTGACCAAATGGGTCAGCTTCCAGGAAGCACAGCTAGATGCCACGTGTCTTCTTTGCCGTCCGCAAAATGAGTCGAACAAAATGAACTTTTACTCGGGGCCAAAATGCAATTTTTGAAAACACGCATTTTTCCCTAAGGCAAATAAACTCCGAGAAAAATCCAAAAGTTGATTTATTTATTAAATCGTCATTTTTCCTAAATTTTCGGAAAGTCATATTATTCCCTCTCTTATTTTTGATATTGGAAAAATATTTGAAGATAAAATAAATAAATCCAATGATCCTCTTTTCATAGTTTTGAGAGAACCCAAATACGAAAATTTCGAAATCTCCAACTCTCTCCGAGGGTCCTTGAGTTGCGTGAAATTTCTAGGATCAACAAAATGCAAGAAAATATGATATGCATGATGATCTAATGTATAACATTCCAAATTGAAAATTTGGGATGTTACATAATGCATCCACTTAAACGCCTCACGTCCTTGACAGTCTTGGGTTCTTGTATCTGCTCGATCGCCCTGATCTTGTCGGGATTAGCTTCTATCCCCCGGTGAGATACAAAGAAACCAAGTAGCTTGCAGGATGGGAGACCGAATACACATTTCTCAGGGTTTAACTTCAATTTTATCTTGCACAAGTTTGCAAAGGTCTCTTTCAGTTCTTGAATGATTGTTGACCTATCCTTGGTTTTGACCACTATATCATCCATATAAGCTTCTAAGTCTCTGTGCAACTATGTCTCGAACCGATCTGAACTGCTCTTGCAAAAATGGATCCTGGGCTCTTTAACCCGAAAGACATACGTACAAAGCAGTACGTGCCACATGGAATTATGAATGCAGTTTTCTCCTCATATTCCTTGGACATAAATATCTGATGGTACCCAGAGTATGCATCCAAAAAGGAAAGCAGGTCACACCCGGAGGTGGAGTCTAGAATCTGATCAATGCGCGGTAGGGGGAAAGGATCCTTTCGGCATGCCTTGTTCAAGTCTATGAAGTCAATGCAGAGCCTCCATTTCCCATTTGCCTTGTGCACTACCACTGGATTTGCTAACCATGTTGGATGCAGCACTCCTCTGACTAAACCAGCTGCTTCAAGTTTCTTGACCTCCTCGGCAATGAACTGCTGCCGTTTTAAAGCTTGCTTCCTAACCTTTTACTTGATGGGCTGAGTGTGAGGGAAGATAACAAGGTGGTGTTCAAACCTCCCTAGGAACACCGACGATGTCAGATGGTTGCCAAGCAAACACATCGAGATTCGGCCGCAGGAAGGCAATGAGCGCACTTTCCTATTTGTCACCGAGGGCGGCGCTAAGGGTGAACGTACCATCAGTGCCATCCTGCTTTGCTGGGACCTTTTCACAGCAGGTGAAGAAATCTTAGGCCTCTTTCTAGTGGAACTCTCCGGCAGGTACTCAACAGGTGTGGCGCACTCTGAAGAGCCACGCTTTCCAGAGTCTTTGCTGGCATCTCTGCTAGCTTTCTTCCCCTTCTTTGTTTCCTTGGCAGGAGCTACGGCTTCTGCAGCCTCGGCTGCTACCGCGTCTCGATACATTTGATCACACATATAATTGCATTTCTTTTATATGATGGGGTGGAAATTTTACCCATCGTCCCTAGCATCTTCAAGGTGTTGTAAGTATAGTGGTATGCTGCCATGAATTTTGCCAGAGCTGGACGATCAAGAATCCCATTGTAAGGCAAAGGAAGCTCAACCATGTCAAACACGACTCTTTCAGTCCGATAGTTCAGGTCCCCCCCAAATTTATGGGTAAAGTGACCTTTCCCTTGGGCCGGCTCCTGCCGGGGTTGATTCGTTGGAAAATGCATGTGGCCTTTAGATCCTCGTCAGGGATCTGCAGCTTGGCAACCACCTTAGGGGAAATCAATTTCAACTCAACCCCACTATCAACTAGCATCTTGGTGACTTTGAGGTTGAATGCGGATTGTTGGGAAACCAACAACGGCAAACATCCAACCGCAGTGGTGCGACAGGATGCATGATCCTCTTCGTCAAAGATAATAGGCGTGCGGGACCACTTTATTGGCCTCCGGGAGTCTGCAGCTGGCTCCACGACATTGACCTCACGTGCCCACTTCTTGAGCTGGAGGTGAGAGGAGTGCAAAGATGCACCCCTGTCAATACACATGGCTTCGGTTACTTTCTGGAATTCTTCCTCGCTGGTTTATTTTTCATCTCCATCATCTGATCATCCCCTTCTTTCTTCTCATGGCCCCTACCAGGTTTTTCCTTTTCCTGCGGGGCCTTACCGCGGCGGCCTCCTCTACTACCACGACCTTTTCTAACAGCACCCTCTTGGTCTCTCTCGCTGTCGCGCTTCTCGTATTCTGCCTTCTGCTTCTTAACAACCTGCTCAACTTGATGGCATTCTTGGAGATCATGACCTTTGGTGCGGTGGATCTTATAGTACGACCCGTCGGACTTTCCTGTTTTCTCTCTCGCCGCTGCCTCCTGGTAAACAGTGCACGCGGCAGCTTCCTTGTCGGGGGTCTTGGTTTAGCCTTCTTGCCGGCGCTGAGATCGCGAGAGCCCTCAATGACCAGTACTGACTTTTCTTTTCATTTCCTTTTACGCCTTCAATTTCTCCTCTTTGGGTTAGTGGTCTCGTCGTCGTCCTCCAAATCAACCTCAACGCCATACTCCTCGAGGTGTCGCCTTCCTTCCTCAGCCCGAGCACACTTATCCGCCAAGGTGTACAACTCATTGATGGTCTTGGGCAACCGAACGTTCATTTTAGACCGTATCTTTCTATTGCGCATGTTTGAATCGAACACGGCAATCACAGCTTATGGGTGTATCTATGGAATGTTACGGTGTACTCGGCTGACCTCTGCATATATTTCCGCAAACTCTCACCTTCCTTCTATGGAAGGACATGCAAGTCAATGGGCCTCCCAGGTTCTTGGTGGCCACTCGTGAAGGCGCCAACAAATTCGTTGCACAAGTCAGCCCATGATAAAATGGAATTCTCCAGTGGGTGCATCAGCCACGACCTCACATTTGGCTTGAGTACTAAAGGGATTTAGTTGGCAAACACTTTCTCATCCATGCCCCTGGTGGCTTGAACCGCAATTGTGTAAATGCTAAAGAACTCTGCCTGGTTTAGCTTTCCATCGTATTTTTCTGGTAATTCTGGCTTGAATACTCAGGAAGATGGCCAGCGGACCTGCCGCAGCTCACGAGTGAAGACCGGGCACCAAACCTCATAAGGTAAGTACCCGCCGTCACTGGGTTCGGGCTCATAAACGATTGGGCCATTGCGCCTGTCTGATTCACGACGTGTCTCCCGGCGTCGCTCCATAGTGACGCGCACATCTTCCCTCCGTCGATCTTCCAGAACTTGTCGCTGATCTCGGTGGGTTTGCAGACCAGACGAGGACATCGACATTTCGTCGGGCTCCTTGACACGCTGCTCTTGCTGTGGCTACCTCTGGGTCTGCTCCCACGGAGGGCACTACACCGTTAGTGTAGCCCCCTCGACGCGGCCATCAGCCCGGACTGCTGTTGTCGTTCGCGGGTACCGCGATGGCTCTGCCTACTGTGACTTCCCAGCTTCAGTGAAGCCGATCAAACTTTCGATGGTGGCCCTCCACTCGTCCATTCAATGAGCCACCAATGGGAATCTCATGTGACGCCCCTGATTCAATCGTACACTAATCATACACGCAAACGTGTACGATCAAAATCAGGGACTCACGGGAAGATATCACAACACAACTCTAAAAATAAAATAAGTCATACAAGCATCATAATACAAGCCAGGGGCCTCGAGGGCTCGAATACAAGTGCTCGATCATAGACGAGTCAGCGGAAGCAACAATATCTGAGTACAGACATAAGTTAAACAAGTTGCCATAAGATGGCTAGCATAAACTAGGATACAGATCGAAAGAGGTGCAGGCCTCCTGCCTGGGATCCTCCTAAACTACTCCTAGCTGTCGTCAGCGGCCTGCATGTAGTAGTAGGCACCTCCGGTGTAGTAGGAGTCGTCATCGACGGTGGCGTCTGTCTCCTGGGCTCCGGCATCTGGTTGCGACAACCAGGTAGAATGGAAAGGGGGAAAAGAGGGAGAAAAGCAACCGTGAGTACTTATCCAAAGTACTCGCAAGGAAGGATCTACACTACATATGGATGGGTATCTGTGTAAAGGGGCAATATCGGTGGACTGAACTGTAGAATGCCAGAATTAGAGGGGGATAGCTAGTCCTTTCGAAGACTACGCTTCTGGCAGCGTCCATCTTGCAGCATGTAGAAGAGAGTAGATGGTAAGTTCACCAAGTATCTTCGCATAGCATTATCCTACCCAGTGATCCTCCCGTCGTCGCCCTGCGTGGAGAGCGATCACCGGGTTATATCTGGCACTTGGAAGGCTGTGTTTTATTAAGTATCCGGTTCTAGTTGTCATAAGGTCAAGGTACAACTCCGGGTCGCCTGTTACCGTGGACACGTTTATACGAATAGATCAACTTCCCTGCAGGGGTGCACCACATTACCCGACACGCTCGATCCCTCTGGTCGGGCACACTTTCCTAGGTCATGTCCGGCCTCGGGAGATCAACACATCGCAGCCCTACCTAGGCTCAACAAAGAGGTCAGCACGCCGGTCTAAATCCTATGCACGCAGGGGTCTGGGCCCATTGCACACCTGCACATTGTGAACGCGGCCGGAAGCAGACCTAGCCCCCTTAATACAAGTGCAGGCTTACGGTCCAATCCGGCGTGCGCCGCTCAGTCGCTGACGTCAAAAAGAGCTTCGGCTGATACCACGACGCCGGTTGCCCATATCTTGTCCCACGTGGCGGTTAGTGCGTATAAGGTCAACGACCCAACTCAGATCAAATACCAAGATCTCGTTAAGCGTGTTATTTTGAAGTAACCGTGGACGCCGACCAGGGCCGGGCCACCTCTTTCCTAGGTTGTCTCAACCTGCCCAGTCGCTCCGCCACAAAGTAACAGTCAGGGGCCGTCGGGAACCCAGGCCCACCTCTACCGGGATGGAGCCACCTGCCCCTTCAGCCCCCATCTCCGAACAGTATCGTAAGTGATGTAGCAGTATAAAGTATATAGCATATGCTCGTGATCACCTCCCAAGTGATCACGGCCCAGTAGTATAGCATGGCAGATGGACAAGAATGTAGGGCCACTGATGGAATACTAGCATTCTATACTAAGCATTTAGGATTGCAGGTAAGGGTAACAACTGTAGCAGCAATGACATGCTATGCATCAGAATAGGATTAACCAAAAGCAGTAACATGTTACACTACTCTAATGCAAGTAGTAGAGAGAAGGAATAGGCGATATCTAGTGATCAAGGGGGGGCTTGCCTGGTTGCTCTAGCAAGTAGGGGTCATCAACAACGTAGTCGATCGGGCCACCAGCAGCGGCGTTAGTCTTGTAGTCTACCAAAGAGAAGAGGGGGAAGAAACAATGGATACAATGCAAACAGATGCATAACGATGCATCACATGTCAAGTAACTATGCTAGGAGTGCCCTAACGCGGTAGGAGGTGATACCGGTGAAGGGGAAACATCCGAGAAAGTATCCCCGGTGTTTCGCGTTTTCGGACAGATGAACCGGAGGGGGAAAGTTGCATGTTTGCTATGCTAGGGGTGTGTGGCGGATGAACGGACTGTGTATTCGAATTCGTCTCGTCGTTGACTTGGTCAACTACCCAGTCAGCAGAGGCTGACTGATGGGGCCGGTTAAAGTCAACAGCCCAGTCAGCATTGACCGTTGACTGGTCAAACTGACTAGTGGGTCCGCTTGTCATAGTGTCATAGTAATTAAACAGGGTTAATTAGCTTTAACTAAATGATTAGGTTCATCCGGTTTAATTAAGTTAATTAATTCTATAATTAATTAATTGATTAATTAATATTTTAATCATTATATTTTTTAATTCCTCTCCTTCTTTTATTAACGTTCTAGGGGGTGGGCCCCGGCTATCATTGTCCAGGGCCATGGCGGGGCTGGCTAATGGGCATAGCCCGAACGGGCGCATGCCCGAGGGATGCTGGGCACCTACGGCGCATGCCGGCGCCGGCGGCCAGGGCCAGGGAAGGCGGCGGAGGGGTGGCCGTGATGGGCAGTGGCGGGGCAAAGCAGCGAGGCGCTGGCACGGCACAGCAGCAGAGGAGCAAGGGTGCGGGGCGCGGCCATCGTGGGCAGCGTGGGGAGGTGGTGCATTGCGAGGATGACTCGGGCACGGTGAGCACGGTGCAGAGGGCGCGCTGGGCGCGGTGAGCGCGTGCTCACCCCGGCGCGCGCGTGGACGATCTAACGGCGGTGACCGCGAGCGAGGCGTGAGGCAGAGAAGGGGAGAGGCCCGGGGCCTCACCAGCGTTGATGGGGAGAGGGGGCGCCGAGGCTTGCTGGCGGCCGGCGGGGAAGAGGACGAGGACGCGAGGTCCGGCGAGGAGGCGGTCGAGGTGGCGTTCTTGGCAACGGTGATGTGGTCCAGCGGTGTCGGGGGCGGCGAGGCCTGGTGTAGGCCGTCGTGGGAGGTGACGAGGAGGCGGCGAGGTCTGGCGATGGGCAGCACCAGCGACGGGGCGCAAGGGAGGGGGTCGACGCGGGCGTCGAGGCGATGGGTGTGTCCGGCGACGGGGTCAAGGCGCTGGCGTCGCGAGGTGGGGGGAAGCGGGCTCGTCCCCGATCCAGATCGGACCGGGAAGGGGGGAGGAGAGACGTGGGAAGTGGGGGTGTGCGGTCGGGGGGGGGGGGGTTAGGGTTTCTCCCTGGTGGGGATATGGGGGAGGGGTTGGGCTGGCCGGTTGGGCCAGGTGGGTCGGCCAGGTGGGCCGTTTGGCCTAGTTGGCCAGGGGGGTTCCTTCTTTTCTTTTATTTTTTTGTTTTCCTTTGTTTTGTTTTTCTTTTAGTTTTCTTTTTCTTACCTTATTTCTTACCTGTTTTATTTTAATTTCTCATTTGTATTAGTTTTATAAATTATAAAAGTAGTCACTAATTTATTGTTCATCATTATGCTACTGTCCCATTAACTTAGGGCAACTAAATAAACACTTTATTATTTTATAAAATGCAAAAGACATTTATTTCATTGTTTTACCTACTATTTTAATTATTCAAATGCATCTAAACTTTCTATAAGAATGTGGTTTCTTCACCTCAATTAGTTAGGGATTATTTGCCACATGATGAACAATTTAGTTTTAATGTTTGAAAACTTTTACCGTTTGACGTTATTTTAAATTTGAAATTTGAACTGGTTTTCGAACCAGGGTGAGATTATCAACAGTAACCGAGGCGACGTGGCATCCTTAGCAGAGGGTTACTGTAGCTTAATTACCCGGGCGTCACATCTCAGTAGGAGTTGGGCTCGCGCCATGTCTTCCGTAGCTATGCTCGGTATAGCTGACGAGGCAGACTGTTGGTGTCAAAATCGGCGGATCTCGGGTAGGGGGTCCCAAACTGTGCGTCTAGGACCGATGGTAACAGGAGACGAGAGACATGATGTTTACCCAGGTTCGGGCCCTCTCTATGGAGGTAATACCCTACTTCCTGCTTGATTGATCTTGATGAATATGAGAATTACAAGAGTTGATCTACCACGAGATTGTAATGGCTAAACCCTAGAAGTCTAGCCTATGAGTATGGTAATGAGTCTGTCCTTTCCGGACTGCCCCCTCCGGTTTATATAGACACCGGGGGGATCTAGGGTTTACATGGAGTCGGTTACATAAGAAGGAATCTTCATAATTGGTCGCCAAGCTTGCCTTCCACGCCAAGGAGAGTCCAATTCGGACACAAGTACGGTCTTCGGTCTTCATGTCTTCGCAGCCAATCAGTCCGGCCCATGGATAACAGGTTGGACGCCCGAGGACCCCTTAGTCCAGGACTCCCTCAGTAGCCCCTGAACCTGGCTTCAATGACGAGGAGTTCGGCACGCAGATTTGTCTTCGGCATTGCAAGGCGGGTTCCCTCCTTCCGAACTCTAGAATAGTCTTCAGATGAAGTAAATATATCCGGACCTGTGTATATAGTTAAGGAAAATACAATATCTCACGAACCCCACTTGTTGATAACTGTGCATGACATCGTATCATGCATGCCCGGTTGCTATTTCCAACCGTTGGCTAGCGAGCTGCCCCACGTCTCGGGGCGCAGTTTTATTGGCATGTCTTGTCAAAGTAAAGATCGTGTCCCTTTATTTACGGGATCTTCATTAAGGCAGGCTTGGGTAACCCAACCGTCCCCTGGGTACAACTCCTTGATGATAGGTAAGTTTAGAGACCCATGGGGACACGCAAAGTATTCGGGGCCTTTATATAGATACCCAGTCTCGTTTCTTCCCTTGTGCTTGCTCCTTTGAAAGTGCAACTATCCCTAGGTGGTTTTGGTAATTCCTAACAACATATAGCTCATTGAGATAATGCTATTTCAAGATGAATATTTCAGGAAAGCTCAATGATTGGCATGGCATGGATGAGAAAAGTGGACCCATCAAAATGCTAAGGACAAAAGGATTGGCTCAAGCTCAAAGCTCAAGACTCTACATTTTCTATTTTAGTGATCCAAGATGACATTGAGTCTATAGGAAAAGCCAATACTATCAAGGAGGGATGAGGTGTTGCTTAATGAGGCTCTTGCTCAAAATGCTTAGTGATATGCTCCAAAGCCCTCAACTACTTTCTCACATCCACATATGACCTAAACCAAAAGTCAAACTCGGCCCCACCGATTCTTTCTATCCGGCGCCACCGAGTTCAGATGTCATAGCCACTGCCACAAACCCTAGGCAAATCGGTCTCACCGATAGGGATCTCGGTCTCACCGAGATGGGATTGTAATCTCTCTGTTTCCCTTTGTAACATTTCGGTCCCACCGAGATGAGCGATCGGTCCCACCGAGATTACAATGTAAACTCTTTGTTTCCCTTTCGTAACATTTCGGTCTCACCGAAATGAGCGAATCGGTCCCACCGAGTTTACCCGACCAACTCTCTGGTTAGCTTATTACCAAAATCAGTCTCACCAAGTTTGTGTAATCAGTCTCACCGAGATTACGTTATGCCCTAACCCTAACCATATCGGTCCTACCAAGTTGCATGTCGGTCCCACCGAAAATCCAAACGGTCACTAGATTTGCTGAATAGGTCCGACCGATTTTATCAATTCGGTCCCACCGAGATTGGCAAGTTGTGTGTAATGGTTAGATTTTTTGTGGAGGCTATATATACCCCTCCACCTCCTCTTCATTCGTGGCGAGAGCCATCAGAATGAACCTACACTTCCAACTTACGTATTCTGAGAGAGAACCACCTACACTTGTGTTGAGGCCAAGATATTCCATTCTTACCATATGAATCTTGATCTCTAGCCTTCCGCAAGTTGCTTTCCACTCAAATCTTCTTTCCACCAAATCCATATCCTGTGAGAGAGGGTTGAGTGTTGAGGAGACTATCATTTGAAGCACAAGAGCGAAGAGTTCATCATCAACACACCATTTGTTACTTCTTGGAGAGTGGTGTCTCCTAGATTGGCTAGGTGTCACTTGGGAGCCTCCGACAAGATTGTGGAGTTGAATCAAGGAGTTTGTAAGTGCAAGGAGATCGCCTACTTTGTGAAGATCTACTGCTAGTGAGGCAAGTCCTTCGTGGGCCACGACCATGGTGGGATAGACAAGGTTTCTTCTTCATGGAACCTTCGTGGGTGGAGCCCTCCGTGGACTCGCGCAGCCGTTACCCTTCGTGGGTTGAAGTCTCCATCAACGTGGATGTACGATAACACCACCTATCGGAACCACGACAAAAACATCCGTGTCTCCTATTGCGTTTGAATCCTCCAAACCCTTCCTTTACATTCTTGCAAGTTGCATGCTTTACTTTCCGCTGCTCATATACTCTTTGCATGCTTTCTTGAATTGTGTTCAGATTGCTTGACTTGTCCAAAGTTGCTAAAATCTGCCAAGAACTAAAAATGGGAAAATGATAACTTTTATTTGGTCAAGTAGTCTAATCATCCCCCCTCTAGACATACTTTCGATCCTACAAGTGGTATCAGAGCTTGGGTCTCCATTTGCTTTGATTTCCATAGCTTTTGGTTGTCATAGCCTTGGTTTCACAACCTAGGAGAGTATGGCATCTAGCGAGGGAAATTACCACCGTAGAAGTCCTTGCTTTGATGGTACTAATTTTTCTAGTTGGAAGCATAAGATGAAAATGCATATTCTTGGACATAACCCAGCCGTATGGACTATTGTGTGTACTGGCTTGCAAGATGAATTCTTTGATGGGAGAGAACCGAATCGTGAAGCTACCGCGGAAGAGTTGAATATGTTGCAATACAATGCTCAAGCTTGTGATATCCTCTTCAACGGATTGTGCCTCGAAGAATTCAACAAAATCAGCCGTCTTGAGAGTGCAAAGGAAATTTGGGATACTTTGCTTGATTTCCATGAAGGTACCGACTCCGTCAAGAAATCCAAGTTGGATGTCCTTCAAAGTCAGCTTGATAAGTTCAAAATGAAGGATGGTGAAGGTGTCGCTGAAATGTACTCTAGGCTTGCTCTTATCACAAATGAGATCGCCGGCTTAGGAAGTGAAGAGATGACCGACAAATTCATCATCAATAAGATCGTATGAGCTTTGGACGGAAAATATGATACCATATGCACATCGATCCAAATGATGCCAAATTACAAAGATCTCAAGCCAACGGAAGTCATTGGAAGAATTGTTGCTCATGAGATGTCCCTCAAGGATAAGGAGGAGCTCCATAACAAGTCAAGTGGTGCTTACAAAGCCTCATGTGAAGCTCCCACATCATCAAGTGAGAAACAAACCTTCAATGAAGAATTGAGCCTAATGGTGAAGAACTTCAACAAGTTCTACAAGAGTAGAAGCAAAGAGAGAAGTTCCAAGTCAAGGTCCTACAATGACAAAAGATCTTCTAGTCGAGAGCAAAATTGCTACAATTGTGGAAGACCCGAACACTATTCCAATGAGTGTACGGTAGCCTACAAGAGAAGAGAAGATTCTCCAAAAAGAAGAAGTAGAAGAGAAGAATCACCATCAAGAGAGAGAAGGAGTAGAGATGATCGTTATGAATGAAGAACATCCCGGAGAAGCAAGGATTCGGAAAGGAAGGACAAGTCATCAAGGAGCTACACAAAACGAAGACATCAAGATCATGTTGGTGAATGGGTATCCAGCTCCGACTCCGGCAATCACTCCGAGAGAAGCTATCACTCCGGCTCCGAATATAATCAAGATGAAGGTGTTGCCGGTCTAGCACTTGTGTCAACCAACTCCTACAACATATTTGATTCACCAAATGAAGGACTTGGAAGATGCTTCATGGTTAAAGGCCCAAAGTTATCACACCCCGAGTATGTTGATTTCAATAGTGATGAAGATGACTTGTTAGGTGATGATGATTTACTTGTTGACAACTATAGTGATGAATACTATGATGAAATGTCAATTAATCATGCTAATCAAGATAAAACGAATGACGATGATAAGGAGAAGATTGAGTTTCTAACTAAAGAACTAAACACTCTTAAGTTAGCTCATGAAACTATCTTAGGATATCATCGAGAACTTTTAAGGACTCATGAGAAATTACGTTTTGAAAAGCTCAACCTTGAGAAAGAGAATGAGTTCTTAAAGGCAATCAATGATGATCTTCTTAAGAAAAGTTCTTCTTACATTGCCAAGCGTTTACTCTTATCCACTTACATGCCTCAAGTCAAGACTAGTAACAAGAACAAGAAAGATTCTTGCTCTGGTAGTGACAATAATCATGCTAAATCCAATGTTGTTACATCTAGTAGTTCTCTTGATTCCACTAATGATTCTCTTAGCCAAGTTACACTTGAGCAAGAAAATAGCTTATAGAAGGGAATTATAGAGAAATGCGCTTACAAGAGCCTTGCCGGGAGTAAGCAATTCGAGGAAATTGTACGCAAGCAAGGAAGGCACCGGAAGAACCAAGGTGTTGGTTTTGAACGAAAGTTCAATGCCAATGGAGTTGAGTGGGAAGAAGATCAATACCACAAGACGAAGTTTGTTCCTCAGCAAGAGAAGTATGATCCTACTTCCTTCAAAGGGACACAAGCTCAAGATGATCTTCCACCACAAGACCACAAGCAAAAAGGCAAGGATAAGCTTCAAGAGGAGATTAATGCATTTGAAGAAGCTCCTAAGGCCTTGGTCAAGTGGGTTCCCAAGACTACATCAAGTTATACTTCATCAAGTACGACTACAACTCCAAGGATTCCCATCAAGATGATGTGGATCCCGAAGAAGAAGAACTAGAGAGTTCCTGAGGGTGACTCCGCCAACATACTTCACTCTTATCATTTTGGCAAGGACAAGTGCAATCAACTTCCACATCTTGCACTAGTTCAAGGAGTCACAAACCCTCTTGTTGGTAAGACAAGGGACAAGGTATTGAAAGTGCAACTCACTCCAAAGGATTGCTCCAAATGATCTACATCAACATTGAGCATCCACATCTACAACACCTACATGAAGTCATCATCGACAAAACCCAAGGTTAGTTCATCCCTCTTAGGGGGGATCTCACATCTAGGGGGAGCTTTACTCTAAGAATTGAGCTAAAGCAACTCTAATGGTGTGAACACAACAACGCTTTATGTAAAATTGGTAACCCCACTTGTGCTTAAACGATGAGTATGACCTATGATCAAATGTTCTCATTTGACTCCTAAGTCAATATACTCATATATAGATGACCTAGTCATCGCCAATTGCTTGATAGATGCTAGCATTGGTTGTGCATGCTTTGCCACATATTTCATTTGCCATTTTATTGTGTGAGCATGTTGGTTGCATAATTTACTCATTCGAGGACATCCACTTGTTGTTTTGATTGTTTGGTTCCTTTTTCTTTTGCCAAGTGGATGGACAAGAATGCCTAAGAACCTTCTCTAGCTATTTATGCTTTTCTTGTCTCAAACTCTATTCATGCTACATCATAAAGTTTGATCAAGTCACATTTGAACCACTCCGTGTGAGGAGCACTCGGAGTTCCCGATTCGTCATAGACTTAAACTTCCAAAACTTCTTTGTGCATTTCGGTCTGACCGATTCATCCATTTCGGTCATACCGAGAGCACTAAGTCGATCTAGGTTTTCAATCTCGGTGCAATCAATTTGAACTTTCCGGTCACACTGAGTTGCAGTAACTGCTTGCAGTTATGCATCTCGGTGCCACCGAGTTGTTCCACTCGGTCACACCGACAGGGTCAGGCTATATATATCCCAGGGCCAAAATTTGGAAAATTCTTCGAACCCCTTCGCCCGCACTCAGCCTGCTCTGCCTCCCTGGGTCTCCGGATCGTCCTCCTCATCGCCAGATGCCTCCCGCCACTGGTCTCCGTCGCCGTCAACGGAAGTCGTCTCCGCCGTTGCCGTCGTGGCAAGTCCATCGCCACACTTAGGGTATGGACTTTATCTTTGTGCTAATCTCACTCCGATTCCTAGCACATTGTTTTGCCATGTATCTTCCCACGATTGAGATCACTATATCCAGCGAAATTACTCCGTAGTTTAGTTGTGGATTGAAAATTTAAGGTTAGGTTTCCGCCGAAATCATCTCGGACCAACCGAGTTGTTGAAATCGGTTCCACCGATTTGGCTAAGGCCATTTCACATGTGAGTCTCGGTCTGATCGAGAATTGCAAATCGGTGTGACCGAGTTAACTCTTGCTGAAACACTAGCAGTCTCGGTGCCACCAAACTATGACTCGGTCTGACCGAGTTCACTAGTTTAGGTTCCAAAAGCTGCTTCGGTATCACCGAGTTTTCAAATCGGTAGTCCGAAATGCTTTCTGTGGAAAACTAAAACTAAGTTTTTGACTCATTCTTTTGCAAAAACTCTGCACTTTGTGATGCCCATCCAATCTATCTCATCTATATCTATTCACAGGGTCAGCTGTCAGTGTTTGCATAATGTCAGATCAGAGTGACAGTCAGAGCAAGTCTGAGGAGCAAGTTCACATGAGTGAGGGCACTAGTCCCTCTAGCAGCTATGATGATGGAAGCAGGAGTACACCCAGCAACTTGCCTAAGGCAGCCACCAGGGCAAGAAAGAAGAGAACCTCAGATTCTGAGGATGAGGACTATGTGGCTGATGAGGATGAGACCATCTCAAAGAAGAAAGTTATGAAAAAGGAATATAGCACAACTTCTACCACTAAGCCAGGAATGAAGACAAAGGTTCCTGCCAAGAGAGTTCCTATGTCAAAGGCCAGAACATCCACTCAAGAAACTTTGGGATCTGCACCCAAAGAAAAGGTTGTGGCAGAGAAGAAAAGGAAAGAAACGGTCAAGAAGACCATGGCCAGAGTAATTGGGAAGCCCTCAACGATGGAAGATGAAGAGGAAGAGGTTGCTGCACCAGCACCTAAAGCTCAAAAGCTTATGGGAGATGCTATAAGATCAGGGGCTGCTCCACCTAAGCCCAAAGAAGCTCCCAAGGCAGCTGCTCCAAAACCCAAAGCTGGACCCAAGAGGAGTACAAGGAATATTCCAGCTGCAGAGAAGAACAAGGCCCCAGTGCCTGAAGCTGCTATAGAAGAAGAAGATGATGAGTCACATGTCTTGAGGAAGTTGAAGCCCAAAATTCCAGATCACAATGATGCTCATCGAGTAGCTGAGGACATGAAGCTCGGGAAGGATGTGACTCAGACAGTGGAGATTGACTGATCCCTATGCAGTCAGGAGAAGAACTGTTGTGGACTACAGGTTCCATACAAAGGAACAGCAGGACTTCTGTGAGATAGTGTTGCTTGACAAGAAGCCTATAGTCTGTGATATGAGATGGGTGGACTGGGAGTACATCAGGGAAAATGAAGGACACTATCCTGGAGTCTATGATAGTTTCAAGTCTTGTGGAGTAGAGGACTTTGTTGGGCAGAAGCTAACAAAGTGGAATGATGAGCTTATTATGCAGTTCTACTCCACAGCTCATCTCTACCCAGATGGAAGGATTTTCTGGATGTCTGAAGGTACTAGGTACCAGTCAACAATTGAAGAATGGGCAAAATTGATCAATGCTCCTGAGGAGAATGAAGATGACTTGGATGTCTATGCCAAGAAGAAGAAGGATCACAACACCATGGCACATATGTACAAAGAGATCCCAGATGCTTCTCTTGAGACACACAAATTTGGATCAGTACATTACCTTCTGTCAGGTTTGCCAACAATCAACTGGATCCTCAGGCACACTCTATTGCCAAAGTCAGGTGATCACAAGATGATCAGAGGCCATGCAATTAACCTGCTTCACATATTTGATGTGCCTCAAAAGTTCAAAGTCATGAGCCTAATTGTGTAATCTATAAAGAGAACAGCTGCAGATCAGAAGAGAAGTTGTGGGTATGCCCCACAGATCCAGGAGCTAATCAACTCCAAGATGGGCACTGGCACATATCTCTTGGACAAGGATCATATGCCCATCTACCCAGACTTTGAGGACAACACTGTGGTAATATATGAGAATGAACCATCTTCTGTGCAAGCACAAGCAAAGAAGGAGAAGGCAAGGACTGAAAAAGTTGCAAAGATGCCAACCATTGATGAGGCATCTCAGTATCTTCTGAAGAGCAAGAAAGATCAGCTTGGATACTTGATTGCCTCAACTCTGAGGATTGAGAAGGGATTGGCCACCCTGACTCAAAACCAGGAGAGCTTGGAGAGGATCATGGAGCATAAGTTCTATGATTTAGATGTGAAGGTCACTGAGATACAGTCAGTTGTTGAGCAACTTCAGGATGAAGTGCAGGAGAAGAAGGGCAAGTCTACCACTGATGCTTTTGCTAGAGTGCCCAGAGGACAGAGATCTCTGCAGTGCGATTCATGACACGAGCAACTTCATACGCACCAGCTATGCTTGATGCCACCAGCTCCAGCACCCACTCCACCAGCTCCATCTACATCAACTAATGCCTTCGTCCTTGGAGTTTTATCTACACCACCACCTGAAGACCAAGCCTGAGAGTCGACCTAGCACTATGCATTTTTTATGAACTTTTTGGTAACTTGTTGCCAAAGGGGGAGAAAATGTATAGATCATAGGCTTCGAGAGAGAGTGTTGATCTTTGTTATCTCTTGATTTTTTTGGTGGTTGAACTTTGTTATTTGCTTGTTTGAGATACTTTATGCTTTTGTGTGGTACTTGGATGATCATGTGTTTGGTCATATGCTACCTTAATGCTTGTTGGATGACGTTATCCTTTTATATCTCCATATGATCATTCACTTTGCTTGGTGATGAGTGCATGTATTTAATTATTATCATTTTGAGAGCGCTCCACCAAGATGTATGTGACATGGAAGAGTAACCCATGATCCTAACTCATTGTGCATTTGCAGTCCAAAGCAAACCTTAAACTATGCACAAATTTAGGGGGAGCTCTTGCTTTTCACATACTTCTCAAAGCGACAATGTTTTTCACTCTTATTATCATTTGTCGAAGCTTTGATCTATATGTTGTCATCAATTACCAAAAAGGGGGAGATTGAAAGTGCAACTATCCCTAGGTGGTTTTGGTAATTCCTAACAACATATAGCTCATTGAGCTAATGCTATTTCAAGATTAATATTTCAGGAAAACTCAATGATTGGCATGGCATGGATGAGAAAAGTGGACCCCTTAAAATGCTAAGGACAAAAGGATTGGCTCAAGCTCAAACCTCAAGACTCTACATTTTCTATTTTAGTGATCCAACATCACATTGAGTCTATAGGAAAAGCCAATACTATCAAGGAGGGATGAGGTGTTGCTTAATGAGGCTCTTGCTCAAAATGCTTAGTGATATGCTCCAAAGCCCTCAACTACTTTCTGACATCCACATATGACCTAAACCAAAAGTCAAACTCGGCACCACCGATTCTTTCTATCCGGTGCCACCGAGTTCAGATGTCATAGCCACTGCCACAAACCCTAGGCAAATCGGTCTCACCGATAGGTATCTCAGTCTCACCGAGATGGGATTGTAATATCTCTGTTTCCCTTTGTAACGTTTCGGTCCCACCGAGATGAGCGATCGGTCCCACCGAGATTACAATGTAAACTCTCTGTTTCCCTTTCGTAACATTTCGGTCTCACCGAAATGAGCCCATCGGTCCCACCGAGTTTACCTGACCAGCTCTCTGGTTATCTTATTACCAAAATCGATCTCACCGAGTTTGTGTAATCGGTCTCACCGAGATTACGTTATGCCCTAACCCTAACCATATCGGTCCTACCAAGTTGCATGTCGGTCCCACCGGAAATCCTAACGGACACTAGATTTGTTGAATCGGTCCGACCGAGTTTATAAATTCGGTCCCACCGAGATTGGCAAGTTGTGTGTAATGGTTAGATTTTGTGTGGAGGCTATATATACCCCTCCACCTCCTCTTCATTCGTGGAGAGAGCCATCAGAATGAACCTACACTTCCAACTTACCTTTTCGGAGAGAGAACCACCTACACTTGTGTGGAGGCCAAGATATTCCATTCTTACCATATGAATCTTGATCTCTAGCCTTCCCCAAGTTGCTTTCCACTCAAATCTTCTTTCCACCAAATCCATATCCTGTGAGAGAGAGTTGAGTGTTGGGAGACTATCATTTGAAGCACAAGAGCAAGGAGTTCATCATCAACACACCATTTGTTACTTCTTGGAGAGTGGTGTATCCTAGATTGGCTAGGTGTCACTTGGGAGCCTCTGACAAGATTGTGGAGTTGAACCAAGGAGTTTGTAAGGGCAAGGAGATCGCCTACTTCGTGAAGATCTACCACTAGTGAGGCAAGTCCTTCGTGGGCGACGGCCATGGTGGGATAAACAAGGTTGCTTCTTCGTGGACCCTTCGTGGATTCGCGCAGCCGTTACCTGGTAACCCACAAGTACAGGGGATCGCAACAGTTTTCGAGGGTAGAGTATTCAACCCAAATTTATTGATTCCACACAAGGGGAGCCAAAGAATATTCTCAAGTATTAGCAGCTGAGTTGTCAATTCAACCACACCTGGAAACTTAGTATCTGCAGCAAAGTGTTTAGTAGCAAAGTAATATGATAGTGGCGGCAACGGTAACAAAAGTAAAGACAGCAAAAGTAATGTTTTTGGTATTTTGTAGTGATTGTAACAGTAACAACGGGAAAGTAAATAAGCGAGAACCAGTATATGGAAAGCTCGTAGGCACCGGATTAGTGATGGATAATTATGCCGGATGCGGTTCGTCATGTAACAGTCATAACATATTGTGATACAGAACTAGATCCAATTCATCAATGTAATGTAGGCATGTATTCCGAATATAGTCATCTTTTGTCCAACCCCTCCCGTGGCAGTGGGGTCCTATTGGAAACTAAGGGTTATTAAGGCCTCCTTTTAACAGAGAACCGGAACAAAGCATTAGCACATAGTGAGTACATGAACTCCTCAAACTATGGTCATCACCGAGAAGTATCCCGATTATTGTCACTTCGGGGTTGTCCGATCATAACACATAATAGGTGACTATAGACTTGCAAGATAGGATCAAGAACTCACATATATTCATGAAAACATAACAGGTTCAGATCTGAATTCATGGCACTCGGGCCCTAGTGACAAGCGTTAAGCATAGCAATGTCATAGCAACATCAATCTCAGAACATAGTGGATACTAGGGATCAAACCCTAACAAAACTAACTCGATTACATGATAAATCTCATCCAACCCATCACCATCCAGCAAGCCTACGATGGAATTACTCACGCACGGCGGTGAGCATCATGAAATTGGTGATGGAGGATGGTTGATGATGACGACGGCGACGAATACCCCTCTCCGGAGCCCCGAACGGACTCCATATTAGCCCTCCCGAGAGGTTTTAGGGCTTGGCGGCGGCTCCGTATCGTAAAACGCGATGATTTCTTCTCCTTGATTTTTTCTCCCTGAAAGCCAATATATAGAGTTGGAGTTGGCGTCGAAAGGTGTCCAAGGGGCCCACGAGGTAGGGGGGCGCACCCAGGAGGGGGGGCCCGCCCCCAACCCTCGTGGACAGGATGTGGGCCCCCTGGTCTTCATCTTTGGCGAGGATTTTTTATTATTTATTCTAAGATATTCCGTGGAGTTTCAGGTCATTCCGAGAACTTCTGTTTTCTGCACATAAAACAACATCATGGCAATTTTGCTGAAAACAGCGTTAGTCCGGGTTAGTTCCATTCAAATCATACAAGTTAGAGTCCAAAACAAGGGCAAAAGTGTTTGGAAAAGTAGATACGACGGAGACGTATCAACTCCCCCAAGTTTAAACCCTTGCTTGTCCTCAAGCAATTCAGTTGACAAACTGAAAGAGAAAAAGAAAGACTTTTACAAACTCTGTTTGCTCTTGTTGTTGTACCTATGTCAAGCAAGCATTCAGGTTTTCAGCAAAGATCATAACTAACCACATTTGCAATAACTCCCAGGTCTTATGTTTACTCATATCAATAACATAATCAGCTAGCAAGCCATAATAATAAATCTCAGATGAAAACACTTTCTCAAAATAATCATAATATGATATAACAAGATGGTTTCTCGCTAGCCCTTTCTGAGACCGCAAAACATAAATGCAGAGCACCTTCAAAGATCAAGGACTGACTAGACATTGTAATTCATGGTAAAAGAGATCCAATCATAGTCATACCCGATATAAATTAACAGTAATGAATGCAAACGACAGTTGTGCTCTCCAGCTAGTGCTTTTAATAAGAAGGTGATGACTCAACATAAAAGTAAATAGATAAGCCCTTCGCGGAGGGAAGCAGGGATTTGTAGAGGTGCCAGAGCTCGGTTTTGAAATAGAGATAATTTATATTTTGAGCGGCATACTTTCATTGTCAACATAACAATTAAGAGATGACGATATCTTCCATGCTAAACAAATTATAGGCGGTTCCCAAACCGAATGGTAAAGTTTATACTCCCCGTCCTCCACAACCATCAATCCATGGCTTGCTCGAGACAACGAGTGCCTGCAACATTCTACGGGTCCCAGGGGGAGTTTTGTTTGCAATTATTTTGATTTAGTTTGCATAAAGCATGGGACTAGGCATCCCGGTGACCAGCCATTTTCTCGTGAGTGAGGAGCGGAGTCCAGTCCTCTTGAGAATAACCCGCCTAACACGGAAGATAAGGGCAGCCCTACTTGATATATGAGCTATTCGAGCATGCAAAACATAATGTTTATTTGAAGGTTTAGAGTTTGGCACATACAAATTTACTTGGAACGGCAGGTAGATACCGCATATAGGAAGGTATGGTGGACTCATATGGAATAACTTTGGGGTTTAAGGGATTGGATGCACAAGCAGTATTCCCGCTTAGTACAAGTGAAGGCTAGCAAAAGACTGGGAAGCGACCAACTAGAGAGCGACAACAGTCTTGAACATGCATTAAAATTAATAAACATTGAATACAAGCATGAGTAGGATATAATCCACCATGAACATAAATATCGTGAAGGCTATGTTGATTTGTTTCAACTACATGCGTGAACATGTGCCAAGTCAAGTCACTTAAATCATTCAAAGGAGGATACCACCCCTTCATACCACATCACAACCATTTTAATAGCATGTTGGCATGCAAGGTACACCATTATAACTCATAGCTAATCAAGCATGGCACGAGCAACTATGATCTCTAATTGTCATTGCAAACATGCTTATTCATAATAAGCTGAATCAAGAACGATGAACTCGTCATATTTACAAAAACAAAAGAGGTCGAGTTCATACTAGCTTTTCCCATCTCAGTCAGTCCATCATATATGTCATCATAATTGCTTTTCACTTGCACGACCGAATGGTGTGAATAATAATAAGAGTGCACGTGCATTGGACTAAGCTGGAATCTGCGAACATTCAATAAACAGGAGAAGACAAAGCAATATGGGCTCTTGGTTAAATCAACAATGATGCATATAAGACCAACTTCAACAATTTAATCACGGTCTTCTCCTACTGACCCCCAAAGAAAAGAAAAGGAATAAAACTATTAACACAGGAAAGCTCCCAACAAGCAAAAGAAGAACGGGAAATATTTTTGGGTTTTCTTTTTAATTATTACTACTACAACAGGAAAAATAAACTACTACTAATTTTTTTTGGTTTTTCTTAAGGTTTATTAAACACACAAGAAGAAAGCAGGAAAAAGAAAATAAACTAGCATGGATAATACAGTGAAATAGTATGAGCACCTACATCTAGCAATGAGTGTGTGTGAACATAAATGTAATGTCGGTGAGAAATACGTACTCCCCCAAGCTTAGGCTTCTGGCCTAAGTTGGTCTATTGCCAGGGATAGCCTGGCGGATACCCGTAGGTGTAGCTGGGGTCATACTGCAACGAGGAATAGCTGGGATCATACTGTGATGTAGCGGTTATCGCCTGCTGAGCTGCTGCGTGGAGTCGGGCTGCCTCCGCTCTCCTATCGTACTCATCTTCCTCCTCTCTGGTGATAGTGTATCTTCGTTTTGCCTGAGCATCAAAGAAGGCAGGAGCAGGAAGAGTAATACGGACAACATGTCGTTCCTTAAAAATTAGTCGATACTGGAGAGGTGGTTCCGTCCTCTCAAAAAACTTGTGGGGAACCATAGAGTCAAAATCTAAATAAGTAGGGGGTAACTCCATATCACCCTCACGAATGTCTATCTCAAGAAAATTAGCTAAGCGGGTTGCATAAATTCCTCCAAAGAAATCTCCGTTATGTCTATTATGATGCAACCTACGAGCTCCAATGGCTCCCATATGATAAGATTGGTCTCCTAAAACAGTACTCCTAAGAATGTTGAGATCAGGGACACACATGTGACATACTTCATCCTTAGCATTTATGCATCTACCTATGAAGAGAGCAAAATAATGAATAGCAGGAAAGTGAATGCTCCCTATAGTGGCTTGCGTTATATCTCTAGATTCCCCCATAGTTATACTAGCAAGAAAGTCTCTAAATTCAGATTTAGGGGGATCCCTGACACTACCCTAAGATGGAAGTTTGCAAGCAAAAGTGAAATCCTCTAAGTCCATGGTATAAGATTTGTCATAGAGGCCAAACATGACTGAAGGAGAATTACGCGAAGATGAATACTCAAACCTCCTCACAAATGAGCTTGTGAGGTCATGATACTGGGGGCATTTGTCAGCCTCGAAGTCCACAAGACTGGCATTACGCAAATATGCGTTAAATTCTTCTTTCATTCCCCTTGATCCATAAAATTTTCCGAAGGCCATTCACAGGGCCTCACAAGAGCGTCTCTTGGTGGTTCCTCGTCAGCATCACGCATTGCAAGCCTGGGACCCTTGCTTCCTTGAAGAACCACCTTGGAACATCTTCCTAAACATATTGTTTCCTCTGAAAAATTTCTGAAATTTTTAGTAACTTCAAACAAAAGTGAACCAACTTCAATAAAATTGATAGCAACTACTCCTACAAGTGCCTAGAGCCTATATCAACCATTAGAACTACTTGGAACCATATAAATTTGACACGCAAGCTCAAGAACATGGTCACCTATGCAGCACAAATTTGCAAACAACAAAGCACTAGAACAGAAACTAATTGGATCAATGGAGGAGTCACATACCAAGGAACAATCTCCCCAAGCAGTTTTGCGAGAGGTGCTTTGAGCAAGGAGATCGAAAATCACAGCAAAAGTGGCTGGAACTCGTGCTTGAGTTGGTTTTTCGGGTTTGTGTGAGGCAGAGGAAGAAGATGGGTGCAGGGATAAGTGGAGGAGGGCCACCGTGGGCCCACGAGGCGGGGGCGCGCTTAGGGGTAGGGCGCCCTCCACCTCGTGGCAGTGGCAGCCCCAGCGGTGATTTTTGCACTATAAATCCTCAAATATTCCGAAAAAATCATATTAAATTGGCATGGCATTTCGAGGACTTTTATTTTCGGGATATTTTTATATTGCACGGATAAATCAGGAAACAGACAACAAAAAACTATTTTTACTTTATTTCAACTAAATAACAGAAAATATAAAGAGGGTACAGAAGGTTGTGCTTCTAGTTTCATCCGTCTCATGCTCATCAAAAGGAATCCACTAACAAGGTTGATCAGGTCTTGTTAACAAACTCATTCCGACTAACATGGAACCGGAGACATTTCAAATAACACTATGTTACCTCAACGGGGATATGGACATCCCCAATAATAAGTATATCATATTTCTTCTTGACAGTAGGGACAGGAAATTCAAAACCTCCAAATATAATCGATGGAATTTTTCCAACAGAGTTGATACTATGAACTTGAGGTTGTTTCCTCGGAAAGTGTACCGTGTGCTCATTACCATTAACATGAAAAGTGACATTGCCATTGTTACAATCAATAACAGCCCCTGCAGTATTAAGGAAAGGTCTTCCAAAAATAATAGACATACTATCATCCTCGGGAATATCAAGAATAACAAAGTCCGTTAAAATAGTAACATCTGCAACCACAACAGGTACATCCTCACAAATACCAACAGGTATAGCATTTGATTTATCAGCCATTTGCAAAGATAGTTCAGTAGGTGTCCACTTATTCAACGTGGATGTACGATAGCACCACCTATCGGAACCACGACAAAAACATCCGTGTCTCCTATTGCGTTTGAATCCTCCAAACCCTTCCTTTACATTCTTGCAAGTTGCATGCTTTACTTTACGCTGCTCATACACTCTTTGCATGCTTGCTTGAATTGTGTTAAGATTGCTTGACTTGCCCAAAGTTGCTAAAATCTGCCAAGAACTAAAGTTGGGAAAAGGATAACTTTTAATTGGTCAAGTAGTCTAATCACCCCCCTCTAGAAGTACTTTCGATCCTACAAGCTCCTTCATCAACCCCAGCCACCCCAAGTTCCAACCCTCGGGTACGATGACCACCAGCCCTAATCATGTCCGAATCCAATCGTCAGGGACGATGGGTGGCTTCTTCTGTCATAGAAGAGGATAATGTGAAGCTCCGCACATCGAGGTATCTGACCTCGGAAATCCTTCATCGGCTTCCGGCACAAGAGCAAGTTATACCGACCCCTAGATCTGGCGAGAGGGTAGTATTTGTATCCCTCCTCCTTCACGGGCTAGGTGTCGCGCTTAACCCCTTTGTCCGAGGGCTCGTGTTCTACTATGGGCTGGAATTTCACGATCTGGCCCTGGACTCTATTCTCCTCATCTCGATGTTCATCGTCACATGTGAGGCCTTCCTCTGGACTACTCCGCACTTTGGTTTGTGGCTCAAGACCTTTGAGGTGAGGCTGCAGGTGACAGAAGAGGAGCAGGCAGTGTGCGGCAGTGTTATAATAGGCAAGCTGGCCAGCGCAGTTTGGCCCGAAGGATCTTTCGCCAAATCTTCCGACCTATGGCAACACGGGTGGTTTTACATCAACAAGACGTGGGGCTCCAAGTGGGCGGCTACACCTGCATTCCGACCCGGCCCCCCAATTCAGCTCGCTTCCTGGATCAATAAGTGATTGGACTGGGGATCCCTCAATGAAGTGCAGACTCTGCAAAGTCACATCCGAAGCCTTACTGAGAAGGGTATCGATCTAGGGAACGTTGTTCGAGTAATGCTAGTCCGTCGGATCCTGCCATGTCAGTGGCGGCTTCTCCGTATGTGGGAATTTAACCCCGAAGGGCGATAGACCCTACAACACTTGTTCGGCACTACGCACGAAGGAATGTGGAAATTGTATTTCGGGGAATGAGAGCAATTGTAACATCCCAAATTTTCAATTTGGAATGTTATACATTAGGTCATCATGCATATCATATTTTCTTGCATTTTCCGATCCTAGAAATTTCACGCAACTCAAGGACCCTCGGAGAGAGTTGGAAGTTTCATAATTTTCGTATTTGGGATCTCTCAAATTTTGAAAATAGGATCATTGGATTATTTAAATTATCTTCATAAAGTTTTTCCTATAAAAATATCTTGAGAGGGAATAATATGACTTTCCCAAACAATTAGGAAAAATGAAGATATTATAAATAAACCAAATTTGGGTTTTTGAGATTTATTTTGCTTAGGCAAAAATGAGCATTTAAAAATATTTTTGCATGTATTTTGTTTTAAAGTTCATTTTGTTCGACTCATTTTTAGGAGTCGGAGAAAATTTGTTTTAATTAATTTGGAGTTCATTTGATATTTATTTTATTTGTTTTTGTTTTATATTTTATTTAAAAAAAAAAACCAGCGCCCCCCCTGCACCAAGGCCCAGCCGGCCAGCGCCAGCCAGGCCCAGGCCCAGCCGCCCCAGGCCCATCTCCCTCGCCTCCCAGCAGCCGCCGCCGCCTTGGGTCTCCCCGCCAAGCCGCCCCGCCGCCGCCTCGAGTCCCGCCCGACCCGCCTCCCTTGACCCTCCCAAGCCACCGCCGCCCCCCCCTCATAAATACCCCCGGCCCCTCTCCTCACCTCGCCCGCCGCCCGCCTCTCCCGACCCGAGCCTGTCGCCTCAAACGCCGCCGCCGTCGCCCTCGTCGCGGAGCACGCCGCCGCTGAACCCGCCGCCGCCGACGCCTCGACCCTTGAGCCCGCGGAGACCCACGGACCTCGCCGGCGAAGAGCCGCCGGAGGTAGCCGCCCCGCCCGCGCCCGATCCGGTTTTCTTCCCCGAACCGTCCGGTTTTTTAAAAAAAATAGATGTTCGGTTTTTTTTAAAAAAACCTAGATTGGTTTTATTTTTTTTCGGTTTTCTTATTTAACGGACGTTTACCGAACCGTTCGTTTCAGTGAACACGTTCGTTAGATTCGTTCTGTTAACGAACGTTCGCTTTTTAACTCGTTCGTCGTTTTTCTTTTTAATCGGAATTAATCTGTTATTTTTCTAATTTGATTTCAGATCTGATTTTCAAAACTGTTTTATTTCTCGCTCGTTTATCGGAATCAGGTGATTCAAGCTACCGAGTTTAAAACGAAACCGCCGTTCCGATTACCCTACTTTCACAGAGTTTTGCCACTATGAAATTTTGACCTAATTTCAGATTACTAAACCGAGTCGTTCTCTCTCGAGTTTCGACCTTCGATGCTTTATTTGATTCGATTCTTTTGCAACCAGGGTTCTTAAGTTGAACTTTCTGGTTAGATCTTTTATTCGAGATTTCCCCGTGCATTAGATGAGTACTTATTGTATGTTTGTTGTTTGTCTGCGTTAGATCACCCGGAGTGCGCCGCTTGTTACTTCGAATCTCTAGGACACACGGATCATCAGCAAGGCAAGTAACACTTTGATCATACTCTTCTCATACCCAGTTTTATGCATTAGATCTATTCCTCAAACACTTGCATGATTAGGATCTACTTAAATTGTGGGTTTTGGGAAGTAGATTGTGGTAGTACCTAATACCTGTTTTACTTATGAAACCTTGGGAGTTACTTCTACGTTTGCTTGTTCATGCCATGCTATGCTAGTAGACGTGGATTGGGTGAGTGAATATCCATGACAGATGTGAGATTGTTTAATTAATGGTTTATCTAAGGTGGCAACCTAACACACATCTGGGTGGATTGAGGCACCTGGTTTCTATCAGGACTTGCCTGTATTTCTTCGGACCGCCACCCAGGCTCTAAGGGATCATAAGATTATTCAAACTGGAAACTTCCGTGTGCAGCCACAAGCCAATTATGGGCTCTGGCGTAGTTGACTAAGTCGTGCGAACTCTTACGGGCAGACTAGCTGATGTAGGGGATATAGGTTGGTACGGTCTACCCACATGTAAGGTGCTAGCGCTTCTGAAAGACTATGTCTCGGTCATCCGTTTCTCAAACACCATGTAGTGCGAGAACCAAGCGGAGGCGATCGAGTCTTGTGGGGAAAAGTGCGCAAACCTCTGCAGAGTGTATAAACTAATCATGATTAGCCGTGTCCCCGGTTATGGACAATTTGAGTATCCGTATTTGATTATCATGTGAATCTCAACATGTTACTTCTAAATAAAAGATATTGGGTTTTGATGAGTACTTTTAATTGGGATTGAGGATGTTGTCAACCATCTTCAATGTTTAACAACCACCATGATAGTTAAATAAACTTATTCCTTTGATGTAGGGAAAATCAGCTTTATGCAAATGTAATCAGAGAGCCTTACCACCAGCCAAATATGCATGTAGTATAGGCTTATTCATTCATTGCTCTTTATGTGTTACATTGCCAAGATATTCCATGTGTGACCGTTTTGGCTGCAACTTTTCACGCTCAGACTTTTCGAACGACGAGTAAGGTGTTAGGTCGTGGTTCTATACTCAGCGATGCCGTTGGAGTTGATGGACTCGCTTATCTTCCAAGCCTTCGCTGTTATTATTAGATGGCCTTAAGCCATATTTGTATTCAGTTCCCTTGTGGACAACGATGTAATAAGTGTGTGATTGCTACTCTGCTATAAATCCTTCGAAGTACTGTGTGGTGTCAGCATTACTGATCCAGGGATGACACTGAGCACAGAGCGCTAGATCCATTCGGGTCTGGTCGCTACAGAGAATGGTATCAGAGCACACGCTGACTGTAGGACACGACCACTAAGTTAAAGCCATAGATCACTCCCTCTTCTCATTTTCTAACTCCTCATCTTTTCTACTCTCTTTAGGATGACGGACGCGAAGATCAAGTACACCCAACCGGATGAAGGCACACCTTTTGGATTTCACTTGAAGGAAGTTACTAAGTACCTGAACATTGGATTACCAAGCTTCACCGGGACTTTCAACGCCACTCTGCCTGAAGAGGAGCGCTGGAAGATTCATGCTCACGTTCCAGGAAGGACATTCGCCCCAATCACCAAGCCAATAGATAGTGTTTTCGATTGCACCCACTTGAGTCAGGAAGGAGCATGGCAGCTCACATCACCATGGGACGCATTGGAGAAGTCTATCAAGAAGATCTCAAGGACACCATCTACCAGATTTGCGGACGCCGAGATGACAACTGGGACGTCGTCAACACCAAGAAGGATAGATCCATTGCAGCATTCATCCAGGAGTTAAACCAGCACATTCGACGCCAGGAGAATCAAATGTGCAATGACATGTTGGAGTTGCAGAAGACGAAGGAAAGGATCATCGAATTGGAAGAAGAACTAAAGACTACACGCAAGGACTACATGGACGAGATCGTAGCTCTGGCAAGACACAATAACGATCTTAAGTACGAGATCGAAGAACTCAAGAAGAAGTTGGCGCTCAGGAATGAAGACCAGTATGTCGAACACCAAATCGACTACATCAACATCGACGACTCCGATTCGGATCCAAGTGAACCCGACTTTGAAGACGAAGCTGGAGCAGACATCATGGAGTCTTCCACCGGTTCAAACTAGTAGAAGTCCCCCACATATTAGTAGTATTCCCTCCATGTAAACATTATAGTACACGCACTTTTGCGATAGTTAGATCGTTGTAACCCTTGTTTGATTGAATGAAGTGATTTTGTGTGCATTTGCTCATGTGCATTTGGGTAGTGATTTCCCTTAGACCTCATTCTATTCTACTTTCTCTCCTTTTCTAAACCCTTCAGATGCCTCGAGACGCGACCCGGATTCGTTTTCCGCCAGAGATCACCCAATTGATCCAGCAGCAGAATACCCTGATTCAAACCTTGGTGCGAACAACAACAACAACAACAACAACAACCCACCGCCACCACCACCACTGCGGATCATCGACTCGCTTCCTTAGACTGAACCCGCGGTGTATTCCAAAGAGCACCGAGCCAATTGTAGCAGATGGTGGCTCCGCAAGATAGGAAGGAGCTGACCACTGCAGGATGCAGATGGAGAAAGAGTGAAGTTTGCAGCACATCAGCTTGAAGGACCCGCAGCAGCATGGTGGGAGAATTTCACAGCCACTTACCCGTGAGACACCGCCACATGGGACCAGTTTCACAAGCTTTTCGACGCCCATGTTTCAGCGAGGAGCCATGGCCATGAAGAAGCGTGAGTTTCGCAACTTACGCCAAGGAGGAAGGACTGTTGGCGATCGTGGATGACTTTAGCAAATTAGCACGTTATGCCCCGGATAGCGACGCTACGGATGCAGCTAAACAGAGAAGTTTCTAGAAGGACTGAATGATGAGTTCAGCATGCCGTTGATGGTAGCAAGTTTCAACAACTACCAGGAGTTAGTAGACCGAGCTCTCATGATTGAAGGAAAGCAGACAAATTGAGAACTGCAAGCGGAAGTATGGACAAGGGAAGTATAACTCGGGATCCCAGCAGAAGCCTCGTTATACCCCTAAATCAGAATTCAGTTTCAGCATACCCATGGAGGAGGTAATTCAGACAACCATAATGGCACCAAGAATGGGAGCGGAATGGAGGAAGCAACGACAGAACCGCACCAACCCGTCTACACCATCCAAGGTAGACCTGAGTCACATTACTTGCTTTAAGTGCCGCAAGATGGGCATTATGCAAATGACTGTCCGTAAGGCGAATGGAAATGGCAATGGAAGCTCGAAAGAAGTCCAACCCTTTCAACAGGGGACAAGTGAACCACATTGATGTGGAGGAGGTTGAAGATCAGCCCGATGCAAGATGTCGGTAAGTTTTGGTTAAGTCTTTTATCGCGATTGTTCTTTTGATCTTGGTGCATCGCATTCATAAATATCAAGGGGATTTGTGGATAAGTACAAGTTACCAACCCAAGCCCTTAGGTCACCCATGCTAGTAACCTCACCCGGAGCAGAGTACATGGCTAGTAAATGGTGTGATCGACTGCCACTAAGAATCGGACACTATGTTTTCCCCTCAGACCTAATAGTTCTGGAATCCCAAGGATTGGATGTGATATTAGGGATGGATTGGTTATCAAAGTATGGAGGAAACATAGATTGTACCACAAGGTCAATTTTGCTCACCACACCAGAAGGAAGAAGGATTAAGTATGTATCACGGCACGAGCCGAGGAGAGCACAAGTTAATTGCTTAACAGAGTGGTACAGGAAGAAGTACCGGTGGTGAAGGATTATCTGATGTATTTCCGGAAGAGTTGCGTGAATGCCGCGGATAGAGACATTGAGTTTTGATCGAGCTGTTGCGTGAACAGGCCCGATATCGAAGCGACCGTCAGACAGGATGCCCGCAAAGGATTTGGCGGAAATCAAGAAGCAGATTAAGGAACTATTGGATAAAGGTTTTATTCGCCCAAGTTCTTCACCTTGGGGATCACCCGTTTTATTGGTGGAGAAGAAGGATGGATCGTTGAGAATGGTTGTTGATTATCGTGGATTGAATGAAGTAACGATCAAGAACAAGTACCCACTACCTATGATTAATGATCTGTTTGATCGCTTGCAAGGAGCCAAAGTATTTTCTAAGATCGACTTGCGATCAGGGTACCATCGATTGAAGATTCGGAGCAAGACATACCCAAGACAGCATTTACCACGAGATATGGACTGTATGAGTATACCGTTATGTCATTTGGACTGACTAAGGCACCAGCCTATTTCATGAACCTGATGAACAAAGTGTTTATGGAATTTTTGGACAAGTTCGTCGTGGTGTTCATTGATGACATTCTGATTTTCTCGAAGAATGAAGAGGAACACAAGGAACATTTGAGATTGGTTTTGGAGAAACTGAGGGAACACCAGTTGTATGCCAAGTTCAGCAAATGTGAATTCTGGTTAAAGGAAGTAGGATTTCTCGGACATGTTATTTCTGGAGAAGGGATAGCAGTTGACCCCACAAAGTTGAGACCGTAACCAAATGGGAAGCACCAACGACAGTTGGAGAGATTCGGAGTTTCCTTGGACTCGCAGGATACAACCGAAGATTCATTGAGAATTTCTCAAGGATTGCAAAGCCTATGACAGAGTTGTTGAAGAAGGAAAACAAATTCATATGGACTGAGGACTGTGAGGCAAGTTTTCAGGAGTTGAAGAAAAGATTGGTTACCTCACCAGTTTTGATATTGCCAGATCAAACTAAGGATTATGAGGTGTATTGCGACGCTTCACGTCGAGGACTTGGAGCAGTGCTTATGCAGGAAGGAAGAGTTGTTTCGTATGCTTCACGACAACTTAAGCCCCATGAGTTGAATTACGCCACTCATGATTTGGAGTTAGCAGCCGTTGTGCATGCCTTGAAGACATGGAGACATTTTCTCATTGGAAATCATTGTGAAGTATATACGGATCACAAGAGTTTGAAGTACATCTTCACCCAGAAGGAATTGAATCTCAGACAAAGGAGATGGTTAGAGCTAATCAAGGATTACGATATGAGATTGCATTATCACCCCGGAAAGGCTAATGTCGTAGCAGACGCATTGAGCCGAAAGAGCCACGTCAATACCTTAATGATGGGAGGAATACCCAATGAGTTAGCCGAGGACCTTCGAGAGCTATGTTTGGAAATAGTTCCGAGAGGCTATGTAGCAGCATTGGAAATTCAGTCGACACTGATGGACAAAATCAGAGAAGCCCAAAAGGCAGATAAGGAAGTTGCCTCTATAAAGGAGAAAATGAGCAAAGGAAAAGCTAAAGGATTTCGTGAGGATGAGCACGATACCCTATGGTTTGAAGACCGTGTTTATGTGCCCAATGACCCAGAGATCAGGAAGTTGATTTTACAAGAAGCCCATGATTCACCCTATTCGATTCACCCAGGAAATACCAAGATGTATTTGGATTTGAAGAATATTTTCGGTGGACGGAATGAAGAAGGATATTGCGGAGTATGTAGCAGTTTGCGACGTATGCCAGAAAGTAAAGGCGGAACATCAGAAGCCAGCAGGATTGTTACAACCATTGCCGATACCCGAATGGAAGTGGGATAAACTAGGCATGGATTTCATCACAGGTTTGCCAAAGACCCGTTCAGGATATGACTCGATTTGGGTCATAGTCGACCGTTTGACCAAGGTAGCCCATTTCATTCCAGTCAAGACTACCTATAGCAGTGCTAAGTTGGCAAAGATATACATGACCAGGATTGTGTGTTTACACGGAGTTCCGAGGAGCATCGTATCAGATAGAGGAACCCAGTTTACTTGAAATTTTGGAACCGGTTACACGAAACATTGGGAACCCGATTGGAATTCAAAGACAGCTTTCCACCCACAGACCGATGGACAGACCGAGAGAGTCAATCAGATTTTGGAGGACATGCTGAGAGCTTGTGCACTAGATTATGGATCTAGTTGGGATGATAATTTGCCGTATGCAGAATTTTCCTACAATAACAGTTACCAAACCAGCTTAAAGATGGCACCTTTCGAGGCCTTGTATGGAAGAAGGTGCAGGACCCCGTTGTCATGGGACGAAACTGGAGATCGTCAGTTGTTTGGACCAGATTTGATTAAGGAGTCCGAACAGAAAGTTAAGTTGATTCGAGACAGGCTCAAGGTAGCCCACCTGCATGTAAGAGCTATGCCGATTCAAAGTGCAAAGCGACTGAGTACGAAGTTGGAGACAGAGTATATCTCAGAGTATCCCCGCTTCGAGGAGTGAAGCGTTTTGGAGTTAAAGGAAAGTTAGCATCCCGTTTTGTTGGACCATATAAGATTTTGCAACGCATGGGAGAAGTTGCGTATAAGTTGGAATTGCCAGAAGGACTGTCAGGAGTTCATGATGTATTCCATGTTTCTCAGTTGAAGAAATGTCACCCAGAGATAGCAGAGGTACCGTTAAGAGACACAGTGCCATTGGAGGCAATTCAGTTGAAGGATGACTTGACATATGAAGAAAGACCGTTAAGATTCTCGATTATGCCAGCAGAGTTACCGCAGCAAGGTTATCAAGTTTTGCAAAGTTCAGTGGAGCCACCACACTGAGGATGAAGCCACCTGGGAAAGAGAGGAAGTTTTGCTTAAGGACCACCCTCACCTATTTTCTAGCCAACCCGAATCTCGAGGGCGAGATTCATCTTAAGGGGGTAGGTTTGTAACATCCCAAATTTTCAATTTGGAATGTTATACATTAGGTCATCATGCATATCATATTTTCTTGCATTTTCCGATCCTAGAAATTTCACGCAACTCAAGGACCCTCGGAGAGAGTTGGAAGTTTCATAATTTTCATATTTGGGATCTCTCAAATTTTGAAAATAGGATCATTGGATTATTTAAATTATCTTCATAAAGTTTTTCCTATAAAAATATCTTGAGAGGGAATAATATGACTTTCCCAAACAATTAGGAAAAATGAAGATATTATAAATAAACCAAATTTGGGTTTTGAGATTTATTTTGCTTAGGCAAAATGAGCATTTAAAATATTTTTGCATGTATTTTGCTTTAAAGTTCATTTTGTTCGACTCATTTTAGGAGTCGGAGAAAATTTGTTTTAATTAATTTGGAGTTCATTTGATATTTATTTTATTTGTTTTTGTTTTAAATTTTATTTTAAAAAAACAGCCTTCTGGACCAAGGCCCGGCCGGCCAGCCGCCAGCCAGCCCAGCCCAGCCCCCCAGCCCATCTCCTCGCCTCCCAGCCGCCGCCGCCCGGTCTCCCGCCGCCCAAGACGCCCGCCGCCTCGAGTCCCGCCTGACCCGCCTCCCTTGACCCCCCCTCCCAAGCCACCGCCGCCGCCCCCCCCTCTCCTCACCTCGCCTCGCCGCCCGCCTCTCCCGACCCGAGCCGCTGCCGTGCCGCCGCCGCCGCGCCGCCCTCGCGCCGAGAACGCCGCCGCCGCCGAGAACCCGCCGCCCCTCGACGCCCGACCCGCCGAGCCCAGCGAGAGACCCGCCGGACCTCGCCGTGCGAAGAGCCGCCGGAGGTAGCCGCCCGCCAGCGCCCGATCCGGTTTCTTCCCGAACCGTCTTTTTTTTTTTAAAAAAATTGATGTTGGTTTTAAAAAAAAACCTAGATTGGTTTTATTTTTTGGTTTTCTTATTTAACGGACGCCACCGAACCGTTCGTTTCAGATGAACACGTTCGTTAGATTCGTTCTGTTAATCGAACGTTCGCTTTTTAACTCGTTAAATCGTTTTCTTTTTAATCGGAATTAATCCGTTATTTTCTAATTTGATTTCAGATCTGATTTTCAAAACTGTTTTATTTCTCGCTCGCTTATCGGAATCGGGTGATTCAAGCGCTGAAGTTTAGAATGAAACCGCCGTTCGATTACCCTACTTTCACAGAGTTTTGCCACTGTGAAATTTTGACCTAATTTCAGATTACTAAACCGAGTCGTTTCTCTCGAGTTTCGACCTTGATGCTTTATTTGATTCGATTCTTTTGCAACCAGGGTTCTTAAGTTGAACTTTCTGGTTAGATCTTTTATTCGAGATTTCCCCGTTCATTAGATGAGTACTTATTGTATGTTTGTTGTTTGTCTGCGTTAGATCACCCGGAGTGCGCCGCTTGTTACTTCGAATCTCTAGGACACACGGATCATCAGCAAGGCAAGTAACACTTTGATCATACTCTTCTCATACCCAGTTTTATGCATTAGATCTATTCCTCAAACACTTGCATGATTAGGATCTACTTAAATTGTGGGTTTGGGAAGTAGATTGTGGTAGTACCTAATACCTGTTTTACTTATGAAACCTTGGGAGTTACTTCTACGTTTGCTTGTTCATGCCATGCTATGCTAGTAGACGTGGATTGGGTGAGTGAATATCCATGACAGATGTGAGATTGTTTAATTAATGGTTTATCTAAGGTGGCAACCTAACACACATCTGGGTGGATTGAGGCACCTGGTTTCTATCAGGACTTGCCTGTATTTCTTGGACCGCCACCTGTGCTCTAAGGGATCATAAGATTATTCAAAGCTGAAACTTCCGTGTGCAGCCACAAGCCAATTATGGGCTCTGGCGTAGTTGACTAAGTCGTCACGAACTCTTACGGGCAGACTAGCTGATGTAGGGGATATAGGTTGGTACGGTCTACCCACATGTAAGGTGCTAGCGCTTCGAAGACTATGTCTCGGTCATCCGCTTCTCAAACACCATGTAGTGCGAGAACCAAGCGGAGGCGATCGAGTCTTGTGGGGAAAAGTGCAAACCTCTGCAGAGTGTATAAACTAATCATGATTAGCCGTGTCCCGGTTATGGACAATTTGAGTATCCGGTATTTGATTATCATGTGAATCTCAACATGTTACTTCTAAATAAAAGATATTGGGTTTTGATGAGTACTTTTAATTGGGATTGAGGATCTTGTCAACCATCTTCAATGTTTAACAACCACCATGATAGTTAAATAAACTTATTCCTTTGATGTAGGGAAAAATCAGCTTTATGCAAATGTAATCAGAGAGCCTTACCACCAGCCAAATATGCATGTAGTATAGGCTTATTCATTCATTGCTCTTTATGTGTTACATTGCCGGCATATTCCATGTGTGACCCGTTGTTGGCTGCAACTTTTCACGCGTTGCAGACTTTTCGAACGACAGTAAGGTGTTAGCTCGTGGTTCTATACTCAGCGATGCCGTTGGAGTTGATGGACTCGCTTATCTTCCAAGCCTTCGCTGTTATTATTAGATGGCCTTAAGCCATATTTGTATTCAGTTCCTTGTGGACAACGATGTAATAAGTGTGTGATTGCTACTCGCTATAAATCCTTGAAATCTTGTGTGGTGTCAAGACATCGATCCAGGATGACATCGAGCACGAGCGCTAGATCCATTCGGGTCTGGTCGCTACAGCAATGGCCGGACACCACCGAAGATGTTGGCCTTCACTGCAATCATCCGGACACTTCGGTAAGTACTTGATATCCGAGCTCCTTCCTTTCGAGCATCTCTTAACAAGATACTGAACTAGCCATCCTTGTACAGGACTGGATAAAGAAAGCGGTGCTAATCTGGTGTCTGGCGCCCCTTCCCGAAGACCCTGTGACCACCCTGCTGACGAGGATGCTGATTCCGACACTGTACCAGGCGTCTGCAGAGGAGGGCGAGAGCAGGGAGCCCGGAGGTGATAGCCACCCCGAGGATGGATTAAACGATGTTTTCGGGGAAACCGAACCCTTTTGCCCGAGGGCAAGGGTGCAGAGGGAGCCTTCCATGGCAAGAAGAGGGCCGCTTCCGAAGACCAGGAGGGGAAGCCCTCCAAGAGAGGAAAAATGCCATCGTCGGGCGGCCTGGGCCGGGCGAGCGATGCTGCCATAGGGCTTGAAGACGAGGACGAGCCTTGGGGCAAATCGTAAGTGAGGCCGGGGCACTTTAAACGTACCTTATTACTTTCCTACTAGTGAAGTAATCGTTCGACATATGTTCATCCACGCAGGTTAAAGCCTAGTGTTTCTAAATCGTCCTCCTGCTCGGGAGATCTTCTTCCGGAGATGATGGAGAGTGACACGCCTTCTCCGGCCTCATCGCCCATCAAGGGGGATGATGCTGAGGTATCGTCCCGAAGGGCTCCTCCCGAACAGCAAGTAGTACAAGAAACAGAGAAGGCGTTACCCAAAGGTGGTGCCTCTGTCAGTCAGGGTTCCGGGATCAAGAATGGCGTCCCTGAACCGTCCGGTCTACAGCCGGAGACGATTCTGGCGGCAAGCAAGCGGGTTCCTTCACAGGAAAGCCGTACTCCGGCGGCGGTTTCCAAAGACCCAGGAGCGCCGGAAATGCTGACGGGCATGCTACGACGAGTGTCTATTTTAGAAGAGCACCGTGCCTTGATGGTTACGGTGGTTCAAAGGGTTCAATCCGCGAAGAGTGGATTGAACGAGGCCTTCACGAGCCTTCTAAGTGGTTTTGAGGTTTGTGATGTAGTTTAGTCAATTTGAATTTTATTAACAAAATGCACCTGTTGTATATGCAGTAGCCCCTGAGGCTCGGATTGCCTTCCAAGGGAAGCGATCGGAGGATCAAAGAGACATGCTCAGGTATTAACCTTGACTTAATTTGAATTACAGGCTGCTTCCCCTCCTATGGCTGCCCGAAATACGGAAGTAGCCGAATTGCAGCGAGAGTTGGATGTTGCGGAGGATGACATTGCATTGATCAACAGGCGTCTTGACGACTCGGAAGGTATATATTTCGAGCATTCCTTACACCCGTGTGCTTGACGCGGAACGGAGCTTTATATGAATTATGCATGAATTATAGATGGTGCTGCCTCCGTGGAGGCTCTTCGGGTAGAGCTAGACCAGGCCAAGGAGCGGGCCCGGTTTAGTGATGCTGCTGCTGAAAGGGGATTGGATGAATTGAAGGCGGAATTAGCCGCGCGATGCCAGGGCGAGGGGAAGATATCCACGATGGCACTTGCATTAGAGAGTGCTACTGGCTGCTGCGAATTTGTTGAGAAGGAGAATAAAGCCTTAGCGGCTGAACTAGACAAGGCCCGACAGGAGGCAAGAGAAGCGCGATCAGAATCCAGAGCACTCCGTGAGGAGGTTCGGCAGGCGAAGGAGATAGTGGCTGGACAGCATTTTCTGCTGCAGAACAAGTTCGGCGACCCGGACTCTGCTCAGCTTAGCCAATTGTGGGGTTCTCCTGACGGGTATTTGGACTTGCCGAAGATTTCTGCCGATGCAGTGCGGTATTACCAAGCGCAAGATGGATATGCAACGGAGAAGCTTTTTTGGTCACAGTATGGCGCGTCAAAGCGCTCTGTGCTGCTCAATGAACAAATGTCCAAATGGGCCGAACTTCATAGGGTTTATTGCGCTGCTATGAAGGATGTCATATTCCGGCTGTGGCCGAACGAGCCTGCACCGAATAGCTATTTCGGTTTGGTGCAGAAGCTCATCGATGCAGTGCCGCGAATCGATGCTGCAAAGCGATCGGCGTGCATTGAAGGTGCACGGATGGCCCTTTCCCGAGTCAAGTCATTCTGGAGGAAGGTGAAGGCCATCGAAGTCGCGATGAAGGGTCTATCTAAAGGCGAGGACCGCCCAAAACCGAAGCATTATTTTGAGGACATCCTGGATGCCGCCCGCTTGATTGAGGGTCAATGCTCGAAAAACATAATGTTCGAGTGAGGTGTATGATGATTGTAAAAGACAATTTTATACTTAATCTATTTAAGTTTTGCTCGGAAAGCTTGAATTCTACCTGTGCGGCTGTTTTAATATAATCTGAAAGTTTTCCAGTCGTCGGCTTCAGCCCCCTCATAGGAAGTACGGGGGTGTTCGGAAAAGCATTTAATAACTCTTTAACCAACGTCTTGGTCCATGAAGGAGGTGATAATATGGCGAACCAGGCAATCGGACTATAAGGCGTTAACACATTCACTTAGCCATAGGAGTTTTATGGTGGGGCTACGACATAGCCCCTGGTATGTATGCGGCGTGTCATGCCTTAAATATCTGATCTTAAAAAGACCCCTCGTGTTACACGGAGAATCGCTAAGGATTCCAATAAGTCGTCAAGTGGTTGACGAGCTCTCGTCGCATCATGACAATCAGTTTTCGGCTTTCTCTACTGAGGTGCTTATCCGGTTGGCGCCAGGGCACAATCGCAGTAGTTCTCCCTTTACTACCCTAGCCAATAGAGCGGAACGTAAGGTAGAAAACAAAGGAGCCGGGCAACCCAACTATTCACCCAAGAAAATGATTCGGAGCAGATGCATATAAGGCCAAACTTGCGACACTGAAGTAAGCTATAGAGCTGTTCGGACTTCTACTGGCAACTCATTCATTCCCATGCCGAGCTCCTGGATAGGTATGCTGAGGTGCATCTGCAAAGCAGCCGTTGAGGCTGTACTTATTGTTGAAAGAGTACGAGAGATCGGTTTGGATGAGGCTTACTGAGAACGGAGCGATGTGCCAACGATAAGTTTATGTATATATATAAAATAAACCACATACCCGGCTGTTTGACATGCTCACGGTCGGGATCAGAGGAGAAAGGGCATAGTACAGGCTCGGAATAAAGAGTGCGGTCTACAAAAAGTAATTTTGGACCTCCTGTCGCATGTCTGCGTCGCCCATCCTCGGGGAGGGGAATCCCTAACGGAAGTAGCCCCTTAGGTGAGTGTGCGGATCCGAACTTAGATAGAGTCTGTTGTAGATGTTGTCCAGTTGGTCACCTGTACTTTAAGGATGATACAGAAAAAATGAGGAAAACAGATAAAAAACGTTACGGGAATACTTCTAGGGTTGTCCGTATTGTGCTTCTGCCAATTCCCATGGTATCTTGAGTGCGTAGTGATGTGCACGTGGTGCAAATTTCGCCGGTGTAGTAGGATGGTGGCAGAAGCCGAACTACTATTTGCGTTCTGGGAGTGGTCGAACGTCGGAGGGGAACTGTTTCTGGCCCATGGCGTTCTGCTCACGAGGCGATCCGTCGTCTTTATCGCCTGGTGGCCTCGTCCCCTTGTGATCAGCGTTAAGCTTGCCTGCCTGCTTGAAGACCCAACAGTTATGGTTGGTATGATTAGCTGGCCTATCAGGGTGACCGTGAATCTGACAAGGTCGGTCCAATATCCTGTCAAGGGTGGATGGTCCATCCTGGTTTCCCTTTAGTGGCTTCTTCCGTTGACCGGGCTTCGGATTTTGAAATCCGGCGTTCGCCGCTGTGTCGCGTATATTACTACGACTGTTGTGTTTGGTTCGTCGTGGCATGCCGTTGCCATCTCGGATTTCGGAAGTGCCAGGGCCACTGGCATTGTTGCTTTTACAAGCAAGCCAATTGTCTTCTCCCGCGCAAAAGCGGTTCATTAGAGCGGTAAGGGCTATCATCGATTGGGTCCTTCCTGGCCGAGGTGACGCGCTAGCCATTCATCCCAGACGCTATGTTTGAAGGCTGCAAGGTCTTCTACATCCGGATAGTCGATAATCCGGTTCTTTTTTACTAAGAACCTGGTCCAGAGCTCCCTAGCTGACTCGCCGGGCTCCTGGACAATGTGACTTAAGTCATTGGCGCATAATGGCCGGACAAATGTTCCCTGGAAGTTGTCTCGAAAGGCGTCTTCCAAATCTTCCCACTTGCCAATAGAATTTTCTGGCAAACTGTTTAGCCAGTACCGAGCTGGCCATTTAAGCTTGAGAGGTAGGTATTTAATGGCGGGAGGTTGTCTCCGCGGGCCATGTGAATATGGAGGAGGTAATCCTCGATCCATACCGCGGGATCTGTTGTCCCATCGTATGATTCGATGTTAATGGGTTTAAACCCGTCTGGAAATTCATGCTCCATTACTTCGTTAGTGAAGCAGAGAGGGTGTGCGGCTCCTCTATGTTGGGCCACACTATGAAGCACCTCCGGCGGGCTCCATTTACGGTGCTCAGGCCGGGCATGGTTATATATGTGTGTTATGTGTGTTTTCATGAATATATGTGTGTTCTTGATCCTATCTTGCAAGTCTATAGTCACCTACTGTGTGTTATGATCCGGCAACCCTGAAATGACAATAATCGGGACCACTCCCGGTGATGACCATAGTTTGAGGAGTTCATGTATTCACTATGTGCTAATGTTTTGTTCCGGTTCTCGATTAAAAGGAGGCCTTAATATCCCTTAGTTTCCAATAGGACCCCGCTGCCACGGGAGGGTAGTACAAAAGATGTCATGCAAGTTCTTTTCGATAAGCACGTATGACTATTTACGGAATACATGCCTACATTACATTGATGAATTGGAGCTAGTTATGTGTCACCCTATGTTATGACTGTTACATGACGAACCACATCCGGCATAATTATCCATCACTGATCCGGTGCCTACGATCTTTCCATATACTGGTTTCCGCTTATTTACTTTCCCGCTGCTACTGTTACAATCACTACAAAAATACCAAAAACATTACTTTTGCTGTCTTTACTTTTGTTACCGTTACCACCACTATCATATTACATTGCTACTAAACAGTTTGCTGCAGATATTAAGTTTCCAGGTGTGGTTGAATTGACAACTCAGCTGCTAATACTTGAGAATATTCTTTGGGTCCCCTTGTGTCGAATCAATAAATTTGGGTTGAATACTCTACCCTCGAAAACTATTGCGATCCCCTATACTTGTGGGTTATCAAGAACCTTTTTCTGGCGCCGTTGCCGGGGAGCATAGCTCTATACTTGGGATTTATATCTGTTGGACACTATGAAGAACTTTAAAGACGCTAAGACAACAATTTATCCCTCAACTACGAGTGGATGTAAGGAACTGCCATCTAACTCTACACCTGATTCACCTACTGTTATGAGTAAGCTAGTGACACCTAAACCTGCTTATGCTATTCGTTCCGATATGTCACATGTTATTGATGATGCCACTTCTGCTATGCATGATACTTATGATGAAACTACTTCTATGCTTGATACTACTGTGCCCCTTGGTGAATTTCTAGATGAACAAATTTCTAGGTCTAGAGAAAGAGAAATTATTGAAACTGAATACAATGATGAAAGTGATGATGAAAATATGCCTGCTATTCCTGAGGGTTATCTTTTTGATGCGGAATCTTCTGCAGCTATTTTTGCCTGCCAAGATAGATACGAACTTAAGAGGCTGCTAGTTAAATGGAGTAAAGAATCTCTTAGAGACAAAATGAAACCTGATCCTGCTTTTGCTACTTCACCTATCTGTGTTCCTGATAAGGATTATTATGAATTCTCTGTTGATCCAGATATAATTACTTTGCTTGAATCTGATCCTTTTTATGGCTATGAATCTGAAACTGTTGTGGCACATCTTACTAAGTTAAATGATATAGCTACCTTGTTTACTAATGATGAGAGATCGCGCTACTTTTATATACTCAAAATATTTCCGTTCTCATTAAAGGGTGATGCTAAGATATGGTTTAATTCTCTTGATCCTGGTTGTGTGCGTAGTCCCCAGGATATGATTTATTACTTCCCTGCTAAATATTTCCCTGCTCATAAAAACAAGCTGCTTTGAGGGAAATATACAACTTCGTGCAAATTGAAGAAGAGAGTCTCGCACAAGCTTGGGGGAGGCTTCTCAAGTTACTTAATGCTTTGCCTGATCATCCTCTTAAGAAACCTGAAATACTTGATATCTTTTATAATGGACTAACCGACGCTTCCAGAGATTACCTGGATAGTTGTGCTGGTTCTCTTTTCAGGGAAAGAATACCGGATGAAGCTGAAATTCTATTGAATAATATGCTGACAACTGAAAATAATTGGGCACCTCCTGAGCCAACTCCCGAGCCAGCTCCTGAGCCAATTACTAAGCCTATTCCTAAACAAACTCCGAAGAAGAGAGGTGTTCTATTTCTCAGTCCTGAAGATATGCAAGAGGCAAATAAATCTATGAAAGAAAAAGGTATTAAAGCTGAAGATGTTAATAATTTACCCCCTATTGAAGAAAAACATGGTCTTAATTTACCGCATGTTGAAGAAGTGTATGATCTCAATTCTTTATTCATTGAAGAACAGCCTGATCCTGATATCCCGACACAGGTAGTAAAGGTAAATTCTCTATATAGATATGATAAAGCTGAAGTAGCTCCCACTAAAATTGCTAGTAAGTGCTTGGATGAGTTTGATAACTTTATGTTTAAGCAAGATGACTTTAATGCTTATTTTGGTAGACAATTAAAACATAATACCTTTATGATTAAACGCTTGAGTGATTATATGGCTAATATTAGAGGTGAACTTAAACTTTTAGCAAACATGCTTCTATGGTTACCACTCAAGTAGAACAGGTACTTAAAGCTCAGAAAGAGGTGCTTAATGAAATGAATAGTAAGAAAAATGATTATGCTGTTAGTGTGGCTACTAGAACTGGTAGAATGACTCAGGAACCTTTGTATCCTGAAGGCCACCCCAAGAGAATCGAGCAAGATTCTCAGAGAAATAATATTGATGTACCTAGTTCTTCTAAAAGGAAGAAAAAGAAAAATGATAGGACTTTACAAACTTCTAGTGAACCTATTGCTGAACCACCTGAGAATCCAAATGATATCTCTATGTCTGATGCTGAAACACAATCTGGTAATGAACATGAACCTAGTGAAAATGTTAATGATGATGTTCAACCTAGTAATGATAATGATGTAGAAGTTGAACCTGCTGTTGATATTGATAACCCACAATCAAAGAATCAACGTTATGATAAAAGAGACTTCGTTGCTAGGAAACATGGTAACGAAAGAGAACGATGGGTTCAGAAACCCATGCCTTTTCCTCCGAAACCATCCAAGTAGAAGGATGATGAGGATTTTGAGCGCTTTGCTGAAATGATTAGACCTATCTTTTTGCGTATGCGATTGACTGATGTGCTCAAAACAAATCCTTATGCTAATTATATGAAAGATATCATTACTAATAAAAGAAAGATACCGGAAGCTCAAATTTCCACCATGTTTGCTAATTACACATTTAAGGGCGGAATACCAAAGAAACTTGGAGATCCAGGAGTACCTACTATACCATGCTCCATTAAAAGAAATTATGTTAAAACTGCTTTATGTGATCTTGGAACCGGTGTTAGTGTTATGCCCCTCTCTTTATATCGTAGACTTGACTTGAATAAGTTGACACGTACTGAAATATCTTTGCAAATGGCTGATAAATCAACTGCTATACCCGTTGGTATTTGTTAGGATGTGCCTGTTGTGGTTGCAAATGTTACTATTTTAACGGACTTTGTTATTCTTGATATTCCTGAGGATGATAGTATGTCTATTATTCTTGGAAGACCTTTCCTTAATACTGCAGGGGCTGTTATTGATTGCATCAAAGGCAATGTCACTTTTCATGTTAATGGTAATGAGCATACGGTACACTTTCCGAGGAAACAACCTCAAGTTCATAGTATCAACTCTATTGGAAGAATTCCATCGATTATATTTGGAGATTTTGAATTTCCTATCCCTACTGTCAAGAACAAATATGATATACTTATTATTGGGAATGTCCATATCCCCGTTGAGGTAACATAGTATTATTCGAAATTTCTCCGGTTCCATGATTATCGGAATGAGTTTGTTAACAAGACTTGATCAACCTTGTGAGTGGATTCTTTTTTATGAGCATGAGATGGATGAAACAAGAAGCACAACCTTCTGTACCCTCTTTATATTTTTTTTTTATTTAGTAGAAATAAAGTAAAATAGTATTTTTATGTCTGTCTCCTGATTTATCCATGGAATATAAAAATATCCCGAAAATAGAAGTCCTCAGAATGCCATGCCAATTTAATATGATTTTTTCGGGAATATTTGAGGATTTTTAGTGCAAAAATTACCGCGGGGGGAGCTGCCACCTGGCCACGAGGGTGGAGGGCGCGCCCCTGTAACATCCCAAATTTCCTATTTGGAATGTTTTACAATTATAGCTAAGCATCTATGCATTCTGTTTGAATTTGAGTGGCATTTGAAGTTTCAGAAGTTTTTGGAGTTGTTGGAATTTGAATTCAACTTGGTATTTGAAAATTATTGCAAAAACAATACCTGATAAATACTTGAGAAAAAGTATGAGAGGAGTAAACATGACACTCCAAAAATATCAGAGGAAAAACATTGCCAAAAAGTTTGAATTCAAATTTGAGTTTTATTTGGAATTTAAAAAAAAATGATTTTTATAAAGTTTGGATTTTGCCCTGGAAAATGTTCAAATTATAGGAATATTCCTGATCATTTTGATATATATATGTCCTATATAAAATATTTATATTTATTATGTTTTTTCTCTCTCTCTAAATTCAAAAAAAAAATAGAAAGGAGGACCCAGCGCCACCAAAGCCACTGCCCAGCCAAAGACTGGCGGCCCATCGAAGCCAGCCAGCGCAGCCACCAGCCCGGCCCGGCCAATGAGCCGCCCACGCCCAAGTTCCCCCGCGCCGAATCCCTTCCGAATCGGCCAACCGACCGAACGCCCCCCCCTCTCACCGACGGGTGGACCCCGCCACCCTCTTCTTCCCCTCGCCCACGCCAACCCGCGCCGCCGCTCGCCGGAAATCCCGAGATCTCCGGGATCCTCCCCGATCCCCTCGCCCGACCTGCCCCTCCTCCAAGTCGAGGCCCCCTCTATATAAACCCTCCCCCTCGACCCCGTTCCCCCCCTCGCCCCCTCGCCCGACCCTCTCTCCCTCGCTGCATCGCTCGCCGGAGCCCAAGTGCGCCGCCGCTGCCATTAGCCCCGTCCCGAACGCCTCGCACCTCCTCGAGCTCACCCGACCCCACCCCCGAGCTCCCCTCGCCACACCGCACTCGCCGGACCTCCCCGCCGACGTCCCCGACCACCGGAGACCCCGCACCGTCGCCGCCCGAGCCGCCATCGCCGTCGCCGCCTCGGTAAGTCGTCGGAGCTCCCGTCGCCGTTAGATCTAAACGTAGGGTTTAGATTAGAAGCCCGAAGGGGTACGTTTTATTTTAGGGTTTATTTTAGTGAACCGGTTTAGTTCCGCTTTAGATCGGTTTATTTAGGGTTTAGTTGGACCGGCCGACTCGGTTAAAACCATGTGCGCTTTTTAGTTAAATTGCGCCGAGCGCTAGATAGGCCCATTAAGCGCCGGTTTTCGTTTTAGTTTTATTTTTCGTTTTCTGTTTTAACAGAATAGTTTTAGTTTTGAAAAATTCATATCTTTTAATCTCCTTAATATTTTTAAGTGATTCTTTTTTTGGTGGTTTGAAAATTTCTTATAGTTTCTGAAGAAAATATAATTTGTCATGTTAAAATTATTTAAAATTGCTTTATTTTAGATTTAGACAAAATAGTAATTCTGCTATAAAATGAGTTAGGAATATTATTTTTAATGATTCTTTTGTCACAACTTTGTTTTGACATTGCCTAACCGTAGGAATTTATTTGGGCATTTTAGAAATTAATAAAAAATAGTTTTAACCAGAATCATGTTATTCTTAATTATTTAACTAGCTACTGTTTTCCTATTGTTTTACTTAGCAAATAAATTTATTTTTCATGAGAGATAGTTTATTCTAGGTTAGTTTCTGTAACTTTAGAGCATGAACTTTTATTTATAATAAATAAAACTTTTATTTTATTTTTCTTACTAGAATTTGCTTTAGGCCTAATAGGAGTTTTATAATAGCTTTTAAGGTGATTATTTTTGCTCCTAGTTGCTTGATGAATTCTTTTCTGTTAGGTAGCATAAACCCATACTTAGGTTCTGTTAGGAAAAATTTTGGATATGCAAAACTATTTCCTTGGTTGTGCTTGATGTAGGAAAACATTGAGTTGGATTTCTTCGAGTTTTCCTTTGGGTTTTGATTCGATTGCTTTGTGTGTTGTGTTAGCATGCTATTATGTTAAGTGATCATATGCTATATGCTTATTATGATTGTTGTTTGCCTCGGTAGAATTTCCAGAGTGCGAAGCTTGCTACCACGAGTCCCTAGCTTTCGAAGATCGTCAGCAAGGCAAGTCATTGATCATGTTTCTTTACAATACCTATGATTTTTATTGCATTAGAATTATACCTCCCCACCATGCATGCAGTAGGAGAAATTTTGAAGTTATGTTCTTGAGTAGTATCATGAGGTAGGATGAACCCAATTCCCCCTTGTTACCATTGCCGGGACGAAGTAGTTTATTTTGCTATGCTCAGAGACGGGTTGGTTGAGTGAATTCATAAGGAGATGTGAGAGTCAAGATGATGAAAACCCCATGAACTTCAAGCTCAAGATGGACTTGAAATTCACTCTTGGGTGGAGGGCGGTTGACGGGCACCTGGAGAACCCAGTGGTTGGCGGGATGCATGGAGAAGTGCCATGACATCTTGCGGAAAGCTTCACCCAGCCACGAAGAGACGGATGTATACCCATTGACCGAAGCTTACTGTGCAGCCGCAAGCCATTATGGGCTCGGCTTGGTCAACCCTAGTTGTGACTCGGCGGACGGTGCTACGAGATGTAGAAGAGCGTTAGGATTGGATGGGTGCGGCGGTGGCGGAGGAACTCTTGGAAGACCCTGTTTCGTTCGTCCGTCTTCAAACACCATGAAGTGCGAAGACTTAAAAGGAGGAGCGATTCTTGCGGGTAAAGTCATAAACCTCTCAGAGAAAAGATCTAATCGATTAGCCGTGTCCCCGATTTACGGACAATTTGAGCCTCTGGAACTTGGAAGTATTTCGGAAATCTCAACACTGAAATTAATAAATTAATTGAGGGGTGATTATTTAATAATTGAGAATGAGACATTGGTTGGTGGAACCATCTCAATAATTATCAACAATTTTGTAGTATTTGCAAGCAAGTCCACTATTGTAGGGAAAAACTGGCTTTTCACAAAATGATGAAACTTAGAGCCCCACAGCCAAATTGCATATAGTGTTAGTAAGTTTTATTGTTATTCTTTCTTCATGATTTGCCAGCATATTCAAAATGCTGACCTACACGGCTGCAACGTCTTATGTTGCAGAGGAGTATTCCGATCAGGAGTGAGGCTACGCTCCACGCTTGGCGATTTGCCCTTTGGAGTCGGATGGACTCACTATTCTTCTATGCTTCCGCAGCTTTATTTAGTTTATTTCTCATGAGTTGGCCTTCGGCCGAATTTATTCTATTGTAATAAAGACTCGATATGAGAATCGTGTAATAAATTCAGGTGTGATTGAACTTTGATTATTTCATCAATGTCTTGTGTGTGCGGCATGATCTTGGGATGGTATGAATACGAGACTTGACCGATTTTGGGTCGGGTCGCTATAGAGATGGTATTCAGAGCACACGCTGACTGTAGGACGTAACCCCTAGGATCGGAAAGCCATAGGAAGAGACTATTTATTTTATGTCCTTATCATTCCATAATTCTCCCTGTTCATTTCGACTTCTCTCCGATTTTCAACATTCTAGATGGCCGAGTTCACCCCAGCTTTGCTACGGAGTTTTGCCACCAGATGAGGCGATGCCTTCGGCGGGAAGCTGGTCCAGATCGTGAAGAAGCTGAAGATTGCTCTGCCCTCGATCACCGGAAGCCTACCAATGCGCTTCCGACGGATACCCCTTCTGAGATTGAGGTGCACATTCCAGGAGAACCTTCGAGGACATCTGAGCCTATTGACTTTGAGTTTACCGATTTCAATTGGATCCTCGGAAGAGACATGGCGATTTATCGTGCACTTGGACATCTTCGAGAAGAGTACAGGGCCCAGCTTGATCCATCAGACCTCGCCATGATTTCTCGCAGAGCAAGGAATGGAGATATCTTCCGTACCGTAGAGGACGACTCCATTCTCTCATATGTCCAAGACTTGGAGTGTCTCCTCAGGAAACGGGAGATCCAGACTCGCCGTAACTCGAAGGTACACAGGAGGTTGTTGTTCCGTGAATTGGAACTAGAGGAGAAGGCACACACAGACTTCCTTGACCATGAGGAAGAAATCGCGGACTTCATGGAGAGAGTCGACAACCTGAAGATGAATGTTACCGCATTAGAGGAAAAGAAGGACATCGGAGAGGACCTTTTTCCGAGTGGAGATGACGGACCTCTCGTGAGCAATGACCAGGATTATGAAGGGAGTTCCACTGGAGGAAGCCGCAAGAGGAGGCGCCGCATCAGAGGATGCCACACCGGAGGACGCCGCACCAGAGGACGCAAGACATTTAGTCGACCGCCATGTTATTTTATTTTTCCGTCGATCAGTTAGGTCGTTATTTTCGATTAGTCGTGAGAATTTTGTAATCGAGATTGAACCATGTTTGAGTTGATTGAATAAATGATTGGTGTGATTATGAATGTGCATTCATATGGGTAGTGATATTTCTCATTAGACCATTGTTCTATTCTAATTTTCTCATCCACTCCAAAACACCGGATGCCTCCGAGACGTGACCCGGTCTCAACTTCCGCCGAGCTCACCCAGCTGATCCAGCAGCAGAATGACGTCATGCAGATGCTCATCCAGAACCAGAACAACAACAACAACAACAATCCACCGCCACCACCCCATGTTGACAACTTGACTCAATTCCTAAGGCTGAATCCGCGGTGTTCTCTAGCAGACCGAGGCGATTGTGGCCGATGATTGGCTCCGCAAGGTCGGAAGGGAGTTAGTCACTGTTGGATGCATTGATGCAGAGAAGGTGCGCTTTGCCGCACATCAACTTGATGGACCTGCAGCTTCTTGGTGGGAGAACTACACCGCCACTTATCCCATCGCCACCATCACGTGGGATCAGTTCCAGCAAGCTTTCCGCACCGCTCATGTTTCAGCTGGAGCCATGAGTCTGAAGAAGCGTGAGTTCCGCAACTTACGCCAGGGGAACCGTACTGTGGGACAGTACGTGGACGAGTTCAGCAAGTTAGCTCGCTATGCCCCGGATGATGTGGCCACAGATGCCGCAAAGCAGGAAAATTTTCTCGAGGGACTCAATGACGAGCTGGGAATGCAGCTTATGGTGGCTACCTTCACCAACTACCAGGAGCTGGTAGACAAGGCCACCATACTTGAAGGCAAGCAGCAGCAGATTGATAGCCGCAAGCGGAAGTACAGCCAGGGGAAGTACAACTCTGGAGCTCAGCAGAAGCCCCGTTATGCCCCATACTCAGGAGGGCATACCCATCATAACCATGGAGGACATAACCATGGAGGAAATGGGAACAACCGCAACCAGGACAACAAGACGGGCAATGGAAACGGTAATGGAAACCAGCATCGTCCTGCCCCGGCTCAGAAAGATCTGAGTCACATCACCTGTTCCAAGTGCCAGAAAACAGGGCACTATGCCACCGACTGCCCGGAGGCCAAGCAGAGGAATGGAAATGGCAATGGAAGCTCAGCGAAGAAGCCCAACCCTTTTCCTCGTGCTCAGGTGAACCACATTGACGTGGAGGACGTCTATGATCAGCCAGACATTGTGGTTGGTAAGTTTTATTGAATTCACGTTCAGATTGGTACTCTTTGATTACGGTGCAACGATTCATTCATATCAAGGGTAGTTGTGGAAAAATACGGGTTGCCCACTAAAACCCTTAGAAGCCCTCTTCACGTCGGTTCGCAGGAGGAGAAATGATGGCGAGCTTAGGCTGTCATGCAACCCTCAACATCGAAATCATAAATTTCCGCAGACCTCATAGTATTGGAAACCCAGACCTTGGATGTAATCCTAGGCATGGATTGGTTGACGAAGTTTGAAGGAAACATAGACTGTGTTCAAGAAGTCGATTCTGCTCACCACCCCGGAGCGTAAGAGGATCAAGTATGTATCGACGCGTACCCCAATGAAGAATCGGTGCATTCCCTCACGGAGTTGTTCAGAGGAAGTGCCGATGGTGCAAGATTTTCCCAATGTGTTTCGGAGGAATTACCAGAATGCCACCGGACGAGACATTGAATTTCTGATTGAGTTATTGCCGGCACAGCCCCAATATCAAAGAGACCCTATCGGATGCCACCGAGCGATTTGAAAGAGATCAAGAACCAAATTAATGAGCTATTGGAGAAAGGATATATTCGCCAAGCTCATCACCTTGGGAGCCCCGGTTCTTTTGGTAGAGAAGAAGGATGGAACCTTGTGAATGGTTGTGGATTATCGTTCGTTGAGCAGCGTGACCATCAAGAACAAGTACCCTCTGCCGATGATTAATGATCTATTTGATCAGCTAGTTGGAGCCAAAGTATTCTCCAAGATCGATCTTCGATCTGGGTATCATCAGTTGAAGATCCGTGAAAAAGATATACCCAAAACCGCATTCACCACTGGTATGGTTTATATGAGTATACCGTCATGTCATTCGGATTGACTAATGCCCTGCATACTTCATGAATTTGATGAACAAGGTATTTATGGAATATCTGGACAAGTTTGTCGTGGTGTTCATCGATGATATACCGATATTCTCCAAGAGCGAGGAAGAGCATAAGGAACATTTGCGTCTAGTTCGGAGAAGCTTGAGAACATCAGTTGTATGCCAAGTTCAGCAAATGTGAATTTTGGTTGAAGGAAGTCAGATTCCTCGGACATGTTATTTCAGGAGAAGGAATAATGATTGACCCGCCAAGGTTGAATCAGTCACCGATTGGCGATCGCCCACCTCGATCAAGGAGATCCGCAGTTTTCTCGGACTCGCAGGATATTATCGGAGGTTTATTGAGAATTTCTCAAGATTGCCAAACCCATGGTGAGCTGTGAAGAAGGATGCCAAGTACATTTGGACCGAGGATTGTGAAGCCAGTTTTCAGGAATTGAAGAAACGTTTGGTTACAGCCCCAGTACTGATTTTGCCGGACATACACAAGGATTACCAGGTATATTGTGACACTTCTCGTCAGGGACTCGGAGGAGTACTCATGCAGGAAGGAAAAGTTGTAGCTTATACCTCCAGACAGCTATGACCTCACGAGATGAATTATGCCACACATGATTTGGAGTTAGCAGCCGTAGTGCATGCACTCAAGACCTGGAGACATTTCCTCATCGGAAACCGTTGTGATGTTTACACAGATCATAAGAGCTTGAAGTATATTTTCACGCAGAAAGAGTTGAACCTCAGGCAGAGGAGATGGCTAGAGTTAATCAAGGACTATGACATGAGATTGCATTACCACCCAGGTAAGGCTAATGTTGTAGCAGATGCTTTGAGCCGTAAGAGTTATGTGAATACTCTTATAGCAGGAGGATTACCCAGGAATTAGTCGATGACCTCGAGAGATCTCCGGCGGAGATAGTTCCGAGAGGATATGTTGCAACTCTGGAAGTTCAGTCCACCTTGGCCGAAAGGATTCGTGAAGCCCAGAAGTCGGACAAGGAAATTGATGAGATAAAGAAAAAGATGAATGATGGAAAAGCTAAAGGATTTCGTAAGGATGAATACGGAGCTATATGGTTCGAGGATCGTATTTATGTACCCAATGATCCCGAACTCAGAAGCTAATTCTTCAGAGGCTCATGATTCACCGTACTCAATTCACCCGGTAACACCAAGATGTATCTGGATTTGAAGGAAAGTTTCGGTGGACGGTATGAAGAAGGATATTGCGAGTACGTAGCGAGTATCGATGTTTGTCAACGAGTAAGGGCAGAACATCAGAAGCCAGCAGGGTTACTTCAACCTTTGTCGATTCCCGAGTGGAAACGGGAAAAACTTGGAATGGACTTTATCACAGGATTACCCAGGACCCGTTCAGGTTATGATTCTATCTGGGTAGTGGTTGATCGATTGACCAAGGTAGCTCACTTCATTCCCGTGAAGACTACCTATACCAGTGCTAAGTTAGCCAAGATATACATGACCAGGATTGTATGTCCGCATGGAGTTCGAGGAGTATCGTGTCGATAGAGGAACACAATTTACCTCAAAGTTTTGGAATCGGTTGCATGAAACTTTGGGTGCGAGGCTGGAGTTCAAGACAGCCTTTCATCCATGAGCAGATGGACAGACCGAGAGAGTCAACCAGATTCCGGAGGACATGTTGAGAGCTTGTGTGCTAGACTATGGGTCTAGCTGGGATGATAATTTGCCATCGTGAGTTCTCATACAACAACAGTTATCGCACCAGTCGAAGATGGCCCCTTCGAAGCTCTATACGGAAGGAGGTGCGAGAACACCACTTCTTTGTGGGATGGTGTTGGAGATCGAACACTTTTCGGTTCCGATCTTATCGAGATTCAAGAGAAAGTCAAGCTGATTCGAGATAGACTCAAGATAGCTCAGTCGAGACAGAAGAGTTATGCCGATAGTAAACGCAAGGAAGTAACTTACGAAGCGGGAGGCCGAGCATATCTTCGTGTGTCCCCACTTCGTGGAATCAAGAGGTTGGTGTCAAAGGAAAGTTAGCACCCGGTTCATTGGCCCTACAAAATCCTTGAGCGTCGTGGATAAGTTGCTTACAAGTTGGAATTGCGGAAGGATTGTCCGGAGTTCATGATGTCTTCCATGTTTCTCGGTGAAGAAATGCCACGCCGACATGGCCGATATTCCGTTGAGAGACACAAGTGCCCCTAGAGGCCATACAGCTCGACGGTGATCGACTTATAAGGAGAAACCCGTCCGAATTCTCGAGACTGCGACAGAGTCACCTGCAGAAAGATCATCAAGTTTTGCAAGGTTTGTGGAGTCATCACTCAGGAGGAAGCCACCGGGAGCGAGAAGAAGACCTCCTTCGAGACCACCGCACCTATTTGCTAGCCAACCGAATCTCGAGGGAGATTCATCTTAAAATGGTAGGTTTGTAACATCCCAAATTTCCTATTTGGAATGTTTTACAATTATAGCTAAGCATCTATGCATTCTGTTTGAATTTGAGTGGCATTTGAAGTTTCAGAAGTTTTTGGAGTTGTTGGAATTTGAATTCAACTTGGCATTTGAAAATTATTGCAAAAACAATACCGATAAATACTTGAGAAAAGTATGAGAGGAGTAAACATGACACTCCAAAAATATCAGAGGAAAAACATTGTCAAAAGTTTGAATTCAAATTTGAGTTTTATTTGGAATTTTAAAAAATGATTTTTATAAAGTTTGGATTTTTGCCCCTGGAAAAATGTTCAAATTATAGGGAATATTCCCCTGATCATTTTGATATATATATGTCCTATATAAAATATTTATATTTATTATGTTTTTCTCTCTCTGTCTAAATTAAAAAAAAATAGAAAGGAGGACCCAGGCGCCAGCCAGGCCACCTGGCCCAGCCAGCACCTGGGCGGCCCATCGAGCGCAGCCAGGCGCAGCCCACCAGCCGGCCCAGCCGCGCCAGCGAGCCGGCCCACGCCCAAGTTCCCCCGCGCCGAATCCCTTCCGAATCGGCCAACCGACCGAACGCGCCCCCCCCTCTCACCGACGGGTGGACCCCGCCACCCTCTTCTTCCCCTTGCCCATGCCAACCCGCGCCGCCGCTCGCCGGAAATCCCGAGATCTCCGGGATCCTCCCCGGTCCACTCGCCCGACCTGCCCCTCCTCCAAGTCGAGGCCCCCACTATATAAACCCTCCCCCTCGACCCCGTTCCCCCCCTCGCCCCCTCGCCCGACCCTCTCTCCCTCGCTGCATCGCTCGCCGGAGCCCGAGTGCGCCGCCGCCGCCATTAGCCCCGTCCCGAACGCCTCGCACCTCCTCGAGCTCACCCGACCCCACCCCCGAGCTCCCCTCGCCACACCTTTTCGCGGACCTCCCGCCGACGTCCCCAACCACTGGAGACCCCTTTGCCGCCGCCCGAGCCGAGCCGCCGCCGCCGTCGCCGCCTCGATGAAGTCGCCGAGCTCCGTCGCCGTTAGATCAAACGTGGGGTTTAGATTAGAAGCCCGAAGGGGTATGTTTTATTTTAGGGTTTATTTTAGTGAACCGGTTTAGTTTCGGTTTAGATCGGTTTATTTAGGGTTTAGTTGGACCGGCCGACTCGGTTAAAACCATGTGCGCTTTTTAGTTAAATTGCACCGAGCGCTAGATAGGCCCATTAAGCGCCGGTTTTCGTTTTAGTTTTATTTTTCGTTTTCTGTTTTAACAGAATAGTTTCAGTTTTGAAAAATTCATATCTTTTAATCTACTTAATATTTTTAAGTGATTCTTTTTTTGTTGGTTTGCAAATTTCTTATAGTTTCTGCAGAAAATATAATTTGTCATGTTAAAATTATTTTAAATTGCTTTATTTTAGATTTAGACAGAATAGTAATTCTGCTATAAAATGAGTTAGGAATATTATTTTTAATGATTCTTTTGTCACAACTTTGTTTTGACATTGCCTAACCGTAGGAATTTATTTGGGCATTTTAGAAATTAATAAAAAATAGTTTTAACCAGAATCATGTTATTCTTAATTATTTAACTAGCTATTGTTTTCCTATTGTTTTACTTAGAAAATAAATTTATTTTTCATGAGAGATAGTTTATTCTAGGTTAGTTTCTGTAACTTTAGAGCATGAACTTTTATTTATAATAAATAAAACTTTTATTTTATTTTTCTTACTAGAATTTGCTTTAGGCCTAATAGGAGTTTTATAATAGCTTTTAAGGTGATTCTTTTTGCTCCTAGTTGCTTGATGAATTCTTTTCTGTTAGGTAGCATAAACCCATACTTAGGTTCTGTTAGGAAAAATTTTGGATATGCAAAACTATTTCCTTGGTTGTGCTTGATGTAGGAAAACATTGAGTTGGATTTCTTCGAGTTTTTCTTTGGGTTTTGATTCGATTGCTTTGTGTGTTGTGTTAGCATGCTATTATTTTAAGTGATCATATGCTATATGCTTATTATGATTGTTGTTTGCCTCGGTAGAATTTCCAGAGTGCGAAGCTTGCTACCACGAGTCCCTAGCTTTCGAAGATCGTCAGCAAGGAAAGTCATTGATCATGTTTCTTTACAATACCTATGATTTTTATTGCATTAGAATTACACCTCTCCACCATGCATGTAGTAGGAGAAATTTTGAACTTTTGTTCTTGAGTAGTATCATGAGGTAGGATGAACCCATTTCCCCCTTGTTACCATTGCCCGGGACGAAGTAGTTTATTTTGCTATGCTCGTAGACGGGGTTGGTTGAGTGAATTCATAAGGGAGATGTGAGAGTCAAGATGATGACAACCCCATGAACTTCAAGCTCAAGATGGACTTGAAATTCACTCTTGGGTGGAGGGCGGTTGTTGACGGGCACCCTGGAGAACCCAGTGGTTGGCCGGGATGCATGGAGAAGTGGCATGACATCTTGCGGAAAGCTTCACCCAGCCACGAAGAGACGGATGTATACCCATTGACCGGAAGCTTACCTGTGCAGCCGCAAGCCATTATGGGCTCTGGCTTGGTCAACCCTAGTTGTGACTCTGGCCGGACGGTGCTACGAGATGTAGAAGAACGTTAGGATTGGATGGGTGCTGGCAGTGGCCAGAGGAACTCTTCGGAAGACCCTGTTTTCGTTCGTCCCGTCTTCAAACACCATGAAGTGCGAAGACTTAAAAGGAGGGAACGATTCTTGCGGGTAAAGTGCGCAAACCTCTGCAGAGAAAAGATCTAATCGATTAGCCGTGTTCCTGGTTACGGACAATTTGAGCCTCTGGAACTTGGAAGTATTTCGGAAATCTCAACACTGAAATTAATAAATTAATTGAGGGGTGATTATTTAATAATTGGGAATGAGACATTGGTTGGTCGAACCATCTCAATAATTATCAACAATTTTGTAGTATTTGCAAGAAAGTCCACTGTTGTAGGGAAAAACTGGCTTTTCGCAAAATGATGAAACTTAGAGCCCCACAGCCAAATTGCATATAGTGTTAGTAAGTTTTATTGTTATTCTTTCTTCATGATTTGCCAGCATATTCAAAATGCTGACCTACACGGCTGCAACGTCTTATGTTGCAGAGGAGTATTCCGATCAGGAGTGAGGCTACGCTCCGCGCTTGGCGATTTGCCCTTTGGAGTCGGATGGACTCACTATTCTTCTACGCTTCCGCAGCTTTATTTAGTTTATTTCTCATGAGTTGGCCTTCGACCGAATTTATTCTATTGTAATAAAGACTCGATATGATAACCGTGTAATAAATTCAGGTGTGATTGAACTTTGATTATTTCATCAATGTACTGTGTGTGCCAGCATGATCTTGGGATGATACAGACACAGAGACTTGACCGATTTTGGGTCGGGTCGCTACAGCCCCCTGCCTCGTGGGCCCACGGTGGCCCTCCTCCACTTATCCCTGCACCCATCTTCTTCCTCTACCTCGCACAAACCCGAAAAACCAACTCAAGCTCGTGTTCCAGCCACTTTTGCTGTGATTTTCAATCTCCTTGCTCAAAGCACCTCTCGCAAAACTGCTTTGGGAGATTGTTCCTTGGTATGTGACTCCTCCATTGGTCCAATTAGTTTTTGTTCGAGTGCTTTATTCTTTGCAAATTTGTGCTGCATAGGTGACCATGTTCTTGATCTTGCATGTTAAATTTATATGGTTCCAAGTAGTTCTAATGCTTGATATATGCTCTAGGCACTTGTATGAGTAGTTTCTATCAGTTTTATTGAAGTTGGTTCACTTTTGTTTGAAGTTACTAAAAATTTCAGATTATTTCAGAAATAATGAAGAGACTTTTGAGGGGCTCGTCGAGCCGAAGCTCGAAGGAAAAACAAAAGGAAGAAGAGCAGAAGCCCAAATTTAATTTGCCTCGCACCGCGGAAGTTCGGCCGTGTGAATGGCCTTCCGATGACTTATTGAGGAGAGCCGGGATTTATGAGGATTTCTATCTATTAATTGAGAATGCCGGCCTCACCGACTTCCTCCGCGACCAACATCATCAGTATCTCTTACTCACAAATACTTTTGTTCAGAACTTCTACTTTTTCCCTAAGAAATCACCTCCAACAGTAGAATTCCATTTATATGACCTTGTTAAGGAGATGACATTAGCTGAATTTTGCGAGGTTTGCAAAATACCCTTTGAGGGTACCTTAGATGAACCACACCATAATGAAGTGGAAGCTTTTATTAACACTATCACTGTGGGAGAAACCAGGAAGGTTTCTGATGCAAGAATTACTAGCATACATTTTCCTGTTTTATGCTACTTTGCCTTATTTGCTAGTCGTTGCTTGATTGGTCGCGGGAACTGTGGAAACCTTGGTGTTCCTGATATTATTATTTTGTTCCATGGTTTATACCGCAATAACTCTGTTAGTATGGGTGGAATTGTTGCTAGACGGTTAAGTCTGAACCGTACTAAGGGCCCCATATTTGGAGGCATTTATGCTTCACGCCTAGCTGAATATTTTGAAATACCTATTAGGCATGAGGAGAAAGAAGAAACAGGGTCGCCCCGTGCTTATTTAGACTATAAGAGTATGCTAGCGCATGATTTTCTTGTTAAGAGTCGCGAAGGGGAGCTCAAATATAAATTGTACTTTGATAAACATCACCCTGAGACTATTACTTTGCCTGCTCCCTCTTTGTTTAACTTGTCTACAGGTCCTTACATTGTTCCGTGGGTAGCTGTTCAAGCCTATCGGAATCCTGCACCAGCCCCGGAACCGGAGCCACAAGATGAGCCTCCACGACAGTCTGTTTATTCTTGGGATCCTGAGGCGGTTGCTAGCAAGTGGCAGTCAGAGTCCTCTTCATCAATTTATCATCCCAACTATTCTTCATCGCAGTACGACCCCAGCTACGCCTACGGGTATCAGCCAGGCTATCCCCGGTAATAGACCAACTTAGGCCAAAAGCCTAAGCTTGGGGGAGTACGTATTTCTCACTGACATTACATTCATGTTCACACACACTCATTGCTAGATGTCGGTGCTCATACTCTTTCACTCTAATATCCATGCTAGTTTATTTTATTTTTCCTACTTTCTTCTTGTGTGTTTAATAAACCTTAAGAAAAACCAAAAAATTAGTAGTAGTTTATTTTTCCTGCTGTAGTAGTAATAATTAAAAATAAAACCCAAGAATATTTCCCGTTCTTCTTTTGCTTGTTGGGAGCTTTCCCGTGTAAATAGTTTTTATTTCCTTTCTTTTCTTTGGGGGCCAGTAGGAGAAGACCATGATTAAATTGTTGAAGTGGCTCTTATATGCATTATTGTTGATTTAACCAAGAGCCCATATCGCCTTGTCCTCTCCTGTTTATTGAATGCTCGCAGATTCTAGCTTAGTCCAATGCACGTGCACTCTTATTATTATTCACACCGTTCGCTCGTGCAAGTGAAAGGCAATTATGATGACATATATGATGGACTGACTGAGATGGGAAAAGTTGGTATGAACTCGACCTCTTTTGTTTTTGTAAATATGATGAGTCCATCGTTCTTGATTCAGCTTGTTATGAGTAAACATGTTTGTAATGACAATTAGAGATCATAGTTGCTCGTGCCATGCTTGATGAGCTATGAGTTATAATGGTTTACCTTGCGTGCCAACATGCTATTGAGATGATTATGATGTGGTATGATGGGGTGGTATCCTCCTTTGAATGATTTAAGTGACTTAACTTGGCACATGTTCACGCATGTAGTTGAAACAAATCAACATAGCCTTCACGATATTTATGTTCATGGTGGATTATATCCTACTCATGCTTGTATTCAATGTTTATTAATTTTAATGCATGTTCATGACTATTGTCGCTCTCTAGCTGGTCGCTTCCAAATCTTTTGCTAGCCTTCACTTGTACTAAGCGGGAATACTGCTTGTGCATCCAATCCCTTAAACCCCAAAGATATTCCTTATGAGTCCACTATACCTTCCTATATGCGGTATCTACCTGCCGTTCGAAGTAAATTTGTATGTGCGGAACTCTAAACCTTCAAATAAAAATTATGTTTTGCATGCTCGAATAGCTCATGTATCAACTAGTGCTGCCCTTATCTTCCGTATTAGGCGGGTTATTCTCAAGAGGAGTGGACTCCGCTCCTCACTCCCGAGAAAATGGCTGGTCACTGGGATGCCCAGTCCCATGCTTTATGCAAACTGAATCAAAATAATTGCAAACAAAACTCCCCCTGGGACACGTTGAATGTTGGAGGCACTCGTTGTTTCGAGCGAGCCATGGATTGATGCTTGTGGAGGAGGGGGAGTTTAAACTTTACCATTATGTTTGGGAACCGCCTATAATTTGTTTAGCATGGAAGATATCGTCATCTGTTAGTTGTTATGTTGACAATCAAAGTATGCCGCTCAAAATATAATTATCTCTATTTCAAAATCGAGCTCTGGCACCTCTGCAAATCCCTGCTTCCCTCTACGAAGGGCCTATCTATCTACTTTTATGTTGAGTCATCACCCTCTTATTAAAAGCACTAGCTGGAGAGCACAGCTGTCATTTGCATTCATTATAGTTAATTTATATCGGGTATGACTATGATTGGATCTCTTTTACCATGAATTACAATGTCTAGTCAGTCCTTGATCTTTAAAGGTGCTCTGCATTTATATTTTGCGGTCTCAGAAAGGGCTAGCGAGATACCATCCTGTTATGTCATATTATGATTGTTTTGAGAAAGTGTTGTCATCCGAGATTTATTATTATCGCTCGCTAGTTGATTATGCCATTGATATGAGTAAACATGAGACCTGAGAATTATTGCAAATGTGGTTAGTTATAATCTTTGCTTTAAACCTGAATGCTAGCTTGACATAAATACAACAACAAGAGCAAACAGAGTTTGTAAAAGTTTTTATTTTTATCTTTCAGTTTGTCAACTGTATAGCTTGAGGACAAGCAAGGGTTTAAGCTTGGGGGAGTTGATACGTCTCCGTCGTATCTACTTTTCCAAACACTTTAGCCCTTGTTTTGGACTCTAACTTGTATGATTAGAATGGATCTAACCCGGACTGACGCTGTTTTCAGCAGAATTGCCATGGTGTTGTTTTATGTGCAGAATACAAAAGTTTTCGGAATGACCTGAAACTCCACGGGATGTCTTATAAAAATAAAAATATCCTCATAAAGATGAAGACCGGGGCCCACACCTGTCCACGAGGGTGGGGCGCCACCTAGGCGCGCCCTACCTCGTGGGCCCCCTGGAGATCCTCCGACGCCAACTCCAACTCCATATATTGGCTTTCGGGGAGAAAAAAAATCAGAGGGAAAGTTTCATTGCGTTCTACGATACGGAGACGCCGCCAAGCTCTAATCTCTCTCGGGAGGGCTGATCTGGAGTCCGTTCGGGGCTCCGGAGAGGGGGATTCGTCGCCGTCGTCATCATCAACCATCCTCCATCACTAATTTCATGATGCTCACCGCCGTGCGTGAGTAATTCCATCATAGGCTTGCTAGACGGTGATGGTTTGGATGAGATTTATCATGTAATCGAGTTAGTTTTGTTAGGGTTTGATCCCTAGTATCCACTATGTTCTGAGTTTGATGTTGCTATGACTTTGCTATGCTTAATGCTTGTCACTAGGGCCCTATTTCCATGATTTCAGATCTGAACCTATTATGTTTTCATGAATATATGTGTGTTCTTGATCCTATCTTGCAAGTCTATAGTCACCTACTATGTGTTATGATTCGGCAACCCCGAAGTGACAATAATCAGGACCACTCCCGGTGATGACCATAGTTTGAGGAGTTCATGTATTCACTATGTGCTAATGCTTTGTTCCGGTTATCTATTAAAAGGAGGCCTTAATATCCCTTAGTTTCCAATAGGACCCCGTTTCCATGGGAGGGTAGGACAAAAGATGTCATGCAAGTTCTTTTCCATAAGCACGTATGACTATTTACGGAATACATGCCTACATTACATTGATGAATTGGAGCTAGTTCTGTGTCACCCTATGTTATGACTGTTACATGACGAACCACATCCGGCATAATTATCCATCACTGATCTTCCATATACTGCTTTCCGCTTATTTACTTTCCCGCTGCTACTCTTACAATCACTACAAAAATACCAAAAACATTACTTTTGTTGTCTTTACTTTTGTTACCGTTACCACCACTATCATATTACTTTGCTACTAAACACTTTACTGCAGATATTAAGTTTACAGGTGTGGTTGAATTGACAACTCAGCTGCTAATACTTGAGAATATTCTTTGGCTCCCCTTGTGTCGAATCAATAAATTTGGGTTGAATACTCTACCCTCGAAAACTGTTGCGATCCCCTATACTTGGGGGTTATCACGCAGTTCCGATGATGCTGATTCCGTATGAAGCGGAATCTGAGTGCGGCTCCAGCGCCGGGGAATCGGTAGCCCCCGTATGGGGTTGAGCTTCCCATCTTTAGACGACTTGATCTGCTCCGGATTTAAGGCCAGAGCTGCTACATGAGCTATCTCCTGAGTGCGGCCTGATGACAGGTTTAAGCCATGTTCGTTGTGGTGATGGGGAGCGGTTGCCGCAGTCTCGAATCCGTCAAAGATCAAGTCTCCACGGATGTCCGCAACATAATTCAAGCTCCCGAATCTGACCTGATGGCCAGGGGCGTAGCTGTCGATCTGCTCTAGGTGGCCAAACGAGTTGGCCTGCAGTACGAAGCCGCCGAATACGAAGATCTGTCCAGGGAGGAAGGTTTATCCCTATGTCAGGACCCCAATTCCAAGTCACATCAACCTAGCCGGTAACACCTCATATCACTTTGGGGCCTCACGCACGGTATTCCCATGGGTGTCGCCTCACCATGGCCCGGGACCGTTTGCGCCTTTTGGCTCACGTATATGATAGTGTCGCTAGCATCCATATGCTAGAGAACCCGGGCCAACATGGCTAGTCGTGAACCCAAAGCGGCACTAACCCATGGGGACAGGCATACATTAGTCAACTTCGAGCATGTCGGTTAGCAGCATGTGAATCCGGGCTGTAGCACTGGGCTAACAGGACTCCAGGAACCCGGGCTGTAGCAGGCTAGGCAGGACTCCGGATGTCACCGAGTGACATTTCCCGAAGGATGAACCACGAGAAAGTGAATCACATGCCCGGCCGGTCGGCGTCCGAGCAGTAGTCTTTGGGCTAGCAGGACTCCGTGAACCGGGCTGTAGCGGACTACTATGGCTCAAGGAAGCACTAGACTACATTTCCCCATAAGAGAGGCTGCCAAGGATAAACAACTAGATTGTCGGATCCCACACATACCAAGCATTTCAAACATACACACAATATGCTCGATATGTGTAAATACAATATGGCATCACAACATAACTCTACGACTCAAGTATTTATTCATTAGGCTCTGAAGAGCGAGATATTACAAACAGGGGTCTCATGACCCAACATTCAGAGCATACAAGTCAAAGCACATGCGGAAGCTTAACATGTCGGAGTACAGACATCTACAAATGAAAAAGGCTGAGAAGCCTCACTATATACCAGATCCTGCCGAGGGCACAAGATCATAGCTGAGGTATCAAGCTAAACGTCGAAGTCCACGCGGAACTATTAGCGAGACTGAAGTCTGTCTGCAAAACATATAATAAGCAAACGTGAGTACAAATGTACCCAGCAAGACTTACATCAGAACTAACTACATATGCATCGGTATCAACAAAGGGGGTGGTGGAGTTTGACTGTAGCAAGCCAGCTTTGACTCGGTGGCTATCCTAACTATGAATGCAAGTAACTCTTTTGAGGTGGCGCACACGAGTCCACATATTCACCATAACAATACACCACTATGGATCCGCTCCCGTCTCCCTACGAGAACACCATCCATAGAAATCACGCTTATCTTGCGCATTCTACAGTATCCACTTTCACTTTTCTATGAACTGATATAGGCAACCCAGAAGTCCTTTACCGCAGACACGGCTATTCGAAAAGATGATGTTAACCCTGCAGGGGTGTACTTCACACACGCTCTCGCCACTTACCACCATGTACACGTCGTGTATCTCGGCAACCTTCAAGCGGAAGGCTGGCGAGGGAGTCGGCCATGACCTGACTAACCACACAAGTCTCTAGTCCAGGTTTATCGCCTATTCGGGTTCCATCCGCGAGGAGATCCGGCCGGGGTTTCGCTCACAGCCCCAAACGATGTGTGCAGGGTTCCTGAGACACCAAACGGGCGCTCGGTACACCGGGCCACGGTGTATCTACCGCATCATAGCCCACCCCTAGGGTCAGCACTACACACAGCCTCCAACACATATCCTACAAATACCAGAAACTAGTTGCAACTCCTGGACAGAGGACAGGGGCGGTTAATAAGTCGAGAGAGTCAATTAAGGATTCCAATGTGTGGTAGTAGCTGTTCATGCATCACAAACACAGAACTCAGTTCCTGAGGACGGCTTCAATGAGACAACCCGCCATGTACTCCTACATGGCCTGTCACCGCTACCTTTACCAAATCGTGTTCACACACTTAGCTCACACACAGTAGGGCATGCTCGCACACCTCTGATTCATCCCTGATGAATCGGACCTGACTCAACTCTAAGCAGTAGCAGGCATGACAAACAAGCATGAATGAGTAGGCACAACAGGGCTCAAACAACTCTTATACATGTGTAACGCCCCGAGACCGACGCTCCAGAAGACTTCCATATATTCCGGGTTTTGCCGTGTGTTTCATTTGTGCTTGCCCTTTTATTTTTGCATTGCATCATGTCATCATGCCATCATATCATTAATTTTAAAAAAACTCAACTAAATAAATGGCATGGATCTTTGATCCATTTAAATCGAGGGATTTACATGGTGTTTTCTCTTTATAACATATCTTCCCAATATTAGGGAGCTATATTTAAATATTTCATTAATTTGGAATTGATCATAACACACTTGCAAATAAATCCCAATGCCTTTGTTATCTCACTTCTTGGTCTCCAACCTTGCCCATAAATTATTTCGTCTTTTTCCGGAGCCGCATCGAAATCATCAACATTTTTGGACCTTCCCAAACCTCACTTCCTATTCAAATCATTTGAATTTAATTCAAATGAGTTTGAATTTACATCTTGCAATCTTGCCACTTCTATTTTTCTGTGGTCATGCTTATTTTTATGAGTCCAGGAAAATTGTCCTTCTGCTCAAACTCTTTTCCCTAACCCCCCTTCTTTTTCCTTTCTCTATATTTCTTTTCTGCTTAAGAGTAGAGGGAGAGAGAGTAGCCTTGCAGTCCAGCACTCGCAAACCAGCTAGACCAGACCGGCCCATTTGCCCCTGGAGGCCCAGCTACACCCCTCTAACCCTAGCCGCAGGGGAGAGCATCGCTCGATCCCATCTCCTCTCCTCGATCCCCTCCGCTGCCACCCACGCGCAGCCCTCGATCTCCCTCCTCTCATCGCGTCGCCTCTCCACCGTGCCACCGCCTCACGCCTCCACCTCCTCGCCGGCCGCCCGCAGCTCACCGCGCCCTGCTTCCCCTCGCTGCCTCCACCGTGAGACCCCCACGCCCGACCACCTCCTCGCCGCCCTTGGTGCCGCGCCACAGGACCTCCCCGTCGCCCTCGTCAACGGCCAGCCGGTGCCTACAAGCGAGGGCTGCAGCTCACGCAGGAGAGCTCATGCTCGACCCCGCAACCCTCTGTCGTCCCTCACCCGAGCTCCTGGAGCCCGAGCCGTCCCCGAGCGCCTCCCCCTTGCTGCTTCGCTTGTCGCCGAGCAGGAGCTCCGCTGCCTCGACTCCTGGTCCGGCCGCCCCCTCCCCGACCTCCGGCCTTGTCCAGGCCATCCCGGCCGTCGCCTCTCCATCGACCACCGCGCCGCCCCGTCGACCCGCCTCGTCCTCGCGTCTCCGCTTCCTCGTTCCTCTGCCCGTGCGCCGTTCGTCCTCAAGCCTCTCTCCAGCGACCGCAGCGTGCTTCCTTTGCATCGACACGACCGCGCCAAGTCCGCCGCGGTCCTCTACATCGGCCGCTGCCCTCCATGGAGCCCAAGTCGCGCCGCCGAGACGCCAAGTACCAGGTCAACGAGGACCACCAAGTTTTGCCTCTGTACACTCATCAGGGTTGACCGTGGACGTGTGCCTGGTGTTACTTGGATTCGTCGAGGACGCCAAGACCCGAGGCTTTTCGGTGTTGCTTTGTTTTGGAACGCCAAGTACCACGACGACCGATGCATAGAACCACTACGATTTCCGTGTACATCTACCGTCGCTCGAAGACACGTGTACCACGAGCGCCAAGTTCGACTACCGCACGGTTACGCCAAGTTCATCTACGAAACGTGCACCACTACTGTCGCGAGTAAATCTACCGTCGTCAAGACCGGACGGACAAGTACCACGACAACATGTGTTCCACTACCGTCGACCCTCGAAGACTGCATGGACGTCAAGTTCCTTGGCGTGACCCCGAACATCTACGAACGTGTACAACTACTTCCACTACACTCGCGAGAACGTCTACTTCCACTACCGTCGCGAGAACGACTACCTCCACTACGGCCCGTGAACGACTACTTCCACTTCAAACTCGTTCCGCTCCAAAAACGCACGCTTCAAAGGTATAACCACCGAGATGACCGCCCGTGAACGAATGCATGTAGTCTGAGTTGAAACGTATGTTTGCTTCGTGCCCGTTTGCTCCATGCACGTTCCTCCTCGTTTGCCCCTAACCCGTGGGAACCCGGTAGTCGGGAGCACCCCACCATCTCTAGCATGTTGCGCACATCCACACTTTCCTTTGCACCGGCATCTCAATCGAGTTATCGGAACCGGAATGTTGCCGTGGCACCATTTCCGTTGTCATTGCCGTGGCACCCTTTTTCGTTTCCACCATGACGACAAATGCTTCATAACATGCTCATGTCAACATTTTCATAAAAATTGCATAAAATTTGTATATGTCATCCGCATCATGATAACAACATTTAAACTGTTTATATTTGTTGTTTCCATTAATTTGCTAAATGCATATGGTGATTTACCAGATTTGTTGTTTTTATGTCCGGCCCCATTTAAATTGTTTAGATGGTATAGTCCAATTATGCTTCACCTCTTGCCATGTTTAACAACATTTAATATTGTTGAGTACCTAAACGAGATTAAACTAAATAATTGATGTGGTGTTTCGTCAATATGCAACTCGTTGCATATTGAGCTCCATTTAACTTGTAGTTTTGTTTGTGCATATTGCCATGCCATGCTATTTAAACCGGGCATGCATCATATTTGTTTGCGCATCATGCCATGTTTATGTGATGGTTGTTTACTATGTTGTTTGTTTCATTCCGGGTTGCTTCTCTTGTTAGCTTCGGTTTCGTTCCGGAGTTGTGAGGATTCGTTCGACTTCGTCCGTTTGTCTTCTTCATGGACTCGTTCTTCTTCCTTGCAGGATTTCAGGCAAGATGACCATACCCTCGAAATCACTTCTATATTTGCTTGCTAGATGCTCGCTCTTTTGCTATGCCTATGCTACGATGCCTACCACTTGCTATATCATGCCTCCCATGTTGCCATGTCAAGCCCCTAACCATCCTTTCCTAGCAAACCGTTGTTTGGCTATGTTACCGCTTTGCTCAGCCCCTCTTTAAGCGTTGTTAGTTGCAGGTGAAGATGAAGTTTGTTCCTTGTTGGAACATGGAGATGTTGTTCCTTGTTGGAACATGTTTACATGTTGGGATATCACAATATCTCTTATTTAATTAATGCATCTATATATTTGGTAAAGGGTGGAAGGCTCGGCCTTATGCCTGGTGTTTTGTTCCACTCTTGCCGTCCTAGATTCCGTCATACCGGTGTTATGTTCCTTGATTTTTGCGTTCCATACACGGTTGGGTGATTTATGGGACCCCCTTGACAGTTCGCTTTGAATAAGACTTTTCCAGCAAGGCCCAACCTTGGTTTTACCATTTGCCACCTAAGCCTTTTTCCCTTGGGTTATGCAGACTCAAGGGTCATCTTTATTTTAACCCCCCCCCCGGGCCAGTGCTCCTCTGAGTGCTGGTTCGAACCGAGTAGACTGCGGGGCCACCTCGGGGCAACTTGAGGCTTGGTTTTACTCGTAGGATGTCTCATCCGGATGTGCCCTGAGAACGAGATATGTGCAGCTCCTATCGGGATTTGTCGGCACATTCGGGCGGCTTTGCTGGTCTGGTTTTATTGCTGTCGAAATGTCTTGTAGTCCGGGATTCCGAGACTGGTCGGGTCTTCCCGGTAGAAGGAATATCCTTCGTTGACCGTGAGAGCTTATAATGGGCTAAGTTGGGACACCCCTGCAGGGTATTATCTTTCGAAAGCCATGCCCGCGGTTATGAGGCAGATGGGAATTTATTAATGTCCGGTTGTAGAAAACCCGAAGTTGACCTTAATTAAAATACACCAACAGCGTGTGTAACCGTGATGGTCTCTTCTCGGCTGAGTCCGGGAAGTGAACACGGTGTTGGAGTTATGCTTGACGAGGTTGTTCTAGGATCACTTCTTGATCATAGTTGTTCGACCGTGCTTTTGCCTTCTCTTCTCGCTCTCATTTGCGTATGTTAGACACCAGATATGCTAGTCGCTTGCTGCAGCTCCACCTCACTACCTTCTCCTACGCATAAGCTTAAATAGTCTTGATCTCGGGTGTGAGATTGCTGAGTCCCGTGACTCACAGATACTTCAAAACCAGTTTGCGGTGTCGATGAAACCGTGCAGGTGGCGCATCCGAGCTCAAGGAGGAGCTCGATGAAGATCTGTTCATTGTGTTGTTTCGTTTCAGTTGATCAAGAGTGGAGCCAGTTGGGACGATCGGGATCTGTGTAGCATTTAGGGTAGTCTTCTTTTATTTTGGTTCCGTAGTCGGACCTTGATTGTATCTGTATGATGTAATGCTTTACTCATGTATTGTGTGAAGTGGCAATTGTAAGCCAACTATGTATCTCTTTCCTTATGTATTACATGGGTTGTGTGAAGATTACCTCACTTGCGACATTGCTTTCAATGCGGTTATGCCTCTAAGTCGTGCTTCGACACGTGGGAGATATAGCCGCATCGAGGCGTTACAAGTTGGTAATCGGAGCCATCCCGACTTAGAGCCCCTTCTTGATTGTTTGTTTGGCGTTGTTGAGTCTAGAACAAAAATGTTTTGAGTCTTAGGATTATATATCGAGAGTAGGTTTTTTTTACTCCTCGGTCCTTAAATCGCTCTGGTGAGGTCTCTGACGTAGAAGTTTTGACTCTTCTCTCCTCAAATTTCACTAAAAAATTTTAGGATCACGCTGGTATCTTGGAATCGTTCGATGGTTTTGTGACGAGAACATTGTTCTTGGTGCCTCGACATTTAGGGGTTGTGGCAGTGTCCCGGGAGTTGAGCTCCGAGGTATTGTCGTCACAATTTTATCGTTGCAGTTCTGGAATACCGAGTTTTGCCGACATAAAAATCTCTTTTATGCAGTTGTTGGTGAGATAACCTCGATAACTTGAGATCGGGCGAGCTCGAGAGTATTGCCATGACTCTTATAACGGATGCTTTTGAAGGTTGAGGTACACGATTTCGAAGGTTTCTTGGTTATGTGTTGACGGATGGATACAATGGATCTAGGTATTGTTAGTTTGGGTGATATATTTTGTGTCCCCTGTATCCCCAACACCAGATGGCATAACCAGAAAGTTTCGGGAGTTTATAGGTGGGAATTCAAGTAGCTCCTAGAATATCTTTCCGACAGATGCATGATATGGGATTGGGTAAATCTCTATCATATGTATTTGTTCCGGCTTATTCTGCAAGCCAAATCCTTTGTTTTTGTTCTGTTTTGTGGTATTCAAGTTGCTTCAATGCCAAGTGTTGATTCCATACCTTCCCTAAACAGTGTTCTCATATTGCTATGTGAATACTAATCCTTCATGATAATCGAGATTGTCATGTCAATCCTTTTCAACAGGTGTGCTTCTCTTCAAGTAAATCCGATCATTTCAACATTCGCGAGATCAATTTTAAGCTTTCTCAACGGTGTCTGTTTCATTCCATCCCCAAGTTGCCTTTGTTTTTCCCACCCTCCCACCTCTTTTTCTTCAAGGACTCAGATTTCTTAATCAAGTATCCATTTTATTGAGTGAAGTTTCTTCATTATTTTCCTTTAATGTTTTATCCGGTGATTTCTCATGAAGATTCTAACGGAGCTTCAAGTTTATCATTCGTCATTCTTTTCTTCTCCGGTGGATTTAATTCAAGATTTCGGTGTTGATCTTATCCCTTTTCCTCTTTTCACAATGCTTTCCTATTCCGATGCACCAATTAATCATTCACCTCTCGCTATTCATTTGTTCCGGAGTGTTGAAGATATCTCTGAAGATTCAAGTTTCCATTCTCAATTCACTCAAGTTCTTTTGAGGATGCTATCTCATTCAACCCATTTAATTCAACCGGTGCAATCTCTCTTTTCAAGCAATCGTTCAACGGTGTTTCTTTTGAGTGGGCCCTAACCCACAGGTCTTTTTCCAGGATCTTACCTGACTCTTTTAATTTTCTTGGAGCTATTCCCAAATTCTTTTCGAAGTTTGATGTAAGAATGAATTGTCATCAGTCATATGTCTTTCTCCAAGATCTTTCAAATTCTTTTCATCGTTGGTTCAACCTTTCTAATTTTTATTCCGGAGTGTCTCAACAATTCATGGTGGCGTTTCTCGTCGTCATTCTCAACATTTGAAGACCAAAGAAGAGTTTTTCTTTAATCTTGCTCCATTCTCTTCAAAATTCATAGTTCTATCTTATGCCATCCTCTCATAATTGTTTTCGATTGTGAGAATTCATTTCATAACCATCCGGAGCATTTCATGAGTTGTTTCCACTTCTTTCCTCCGAAGGCCATCATGTCATAATTCCTCATTCTCAGCTTTCATCTCTCGTTCTCCAAATCTTACCGGTGCATCATTCAAGTATTCTCTAATCAGTTCATGATCTCTTCGTTCTCATGTATCTAAATTCTGTCAAGTATCTTTATTCGTTTTCTAATTATTCTCGGTGAATTGCGCCTTTGCTACGTTCATTCTCAATTCTTACGGTGGTTCGTTCAAGATTTCACTTCCTTCATTATCATATCAATTCATTTGTTGTTTCCAAATCCCACTGGTGGTTCCATCAATACCTTCTCAAGTTTGCGCTATATCTCTATCTGTAATCATTTTTTCAATGAGAAAAGGTAGTATGCCAAATCCATTGCTTGCCATCAATTTAATTGGTGAAGGATCAGCATAATGTAATTCTTATTCTTGTTTCATCGAGTAAGTTCAATTCCTTATTCCGGAGGATCATCAAAATTCTTGGTTTCATTTGTTCATCTTTCTTTCCGGAGTTCAAAGTTTTCTCGGTTATATCATTTCAAAGCTTCATCTTATCACTGCAAGGCTTCACCTTGTGTTTTCAACTTCTCTTTCTTTTATCATCCTTTTCTTACCGGAGTTCTTCATGGAGGCTCTACATGATGGTTTGTCAAGGATTCATTTCTTTCTCGAATTGTCCTTCAAGATTTCTCGCGGAGTTAAGATCCGTCAAGCCATACTTCAAAATAAACATGGTGCTCAACACATGTTTTGTTTTGAGGAGTTCAAGCATTCTTCATCTTGCATTCCGAAGTGCAATTATTTCGACCTTATCTTTTGAGGTGGTGTTATGTCACTCTTGACAATTTCCTTCATGTTTCATGATTCATATTGTTGTCAAGAATGAGGTATTTTAAATCCATCAATCCCTTTGTTGGAGTTATCTTGGGTCATATTTCACCTAAAGCCTTCCCTAAGGAATGTTGCTATTATGGTGCTTATAAATGACACAAGTTCTTCATTTATCCTCCTGGTGAAATAAGTTTCTCGTCTCCTTGTTGATATCAATCCAATCGTTTGTTTCCGTTGGTGGCAGAAGCTCACCTCGTAATGTTGAGATGTTTCCATAAGTCCACTACAAGGTTATTCTTTTCGTTGTTGGTTTTCCAACAACTCCGTTCTATCCTTCTTTTAAGGGTGCTTTCCAAACTCATTTGTGGTAGAAGTTGTCATTTTCTTCTCCATTCCTTTATTCCAATGATCTATCTTCAATTTTTCTTCCGGAGGCATTGTGATGTTGCTCTCTTCGACCCATCATCTTGTTTTGTCAAGATCATGTCCTTTTTCTTGCTTATCCATTTAACCGGAGTGTTGTGTCTGTCATTCCTCTTTTAACCGGAGTCTCATCCAGGTGCTTTCATTTTGCCAAGTTCATGATTCTAATTCCTTCCATTTTCAGTCGGAGTGCTGTCCAAATTATATCATTCTTATTCCTTCTCTATCTTGTTTTAACCGGAGTGGTGTCAATATCTATCTTGTCACTTAACCTCATGGTTCTCATTGTATCCCATGTTCTTCTTATCTTACGGAGTGTTTGCAATCTCGTCATCTTCATTGTATTTTTTCCTTTCAATTTTGTCAACCTCTCAAGGTTCATTAGTTTCACTCGTTTGTCAACGAAGCAACTTAGTTTTACCTCTTTCTTCTTTCGTTTTTCTATCCGGTGCCATCCTAGATCTTGGGACGAGATCCTCTCGTAGTGGTGGAGTGTTGTAACGCCCCGAGGCCGACGCTCCAGAAGACTTCCATATATTCCGGGTTTCGCCGTGTGTTTCATTTGTGCTTGCCCTTTTATTTTTGCATTGCATCATGTCATCATGTCATCATATAATTAATTTTAAAAAAACTCAACTAAATAAATGGCATGGATCTTTGATCCATTTAAATCGAGGGATTCACATTGTGTTTTCTCTTTATAACATATCTTCCCAATATTAGGGAGCTATATTTAAATATTTCATTAATTTGGAATTGATCATAACACACTTGCAAATAAATCCCAATGCCTTTGTTATCTCACTTCTTGGTCTCCAACTTGCCCATAAATTATTTCGTCATTTTCCGGAGCCCCACCGAAATCCTCAACATTTTTGGACCTTCCCAAACCTCACTTCCTATTCAAATCATTTGAACTTAATTCAAATGAGTTTGAATTTACATCTTGCAATCTTGCCACTTCTATTTTCTCGTGGTCATGCTTATTTTTATGAGTCCGGAAAATTGTCCTTCTGCTCAAACTCTTTTCCCTAACCCCCTTCTTTTCCTTTCTCTATATTTCTTTTCTGCTTAAGAGTAGAGGGAGAGAGAGCAGCCTTGCAGCCCAGCACTCGCAAACCAGCTAGACCAGACCGGCCCATTTGCCCCTGGAGGCCCAGCTACACCCCTCTAACCCTAGACGCAGGGGAGAGCATCGCTCGATCCCATCTCCTCTCCTCGATCCCCTCCGCTGCCACCCACGCGCAGCCCTCAATCCCCCTCCTCTCCTCGCGTCGCCTTCCACCGTGCCACCGCCTCGCGCCTCCACCTCCTCGCCTGCCGCCCGCAGCTCACCGCGCCCTGCTTCCCCTCGCCGCCTCCACCGTGAGACCCCCACGCCCGACCACCTCCTCGCCGCCCTTGGTGCCGCGCCACAGGACCTCCCCGTCGCCCTCGTCAACGGCCAGCCGGTGCCTACAAGCGAGGGCTGCAGCTCACGCAGGAGAGCTCATGCTCGACCCCGCAACCCTCTGTCATCCCTCACCCGAGCTCCTAGAGCCCGAGCCGTCCCCGAGCGCCTCCCCCTTGCTGCTTCGCTTGTCGCCGAGCAGGAGCTCCACTGCCTCGACTCCTGGTCCGGCCGCTCCCTCCCCGACCTCTGGCCTTGTCCAGGCCATCCCCGCCGTCGCCTCTCCATCGACCACCGCGCCGCCCTGTCGACCCGCCTCGTCCTAAAGTCTCCGCTTCCTCGTTCCTCTACCCGTGCGCCGTTCGTCCTCAAGCCCCTCTCCAGCGACCGCCGCGTGCTTCCTTTGCATCGACACGACCGCGCCAAGTCCGCTGCGGTCCTCTACATCGGCCGCTGCCCTCCATGGAGCCCAAGTCGCGCCGCCGAGACGCCAAGTACCAGGTCAACGAGGACCACCAAGTTTTGCCTCTGTACACTCATCAGGGTTGATCGTGGACGTGTGCCTGGTGTTACTTGGATTCATCGAGGACGCTAAGACCCGAGGCTTTTCGGTGTTGCTTTGTTTTGGAACGCCAAGTACCACGACGACCGATGCATAGAACCACTACGATTGCCGTGTACATCTACCGTCGCCCGAAGACACGTGTACCACGAGCGCCAAGTTCGACTACCGCACGCTTACGCCAAGTTCATCTACGAAACGTGCACCACTACTGTCGCGAGTACCTCTACCGTCGTCAAGACCGGACGGACAAGTACCACGACAACATGTGTTCCACTACCGTCGACCCTCGAAGACTGCATGGACGTCAAGTTCCTTGTCGTGACCCCGAACATCTACGAACGTGTACAACTACTTCCACTACCCCCGCGACAACGTCTACTTCCACTACCATCGCGAGAACGACTACCTCCACTACGGCCCGTGAACGACTACTTCCACTTCAAACTCGTTCCGCTCCAAAAACGCACGCTTCAAAGGTATAACCACCGAGATGACCGCCCGTGAACGAATGCATGTTGTCTGAGTTGAAACGTATGTTTGCTTCGTGCCCGTTTGCTCCATGCACGTTCCTCCTCGTTTTCCCCTAACCCGTGGGAACCCGGTAGTCGGGAGCACCCCACCATCTCTAGCATGTTGCGCACATCCACACTTTCCTTTGCACCGGCATCTTAATCGAGTTATCGGAACCAGAATGTTGCCGTGGCACCATTTCCGTTGTCATTGCCGTGGCACCCTTTTTCGTTTCCACCATGACGACAAATGCTTCATAACATGCTCATGTCAACATTTTCATAAAAATTGCATAAAATTTGTATATCTCATCCGCATCATGATAACAACATTTAAACTGTTTATATTTGTTGTTTCCATTAATTTGCTAAATGCATATGGGGATTTACCGGATTTGTTGTTTTCATGTCCGGCCCCATTTAAATTGTTTAGATGGTATAGTTTAATTATGCTTCACCTCTTGCCATGTTTAACAACATTTAATATTGTTGAGTACCTAAACGAGATTAAACTAAATAATTGATGTGGTGTTTCGTCAATATGCAACTCGTTGCATATTGAGCTCCATTTAACTTGTAGTTTTGTTTGTGCATATTGCCATGCCATGCTATTTAAACCGGGCATGCATCATATTTGTTTGCGCATCATGCCATGTTTATGTGATGGTTGTTTACTATGTTGTTTGTTTCTTTCCGGGTTGCTTCTCTTGTTAGCTTCGGTTTTGTTCCGGAGTTGTGAGGATTCGTTCGACTTCGTCCGTTTGTCTTCTTCATGGACTCGTTCTTCTTCCTTGCGGGATTTCAGGCAAGATGACCATACCCTCGAAATCACTTCTATCTTTGCTTGCTAGATGCTCGCTCTTTTGCTATGCCTATGCTACGATGCCTACCACTTGCTATATCATGCCTCCCATGTTGCCATGTCAAGCCCCTAACCATCCTTTGCTAGCAAACCGTTGTTTGGCTATGTTACCGCTTTGCTCAGCCCCTCTTATAGCATTGTTAGTTGCAGGTGAAGATGAAGTTTGTTCCTTGTTGGAACATGGAGATGTTGTTCCTTGTTGGAACATGTTTACATGTTGGGATATCACAATATCTCTTATTTAATTAATGCATCTATATATTTGGTAAAGGGTGGAAGGCTCCGCCTTATGCCTGGTGTTTTGTTCCACTCTTGCCGCCCTAGATTCCGTCATACCAGTGTTATGTTCCTTGATTTTTGCGTTCCTTACACGGTTGGGTGATTTATGGGACCCCCTTGACAGTTCGCTTTGAATAAGACTCCTCCAGCAAGGCCCAACCTTGGTTTTACCATTTGCCACCTAAGCCTTTTTCCCTTGGGTTCTGCAGACTCAAGGGTCATCTTTATTTTAACCCCCGGGCAGTGCTCCTCTGAGTGCTGGTTCGAACCGAGTAGACTGCGGGGCCACCTCGGGGCAACTTGAGGCTTGGTTTTACTCGTAGGATGTCTCATCCGGATGTGCCCTAAGAACGAGATATGTGCAGCTCCTATCAGGATTTGTCGGCACATTCGGGCGGCTTTGCTGGTCTTGTTTTATTGTTGTCGAAATGTCTTGTAGTACGGGATTCCGAGACTGATCGGGTCTTCCCGGTAGAAGGAATATCCTTTGTTGACCGTGAGAGCTTATAATGGGCTAAGTTGGGACACCCCTGCAGGGTATTATCTTTCGAAAGCCGTGCCCGCGGTTATGAGGCAGATGGGAATTTGTTAATGTCCGGTTGTAGAAAACCCAAAGTTGACCTTAATTAAAATACACCAACCGCGTGTGTAACCGTGATGGTCTCTTCTCGGCGGAGTCCGGGAAGTGAACACGGTGTTGGAGTTATGCTTGACGTAGGTTGTTCTAGGATCACTTCTTGATCATAGTTGTTCGACCGTGCTTTTGCCTTCTCTTCTCGCTCTCATTTGCGTATGTTAGACACCAGATATGCTAGTCGCTTGCTGCAGCTCCACCTCACTACCTTCTCCTACCCATAAGCTTAAATAGTCTTGATCTCGCGGGTGTGAGATTGCTGAGTCCCCGTGACTCACAGATACTTCCAAAACCAGTTTGCAGGTGCCGATGAAACCGTGCAGGTGACGCATCCGAGCTCAAGGAGGAGCTCGATGAAGATCCTGTTCATTGTGTTGTTTCGTTTCAATTGATTAGTAGTGGAGCCCAGTTGGGACGATCGGGGATCTGTGTAGCATTTGGGGTAGTCTTCTTTTATTTTGGTTCCGTCGTCGGACCTTGATTGTATCTGTATGATGTAATGCTTTACTCATGTATTGTGTGAACTGGCGATTGTAAGCCAACTATGTATCTCTTTCCCTTATGTATTACATGGGTTGTGTGAAGATTACCTCACTTGCGACATTGCTTTCAATGCGGTTATGCCTCTAAGTCGTGCTTCGACACGTGGGAGATATAGCCGCATCGAGGGCGTTACATCATGCTAGTGGGTTTCATCTATTTACTGTGGCAATGACAGGTCATGCACAGGATAAGGGGTTCAACTACCGCAGCAAGTAACAGATGATCGTTGTTGTCCTAATGCAGTAAAAGAGAGCATGAGCGAGAGAGTGTGATTGTATCGGAATGAACAAGGGGGTTTTGCTTGCCTGGCACTTCTGAAGATAATATAGTTCTTCATCAGTGTCATCGATCTCATCGTGGAAACCACGTCTATCGAGAGGGGACAAATACCGGCAACAGAGAAGAAACACAATCAATGCAATGCACAATATGATGCATGATCATGACTGGTAAAATGAGTGTGTTGGGCTAATGCAACTACAACCAGATGGGTTTGAGCTATTATGAACCAAAGATTCAAAGTTCAAACACATTTGTGATCTTAAATAGAGCTCTATCATGTTTTGCACTAAACAGCAAGTTAACTTGTTTAAACATGCATGAAACTAGTACAGATGGATTTCTTGGATTTTTCTGATCATTTTTCATATATAAATTATTTCATTTGGAGTAACGGTTGAATTACTATAAATTTTAGAAGTTTGTACTATTTTCTGGAATTTCCTGTATAAGAATAATTCCAGTAATCGAATTAATGCGTCAGCATTGCGTCAGGGTGACGTCAGCGGTCAACGGGGCCGGTCCAGGTCAAACTGACCAGTGGGTCCCTTGTGTCGGTAGTTACTTAAGCTAACTAAATTTAGTTAGTACTAATCTAAGTTAATTAGCAGAGCGGGCCCCACGTGTCATAGACTCAGGGGGAGTCAACCTGGGCCCACCCGGTCAAGGTCAACGGTCAAATCCGCCGGCGTTTAGCCGCCGGCGAGGCCAGACGCGGTGGAGGCAGTGCAAATTCGCGCTCCGGCGACCAAATTGTCGACGGAGACCATCTATGGGTAGCTGGGAGCAAGCAGCAGCGTTTGGTGGCGGTGGTTGGGCTCGGGGTTGCCAAACACGTCACCGGCGACGACCGTGGTGGTCGCCGGAGTCGGGTGAAGACGAACCCGAAGCTACGGTTCATGGCGAGGCGCGCGGAGTGGTGCTATGGGTACTTGCGAGTGTGGTGAGCGCGTTGGACATGGTGGTGTGGCCAGTGGGTGGCCGGAGCATAGTCGGCGACGAGCTCCGCGGCGGCGCGTGCGGTGAAGCCTCATGCAGTCGCTACGGTGCTTGGGGAAGGAACGGAGAGGATGGGGAGGTGCAGCAGCTCACGGCGATCACGTAGGGGCAGACGGCGAGGTTGGGGCCAAGCTGACGCAGCGGTGACGATGAAGAGGATCTCCAGCGATGGCGGAGTCGGGCGAGGTTGTTGCAGAGGCTGCGGGGCAAGCGAGTGCTCGGGGCTCAGTTTGCTAGGAGGAGACGACGACAGCGGAGCTTTTGGACACGGTGGCTCGGCGTGGGGACGACGGAGAATGCGACTACGTCGGCGGTGCGACGGCAGGTGCGTCGGCCATGGTGCGGGGAGCAAGGGAGAGAGGCAGGGGGCGAGTGAGTTGTCCACGGGGTCGGTGCGGCGACGTGGAGCCTGCCCAGGTGTCCAGGGGCGCGGGCGGCAAGCAGGTGGCGCTGTGGCAAGCTCGGGCTCGCCGGCGTCACCTCTGTGCCTGCCTGGCGAGGACGAAGAAGCTGCCTGGCATGGGCCAGCACAGTGTTGGGCCGGCCAGGTGGGCTGCGGCTAGGTAAGTTTCTCTCTTTCTTTTATTTGTTTCTGTTTTCTATTTTTCTTCCTCTGTTTTGATTTAGTTTAGCAACTAAATCATTTTAATAAATTCTGTAGGTTATTATATGGCTTGCTAAAATATATACAAAGCCACTCACAAACTTCCAGAATTATTGGAGTCATATTTAATATATATTAAATATAAATCCAAAGAAAATAGTTATTGCATTAATTCAAATGGCGAGAATAAATATTTCTGTGACTCCGAAAATATTGGTTTGAATTTCACCTCATGCCAATATTTTCACAGAATAACAGGAATATTTTCTTGGACTCATTTGATGAGATTTAAATGTTGGTTATTTTTTAGGGGTTTTCTGAGGCTTTGAAAATTCCTCAATTCAAATTACATTTTAATTTAAACATGATGCACACATGGAAGCTGGCATAGGTCAGACCAGGATTAGGGATGTGACAACTCACCCCCACTAAACAAGAATCTCGTCCCGAGATTCAAGACGTGAGGTAAGAAGACAGAGGGGGCACAAGCTAACACGGTCTTCACGATTCAGGTTGCACTTCATAAGAATGTTGACATGATCACCATCTTTGTCTCGATGTCTTACTTTGAGAACTCTAACTAACATGACAACGAGTAGAGAGGGAGAATTTTAGAAGAATCAATCTTCCTGAGGTTCGAGCAACTTAGGATCATCTTAATGATCACAGGATCAACTCACGGAATGGGACATAGAAACATTTATTGAGCTGAGAAGCAAAACATGCATTAGGAGGGGCGGAGGAAACAATTTGACGAGGGTTTCAGAATACCAAGGAAGAATTGCCATGGTACCATAATGAGACATCCTAAGGAAGGTGACTCGCAGAAATATTCCCTTAAGTGGCAAAAAGAATTACTTTTGATTCAGAGATCATTGAAACTCTTTATACCAGCCTAGGCAATCACAATCGATCATTTGGCGGAGTTCAAAGGAATGGCATATCCGGATTCGAATGGATGACGTGGACTACCTTGTTGAAGACAACGCAATGGATGACTTTTGCTTATCACCGGAACTGTATGGGACCCACGGTATGTCCACTTTGAAGAAGATCCTTGACAGCAACTGCTGAGAAGGACAACCCATGGGGGATTGGCACAATGGTGGTGCAAGCTGGGGAAAAAATGCAAATGCTAGGAATGATCCAACCATCATATCTGCCTGAGATTCAGATCTGGTTGGTGTCAGGATATTCCAGACCCATCCAGTCTAGAGAGAAAAATGAAGTTTGCAGCAAAAATCGACGAGATGGCATTGCGAGATTCTCGGGAGATGAACTACGATAGCAAGCTCCAAAACATGACCTGGTTCTGCTAAACATGTGTGAACACGCTGTCCCAGACAAACATGACCACATAGTAGTCTTATGATAAAACACTACCGAGTTCAGGTTGGAAACCATCATCGAGGATAACGAAGTCCTAACATAAGTCATGACTAGTTGTTATGAAGGAACTCCTTCTCCTTGAACAAATCAATCAGTGGCTTGGTGTGCTAGGGATGCATACGGAATGAAGATGATCAGTCTACCAAACCATAGAATACTTCGCACATGCATGACTGACTTGGGATGATTCCAGGGGAAACAAAACAAGCTTTCTCGAATTCACGGCGGCAACTTGCATCGATTGCACGTGAACTTAGAGGAAGTCGCTACTTTCATCCAAACATATGCTTCATGAACGGAACATGAAGGCATTGTTTACAAATTTTCCAACACTAGGTTGATGTTCAACATGAATCATGGGGGAGACAAAAAAATGCTGCTGATGGGCTCAACAACAACTCATCGGAATTTCCATATCACTGGACTTCCACCATCATGTGAACACGGTGATAGCATTGGTCAGACCAAAAGATGTAATGGTGTATGCTCGAGGGATCAACCACGAGTAAGACAACATTACAAACATCGTTGGTTCTGATTTGACTTGACGATGGCCCATACTCAAGTCAAAGTTTTGACAAGGCAATAGATCCAACAACTGATCACGAGGACCAACCGATGGAGATATCATCTTTCTTCAACACACACTCACACACAAAGGTATCCCTTAGTGATGAACTAAGCCGGACAAGCTTTTATCTTCCAACTCAACAAATTGTTGTTTAGGTCAACCAACTAGCTCAGGGGTATCCAACACAGATTCTTGGAGAAAGGGTGGTTCACAAGAAACCAACTTGGTCACGAGCTCAACATAACGGTCAGGGGACAACCTGGTAATGCTTCCGAGAAGATATTCAGAAACTCACGAACCACCGGTATGTTACTAAGCTCGAGAACAACCTTGCTTTTCAGGGCAAGATGATATGATCAAAAGAGTGAGGGATTAACACAATCTTAACTCATGGATCAAAGAGTGCACCAGAAATAAGGACTAGGTTGCACGATCAATCTTAGGATGATGATTCAATGATCAACACGCTAAGAATGAGAATATTGTCCATTAACTACCAAACAAGGGGGTTGCTAGGTGTATCGATTTCACACACCACAATTCACTTGTCGGCATTCCGGTTACAACAACACGGGACCGAGGAATGAATAATGATTGTGAGAAGTATCACTGCGTCAAGAATTCATATGAGGTGGTGCAATTCTCATGACACTCTTGACATAAAGATGGTAACACTCCAAGGTAGAACAGAGCAAAAGTTGGATTGGCATTTTGATCTGCGGAATACAACTACTTTGACCCAATCCTAGATATGGATGAGGTACTAGAGTTTGTTTCTCTAAGTCATTCCGGAATAGAATGGCTTGACGGACCACAAGAATATAAGGGCATCGATGAACACAAATGCACACATACTCCTGGTTATCAACTGATAGAGGAAGGTCGGGATACAACTGAAGAGGAACAACTCAAGGAACATATAATTTTCTGAGTTGTGGATGCATAGATTAATATGTCGAACCAAGTTCAACAGGTTTCTTCCAGATAACCCATGCAGAAAGGTAGAGCTGGCAGAGTATCAACATAGAATCGAGAACTCATCACGAGCACTCTGGTTGTGATCTTTCGGTTCAACGAGGAACTTATGCCATAAATAGTTCACGGTATTTGGAAGAAGGAAATACCACGGACCTCTAAGACTATTGCAAGGTTACTAATATCCTAAAGGAACTAGCAAACACTATCAACAGGAGGTAAGTAGGGTGAACCTCGGGTTCAAGAACCCAGGAATAGAATACCTACTACTTAATGGCATCACATGATGCTTTCGAGAATAATGGCCAGAGTCATCACAACGGGAACACAAAACATGGCTAGTTTACTACGTGACTCCCTAAAACACCTAGGTTCATAATAATAGCTCCAACATATATGCCGAGGCAGCGGAGTACCTCAACACACTAATTTGTGTGATTAATCCGGCCCAAATGAACATTAGAAACGGAGAGAAGGAATTTGCAAATGCATCAGACTATTTAGAAATCTGGGATGACTCGGGCAACATAACGGCTGTAAATGCTCAAAATGATTTGAGACATCCTGCAAAATAGTGGCATGACCACTCAACATCAAAATATCAAGGTTCTGAGACCAACTATGGACACACGGAAGTAGTAGAAACTGAACTGGGGCTTTAAACCAACAATCTTAAAGGTCTATGGATTAGTTACACGTCATCCTGATAGATAGATGAGAAGCCTAGTTCTTAAACCCCGTAGAAGAGAAGAGGATGACTCAGATCATAAGGCCATGAGGTATAAGGAATAAAAAGAGCCTTATGTTCCCTTCCACAATCAATTCCCTTACACAACTAAAGCATTTGTAGACACAACTTCGACCAGTTTGGCTTGTTAATCCTACAGGCAGTCGGGCTCTGATACCAAAGCTGTCAGGACCCCGATTCCAAGTCAGATTGACCTAACCGGTAACACCTCATATCACTTGGCGGCCTCACGCACGTTATTCCCACGGGTGTCACCTTACCATGGCCCGGGACCGTTTGCGCCTTTTGGCTCATGTATATGATAGTGTCGCTAGCATCCATATGACAGAGAACTCGGGCCGACATGGCTAGTCGTGAACCCAAAGCGGCACTAACCCATGGGGAAAGGCATACATGAATCAACTTCGAGCATGTCGGTCAGGAGCGTGTGAATCCGGGCTGTAGCACTGGGCTAACAGGACTCCGGGAACCCGGGCTGTAGCAGGCTAGGCAGGACTCCGGATGTCACCGCGTGACATTTCCCCGAAGGGACAGACACATGAACGAAGTGAAACACTTGCCGGCCAGTCAAGCGTCCTGAGCAGTAGTGCTGGGCTAGCAGGACTCCGGTGAACCGGGCTGTAGCGGACTACTATGGCTCAAGGAAGCACTAGACTACATTTCCCCATAAGAGAGGCTGCCAAGGATAAACAACTAGATTGTCGGAACCCACACACACCAAGCATTTCAAACATACACACAATATGCTCGATATGTGTAAATACAACATGGCATCACAACATAACTCTACGACTCAAGTATTTATTCATTAGGCTCCGAGGAGCGAGATATTACAAATAGGGGTCTCATGACCCAACATTCAGAGAATACAAGTCAAAGCACATGCGGAAGCTTAACATGTCTGAGTACAGACATCTACAAATGAAAAAGGCTGAGAAGCCTGACTATCTACCAGATCCTGCCGAGGATACAAGATCGTAGCTGAGGTATCAAGCTAAACGTCAAAGTCCACGTGGAAGTATTAGCGAGACTCAAGTCTCTCTGCAAAACATAAAATAAGAAAACGTGAGTCAAAATGTACCCAGCAAGACTTACATCAGAACTAACTACATATGCATCGGTATCAACAAAGGGGGTGGTGGAGTTTGACTGCAGCAAGCCAGCTTTGACTCGGTGGCTATCCTAACTACGACTGCAAGTAACTCTTTTGAGGTGGCGCACACGATTCCACATATTCACCATAACAATACACCACTATGGATCCGCTCCCGTCTCCCTACGAGAACACCATCCATAGCACTCACGCTTATCTTCCACATTTTAGAGTATCCACTTTCACTTGTCTATGAACTGATATAGGCAACCCAAAAGTCCTTTACCACGGACACGGCTATTCGAATAGATGATGTTAACCCTGCAGGGGTTTACTTCTTCACACACGCTCTCACCACTTACCACCATGTACACGTCGTGTATGTCGGCAACCTTCAAGCGGAAGCCTGGCGAGGGAGTCGGCCACGACCTGACTAACCACACAAGTCTCTAGTCCAGGTTTATCGCCTATTCGGGTTCCATCCACAAAGAGATCCGGCTGGGGTTTCGCTCACAACCCCAAACGATGTGTGCAGGGTTCCCGAGACACCAAACGGGTGCTTGGTACACCGGGCCACGGTGTATTTACCGCATCATAGCCCACCCCTAGGGTCAGCGCTACGCACGGCCTCCAACACATATCCTACAAACACCAGAAACTAGTTGCAACTCCTGGGACAGAGGACAGGGCGGTTAATAAGTCGAGAGAGTCAATTAAGGATCCCAATGTGTGGTAGTAGCTGTTCATGGATCACAAACACGAACTCAGTTCACGAGGGCGGCTTCAATGAGACAACCCACCATGTACTCCTACATGGCCTCTCACCGCTACCTTTACCAAATCGTGTTCACACACTTAGCTCAAACACAGTAGGGCATGTTCACACACCTCTGATTCATCCCCGATGAATCGGACCTGACTCAACTCTAAGCAGTAGCAGGCATGAAAAACAAGCATGAATGAGTAGGCACAACAGGGCTCAAACAACTCCTAATCATGCTAGTGGGTTTCATCTATTTACTGTGGCAATGACAGGTCATGCGGAGGATAAGGGGTTCAACTACCACATCAAGTAATAGATGATCGCTGTTGTCCTAATGCAGTAAAAGAGTGCAGGAGCGAGAGAGTGGGATTGTATCGGAATGAACAAGGGGGTTTTGCTTGCCTGGCACTTCTGAAGATAATATAGTTCTTCATCAGTGTCATCGATCTCATCGTCGAAACCACGTCTATCGAGAGGGGACAAATACCGGCAACAGAGAAGAAACACAATCAATGCAATGCACAATATGATGCATGGTCATGACATGGTAAAATGAGTGCGTTGGGCTAATGCAACTACAACCAGATGGGTTTGAGCAATTATGAACCAAAGATTCAAAGTTCAAACACATTTGTGATCTTAAATAGTGCTCTATCATGTTTTGCACTAAACAGCAAGTTAACTTGTTTAAACATGCATGAAACTAGTACAGATGGATTGCTTGGATTTTTCTGATCATTTTTCATATATAAATTATTTCATTTGGAGTTACGGTTGAATTACTATGAATTTTAGAAGTTTGTACTATTTTATGGAATTTCCTGTATAAGAATAATTCCAGTAATCGAATTAATGCGTCAGCATTGCGTCAGCGTGACGTCAGCGGTCAACGGGGCCGGTCCAGGTCAAACTGACCAGTGGGTCCCGTGTGTCAGTAGTTACTTAAGCTAACTAAATTTAGTTAGTACTAATCTGAGTTAATTAGCAGAGCGGGCCCCACGTGTCATAGACTCAGGGGGAGTCAACCTGGGCCCACACAGTCAAGGTCAACGGTCAAACCCGCCGACGTTTAGCCGCCGGCGAGGCCAGACGCGGCGGAGGATGTGAAAATTCGCGCTCCGGCGACCAAATGGTCGGTGGAGACCATCTACGAGTAGCTGGGAGCAAGCCGCAGCGTTTGGTGGCGGTGGTTGGGCTCGGGGTTGCCGAAGACGTCGTCGGCGACGACCTTGGAGGTCGCTGGAGTCGGGTGAAGACGAACCCGAAGCTACGGGGCACGGCGAGGCACGCAGATTGGTGTTATGGGTTCCTGCGAGTGCGGTGAGCGCGTTGGACATGGTGGTGTGGCCAGTGGGTGGCCGGAGCATCGTCGGCGACGAGCTCCGCGGCGGCGCGTGCGGTGAAGCCTCATGCAGTCGCTATGGTGCTCGGGGAAGGAACGGAGAGGATGGGGAGGTGCAGCAGCTCACGGCGATCACGTAGGGGCAGACGGCGAGGTCGGGGACGAGCTGACGCGGCGGTGACGACGAAGGGGATCTCCGGCGATGGCGGAGTCGGGCGAGGTTGTTGCAGAGGCTGCGGGGCAAGCGAGCGCTCGGGGCTCGGCTTGCTAGGAGGAGACGACGACGGCGGAGCTTCTAGACACGGTGGCTCAGCGTGGGGACGACGGAGAACGCGACTACGTCGGCGGTGCGGCGGCAGGTGCGTCGGCCATGGTGCGGGGAGTAGGCGAGAGAGGCAGGGGGCGAGTGAGGTGTCCACGGGGTCAGGGCGGTGACGTGGAGCCTGCCCAGGTGTCCAGGGGCGCAGGCGGCAAGGAGGTGGCGCCGTGGCAAGCTCGGGCTCGCCGGCGTCACGTCTATGCCTGCCTGGCGAGGACGAAGCAGCTGGCTGGCATGGGCCAGCACAGTGCTAGGCCGGCCAGGTGGGCTGCCAGGTGGGCTGCGGCCAGGTAAGTTTCTCTCTCTCTTTTATTTGTTTCTGTTTTCTATTTTTCTTCCTCTGTTTTGATTTAGTTTAGCAACTAAATCATTTTAATAAATTCTGTAGGTTATTATATGGCTTGCTAAAATATATACAAAGCCACTCACAATCTTCGAGAATTATTGGAGTCATATTTAATATATATTAAATATAAATCCAAAGCAAATAGTTATTTGATTAATTCAAATGGCCAGAATAAATATTTCTGTGACTCCAAAAATATTGGTTTGAATTTCACCTCATGCCAATATTTTCACAGAATAACAGGAACATTTTCTTGGACTCATTTGATGAGATTTAAATGTTTGTTATTTTTTAGGGGTTCTCTGAGGCTTTGAAAATTCCTCAATTCAAATTTCATTTGAATTTAAACATGATGCACACATGGAAGCTGGCATAGGTCAGACCAGGATTAGGGATGTGACACCCTAGACAACGTCGTTACTGATGATCGAAGGGGCCATCGAGCCCTTTTCCGACGGCACAGTGGAACTCTCAATGAAAGCACCAATGTTGGTGTCAAAACCCACGGTTCTCGGTTAGGGGGTCCCGAACTATGCGTCTAGGATCAATGGTAACAGGAGATGGGGGACACGATGTTTACCCAGGTTCGGGCCCTCTCTATGGAGGTAATACCCTACTTCCTACTTCATTGATCTTGATGAATATGAGTATTACAAGAGTTGATGTACCACGAGATCATAATGGTTAAACCCTAGAGGTGTAGCCTATGACTATGGTAATGAGTCTGCCCTTTCCGGACTGCCCCCTCCGGTTTATATAGACACCGGGGGGATCTAGGGTTTAAATGGAGTCAGTTACATAAGAAGGAATCTTCATAATTGGTCGCCAAGCTTGCCTTCCATGCCAAGGAGAGTCCAATCCGGACACAAGTACGGTCTTCGGTCTTCATGTATTCATATCCAATCAGTCCGGCCCATGGATAACAGGCCGGACGCCCGAGGACCCCTTAGTCCAGGACTCCCTCATAGACCGCGACATCGCTTGACTCTTGGTAGAACCAGCAGGAGTGTGGCCGTGTTTGTGCCTCCGTGAGCCAGTTTCCATGGCATTTTGACAATGAGCATGTTGCGTTTGGTGCTGGGTGACCCCGTTCTGCACCCCGTTTTCTCGTCGTGCTCTGGGCAAGGCGTGTGCCCAGTAGCCGCACCCATGGTAAGCACGACTAGAGGGTCACGACTTGCATTAGAGCAGGTGTCATCGCTGTAGCTGCGCCCGCTGGCACGGCGGGGAGGTGGAGAATGAATGGTACCTCTACATGTGGCATGTGGGCCACGCTCGTCAGGCAGTTGTTGATGCTCCCCATCCCCGGCGCCTTCTGCTCCAACTTTGGCCACGGGGGACACAACGACGGCACCGCCTGCACCAGTCATCTCACCCCTGGTGTCCCCCTCTCCCAACGCCGCCGCCGTGCCTACGCGTCCGTGGCTGCGTGCGAGGGAGCCTTCGAAGTGGAAGGGTGTGTGGTCGCGCCGGGTTTCTTCTTGGCCGCCATGGACGAAGGAGGTGATGATGATGTTGATCGACGCGCTAATCGCAACCTTGGGTTCGTGCAAGCAATGACCCCCTACCTGGTGCACCAAAGATGTCATGGGGGAATATGATCACCTATCGGGCCACCGGCCCCTTTGTGGTTCGGCAAAGGGAAGATCATGTTGGACAAAGAGCGAAGACCATGAAGCAGCACGGCGATGGGACTCTGGTGGTTGTTTACCCAGGTTCAGGCCGCTGGGAAGCGTAAAACCCTAGTCTTGCTTTGGTGGATTGGACGGAGGAACACGAAGAACAAGCAGTGCTCAAGCCCGGCAAGGTGGCCTCGGGGAGAGCTGCTACGCGCGTACAAGTTTGCAAAGGCCCGAATCCCTTTCTAGGTAGCCTTGGACCTCCTTTTATAGTTCAAGGGGTAACCATAGTGGCAAAATAGTCATGATCCAGTGATTAGATAGCTAACATTGCTATCGTACGTAACTATGGCAGTTAGGCCAAAGTGCATTAAATGCACTGCTAGGTGTCGTGCTAAGGGAGAAACCAGGCAAGCCTTCCATGCCGCTTAATCATGTTCTGCTTCTCATCTTCATAGACCTCTGGATGGGTGTCAAATGGGTGTGATCTATTTTCCAATGAGTTGCCACGTTCTTAGTGGAAGCCACTTAATCTCCTAGGGGCTTGACACCGTGTTGATAAGTGACTTGCATTGTGGTGCGGTGGAGCGGTGATGCCTTGGCTGGCATTCAGGTCTTGGCGACCCCGGCAAGCCTTCCGGGGTTTATCCTGGATTTACTTCCGGGGCGGTCTCGACCTGGCCGTGCTCTCCTACTCGGCAAGGGAGGCCTTCCCAAAGTGATATCTTGCTGTCTTGATATTCTTGATGCACTCCTTGTTCTCACGAAGAGCGATTTCTCTGGTCTTGGCCTTGCTTTGTATGTTTGTGTTGGACATACAATCGCCAGCATGCCAGTGTATAAGTTTGGTCAATCAACATTGCTGCCCTTCCGATGATATGTGAGTAGTTTAGCAAGGACCTATGGGTCCATATCTAGTAGCTAGATGGTTTCTTCTCCCTCTTTGATCTTCAATACAGTGTTCTCCTCGTTGTTCTTGGAGATCTATTTGATGTAATCTTCATTTGCGGTGCGTTTGTTCAGATCCGATGAATTGTGGGTTTATGTTCAGATTCTCTATGAATATTATTTGAGTCTTCTCTGAACTCTTTTATGCATGATTTATATAGCTTTGTATTTCTGTCTGATCTATTGATTTGGTTTGGCCAACAAGATTGATTTTTCTTGCAATGGGAAAGTTGCTTTGTAATGGATTCAATCTTGCAGTGCTCAATCCCAGTGACAAAAAGGGACATGACATGTATTTGTATTGTTTTTGTTAAGGATAAAAACATGGGGTTTGTTCATATTGATTGAATCTATCCCACTACATCATGTCATCTTGCTTAAGGTGTTACTCCGTTCATGTTAACTTAATACACTAGATGCATGATAGATATCGGTCGATGTGTGGAGTAATAGTAGTAGATGCAGGCAGGAGTCGGTCTACTTGTCTCAGATGTGATGTCAATATACATGATCATTGTGTTTCATATCTTCATAACTATGCGCTTTTCAATCAATTGCTCAACAGTAATTTGTTTACCAATCGTATGTTTTCTTTCAAGAGAGAAGCCTCTAGTAAAAACTATGGCCCCCGGGTCTATCTTTTGTGGTCATTATTTTGCATGTAACAAGGAGGCATTTCCTTGTGTGCGGCCGTGGAACCAGCTGTCAGCCTCTCCACGTACAGTCCACTTCCGATGGATGTCGTTTGTTGACCACGTTGACCAGGCCGCGCCGAGAGCACCAGGGCGGTGGATGACGGTGAGTCCTACGAAGGGAACGACATGCCGCCTGGGAAGACACAGCAGTGGCTGCCCATGCGGTGGGGAGTACGAGGGTTGACTGGTTCGGCTGCCGTCGCCGGAAAATAACAAGAGGTGTGGGTGAGTAGAGGGATAGACATGCTAGGGATGCGAGTATGGTGGGGCCGTGACGCCTGCCCGGCAGCACAACTGGCCATGGGAGGCGATAGAATGTGGTACCGTCGGCACTAGTTTGGGCGGCTGGAGCAGGAAGATCAGAGACTGAAGAAGCACGATTGCCATTAGATTGACATCTAACGGTCCGACGCTGGTAGAGCCGATTGTTGACTAAGTTTCTTTTTCTGAGAAACCTTGTGTATGCATGAACTTAGTAGGCCCACAAATCAGCCTCCAAATCTGTGGCAGACAACATAGAGCCCATTTGCTAAAAAAATATAATTTGCAGCCCATTTGCTAATTCTTAATTAATTTATGAGAGCCCATTTTCTGCCCAGGACCACGATCAAAAAGTTCAACCTTATTTTGCATATTTCGGTGGATTCCAACCTGTTGTAATCCCGAAATGATAAACATTTTCTTAAGAACTTATTGATTTGCCAAAAAATCGTTTTGTTTTTGTAAGAAATAAGACGTGGGACAATTGAGTTGGTTTAAGGGAAAACCAGTGGTAAAAAAATCAGCACTGGGAGGGAAAACAACAACAAAAATAAGAATGTAAATATGAAAAGGGAACTTTGTATATTTTCAATATAATGGTACGTGTATTTGAACTAGTAAAACTATAGGTAGCTATTAGAAAATAGATGTAGGACATGGCGTTTCAAGAGGAAAATAGAACTGGGTTGTGTGTTTGATTCAGTAAAAAAAACTGCCTCCGGATGTTGTAAGACAAAATATAACTAACGCTGGCGGGCTAGAGGCCAGTAGATACCTGCAGGATCTTTGTGCCCCGTTGTCGTTATGGGCTGTGCCTGTTAAAAACAAAACCAAGCCTGGGCAGTCTACAGCCCAGCTGAAACTTGCTCGACCTAAAAAAACAATATACTTGCTCAATAAACGAGAGAATTCTGCAAGTACAGACTGATAACTGGGATGCAGTAGGTATACTGTTTTTTCATCGTGATAATAAGTGCATGCACTTGTTTCGAAAATTTTGGAGAACTGGGAATTCGAACGGTAGGTACTTATGCTACCCATCAAATAAAAATCAGGTGCCTGGAAATTCGTTTTAAAACAAATGATTCAGCTTTATATCCACGTCGACCCTCGGCATGATGGTTGGAAGCAAACGCCAAGTTCATACCAAAAGACAGTTAACAACAATACCAACTTGCAGACGACAAGGTAGTACAAGTACCAATACCAAGCTAACTTATAATCTTTTTACTCCTGGCCCTAGTGTTGGTCTGGTAGAAAATCTTGCAGAGGACCAGCTGTCGGTGTCAAAAACGGCGGATCTCAGGCAGGGGTCCCGAACTGTGTGTCTAAGGACGATGGTAACAGGAGACGGGGGACACAATGTGTACCCAGGTTCGGGCCCTCTCTATGGAGGTAACACCCTACTTCCTGCTTGATTGATATTGATGAATATGGGTATTACGAGAGTTGATCTACCACGAGATCGTAATGGTTAAACCCTAGAAGTCTAGCCTATGTGATTATGGTAATGAGTATCTCTTCTCCTCTAGACTAAGCCCTCCTGTTTATATAGACACCGGGGGATCTAGGGTTACACAAGGTCGGTTACAGAGAATGGAATCTACATATTTGATAGCCAAGCTTGCCTTCCACGCCAAGGAGAGTCCCATCCGGACACGGTTAGCTTCTTCGGTCTTCTTATCTTCACGGCCCATCAGTCCGGCCCATGGCTAACAGGCCGGACGCCCGAGGACCCCTTAGTCCAGGACTCCCTCAGTAGCCCCTGAACCTGGCTTCAATGACGAGGTGTCCGGCGCGCAGATTTGTCTTCGGCATTGCAAATTGGGTTCCTCCTTCCGAACTCCAAAATAGTCTTCGGACGCAATGATCGTATCCGGACCTGTAACATACATACCACACGCAACCGCAGAGAGTATAATATTCCACGAGTCCAATCCACTGACAACTTTTTGCAACATGACATCACGTCTGCTGGTCATTATTTTGAACCATTTTTCGTCTGCCGCTCCATGTTTCGAGACGCGGTTGCCATTGGCATGTCTTGTCGAAGCAGAGACCGTGTCCCCTCATTGCGGGATCCTCATCAATACGGTCGTGGGTAACCCAACCGTGCCGTTTACACATCCATTGGGAAAAGGCGAGTTTTAAGGCGAGTGGGGAGGCGTTCGATATTCACTACCTTTATAAAGAGATAAGGATTCCCTTTCTTCACCCACGCCTTCTCTCTCTCCGCCCTTCCATTCTTGAGCTCCAGCGCCGACATTCTCATCCCCTCCATCTCAGGGAAGTACTCAACCATGTCCGGTCAAGGCAAGTGGACGGTCTCCTCCGACCAGGAGAAGGAAATCACCCAGCTTCGGGCGTCCGGGTATCTGGCGAAAAGAATCGCCCACCGTCTGCCAACCAAGGGGCAAATCATCCCCACCCCGAAACCTACTAAGAAGGTGGTTTTCCTCACTCACTTCGTCCATGGATTGGGGTTTCCATGATCATAGCCCTGAACTCCTTCCTCAACATCTCGGCATACATTGTCGTGTGCGAGGATTTCCTCCGCATCCAGCCCCACTCCGGCCTATGGCTCAAGATCTTCAACGTGAAGCCGAAGGTGGTGGATGGTCAGCACGCGAAGTGCGGAGGCGCCATGCTGAGCAAGATGCCCAATGTCACATGGCCTAAGGGCACTTTTGTGGAGACTATCAAAGAGTGGCAGAAGCAGTGGTTCTACATCACAGAGCCACGCGATGCCAGTTGGTTGGCAGCTCCCGAATTCAAGGCCGGAGCTCCAATGCAGCTCACCTCCTGGATGGAGAAGGGCCCCAATTGGTCTTCGTCATACGAGCTGATAGTGCTGCAAACGCGCATTCAGAGCATGGTGGATAAGAACATCAAGCTCGTCGATGTGATCCAGGTGATGCTGGTTCACCGGATTCTCCTCTGCCAAAGCTGAAGCTTCCCTTTATGGGATTCGCTCGAGAGAAGCACCAGACTCTGGAGAGGCTCTTTGGAACTACTCACGAAGATGCCTGGAAGTTGCTCTTTACAGGGAACGAGAAGCCACCGGTCATAGATTCGGACCACGGGCACGATCATACCCATCCCGCCAATGTGGTAAGTCCTTCTCTTCTCAAGGCGTACCTTCTACTTGTTTGTTCAAGGAGGATGCCTAATCTGTACTATATTTTTTCAGGTGTGGATGGAGAGAGCGGAACGGATCTAGTGTCCGGCTCCGCTGCCCGAAGAGCCAGTCATCCTGCTCCTGGCGAAGATGCTGGTTCCGGCGCCCTATAAGCCGCCGGAGAAGAAGGCTAAGGGGCCAAAGGTGGCCCCCTCGCAAGGGTGCTTTGGACGTGACGTTCGAAGAAAAAGAGACCCCTTCCTCCGCTGCTGAGGATGACGACGACGACAAGGAGGAGGAGGGGACCAACCCTCCCCCTGATGGCGGAAAGAGAAAAAGGGCGGCCTAAACAAATCTGGAGGCGGAGAAGTCCAAGAAGGGGAAGGGCTCCCTTGCGGATAACTCCGCATGGGTTGTCGATAGTAGTACGGAGCGATGCCCCCAAACCAAGCCCCTGGCTGCATCGTAAGTGGTAAAACTCATACTTGTCCATATATCCGGCCTCTCCTCTTCATTGTATTGCCATGGTTAATTATGCCATTGCAGTCCGGCCCACAATAGCTCCCAGCGATCCTCATCAAGAGGTTCGTTGCATTTAGAGGCGATGGCCAGTGAGTCACCGCCGACTGCTCACTCTCCCCCGGCCAAGGGCGACACCAAGGTGTCGTCCCGAAGGACCCTCGTTGGCCAGGGAGAGGTTCAGGAGATCGCCAGGGCGGCGCCAGAGGGCGAGACCTCGGCCGCTGGACACATGGGGAAACAGATCCCCATGGGGACTGATGATGGGGGCTAGGTTCAATTCGGCCCCGAACCAAATACGGTTTCGGAGACCCACAAGTCTCTGGAATCTAGCTAGCAGCCTCCCTCGAAAGAAGGAGGCATGCCCATCCCGTCGGTGATCTCTGTCCAGCCAGTGGCACCGGACAATCTGCTGGAAGCGCTATGAGGTGTTTCCATTGTGGATGAACACCGTATCCTTATGGGTACGATGATTGAGAAGGTTCAGTCCATCAAGAGCGGACTGACCGAAGCCTGGAGCAATCTGCTGACCGGCTTTGAGGTAAGCGACGCAAAAGAAATAGTTCCAATATAGACAGTAGCCCCTGAGACACTGTCAGGTGTTCGGAAAGAAAAAGCCGTACAGGGGATCAATTAAACCTCACAGGAAGCTAACTAAATATGTCTTATGTTACTAAGCAGGCGTCGTTGCTGGCCACGACCTCGCACACTGCCGAAGTGCCTGGACTAAAGTAGAAACTAGAGCGGGCCGAGGAGGAGCTCGGCCAAGCGAGGAAGCAGCTGGAAGACCAGCAAGGTAGGTAATGACGTGCTATATATTCGGAAAGAATAAATGATGTTTATTGACCATAGTGTCAAGATATGTGTAGGAGCGACGACCGAGGTCGAGGCCCTTAAGAAGGCCCTGGCCGAAGCCGAGGATGAAGCTGCCAAAGAGCAAACCGCTCGTAAGAAGCTCAAGGCAAGGGTTAACAAGGTCCAGCAAAGCACTGAAGGACGCTTTGAAGAAGTGCGAGACCTTGGAGCGCGACGCATCGGCTCAAGAGGCCGAACTCGCCATGGCTCGCCAAAGTGCAAAGGCGGCCCGGAATGAAGCCCAGGGCGCCCTCCAGGAGATTCAGGAAGCCAAGAAGATTTCGGCGGGTAAGGTGTTTAGTATGCAAAGCAAGTATGTAAAGAAGAAGTATTTATTACTAACCCAGATTTGGAGTTCTCCAGGGGCATTTGCGGATTTGCCACGCAGCGCGTCCGACGCCGCGGATTTCTTCCGAGCCGAAGAAGGGTGCTCAATGGAGAAGTTGTTCTGGTCGCAATACCTTGCGCCAGAACATTCAGTGCCCTTTAGCGATCAGCTGAAACAACTGGTCGAGCTGCATAGGATGGCCGAACTGGCCATGAAGGATTTGATAATCCGGCTGTGGCCTGCCGAAGCTATACCCAGCAGCTACTTCCGCCTCGTGAAGCGGCTGGTGAATTCCAGTCCTCGGCTGGACGTCGTCAGCGGTCGATGCGCATCGGTAGGGCGCTAAGATATGGCCTTCGCCGCGACGAGGTCTGGTGGGCGAAGATGGACGTCGTAAATCTTGTGACCGAGGGGCCGCCTGAGGGCAAGGAGCATTGCAAGCCTGAGCTATATTTTGATAGTGTCCTGGAGGGATCCGCATTGTTGCGGAGCAGTGTGCGAAAGACGTGATCTTTGAATGAGTATATTCATATTTGTCTCGCCCTGTATTATGAAACAAAGACAATTTACGTAATATAATTTTTGGTATTAAAAGTTTCCCCTCATGTGCGGCCGTATGTTATAAAATCTGAGAGTTGGCCAGTCGTCGGCTTCTGCCCCCATGTAGGTAGCATGGGCGTGTTTGGGATGTAATCTACACTACTAGAAAAAGGGCTATAGATGGGATTGACACTAATGGCGCACCAGACAAGCGGTGCGCCATTAGTATATACTAATGGCGCACCACCTTCCGATCGCCATTAGATTTGAAACTACTAATGGCGCTTTTTGGCCCAAGGTGCGCCATTAGCATCAATTTTTTTAACTAGTGCGCCTGTCCAAACATACTAATGGCGCATCAGACTCGATGCACCATTACTAGTTGTAACTAGTAATGGCGCACTGTCGGAAAGTGCGCCACTAATGTTGTTTTTTATTATATTTTTATTCCTTTTTTTTGCAAAACTACTAATGGCGCACTGTTCCACCGTGCGCCATTACTAGTTTAAACTAGTGATGACGCACTGTAGAACGGTGCGCCATAAGTATGTTTTTTTTTGGCAAAACTACTAATGACGCACCACCAGAAGGTGCGCCATTAGTAACCTGGATTACTAATGGCGCATTTAGAGTTGGTGCGCCATTAGTAAGTGGGCAGCAACAAGATATTTTGGACAGCCTATCCTACCCACACTCACTTTCTCCCCACTTCATTCTCTCCACCTCCTCCTTGTCTCGGGTGCCTCCTCTTTTTCACCTCATTTCCACCATAGATTAATTCAAATTAAGTGGTTAAATTACCTTGTTTTGATAGGTATGTAAGGGGGGAAGCTATATTTATGTTGTTCTCCCTACAACAATGTGCACATGCACTTTTCATGGCATAGCTAGATCTATGTATGTTCGTGGTGTTGCATATGTTTGTGGTGTTGCATATGTGTTTGTGTTTGGAGGTGTACCGGTATTTGAAATGCGATAGTTGCCAATATTTTGCGGAATGTTGATTCATTTCCGTTTAGCGAGAATTTTGGCATTAAGCATTCTTTTTGTCCTATTTTAGGGAAAGTCATGCCAAATTTTTCTTCGTTCTAAAATATCGTTTTGGTCTACCCATGAGCGACCATGGTCCATACGATGACCGAAGGCATTGTGAATAGGTTTTTGAGGTCATGAAGGCCGAGATGCTTCAAAAGAACGAGACAGAGATAAGATGTCCGTGTCGAAGATGCAAGCTGAAGAGCCTTATTGCGGACCCGGATTCCGGGCAGGTGCGGGACCACCTTCTCTTGCGTGGTTTCATGGATGGCTATCGGTGGCAAGGTGATGAAGATGACTACGAAGTGTGCGGGCCAGCCGGCACCGAGTACGATCCGTGCTCAGGACGGGCCACCTTCACCTGAGGATATCTCGAGGAGGGTGCATGTGGCGGGTAGGGCGATGCTACCGACAAATATGCTCAATGCAGCAACCGGTGCTATGCGGAGTCTGCATGACAGTGGTCTTTCTTTAGAGAAGCGGCGTCTCAGAGAGAAGGATGTGGCATACCCGGTTTTCATGGCCAAGTTGCCAGAGGGCAAGGGCTTTATGGATAACTCCATCGGGCGTACGATCGTCCTGCGGTTTGATGACATCCACGCTATGTTGAACCTTCATCCGCTGCACTACACCTTCGTTCGGCTATTTTCGCTGAGTATGGAGATGCGGATCATTCGCGACAAGACCCCGGACATCGTGATAGTCGACCCCTTCTACATGTGTGCCAAGATCTTGGGCAGCGCTGGGGACCGGCAAGTCGCGAGTTCTTACCTCAAGGCGTCATTCGGCAAACCAAGATAAGGATAACTTCCTTGTGCCTTACTTTCCGAGTAAGTCCTCCCTCAACCGCCCGTAACATATGAATTCTTAGATTTGATCGTTTTCTTTTAACATTCCGTGTTTTCTGCGGTGACACATTGCACGCTCATCCTCCTAAGCCCCAAATATTCCATGGCCACGTATTTCGACCCGGACCGTCGATCGAACGTAGACTACACAAATGTCAAGAAGGTTCTTGATGATGTTCTCCCCGGCTACGCCAAATCTGGAGGCACCTTCACCAGGTGTAGCGACCCGACCTCAGACGGTCAAGCCTCTGTGTTGCTGTGCCATCCCTGGATCAGTATGCTGGCACACACAGTACATCAATGTATATATCAAAGTGCAATCACATGTATAATTAACGTAAAACTGATATATACCTCATAAGTCTCAGCGGAAACAAGTAATCGGGTGTGGAGTCCCATCAACGCCATCGGCAGGTTGAGTGTAGACCGTAACCCTGTATCATAACTCTTACTCGTCGAGGAAATATCTGCAACATGATACGTTGCAGCCGTGTAGGTCAGTACATTGAATGTACCGGCAAGATCACAGTAAGAGAAAAACAGATGATAAACTATACTATATGCAGTATGGCTTTGTGGCTCTGTATCTGAGTTTTGTTTGCATAAAAGCCGGTTTTATTTTCCCTACATCAAAGTAATAAATGAAGTCTGTACTATAGAGTTTTCTATCATGACATGGTTCCGCCAACCGATGTCTCATAGCCCAAAATCATCATAAGTTGCCCACAATTAAGTTATCAATCCGGTGTTGAGAGTTCCGAGATAGATCCAAGTCCGAGGCTCAAATTGTCCGTAATCGGGACACGGCTAATCGATTAGGTTTAAACCCTCTGCAGAGGTTTGTACACTTTACCCGCAAGATTCGATCCCTCTCTTTACGTTCTCGCACTTCAGGGTGTTTGAGAACAAGATGACCGAAACATGGTCTTCCGAAGAGTTCCTCGACCCTTTGTCCGGTGCTTATCCAATCCTACCGTAGTTCTACATCTGCTAGCACCATCCCAGCCAGAGTCACAACCAAGGTCAACCAAGCGAGCCCATAATGACTTGCGGTTGCAGGTAAGCTTCGGGCATGAAGTATTCTTCCGTCTCTTTGAGTCTGGGTGAAGCTTTCGCAAGATGTCATGGCGCTTCTCCATGCATCCCGGCCAACCACTGGTTTCTCCAGGTGCCCGTCAACCGTCCTTCACCCAAAGAGTGTGTATTGAATTCTTGTCTCGAGTCTTGAAGTCTTGAGGCCTTGAAGATGCAGTCCTTGCAGATTCCATCATGGAGTTAATCGTCATTGGCGTAGATCCTCCATTCTCACACCACTCTCGAGCACTCATACCAACCCGTCTACTATAGCGTAGCATTAAAATAAATAACGTCCGGGCTTGGTAACAGGGTGATGGGTTCCTACCTCATGCATACTACTCAACTACAAGGATTCAATATCACTCTTTGGAGGGATTGTTGCGAAGATGACACTAAATGCAATAAAACACATAGGTATGAAAAACATGGTCAAAGTGAACTTGCCTGGTAATACTTGATGAAGATAACAACGCTGTCAGAAAATGACTTGGTAGAACTAATCGTCACTCCGTTGAAAATCTATATAGTCAAACATAGCATTCATATAAGCAAACATACTAGCAAGCAATTCTAACACTCATAATAAAACCAACAAATAAAATGCAAATCAACAAGGGACACCAAATAAAAACAAAGGAAAACTACACAACAAAACTACTAAAGAAAACTCTAGCTAAGACATAACACAAAACAGTTTTGTCCTAAGTAAAGCTTAACAACAATTAAAACACTAAACTAATAAATTAACAGAAAATAAAAAGTAAAACAACTAAGTTAACAGAAAGTATTTTTCATAAAATTTTATTTGCAAAAAGAAACAAATAAAAAAGCTTTTATGAAACACTAACTATGACCTAAACAAGTTTTCATACAAAACTAAGTAAAATAAATTTTAAAACAAAAACAAAATTTCCTTTGGTTGACTAACAGAAACAAAACTACATTTGTCAAAAATGGCAAAAAGAAATAATTTAAAACTAATAAAAACAATAAAGAAAAGACTAAAACAAAACTATAACTAAAACAATACTGTTTTGATAAAAACCTAATTTTAAAATAAACTAAAATAAATAACTATATCCTACTGGATAGACAAAACAATAACAAATCCGTAGCAAAACGAATCAATCAAAAATATTTTATAAAACTCAAGTTATGGCCAAATTACTAATTTGAACAAATCTCATCGAATTCAATTTTAATCTACTCAAATTTGAAATCCAATTGCAGAAACAGAAACTTTAACAAATTTGTGACACAATGCAAAAAGAATCACTCAAATTGGATCTAAAACATAAAAGTTATAAGCAATATAAAATCAGAACTATTCTGTTTTTAAAACAGTAATGAAAAAAAAAACGGGCAGGTGCTACGTGGCCTACTGCTACTGGGCTAAACCGGTGAGCGTTTGGTAACTAAACGGCGCTGGGCCGATATTTAACAAAACCGTCCATGCACGTGTAATAAAAAAAACCCGGGGAACTGGTTTGAACTAAACCGGACTTAACCGTAAATAAACCGCACTAAAACCGATCTAATAAAATAAAACCTAACCCTTCGCTAGACCTAATCTGAGCCGTCGAAAAAAAGATCGGAGGGAGGAGAAGCTCACCGTGGTGGCGATGAACTCCGGCGAGGTGCTCCGGCTTTGGTGGTCGACGGGGACGGCGCTCCGGTCGTCGGTGATGAAGATGGAGGGGTCGGGGCGATGTAGCGGACGACGGCGAGTCCAGTGGTGGTCGTGGCGTCAGCAGAGGTCGACGGAGGAGGACGACGGCGAGGTCGAGGCGGCGGTGGCGTTCGGGTGGTCGGCGGCGGCGGCGTTCCAAGGGCGCAGGAGCTCGGGCGAGTCCTCGGTGACGTGCGGTGGACGGTGTTGAGGCGATTGGTGAAGGTGGTGGGGCTCGGGGCAGCGGAGGAGTGGCTAGAGCGGCAATGGCGCGGTGGCGAGGCGGAGCTCCGGCGAGCAATAAACGGCGAGGGAGAGGGGTTGAGCGTCGGGAAGGAGGGAAAAGGTCGAGGAGATGGGGTTTATATAGGGGGACTTGGAGGAGGCGGATCGGGAGAGGATCCCGAGGATCACGGGATTCGGCGGCGGCGGTGGTTCAGCGCGCTGACTTATGGAGGAGGAAGGCAGCACGGGCCCTGGCTGTCGGCGACTGCAGGCGGCGGGAGGATCGGGCGGTCGACCGAAGGGGTTTGAGGCGTGGGCGCCTTGCTGCTGGGCCAGTGAGCGTAGATGGGCGAGGGGAGCGAGAGAGGAGTGGGCCTCGGTGGCTTCGGCCGTTCTCCTTTTTTTATAAAACATAGACAATAAAGTAAACACAAATAATTAAATAAATAATATTATATATACATATAATATATCAAAATTTTCAGAAAAAATTTCCTCGACATGAACTATTTTTCAAGTTCAAATAAAATCCTCAAAAATTTACAAAACTCAAATAGTGTTGCTGTTGCAATAAAACCCAACAAAAATCATTTTTAAAATACTAAAATATCTTCAAAATTATTTTCTCTTAATTTTCCATTCAAGGGAATCATTTTACCCTCATTCCCATTTATTTATTTTTAGGAGAAAATAATTTGAACAAAATCAAATAATTCCAAATTTGAAAGGGAGTTTCAAAATACTTTCAAATGACTTTCAATTTGATTCTTTTTAACTTCCAACTCATATTTCATATAATTGAAGAAGTCATTTTATCTTCTCTCATGAAAATCATTGAGTGGCATAAAGCTTTGAATTTCAAATATTTTCAAATGAAATTCAAATCTTTTCAAAACCCTTTTTCATTTAAAATGGAAGAAGTCATGTCATCTTCACTCTAGGGTTTTGTGTTGGAATGAAATTGAATTCATTGAGATCCAAAAAGGGCAAAGGGAAAGTTTGGGAAAGTCATTTCATTCCCTCTCATTCAACTTTCAAAAAGTTTCAAATCCCACTCAATTTCACTCAATCAATCAGACAAACAATCGAACAACAAGCATAGTTATTTATTTAATATAACATTCCAAAATTTAGAATTTCGGGATGTTACAAATCTACCACACTTAAAATGAATCTCGTCCTCGAGATTCGAAGAGGCTAACAAGAAAAGGTTAGGGTTTTGAGGTCTTCCAGCAAATCCATTGATCGGTATGGTCTAGTGTGCTTCCACACTTAGAAGCATGGTCATGTTCCGACAAAATTCATGTACTTCATCCTTAGGGTTGGCGGTGTCGATCTTCTCATATCTTCGGTATGAATCGTTTACTGACTCTCTTCCGGTAGGGCATAACCGTTTCCACAATATCATGTGTCATTTCATCATGGTAAGGTTCTTCCGAGACTGGGTCTTCTGAGCTGACAGGTCTGTCGCCAACCCTAATCAACTATTCGATATTCTCGTGGTGATCAACAATTAATGGTTTCTCCTGCAGGAAATGGGCCTAGTTTAAATCTCACCGTATAAACTACGATTGGCAACAACTGCCATGTACATGGGTTTATCATCATACCATTCTAAGGCTTAAGCAAGGCTTCAACGAGCGTCGTCACTTTGCTATGGGTAAGTCTCTCAGATTTACCATTCCAAATAGCAAGAGCGAATGATACGAGTAAGTCGGTATGGTGATCAATCCATTCCGCACCCAGATCATTACCCTATACAAGGTTTAGCGAATCTCGTATTTCTAACACTCGGGCATTCTCACAAGCATTGCAGAATTTCTCCTGTATTGAACAGGGATCGGGTAAATCCTTTGGTTCTGCAAGCCAAACAAAACATCTATCGTTACTTCACCACTCTCAGGTTTTTCCGTAACCTCCTACGAAACGTATGCTGATTGAATCGCGGTTTCTTCCAGAATTTCTTCCTTCATCAAAGTTACATCTGTTCCTTTTCAAAATCCTGGGCCTGTGGGTTATGGCCCACCTCAACACTAATGCAGCTTTAACTCATCCTTGGAGTAACTCTTGTTCCATATTATACCTCCTTTAAGTCCAATAGTACTCTGTTTCTTCATACCATCATATCAAAAGCAAAACTCCAACTATTTTTTTTGTCCCAACTCCAGTCTGGGGAATATATTTTTCCTATCCCTTGGTCTAGTGTTCTTCACAGGGTACTACCACCCTTAAATGAAATTCACAAATCCATCCATAGACCATATTTCTCATATCCTCGAAAATGGTCAAAATCTTTGTTCACAGAGTAACAACTCATACAATTAAACATATGAAAACACGTCACCTTAACTTTATTGATTTCATGAATCCATTACAAACTCTGAGCACCCATTACATAACTCAACTCATTGGACTCATGAAAATGAAATTGCTTTCTACTACTCTTGTTTCCAATATTAAAATTCCAACTACTCAACTCCAGCTTTCATCTTGTTGTGACATTTAGTAGCATAATGTCCTGCTTCCTTGCAGCAAAAACAAATGACTTCCGACATGTCTCGGGCTTCTTTGTGATTATGTAGGCTCCTTGGATTCTTGGCTTATTTTCGGACATTTACTAGCGTAATGACCTAAATCCTTGCACCTGTAACAAGTGATATGACTCAGGTCCTTCTCTGCGAAAATTGTGTTGTTTCGGGGTTGCCTTCTTTTCTCTTCTGGATTTCTGTAATGATCGAGCTTCTATTTCCGAGGGTCAAACTTCACTTCTGCTGTGGAAATATCCCGATACTCTTTTCGTTCCTGGGTGCAATCTGCGAAAATGTCCTTCTTCTCCACATGTATAGCAGTGCATTGGAGTAAAATCTGTTGAGGCCTTCTCCATCGGGTCTTCAACACATTCCTTCATCATGTGTTCTTTCATAACTTCTCGGAGGGCTTCTTTCATTCCCTCTTCCTGCTCCTGAATAGTTTGTTGCACCATGGGGTAAATGTGACTTTGGGTCGGGTAGTGGGTGGTTCCTTCACACAAGAAACAAGTCACCGACTAGTTGGGCATTCCTCAGCTGGGTGTTTCTCCTCACAATGAGGGCATCCATCCTTGTGTTCCTCCTGGGTGTGTCCTATTTCTCCACAAATCTTGCAGGCACAAGGTTTCTTCTTCGGATTATCGTAGTGCTTCCGGATAAGACGGGATCTCAAGAGAGTCTTCTTGAATTCTTCCCAAGTCTTTGCTCCATTCCATCCTTGTATAGCTTGATGCATCTGCCACCATGTTGCAGCACTTCCTTCAAAGTACTGAAGAGCGTACGATACTTCATTCTTCCTTCCAATCATTTTCTTCTCGAAGTGATCCTCCATGTTTTGAATCCATAGCTCTGACTCCAACTGAGTCATCCGTCCAGAGAATACCAGTCCTTCTTCATTCATCATCTATGGCTCCAAGGGTTTTAGGGTCAGATAAGAGAGAGCTGGATAGAGAGAGATACACACAATACAAACAATAATTTTTTGAAAAAAACAGGTTTTACTTTGTGGCTGTCGGAAAACATCAAACAAATGACAGCTCACAAATCGCCGCATCTAACGTAAGTGTGTAACAGGGGTTTGGTCTTCTGAAGGTCAAATAATTCTTCAGGAACTTCAAATTCTTCAAGTCTTCAGAGTCTTCAATTGTTGCGACTGCAATTCTTCCAACGCATGGTGAAATCCTCTTCACTCTGAAATGGCCATCAGTTGTCCGATATCTTTAATTCTTGGAGTGACTTTAGTTGATCTTCCCTGTGGTCAAAACGGAAAGGTGTATATTCTAACTATTTGAGGTGAGAGGGTCTATTTGATAAAATCAGAAAAGATGAGAAGTAAGAGTCTTTTTGAAAATAAAGTTTTTGATATATCCTGTCCAAGGGCTTTCCGGTTTCTAGGGTCACGTCCTACAGTCAACATGTGCTCTGATACCATATATCAGAGCGACCCGACCTCGAGACGGTCAAGCCTACGTGTTCTTGTGCCATCCTCGGATCAAGTATCTTCGACACACACAGTACATCAATGTATATATCAAAGTGCAATCACATGTATAATTAACGTAAAACTGATATATACCTCATAAGTCTCGGTGAAACAAGTAATCGGTGTGGAGTCCCATCAACGCCATCGGCAGGTTGAGTGTAGACCGTAACCCTGTATCGTAACTCTTACTGTCGAGGAAATATCTGCAACATGATACGTTGCAGCCGTGTAGGTCAATTACATTGAATGTACCGGCAAGATCACAATAAGAGAAAAACAGATGATAAACTATACTATATGCGGTATGGCATTGTGGCTCAGATTCGAGTTTTGTTTGCATAAAAGCTAGTTTTATTTTCCCTACATCAAAGGAATAAATGAAGTCTGTACTATAGAGTTTTCTATCATGATATGGTTCCGCCAACCGATGTCTCATAGCCCAAAATCATCATAAGTTGCCCACAATTAAGTTATCAATCCGTGTTGAGAGTTCCGAGATAGATCCAAGTCCAGAGGCTCAAATTGTCCGTAATCGGGACACGGCTAATCGATTAGGTTTAAACCCTCTGCAGAGGTTTGTACACTTTACCCGCAAGATTCGATCCTCTCTTTACGTTCTCGCACTTGAGGTGTTTGAGAACAAGATGACCGAAACATGGTCTTCGAAGAGTTCCTCGACCACCGTCGGTGCTCATCCAATCCTACCGTAGTTCTACATCTGCTAGCACCGCCCCAGCCAGAGTCACAACCAAGGTCAACCAAGCCGAGCCCATAATGACTTGCGGTTGCAGGTAAGCTTCGGGCATGAAGTATTCTTCCGTCTCTTTGAGTCTGGGTGAAGCTTTCGCAAGATGTCATGGCGCTTCTCCATGCATCCCGCCAACCACCGGTTTCTCCAGGTGCCCGTCAACCGTCCTTCACCCGAAGAGTGTGTATTGAATTCTTGTCTCGAGTCTTGAAATCTTGAGGCCTTGAAGATGCAGTCCTTGCAGATTCCATCATGGAGTTGTCGTCATTGACGTAGATCCTCCATTATCACACCACTCCGAGCACTCATACCAACCCGTCTACTATAGCGTAGCATTAAAATAAATAACGTCCGGGCTTGGTAACAGGTGATGGGTTCCTACCTCATGCATACTACTCAACTACAAGGATTCAATATCACTCTTTGGAGGGATTGTTGCGAAGATGACACTAAATGCAATAAAACACATAGGTATGAAAACATGGTCAAAGTGAACTTGCCTGGTAATACTTGATGAAGATAACAACGCTGTCAGAAAATGACTTGGTAGAACTAATCGTCACTCCGTTGAAAATCTATATAGTCAAACATAGCATTCATATAAGCAAACATACTAGCAAGCAATTCTAACACTCATAATAAAACCAACAAATAAAATGCAAATCAACAAGGGACACCAAATAAAAACAAAGGAAAACTACACAACAAAACTACTAAAGAAAACTCTAGCTAAGACATAACACAAAACAGTTTTGTCCTAAGTAAAGCTTAACAATAATTAAAACACTAAACTAATAAATTAACAGAAAATAAAAAGTAAAACAACTAAGTTAACAGAAAGTATTTTTCATAAAATTTTATTTGCAAAAAGAAACAAATAAAAAAAAGCTTTTATGAAACACTAACTATGACCTAAACAAGTTTTCATACAAAACTAAGTAAAATAAATTTTAAAACAAAAACAAAATTTTCTTTGGTTGACTAACAGAAACAAAACTAAATTTGTCAAAAATGGCAAAAGAAATAATTTAAAACTAATAAAACAAAAAGAAAAGACTAAAACAAAACTATAACTAAAACAGTACTGTTTTGATAAAAACCTAATTTTAAAATAAACAAAAATAAATAACTATATCCTACTGGATAGACAAAACAATAACAAATCAGAGCAAAAAGAATCAATCAAAATATTTTATAAAACTCAAGTTATGGCCAAATTACTAATTTGAACAAATCTCATCGAATTCAATTTTAATCTACTCAAATTTGAAATCCAATTGCAGAAACAGAAACTTTAACAAATTTGTGACACAATGCAAAAAGAATCACTCAAATTGGATCTAAAACATAAAAGTTATAAGCAATATAAAATCAGAACTATTCTGTTTTTAAAACAAAAACGAAAAAAAAACGGGCAGGTGCTACGTGGCCTACTGCTACTGGGCTAAACCGGTGAGCGTTTGGTAACTAAACGGCGCTCGGCCGATATTTAACAAAACCGTGCATGCACGTGTAATAAAAAAAACCGGGGAACTGGTTTGAACTAAACCGGACTTAACCGTAAATAAACCGCACTAAAACCGATCTAATAAAATAAAACCTAACCCTTCGCTAGACCTAATCTGAGCCGTCGAAAAAAAGATCGGAGGGAGGAGAAGCTCACCGCGCCGGCGATGAACTCCGGTGAGGTGCTCCGGCTTTGGTGGTCGACGGGGACGGCGCTCCGGTCGTCGGTGATGAAGATGGAGGGGTCGGGGCAATGTAGTGGACGACGACGAGTCCAGTCGTGGTCGTGGCGTCAGCGGAGGTCGACGGAGGAGGACGACGGCGAGGTCGAGGCGGCGGTGGCGTTCGGGTGGTCGGCGGCGGCGGCATTCCAAGGGTGCAGGAGCTCGGGCGAGTCCTCGGTGAGGTGCGGTGGACGGTGTTGAGGCGATTGGTGAAGGTGGTGGGGCTCGGGTACGACGGAGGGAGTGGCTAGAGCGGCAATGGCGCGGTGGCGGAGGCGGAGCTCCGGCGAGCAATAGACGGCAAGGGAGAGGGGTTCGGGGGTCGGGAAGGAGGGGAAAAGGTCGAGGGAGACGGGGTTTATATAGGGGGGGGGGACTTGGAGGAGGGGGCGGATCGGGGAGAGGATCCCGAGGATCACGGGATTCCGGCGGCGGCGGCGGTGGTTCTGGCGTGCGCGTGACTTGCGGGAGGAGGAAGACGGCACGGGCCCCGCTGTCAGCGACACAGGGCGAGCGGGAGGGGATCGGGCGGTCGACCCGAAGGGGTTTCGGGCGTGGGCGCCTTGCTGCTGGGCCAGCGGGCGCGTAGATGGGCCGAGGGGGAGCGAGAGAGGGAGTGGGCCTCGGTGGCTTCGGCCGTTCTCCTTTTTTTTTATAAAACATAGACAATAAAGTAAACACAAATAATTAAATAAATAATATTATATAGACATATAATATATCAAAATTTTCAGAAAAAAATTTCCTACAACATGAACTATTTCTCAAGTTCAAATAAAATCCTCAAAAATTTACAAAACTCAAATAGTGTTGCTGTTGCAATAAAACCCAACAAAAATCATTTTAAAATACTAAAATATCTTCAAAATTATTTTCTCTTAATTTTCCATTCAAGGAATCATTTTACCCTCATTCCCATTTATTTATTTTTAGGAGAAAATAATTTGAACAAAATCCAAATAATTCCAAATTTGAAAGGGAGTTTCAAAATTCTTTCAAATGACTTTCGATTTGATTCTTTTTAACTTCCAACTCATATTTCATATAATTGAAGAAGTCATTTTATCTTCTCTCATGAAAATCATTGAGTTGCATAAAGCTTTGAATTTGAAATATTTTCAAATGAAATTCAAATCTTTTCAAAACCCTTTTTCATTTAAAATGGAAGAAGTCATGTCATCTTCACTCTAGGGTTTTGTGTTGGAATGAAATTGAATTCATTGAGATCCAAAAAGGGCAAAGGGAAAGTTTGGGAAAGTCATTTCATTCCCTCTCATTCAACTTTCAAAAAGTTTCAAATCCCACTCAATCAATCAGACAAACAATCGAACAACAAGCATAGTTATTTATTTAATATAACATTCCAAAATTTAGAATTTCGGGATGTTACACCAGGCCTATTCGTAAGTACGGCAAGCACGTGTTCTCCCAAAATACGACGTTCTGCTGCGTCAAGCAGCCGCCTGGCGGTCAGAAGGGTGCCTACTACGCCATCCATCACATGCGAGGCGATCGACGGGACCTTCATCAACTTCGCTACCGAGTAAACTCAAAGATTGGGCATGCGGCGTGTCGGCAATCAGCGCGGACATCGACTAGAATTCTTTCGCATCCAAATGGAGTTTGCGGAAATCATCCATCAAGATGTCCGTCGTACCTCGGGGCAGTTCTACCTCGAAATCAACCGTCCAACGGTGACATCGACACAATGCTACAAATGCGGTGACAACGCTGTTATTTCATGACTCCCACGGTGACGGCGGCTTCATCCATGCTCCGGTCCCTTGAGTCGAGTCGAAAGCAATGATGTGTGTCTAGTTCGAAACATCGATTGGCTCATGTTGTAAATAAACTTTAATGAACTTGTAGTATGTCTCTTTGGTTTCGAGAGTCGTTCAACTTAGATGTAATCGATGCTATTAATGTCTTGCTTTTCTCTTCCGATCGCTCATTTGCATACTTATATATTGCTTATGTATTGTCTCGTGAATTGGTACTAACGCTTCGCTTGGCTCGTGCATAGCGATGCCGTCGTATGTCGTGGTACAAGGGTAAGGTTCCTGAGTCACGACGACTAGGAGGAGTGTCGGAGACAGGTTCAACGATTCAGCGGTAACAGTTACAAAGGGTACACCACTAGGGCCGAGGCCGAATCTAGATACGCCCGCTATCTAGAGGGAGAGGGGAGGGATCGTTGGAGGAACCGGATGAAGACGAGTTCCATCGTGATGATGCTCATCGTGATGACCGCAGCTCTCTTCTATGTGATGGTAGTTTAGATGATCGGTATCGACTTGTAATGTGAAGACAAACTCGCTACTGGCGGTCTCGAGACTTGTAATATAATGTTCTATCTTTGTTCGGTCTTTTCAATTCGGAGACTAATATGATGAATTGTATTCAGAGACTAATATGATGAATTGTATTCAGAGACTAATTTTCTATTGTATTCGATGAATCTGTTGTTGATGTGTGCTGTCTATATTTTGTCCAATTATACATTTTGTAACCTGTGCAAAAAACAGAAAATTAAAAATAAAAAAACCTAATATTAGTACTAATGGCGCATCACATAACAGGCGCCATTAGTATTAAAGGATACTAATGGCGATCATTAAACAATGCGCCATTAGTATGTCGGGTTACTAATGGCGCATCATTAAACAAAGGCGCCATTAGTATGCCGGGTTACTAGTGGTGCATCTTCTTGTTGTGCGCCATTAGTATGCCAAAGCACTGGTATACATGGCCCTCAGGAGGCATACTAATGGCGATTGTTGTATATACTAATGGCGCATCTGAGGTCCGCCATTAGTATACCAGATACTAATGGCGCACCAGTGGTGCGCCATTAGTAAAATATACTAATGGTGCACCACTAATGCACCATTAATGGCCAAATTAGGTGCGCCATTAGTAGGCCTTTTCCTAGTAGTGCTAAACACTCTGGATCCAATTATTTGGTCGTTGAAGGAGGTGTTTAGCGCAACAAACCAGGCAATCAGACTATGCGGCTCTAGCACCCTCACTGAGGTGCTCATCCAGATAAACCAGGGCACAATCACAGTAGTTCTCCCTTTACTACCTTAGCCAATATAGCGGAACGTAAGGTAGCAAGCACAGGAGCCGGGCAACCCAACTATTGACCAAAGACATGATTCGGAGCTAATGCATATAATGCTAAATTCGGGGTGCCGAACTGTATTGTAAAAAAGTGTTCGGACTTTGTTGCCATAATGCGGGCGCTATAAAACCCCTACAGGTGCTACTTGATAAGGTTATAAATAGAAAAAAGGAAAACAGAAAAGAAGCAAAGGTAATATCTGGGGCCCTGAAACTTGGGCCACAAACTGTTTGCATTATAATCTGATTAATGCGTCAAAGCATATGGATACAGATAGTGCGATAAGCAACCGGCTATTTATCATGCCACAACCAAGGGAGAGCTGCGTGTGGGTCCTGGAAACATGTAGAGTGATCATCAAAGAAACCTCTGAAAATTCCCCTGTATGTCTGTGCTTCTTGCCATCTTGGTATATTTATCCTTTGACAGGACCAGTGATCAGGCCATTAGGGAAAGCCTGTGGAAAAGAAACCTGAAAAGGGAAAAGAGAAGTAGTGAAAGTATGTGTGTCCGACAGCGGTCGATCCATATTGCGGATCACAAGCTAGTTATGCCTCCGTCTATGCGCATGGTATTTTGAGTGCATAGTTATGTATGCGTGGTACAAATGCTTCCACTTGAGTGGGACTGGGGCGGAGGCAAAATTGCTAGTAGAGCTCTTGGCGAGACGAGCTATCCTGCTACAGAATAGTCCAGACCCTCTTGACAGTGTCCAGGAGCTTGGCCACCGAATTAAGGTTCTGTTTGAAAAGGATGCTTTGTACTTCTACTGCTAAGGCAATGGTGTGTTCCTCGGTACAGAGGGAACGCTCTGTGTTTCATTAACTGATATGACGCTGCGTGGCCCGGGCATCTTGAGCTTGAGGTAAGCATAATGAGGCACCGCATTGAATCGAGCAAATGCGGTTCGTCCGAGCAGTGCGTGATAGCCGTTGCGAAAAGGGACGATATCAAAGATTAACTCTTCGCTTTGGAAGTTGTCCGGAGAGCTGAAGACAACCTCTAGCGTAATTGAGCCCGTACAGTGAGCCTCTACACCTGGTATGACCCCTTTAAAGGTAGTCTTTGTGGGCTTGATCTGTGATGGGTCAATGCCCATTTTGTGCACTGTATCCTGATAGAGAAGATTAAGGCTGCTGCCACGGTCCATAAGGACTCGCGCCTTGTGGAATCCATCAATGATTGGGTCGAGGACCAGTACGGCTGAACCGCCATGACGAATACTGGTCGTGTGATCCCGGCGATCAAAGGTGATCGGGCATGACGACCATGGATTGAATTTTGGGGCGACTAGCTCTATCGCATAGATGTCCCGGAGCGCGTGCTTGCGCTCCCTCTCAGGGATGTGTGTGGAATATATCTTGTTCACTATTTTGACCTGAGGGGGAAACTTCCTTTGTCCCCCTGTGTTCAGTTTCTAGGGCTCCTCGTCATCGTCCTCGCTTTGCGATCCCTTTTCCTTGTTCTCTGCATTTAACTTGCTGGCTTGTTTAAAAACCCAACAATCTTTGTTGGTATGGTTGGCTGGTTTTTCTGGGGTGTCGTGTATTTGGCACGGATGATCAAGTATGCGGTCCAAGCTGGATGGTCCCTGATTGTTTCTTTTATATGGCTTCTTCCGCTGACCGGACATGGAGCCACTCAATCCGGTGTTGACTGTCGTGTCATCGATGTTGTCGCCATTGTTTCTGCGTTTGTGTCTGTTGCGTTGGAGCTTGCCGTTGCTATTTTTGCCCTCGGAGGTGCCTATTTCACTTGTTGTGTTTTTTCTACGGGCCAGCCAACTATCCTCACCCGTACAGAAGCGGTTCATGAGTGTCGTGAGGGCTGCCATGGACTTTGGCTTTTCCTGTCCGAGGTGGCGAGCGAGCCATTCATCACGGATGCTATGTTTAAAGGCTGCTAGGGCTTCGGCATCCGGACAGTCGATGATCTGGTTCTTTTTAGTTAGGAACCTAGTCCAGAATTTCCTGGCTGACTCCCTAGGCTGTTGTACTATGTGACTTAAGTCATCGGCATCTGATGGCCGGACATATGTACCTTGGAAGTTGTCAAGGAAAGCTTCTTCCAAGTCCTCCTAGCTGCCAATATAATTTTTAGGTAGACTGTTTAGCCAGTGCCGAGCTGGCCCTTTGAGTTTTAGTGGGAGGTATTTGATGGCGTGAAGGTCATCCCCGCGGGCCATGTGGATGTGGAGAATAAAATCCTCGATCCATACCGCGGGATCGGTTGTTCCATCATATGATTCGATATTTACTGGTTTAAACCCTTCTGGAAATTCATGATCCATTACTTCGTCAGTGAAGCAAAGAGGGTGTGCGGCGCCTCTATATCGGGCCGCGTCGTGACGTAGCTCCGATGTAGTCCGTCTGCGGTTTTCGGCCCGGGCGTGACTAGGTTTGTCATGTCCGAATAGATAGTTGTCGCCGCTTGTCGAGGAACGTCCTCGCGATCCGTAGATCGATCTTGTATGCCCTGCTCTACTGTCCAGGTCCTGCCGAAGGTCGTATGTATAACCCCGAGCTGTTTTATCCCTTCCTTCACAGCGAGGTGGGGCAGGCTGGTGTTCGGCTTGAGTTGCCGCTTTATCTCGACCCCATGGTGGTCGGTCAGCCGCATTGTGCGATGATGGTACGGGCTCCAGCGCCTCGTCATCGAACTGAGGTAGTAGTTTGCGCTTCGTGTAACTTTAGGCTGGGCGCTTAAGGCTGTATTTTTCGGCTCCTAGGACATGAGTCCATCTGTCGTTGAGCAGATCTTGGTCAGCTTGAAGCTGATGCTGCTTCTTTTTCAGGCTCCTTGCAGTGGCTATTAGCTGGCGCTTGAAGCGCTCCTGCTGGAGAGGTTTCTCAGGAATGATAAAATCCTCGTTGTCGAGGCTCACCTCCTCCTTGGAGAGCGGATGATAACTACCATCCTCCGAGTCTTCGTCTATGGCCTGTTCATCAGGGCTGCCTTGCCCATCTTCCCGATCATTTTGTTCGGAGGTTGCCTCAACAGGGTCTTCATTATCTTCGGCATTGTCCAGAGTGTTATTTTCTCCGGTGCCAGTATTGTTGTCTTTTGCGCGACGTGACTTAGAGCGGCGCCGAGGATGCCGACGTTTGGGTTGTGTCTCAGGAGGTTTATCCCCAACTAGATCTCTTTTTGTCATCGTCGTTAGTTTCTTTAGATGTATCCACCATGTACACATCGTACGAAGAAGTGGCCGTCCAACGTCCAGTGTATGGCGGGTTTTGGCCCTGCTCCTCACCGGCATCGTCGTCCGTACCATTGATGTCTTCGGAGACGTAATCAAGCATGTCAGATAAGTCCTCGACAGTGGCTATGAAGTGGGTGGCGGGTGGGAAGCGAAATTCTCCATCGTCAGCCCCTAGTTCGAACCGGACATAATTCGGCTGCGAGTCCCGTGCCAAGGACAGGTTCTTTAATGATTTTAGCACATCGCCAAAAGGCGAGTGTTGGAAGATGTCTGCGGCGCTGAATTCGAAGATCGATAATTGATCTAGTTCGGCGTCCGCGGATGCACAAAAACGATTCCGGAGTTCCGGTGATACAAATATCGCACGAGGTTAAGCCTATGTGCGGCTGCAACGCCATGAAATTTGTGGCCTTGGCGGGGTTGAGCTTCCTATCCTTGGATGGCGCGATCTGCTCCGGATCTAGGGCTGGAGCAGTTACAGGAGCTATCTCCCGTATGTGGTCTGATGATAGATTTAGGTCATGTTCATCAAGGTGACAAGGAGCGGCTACCGCGGTCTTGAATCCGTCGATCAAATCACCACAGATGTCCGCAACGTAGTTCAAGTTTCCAAATCTAACCTGATGGCCAGGGGCGTAGCTATCGATCTGCTCCAGATGGCCAAGCGAGTTGGTCCGAAGTGCGAAACTGCCGAACACGAAGATCTGTCCGGGTAGAAAGGTCTCCCCTTGGACAGCATCGTTGTAGACGATTCAAGGAGCCATTGAACCTTTTGGGGACGGCACAGTGGAACTCTCAGTGAAAGCACCAATGTTGGTGTCAAAACCGGCGGATCTCGGGTAGGGGGTCCCGAACTGTGCGACTGAGGATGATGGTAATAGGAGTCGGGGAACACAATGTTTACCCAGGTTCGGGCCCTCTCTATGGAGGTAATACCCTACTTCCTGCTTGATTGATCTTGATGAATATGAATATTATAAGAGTTGATCTACCACGAGATCGTAATGGCTAAACCCTAGAATCTAGCCTATGTGATTATGGTAATGATTATCTCTTCTCCTCCGGACTAAGCCCTCTGGTTTATATAGACACCGGGGGGATCTAGGGTTACACAAGGTCGGTTACAGAGAAAGGAATCTACATATTTGATCGCCAAGTTTGCCTTCCACGCCAAGGAGAGTCCCATCTAGACACAGGTAGAGTCTTCGGTCTTCCTATCTTCACGGCCCATCAGTCCGGCCCATGGCTAACAGGCCGGACACCTGAGGACCCCTTTGTCCCGGACTCCCTCACCAGCTCCCGCTCCAGGTCCCCGAGGTGGTACTGCTGCATCACCCAGTTGGTCCACTACTGGTCGAAGTTCTTGTTGGTGTGCAGCACCAGAACCTTTTTGCTGCCCGTCTGCCGGCCGTTGACCATCATCGGCAAGGTATTGTCGGTATTGTGCCACATCGCGTGATTGCGCACTCCGACTGTATCTTGCGACGCACCCACGTGCCCCTTTTGAACGCCCTGGAATTGCGCTGGAAGAAATGCTTTCTTAGGCCACTCAGTGTGATACCTGCAGTATTGTCGAATACAGGTTTTAGTGTACGTAGTTGGCATTTTCATAACATCTTTGGCATGTTGCAGTCACTTGTTTCACTTTTTATTAACTGTCAAATTGTAATTGCTTCACTAGGTCTGCGTCTAAAAATAAAAATAGAGCTATAAACAAAGGAATATGTTTGTGCAAGTAGATGGCCGATCGGTGTCTTACTTTGATGTTTCTCAGGATGGCTGTAGCATATGCTATGCTCGCTATCGATGGTTGGTATGAACAAATAGATGAGAGGGCGAGATCTCGTGCTGTCGGCACTCACTTTGGACTCAAGGTGCTCGATCAGCTCCTGATCCGTGGGATCAAACTTGACGCGAGCTGGCAGCTCCGGCCAATCCTTCTTGGACTTGCATCGGTTAATTCCAGTTATATGGTACTCAATGTATGATGACTGTTTTAAGTGAATGATGAAATATTTCGATAGATAAGTGGTAGTACTCCACATCTGAAGTCCACAATACCCTAACACGCCAACGGGATTCTTGTGTCACCTCACGCGCAGCATGTTGTCATGTCAATTCAATGTGAGGACATGATGAATAATTTGGCCGACGTATACTAGTACTGCTACTGTACTACTTACTAGTCGTATTTAGTGTCACATTTTAACCATAGGTTTAACTAACAAATGTCAATGCATGTCACTGAAAATTATTCCATTGGAAACTATGTTCAAATACGAATAAAACGATATAAATTTTTGTGACATGCATTAACATTTAGTTAGTGAAATTTATGGTCAAAATTTGACACAAATAACCAAGGGGACCAGTAAACCAGGAGGGAGGTAGTAGTACGAGTAGCACAATATAGAGTATAGAGGACTAGTACAAATTTAGAAATGGTGTAAGATGTTACAAGGCTGTGCGACAGACTTTGTAGGCTACATGAGTAATACAAAATATAATTCCCATTGGACAACACTTTCACCAACAAGTACACACTTGAAGCCTAATTGATATACATACATACATACATACATACATATATATATATATATATATATATATATATATATATATATATATATATATATATATATATATATATATATATATATATATATATATATTCTCGCACAACATCTCCATCATCATTATCAGTACATCCTACGCAGTGAGTTAGGATGCACTTGATCGAAAGGTATCTATCCTTCAAACCAGAGGAGTGCTTCAAACTAACAACAATACATAATATCCAACAAAAGAGGGTCATGCTACAGCAGCAGGATACATGGCTCAGCCTAGATATCAGTACGAATCAAGTTGTGCATATTTGTTGTTGGCATGAATCACATCGCCGCATGTCAGGTTTGCAAAAGCCATCCATCGCATTGAAGCTTGATGCCTTTCCCACGCTGAAGATTATCTGGCAACAAGTTGTGTCGACGAATCTCTGGATATGGTGATTGATGAAACCCATGGTATGATGTGTAAACACAATTCCCCCTGGCGAATGGAAGTTGCATAGCACGGTAATCATCACCGGTGATATGATCGATGATTGGTTGGATGATCGGATAATTGAGCCCGAGGAACATGGAGTGGTTGCCGAGGCTGTAAACCCGCCTCCAGTTTAATACGCCTGGCCCAATGGAGCTGGGATCTTTCTCGAACATGAAGCAGCCATAGCCATCAATGTCACGAACTCCCCGGGCATTGTACTGCATGTGGTTTGATGAAATGGTTTGTTCAATTTGGTACGTGCAAATGAGCATCAAATGACGGCCGTCAGCTGAATGAGCGATAAACCACCACCCATCGGCTGATATGATTCCAGATCCTGGAATCTTGAAGGCCAGCGCATTTGCTCTGCTGCAACAATTTAAATTGGAGACCAAAAGGATAAAAATAAACAATCATGTTCAGAGTATGTGCGCAATTAAGATTATTATAACAGTGACACATATCATAGACAGAGAATTGCAATGCCGTGGTCATAATCATACCCCAAGTTAAAAAAATAAGCCAATGGCTTTCATATTCTAGCAATATATCATGGTTCAAACATCATGTAACAATGAGAGGAAAACAGATATGACAGGGCCTACTCATATTCTACCATAGCACTTACTACAGTTACCATATCAACTCTAAGCAATAACATGCGTTGTTACAAAAATTCTGGAAATGAGAGTAACATATAGCAATCATGAGGTTAAACTCATAATATCTATTCTAACAATCATTAGATGCCAATTGTTCTCATATCAACTCTAACAATAACATGTGTGGTCATAAAAATCTAGGAAATGAGAGGAACATATAACAATGATGTGGTTATAGACATACTATATATTCCAATTTTGTAATGATGAACATGCAGTCATATTCTTAAGGTAAAGATGAGATGAGATAGAACAATTACATGACGATAGATTCCACCAGTATAGGCAGCTAATCTGTGCGTCGACCGCATAAACGATGCCATCGTGCACTATAGCATCAGACAGAAGTGTTGGGTGAAGAGGATTGACGATGAGCCATAACCATGTATGGCGACCGGATTCCAGATAGACTAATCCCAAGTTGAACACGGCAATGAGCTTGTAATCCATATAGTATTCTGATGGTGTGGACACTTCACAGATTACAACCTTCAGCAAATAGAGGTCGAGCCAAAAGCTCGACGCGTCTCGTGCATAGTAGGCAAGAGTGTCCAGCGGGTCGCGAGGCTCAATGGCGGTGGTATCCAACGATGGACGGGTGATCTCTTGATAGGTGTAGATGTCCACGAGACTCCACGGACTACCGGATTGGTGGATGAGGACAATCCAGTTGGCCTTCATGCCCGCCCAGTAGTGGTCGCGCATGAAGGACAGGTGGACGGGTAGTGGTAGCATATCGAGGGGCACCACGGCAACCTCCGTAGGATCGTCAAGTCGGTTTCTAGGACACCTGTGAGGATCAGGCGTCAGCAAGCAGGGTGTCTTTAAAAGAGTCACCCGGTTGCAGATGCGTAGATGGTACAAAGACACCGAGCATACGGACAGACGGACGGTGCTGATCAGGTCCATACTATCACAGATCTTCTCCAAGAGAACATCGGGGAGGGAATTCCAATCGCGGCTCTGCGTGTCAGTCGGTTTTGCCATAGGGTTTTAGGCGCTTGAGGACTGGGGTTTTGGTGCTCGCGAGGCAGCGGGAAGTGGATTCGGGCGGGCGAGTGAAGAAGATGGCGTGTGTGGCCGAGCAGTGAGCAGGGGGATATGGTACGCGCGAGCTACCAAGGAAGATGGTGCGGGCGGGCGAGCAGTGAGCGGGGGGAAATGGTGTGCGGCCGATGATGGGGAAGAGAGGAGGAAGAAGAAGAGAGGAGGAGGAAGAGTGAAAGACGGGGAAGAAAGTGCGTTAAATATCAATTCTACTAGTACTACTACAAGGATATACCGGCCTTCGGAGTGTAAATATTTACGCTGATGACATGTGGGTCTACCTCAAGAGGACCCATATGTCAGTTAATGGAGGAGAGAGGTGCGTAGTCGTATTTGCGAAAGCGTGCTACACTGGCAAACATGATGGCAGTACAGGGTAAGGCTGATTTATTAACACCAACACGCTGGTTCACCTTATCAATCAAGTGTCCCATCTGCTGCAGTGTGTATTGTCACTCACTGTGAAGACTAGTTGAATAGTATTCTCTGACCGAGATGGGGAATAATAGATCGCGAAGACTTCCTATCTACAGTATCCATATGCCTGTACACTCGGGCCCCTCCCAATGCTCTGCCTTGTAGGGCTGCCATGTAGGCAAAAAGTCTGATGTGGCGTGGTCATTAAGAGGAGAGATAAGTGTGGTGACCCCAGTACTAAGCGCGAGAACCTAGACAAAAGACTGAAATGGAAGAATCCCACCAATGCATGAAGAACTTTAGTTACAAAATCATAAAATAAAGGATGCTTAGCACCAACAAGTTAAGCACTTGTACATGTAAGCATTGGGAGCTTTAGTTGCTAAAGTTTTTAATGTGCTTAGCACCCCATGTAAGCATCGATGCATTGGAAGTAGCCTCATCCTGTCCAACAAGATGAAACATTGGCCAAGGCACCTAGCGCCAATAATGTAGGAGTACTAGTACTACCTCCTTTCCGGTTTATAGGGCTCAATTCAAAAATCTCATCAACCAAGGTAGATGATGAGTGGTGGAATAATTTTTGTAGTTTGCAAAACACTCAATTAATGCACTCGTTTTCCTCAAAAAATTGTGTTTACCAATGCATTAATTTTGTGTCAAACTTTGACCATCTACTCCTTCCATCCAGGTGAATAAGTCATCTTTGGTTGTGCACCGCGACCAAGGAGGCAAAAACAAGAAAACTTAATGTTTATTTGCTACTCCCTCCATTCCTAAATATTGTCTTTTTAGACATTCAAATGGAATACAACATACGGATGTATATAGACATATTTTATAGTGTAGATTCACTCATTTTGCTCCGTACGTAGTCACTTGTTGAAATCTCTAGAAAGACAAATACTCCATGGGAACAGAGGGAGGCTTTTACTCCGTATTTGGGAACAGAGGGAGTATCACAATATGGCTGGAACAGAGGAAGCTTGAAATATGAACATGTCAATGGGAGGGAGTAAAAGCCTCATGCATGCATGCATGCAACATGCAACACTCACACGTACATATGGACGCACGCAACACTCACGCACCCATGCGGCACACAGCATTCGACGCAACACACACGCTCATGCTCAAGTGCTCAACTTACTCCCTACGTCCGTGACAGACTGTACATTTAGAGACTTACACATTGACCAGGGCATAATTAACTCCCAAAAGTAGCAGATTTATGTGTGCATGCGACCATTGAGAGAAGAAGATTAAATGAAGGTTGTTGCATTCTGTAATTAAGGATAGACATGTAGCCTATAGTTAGAGCACAAGTTGGTGCATTAGTCAATCAATATCGATTTTAGATTAAAGGCTAAATGCATTGGAAGTGTAGATGTACACTCTTTGTTTCTTAGCCGATGTACACTCTTTGTTGGAAGACCGAGGGAGTACACGTGCATGCACTCACATACCCAGCCAGGGTGGTTCGCGCGCAAGGGTCGGACACCTGTCACGCCTACGTAAAGTTTTGCTCAACTGATTTCTTTGCTCTGCCAACTAACAGGTGGGACCCAAAAACCAGGTAACAATTTAACTAGTCAACAAAGTGCCATGTCGACTATGTGGCCAGTCAGTAGGGTGCAATACGGTGCTCTACGATGAGCTAGTGATCGTATAATCACCGCAAAACTATATATAGTGACCGTAAAGAGCGTATTGTTACATATGTTGATCGCCAGTGTATTTTTCTCGTTTCAAATTAAGCCATATTAACCAGAAAAGGACTAGTACTTGTACTGCTTTGATGTGTCTCGTCAACTCGCCGAACAAGGAGAAGCTTGCTTATTATGCCTCTCCCTCACCCACGCGCGCGGTGGCTCGTAGGACGAGGAGAGGGTTTTGACTATAGCGCTCTCTCCCTCTCCCTCTTGCTCGCCCTCACCCTCGCGGTGGACATGCAGCTATTCAATCAGTGTCAGATTGCCAAAAGCATATTGTACTGTAGTATCATCATTGTTGGACCTTCCGAAGAGGAGAAGAGCCAAGTGCAAGGTTCACACGAGTACAAACTGTTGAACCTCCCGGAGAGGCAAAGAGCCAAGCGCAAGGTTTTATAGGAGTTGTCGTGCTAGTAGGAGTATACTACAACTATAGCGAATGATGCTACTCTATGATGCCACCACGCCACCTATATCCAAAGCGGTGCCGCCTTTTTTTTCTCAAACAGCATGTTGGAGCCCGTGCAAGAGCCACACAAGTTGCATGTACACATAACACATTTACTAGTAATAAATTCTAAAGGACAAATTCCAGTATGCCACACAAGTTCATCTCCAATTCATGTCATAAATTTGTGCAATACTAGTCTACATATATTCACAGCGCTACCGTTCACAATTTACCATACCCCTCTTACACGTTATAGATGGCCTACATGTCCTCCTCCAGGTTCCAGTCCCAGGTGGTCTTCATGGATGGCACGATCCATAGCGGTGGGCAAGGAGAATCATTGTCACAGCTTTCTAGTCCTGTTCCACACGATGGAGACTCATCCAAGCTGAAGCGGCATAAATCAGGGATAGCGTGTCCCAGCATGTCGTTCATCCGGCGGTGCACACTAAAGAGACAACCATGCTTCATGAACGGCAGGCCTTCAGTGTCGTGCACGGAAGGTGGCATCCACTTCACAATGGGGTAGCTGTCCCCAATGAAAAGCGAGTACTCTCCAAGAGTGTTCCTCGGCACGCACGTGGCATCACGGGGGTCGAACTCGGCGTCGTTCATCTGGTACACGCGGCATCTTAGATCTGGACACATGGTGACGTACATAGTCAAGGTCCATGCATAATAATGTTGTGCTCAAATATGGTGGTCAGTAATACTGCACAACAAATAGTACTACTCAGGTATAGAGGAAGTAAAATAACCGGCTTATTATATATAGCCACTCTTGGCTACATGGATGAGATAGTAAGACATGGAAAAATAAAAATGGTGGCACCTAGTGGGTCCAAGTCTTCAAGGGCCTAGCTAGCTATACGCGTCCTCCAAGGTAAAACGTACTCCAACTAGTAGTAGTAAGTAGTACAACAACGAAAGAGAAGGCGAGTGGGTTACAAAATATAATACTAAATGGAATACCTGGGTAGATGGTGACGGTCCGATCGTGGTAGATTGTGTGACCATGTTGCACATCAGTGGTACCATGGGTAATGACTGCTAAGATAGTTGATCCCAATATGCCAAAGTCAGCTACAAGGTTTCAGGTTTCACCGAATCTCGGATGCAAATGCACATCCAGGATCGGCGATCTTATTTTGATCCGGGGATGACTGGTCCCTGCAAAATAATGGAGTACCGTTAGCGATGCAAATGATGGTTTGTGCATTCCATTTGTAATCTCCCGTACCGTAGGATGGCAACCAGATGAAACAAGTCCCCTGGCTTGCCACGGCGAAGATGCGGCCTAGATGGAACATGGCGTCTTCGAACGTGTAGGGGTACAAATCTGCCGTGGCCAACATGCGCCAGCCTCTGCCCTGTCTGCCATTACTGCCTCTTGTATTGATGGCAATCCTTATGTCGAACACCGCGATGAGATAGTAATCGTCGTAGGTGCATCGCTTTGTCGACGGGTCCGCAATTGCTATCTTCTTCAATCTCATGTTGGCATCATCATACGTATTCAAACCCCGCCAGTCCGGAAGGCAGATCCCAATGGTGGAGAAGGGGTCTATGGGAACGGCCGCACTGCTGTGGATGTTGTGCAAAATGATGGTGGTATCCGGCCGGAGGTATGCAAGCCAATCTTTGTTGGCACCGACCCAAACCTATATATATATATAAGACGGTGGGCAGTGGAGAAATTACGGGATGGAAAAGGAATAACTAAGTACTACATGATCAAACTCCATGACTGACCTGCTCATCGGACAAAATTCGACAACCTCTCAACGTCGGCAACTCTAGCGGAGTCAACGTGCAACCATGGCCAGGGAGCGGTGGACTGTTCGAAGGATTTGAAGAAAATATGCCCTAGAGGCAATAATAAAGTTATTATTTATTTCCTTATTTCATGATAAATTTTTATTAGTCATGCTAGAATCTTATATTTACTAATTGGAGGCACCATTCAAGTCCTCTCACTAATCCACATCATTAACATTAATTACACCGTTGGATTGTAGAATTTACGGACATAATAGAAAGAAAACTTGCGTAGCACAAATAGTCATCTAGCCAAGAAAAATACATCTGATAAGTAAAACGTTATAACACAAATAAAGCGATTCTAAGAAGAAGAAAAAACTCCATCCGTTCCTCAACTTGCGTAGCACAGAGGGTCATGTCCCTTAAAAAAGGGATCTGACACGTCCAAAGTTCTAAAACAAAGAAAGTGAATCTAAAAATAATCCTACAACCGTTCGTCTAAATAAAGGTAAAGCATCCATCCCTTCAAAAACTCAAACGAACACAGGTAAAAAAACTTCAACTGAAAAAATGAAAAAAAAATCACGATCTAGCCTTTTTTCCACATCCCATAAAAATAGGCATCTAACATGTCCAGTATTTTGGAACTAATAAAGCCTCCAACCGTTTCATCCAAAAAAAAATTAAGGAAAGCCTCCACCCCTTCAAGAACTCCCACGTAAAAGGAAAACAAAAATCCATGATGCTGCTGATTACCCGTAAAAGCTTCCATCAATAAAAATACTCTGTCGTCTCAAAGGAAAAAATTCTACCGAATAATATCTCCGTGGACTCCTCTACTTAGCTACTGCATCCTCCTTCCATTCAATCCTGCTCTCCTGCCAGTGGCTACTGGAGGCGATTTTTGTACTTCAAATAAAGTCTGCTCTCAAGTCTCCTAATCGTGTTCAACTACATCAATCCATCAGCTATATGACATGCTCTACCTCAACTATTGAATCTCAATTTCCAATTATAACAACCGTGTGTATGTAGATGATTCATCTCACTGTGCTGATAACAGGTATGATCCAATCAAGCAATCAAAGCATATATATTCCGCTACATTTTTTTACCCCATGATATGTTGATTTAGCAGATACAATCTACTCAAACATGCATGTCCATGTATGGATCTCCCGATCGTGTTCCTCCTGTTCGATCTGTATATTCCAGTACCTTAATTCATCTCACATTAGTTAATTTAGCAGACGGAGGAGTTGTACGGGCTCTTTGAAGTTTGAAGCGGAAGGAGTTAAGTGTGGCAAGATAGCGGTTTTGTAGTTATATTTTTTTCTCAATTCATCTAACATACATCTCATTCAATTTTCTATATGCTAGCCCAGAAAATAAATTTCCCATGTGGATTCAGTATATTTTTTGAAGGGGGACTGAAACAGACGTTTGTTAACTACATATGTGGAGGTGGTGGAGATGCGGCAAGGAAAGACTTGGATCTAGACAAGACTCAATATTAATGGATATAGTCGAGGAGATCAAGAAACATAGGAAATCACACTAAAAGTAGGTTAGATGTTATTTCTATTTATTTGTTTTGCGGAATAAATTACATTTGAAGAATCAGTCTGCAGTTTGATTTCCTGGGTTGGCCACATTGGGCCACTTAAATCTTTATTCAGTTTTGATTGGCATGCTTTGTGGGGGGAGATAGCACAGGGGCAGCCGACATATGTCCACGGTAGTGAGTACTCAATTACACCATGTTTCCGATACAACATGTACAAGCAAACAAAATTTGACAGGTATCCTACAGAAAAAATAAATGTATGCATACACCATTTTAAATATTAAATGTGTCCACAATATTGAAAAGCAAAGGACATCCATGTGATCTAAGAAAATTCAGATCTATCCTACATCTCCACAAGTACTTTTCCTAATTTAAATGCAGTTAATTTTTTTACTGCATCACTTAATAATCCTACTAAATGATATGAACAAGAGAGCATGTCGTTCTTACGCAAGGAAAGGCTGATCTGCTTTGCAAATTAATTGGCCAGGATGTGGATATGGCGCTTTGTTGCCCGATAAACATAAATCACTTTGCATGGAGCGGCCAATTTCATGAAGCGATGGTGTGTCCCGACCATCTCAAAGATGGTGGTGTCATGCAAATTTAATCTAGATGGTAAATTATTTTGAGTATTGATTATTATTTTTATACATGAACATATACTATTATATTGACAAATATACTACTCTACATGGCATGGTTGCTATTGAATTACATGGATTCACATGATTCTTTGCAGGTGCACGGATTGCTAATACTAATTATTTGCGTATATAGTACGTCTATGCATGTCTATATTTTGGCCTTACATGTAAGCAAGAAAGTATATCTATTAAAATATCTTTAGAACACATAAATTAGTAAGTAAAAAAGCACTGGGCGTACCATTCCGCACAAAGATATCATATAAACACATGATTACGTAAGCCCGATAAATGTGTAGTACTGATAGAAAGTATTAAACAAATTAAGACATTTTTAGTACAAACAACATAATCCAAATAATCTACCACACAGTACAGCCATGTTATCAGAACAGAAGTTATGTAAGAATTTATTGTTTATGACAAGAACTTCGAATCCAATTAATCTACTACCCATAAGGTATGAGGAAATCAGAAAAGAAATTTTTTACGACTTTGTTGGTTAAGACAATAACTTATAATTTGCCGAAGAATCACATATATTGATAGAAAACCATGCATGTCCATTGTTGTATATAGGATCAAATTATTTCACAATCAAACATAACTTTGTGAAATTAATTCCAAGCTCTCCTATGTTCTAGAGGGTGGACTTCTGTTGAGATGTTGTACACATAAAAATACTAATCTGCGAAGGGTCTTAAATCAAAATATACATTGATTCCATGGCGAAAAGGAAGATGTAATGTTTCTTATGTAGGGGAATCACTGGAAGATATATGATACGGTACAATGTTTTTTTGAAACTTTTGATTGTAACCATGTTGTCCGCCAATAATAATAATAATAATAATAATAATAATAATAATAATAATAATAATAATAATAATAATAATAATAATAATAATAATAATAATCCATAACAATGTATTCAAATTACTGTCCAACATTTCTAATTCGTACCAACTATGTCATATCTAATATTAGAAATTGCTAGCCCGTGCAGATGCACGGGTTGATGACTAGTTGCATTAACCGGAAACATAATACATGTGTGAATACATAGACAAACTGAGTGTCACTAGTATATGCCTCTACTTGACTAGCTCATTGGATCAAAGATGGTTAAGTTTCCTAGCCAAAGACATGAGTTGTAATTTGATCAACGGGGTCACATCATTAGATAATGATTTGATTGACATGACCCATTCCATTTGCTTAGCACTTGATCGTTTAGTACGTTGCTATTGCTTTCTTCATGACTTATACATGTTCCTATGACTATGAGATTATGCAACTCCCGAATACTAGAGGAACACTTTGTGTGCTACCAAACGTCACAACGTAACTGGGTGATTATAAAGGTGCTCTACAGGTGTCTCTGAAGGTACTTGTTGAGTTGGCATAGATCGAGATTAGGATTTGTCACTCCGATTGTCGGAGAGGTATCTCTGGGCCCTCTCGGTAAAGCACATCACTATAAGCCTTGCAAGCAATGTAAGTAATGAGTTAGTTGCGGGATGATGCATTATGGAACGAGTAAAGAGACTTGTCGGTAACGAGATTGAACTAGGTATTGAGATACCGACGATCGAATCTCAGGCAAGTAACATACCGATGACAAGGGGTACAACATATGTTGTTATGCGGTTTGACCGATAAATATCTTCGTAGAATATGTGGGAGCCAATATGAGCATCCAGGTTCCGCTATTGGTTATTGTTCGGAGACGTGTCTCGTTCATGTCTACATAGTTCTCGAACCCGTAGGGTTCGCACGCTTAAAGTTCTGTGACGATTGGTATTATAATTTTTTTATGTTTTGTTGTACCGAAGTTAGTTTGGAGTCTCGGATATGATCACGGACATGACGAGGAGTCTCGAAATGGTCGAGATGTAAATATCGATATATTGGACGACTATGTTTGGACACTGGAAGGGTTCCGGGAGGTTTCGGGCATATACCGGAGTACCGGGAGGTTACCGGAACCCCCCGAGGAGTTTATTAGGCCTCATGTGCCCTAGTGGGAGAAGAGGAGGGGCGGCCAGGGCAGCCGCACTCCCCCTCCCCCTCTAGTCTTAATTGGACAAGGAGGGGGGCGGCGCCCCCCTTTTTTCCTTCTCTTCCTCTCTCCCTTCCTTCCCTTCTCCTACTCCTACTTGGAACTGGGGAGTCCTACTCCCGGTGGGAGTAGGACTCCTCATGGGGCGCGCCTAGGGAGGCCGACCTTCCTCCACTCCTTTATATACGGGGAGGGGGGCACCCCTTGGAGACACAACAATTGATATGTTGATCTCTTAGCCGTGTGCGGTGCCCCCGTCCACCATAATCCACCTCGATAATTAATATCGTAGGGGTGCTTAGGCGAAGCCCTGCGTCGGCAGCATCATCATCACCGTCATCACACCGTCATGCTGACGAAACTCTCCGGTGAAGCTCTACTGGATCGTGAGCTCGCGGGACGTCATCGAGTTGAACATGTGCTGAACTCGGAGGTGTTGTACGTTCGGTACTTGGATCGGTCAGATCATGAAGACGTTCGACTACATCAACCGTGCTGTTCTAACGCTTCCGCTTTTGGTCTACGAGGGAACATGGACATACTCTCCCCTCTCGTTGCTATGCATCACGATGGTCTTGCGTTTGTGTAGGAATTTTTTTGAAATTACTTCATTCCCCAACAGGATTGTCCCATAGAAGAACCTTCTCCTCGAGGACGCATGGAAGACCAACAAGCATGGCCTTTTCCCAAGCCCGTTTAAGCACCGAGTCTTGCGGCGGTGAGGACGTCGGAGCGGTGTGCGATTTCTCCCAGAGGATCATTGTCCAAGGTCTCCCAGCCCCGACGAGGAGGAGAACCGCCTGGCGAATCCATGGGAGCAGCGACGAACTGACTTCTCTTCGGGGGGAGGGGAACTGGCGAGGAGGAGATAAGAGCGTAGTAACCGCTGGGCCTCGTCCCTTCCAACTGTACCTCCTCAATCTTTCCTTAGCGAAGGGGTGAGGCTATTATTTACTACGTACTCGTACTGTAGCAGTACTAGTACTACTTTATGAACTAGTAGTCTATGTAGTAGTGTACTTCTAGTATAGTGCACCAGTTTTGAACTCTTGAATCTCAGGGCCAAGGAGCTACAGTTGGAAGTGGAGGGTAGTACTGTTCTCCAGAACCATCGATGTACTATCAATGCAGGGAAAGTACACCGCATAGTGGGTACTCTCGGTGCTCTATTCAAGCGCATAGCTGGCCTACTCAGCCGCTCCTCTCACGCACACACTAACAGCCTGTTTATCAGCGACAGTTACTGCGGGGGTAGAACATTTGAGTTATTTGATACAGCGAGACTAGGCTTTTCGCTTTCATTTGTGGAGGTGTAATGGATGTCGTCCAACTTTGTTAGTAGTTTTTCTTTATGAATGAGATGAGGCAAAGCTTTTGCCTCCATTTAAAAAAACACGTCAAGAGGAATTTCTTTTATAGAGCCAATAATGGAGTGAAGTCCATGCGTGCAACGCCACAAGCTACAGAGTAGTACAGTAGTAGTAGCACTTTACGTACAGAGCCATATTGCACAGTTCCCAATGCCGCGCCAGGCTGTTCCAGCTCCTCGGGCTTAATTGGGAGGCGCTAGTTTAAATATGCTACTAGCTGACGAGGAAGCTGCAAGCGAGGTGCGGCTAGGGCGAGCACGCGAGCCACGAGATGATGGAAGGAAATCCCATTCACGTGGCTAGGCTATCTAGTGCACCCAGATTGTGGTGCGGCACGTCCGTTTGACTTCAAAACTCAAACTACCCGTGTACAATATTGGCTCGCATCGAAGTTACTATTAAAAAAAGGCCGCCATGCGTTGGCCGGGATAGAACCCACAGAACGAGGTATACACTCCCGCGGCCACTATTAGTAATCGTTGGAGTACAACGCAACCGAGAATCTCCTTTTATCGCTAGTAGTACATTATTCCTTACAAGAAACCAGTAATAATGCCAAGAAACCACTAATAATGCCAAGAAACTACTACCACTTGCATACGTGGCAGACTTAAGATAAGACTACCTTATCAAACATTGTACATGCCCTTACCAACCAGCCCTACCAAGAAATAATTACTCTAAAAGTGCCATTATAGGCATGTTTCAACCCATGTAGCCCCTTAAGTCAACGCCTTCTATTCGACCGGCAAGTTTGGTGTTATGACTTGTGGGACCTACATGTCAGTCTGCACAAAAATCCTCGAGTGACCTCCTACCTCTGGCCCGTCCACCTGGCCATCCTCGGCCATGGGACGCAACTACCGCCGCAGGTAGAAGGCGAGGTCAAAACCGCCGGCGGTGCGGTTCCCATCTTCCGGCAGCCCAGGTGCCAGCTCCGTCCGGTGCTCGCGGACGCTAGCTAGCCAAGATAGCTCCGTCCAACTGCTTGTCTGCTAGATTTGCTAACTAGATTGGCACAGCAGCGCGGCGGCTTGCTCGCGGGCGCCGCACTAAGGCCGGCCATCTGGCTCGAGCGAAGGCCAGTGCGGCGGCTTGCTCGCTCGTGAGTCACGCTCGGGCCAGCTTGCCAACCCGTGCGGAGGCCAGCGCGGCGTCCGGCCCGTCCGGCGGAGCGGCGGCCAACTCGCTCATCACTTGCCAACTCGCTCAAAATGTGTTGGTTTAAGCTGCCTCGTCAGCACGGACGTGTGGGCCAATCCTGTCATAAATGGGTTTAAACGAGCCTAATCAGCACTAGGTAGTAGTTTTTGGCGCAGATTAAGAAATTTTGGGTATGTTTTTGCTATTTTTTGTACAATAGTTTCTTCCTAGGGTTGGTCGAAAGTGGTAGTTTTTTGTTAAATACTCTACATATTGTATGTAGGAGTGAAAGTTAAGCTTTGGAAGCCAATAAGCAAGGCTAGTTACATAGTGCATATGTGTATGTGATTGAAAGTAAATATCAACCATGAGTGACTAATATCTTGATGGAAAACTCGAAACTATGGAAATACTAGCTTTTTTTGCATGGTTGGAAATACTAGCAATGTTCACGTGCGTTGCAACAGATCATAATTAGAATAATACTTATTCACAAACTTGATACAAAACACTCTAATTTTGATATACATATATCACTAGAGATATATTATGTTTCAATCAGAATATATTCCTTGGGCTATTTTGGTGAGGTGAGGAAGGGATGTGGTTGGTTTTAAGATACTAATTATGGGTTTTTCTGCAAATTGGTAGAGAAGTGGGATGTTGGTGAGAAAGGGCAACAACTTACCTCATAGTCGGTGTAGATCTGATGGTCAAAAATGATGGATGGTAGAGACACCATCATCACCAACTTAGTCTTCTGTAGGAGTACTAACAAGATGTCCGTGCATTGCACGGAACATCAAGATGCATTTTTTTTATAAAACACTTGTTGTGATTGACCCATGCGGGAGTAATCCCATGTGTAAAAACTAATGATATCCCGAGAAATAGGAGATAAGGTGAAGAGGAGTGGGGCGTGGTGGTGATTGGTGGTCGGACTGAGCGGAAGCATGGGGATGGACGACGCCGGCAGCGGCTGCCATGCCAGTTTGTTCCAAAGGCTTACTTTTTCAATTTCTCAACAATGAGGTTGTTGGAGATATGGATGAACGAGGGAAGGCCTTGTCTACAAGTGTGGAGAAAGGTGCGGGTATCTTTTAGTTTAATTTCCATCCATCAGATATAGATCGGACGGTCTATATTGTAAGATGGCACGCGTACCATCATCACCAACTCGGTTTTTTATAAGAGAAGAAATATAAGTATGGAGATACAAACGTATTATCGATACTTGTTTCCGTAAACTAGGATCTACATTCTATTCAACGCCTCAGCATGTGGGGCCTTAGCACAATGACTTCTCGACTATGTAAAACAAAGGTTTTCCCGTCGCCGATAAGGAGGGGGTGACGGCGGCGCGTTTTCGGCTTTCTCTAGTCCTAGTAGTCATACTTTTTGGTCTACGCACATGTAGATTTATTCTTTTTCACGTCTCGTGTTCGCCGTACTGCCAGGACTGTTGACGAATAGACGGTAAGTTATTCACGGGGAAACCCTTGTTGGGCGTCTTTGCGAGAGAGAGAGAGAGCGAGAGAGACAGTGTGTGTGTGTGTGTGATATGTCTAGAGACTGAGGCAATGATAAGAGATTCTTTGTGTCTATTTGTGTGGAGGATAGAGGGAGACATGTACATGGGGCGTTGTGTTGTGTAACGTGGAGACACATAGACATAATCAAAGAGTGAGTGTGTGAGATACACATGCGTACATGGGGAGAGATGAGGATCCAGATAAATGGGTGTTTGTGCGTGTCTGTTTGTGTTTGTGTGCGCGTCTGTGTGTGAGAGGGAGTGTGTGTATGTGGAGTAGAGAGACCACTAATTAATGATGTAAACCTAGTATAAGGGAAGGGGAATGGTGTGACATGTGTGTCAGAGAGAGACAAAGGCATGTGTAGTAGAGGGATAGCATGGGTGGGCGGGGAGCAAACTATTTGGACGAGACTTCGAGTGTGTGTGGGAGAGGGGTGAGAGAGAGAGAGAGAGAGAGCGACGAAGAGATAGAGGAAGAGAGGGGGGAGAGGGGTCGTTTGTGTCCATAAATGGCGTATAGATAGGGAGACAATGTTGATGTTGTTCGAAATTGGCCTATGTACGAAGACGCAAGGGAAGCGAGTCATCGTGTGTGTGATAGGGACTTCATGTGAGATATAGAATAGACAGTGTAGAGAACAACGTGCAAGATTGAGAATGATGATACTAGGGAGCTATGGAAAGAGTCACGACATATATGTATAAAGGGAAGGAGCTGGGGCAGGTCCGCATGTGGGAGAGATAGAAAGGGGAGAGTGGTGCACAAGGAGAGAAATGTGCTTGTTTGCAGTGGGGGCGGCGTGTGAGGTGATTGTGCGAGAACCACATAACTAGGGAGACAGACGTTTGGGGGCAACGTTTTGTGTGTATGGGAAACATACTCTCTACATAGTGCTTGTGCTTGGAAAATAGAGATGCCAGGAGACCTAGAGAGTGGGGGAAGAGATGTGTGCATGCTCGAGAGACAAAGTGATAGAGACCTATATTGGGGTCCGTACTTTCGAAGAGAGGGCGGTGTTAATGTGCTCGTGTGTTCGTGTCTGGGGGAGAGAACGACTTGTGTGTGGGGGGTGCGAGGGGGGGTTGGCTTCAGATAAAGAGTGAGGTGTCTATATTTGACGGACTTTAGCGTAATTGAGATATATATGGTCAATAGTGTGTGCACTCATGGTAGATCAATTTGTTTCACAGTTTGGACTATGAGATAATGATACTTTTGAACATGCGTGATATACCTTGATGTACCAGAATTACAAACCTAAGATTGGAATTTTGGAATTCGACTCCATCATTAGCTTTTGTAATTCATTTAAACGGAGGTACATTTTAAGCCGGGATTTCGTGATTTCAAGTTCATATATCAAACCTCGAGATATACACATACGGGCATATTCAAACTTTATAATCATCGACTTTATTCATACACATACACATTTTTGCTTTCGTCATCATATTTAGGATAAACACATTTGGAATTTCATTTGAATTGGACCATATGATGGTATTTTCTTGTACTAGCTCAGTGATCCATATTTGAATTGAATGGACAATCTATGTTTCGAGTTGGAGACATTGATTTTCAAAACTTGCACTTTTTTTGTGCAAAACAAATAAATTCTCGACCATTATATCATAGTCGGCCTTACAAGAGCAGAACACTTATAATTTCAGGCGCCAAAATCTTTCAAACTTCCCGCTCACATCGAAATATCTCGCGCCCGAAAGTTTAGCCTTGCGAAATTCCTGTTTTACCCCTGCCACATGAACGGAAAAGGGCTGCTTTGGTAACTCCATTGTTTTCCCTTCTTTGCCCCTAACATTCTTCCCCAAAGCCCCTCCCCTTCCCCTCCCCGACCCCCCCCCCCAACCGCGGCAAGCCGCCGAATCTAGTCCTCCGCCACAGCGGTGGACCTCACACCCCACCGGATCTATCTTCCGCACCTTGGAACCCCAACTGGCAACTCACAACTTCACAGGAGCTGCTTCAGCAACTGGCTTGTCCGCCGCTCCAGATATCCTTGACCGCCATCATGGTCCACTACACCAAATCTGCTTAATCGGCGCCCTCGTCCACCACAGTGTAGGCCGTTCACTGACTCCCTCGTCCGCCCCATCACCGGCCATTCATACAAGCCCTCGTCCGCCGCAACAGATCCGCCTCACCGAAAGCACTGTACACCGCGCCCGTCGAAGCCTTCGTCCACTGCACCGGACCCGCTCCACGGACACCATATTCAACTCCACCGGCCCTGCTTTACTGATGCCGCAGCCTCATCAGGTTATTCCGATTTGTACTACTTAGGTTTTTCTCTTCTTGATCGTGCAACTTTTCGCTTACCATAGATGAGCTTTCTTGCATGTCGACATGCGCCGCAACCAAAGCACCGGAGCCGCTTGAGCGACGGCTACAGCCAGCCCAAACTCAACCGCAACACGAACACCATCGACGATCCTTAGCTATCAAGTATGACAACGATACCCATACGCAGTCGAGAATCAGGTACTATTATCCAACAGCCGGCGCCTATGTTCACTTTCTTAGCATAACCACCGCACCTTTGAATTTCTTTAGGACATCATTCAATTTTTCAGGAGACGCGTTATTCTGCTCGCACCTGTAGGGCCATACTTCTGGTAGTGAACATGTTACATGTGCTAAATTCACTACAAAAAAATACACTTCCGTGATGATACGTGTTTGTCACAGTAGGTCGCGTTTTCTGTCATGCATGTACATCCATGACGATTTTATGACAGAATCAAGATAGTCATACCAGTGCTGTCATAGAAGTGTTCCATGACATTACCAAAATTATCATCACGGAAGTGTCCACTTCCATGACGATAAATAGCGCGTCACAGAACTGCTTTCATCAAGGGTGACCGACACGTGGCATCCACCGTAACGGAACGCCGTTAAGCTATCGGGTCGGGTTTTGGATCTGATAACCCGTTAACAGCCCCGACCAATGGGGATTTTCCACGTGTAAAATCATCACTAGCTGGAGGAAACACGTGTCGGCTCATCGCTGGGACAAATGTCATCCACTCATTGGACAGAAGGCGCCTATGATACGTCAAAACATGGCGGGCCGGCCCATGGAAAGCCTGTTAACGGCCTGTTCGCATATAGCCCATTTACAACCCGCTAACCCAAGGCCCGTTCGCCCTATTGAATTAGGCCCGATGGCGTCATCTGGGCCATCAATATGATTCAGCCCATTTTCACTTCTGGCCCATGTATGGCCCATGACGTCTTTCGGCCCATATGAGGCCCTGTGTAACTCTTGGCCTATTAACGGCCCGTTGTGAAACTGGCCCGTAATGAACAGTGTATCACTTTACACACATTAACGGCCCATGTGTGAAACTGACCCGTAAAGAACAGTGTATCACTTTATACCCATTAATGGCCCGTTATTCCGTTGGGCCGTTTCCAGCCCATGTTATCTTTCGGCCTTCTCAGAGCCCATTTATTCTTGGGCTCATTTCCATCATTCGTTTACTTACGCCCGGTTACTGTCATTTTCTGCTTGTGAGCCAAATTCAGCCCGTGGTTACAGTCGGCCCATTTGTAGTCTGTTAATACGTTGGGCTGTTTTCATAGCGTCATCAAATACGGCCTATTAACGATTGCCCGTTATGGTCGGCCCATGAACGGACGATTCCAACTCTAGCCCGTTTACGGCCAGAATGCGGTCTGTTTGGCCCATGTTTGTGTCGATCATACTGCCCGTATAAGGCCCATTGATGATCTGCCCGTAGAAGGCCCATTGTTTCTCTGACCCGTAGAAGGCCCATTGTTTCTCGACCCTAGAAGGCCCTTGTTTCACGCCCGTAGAAGGCCCATTGTTTATCTGCCCGTAGGAGGCCCAAAGTGTCACTCTGATAAATATTAGCCCATGGTTATTGTGGCCTAGTTTTAAAAAATAGGTTATTGCAGCCACTAGCAAACCGCAGAAAAAGAACTGCACTGACTACAAGAAAACAAATAAATAAGACAACAAGGAAATAAATAAGCAAGCAACTTACACTAGGCTATCATGGCTATTACACATATTACATCCACTGGGCATCAAAGTTCGCCACCAGTGCAAATATAGGGAACACAGGAGCATATAAACGCCGCAGTAAAACAAGTCCAGAACTGTGACCACTTCAGAAGAGCTCAAGAAACAATATCCTGTGTACCCATAATGCTGGCAAGATGCTTAGCAAGCTTATTAACTTTCTCTTGTTTGGCGCTTAAGTCCTCCAGCGCTTGTTGTTGCAACAGAAAGTATGCATCTGAATTCTGCAGGGACTTCCTCAGTCCTTCGGCTTCCTGTCGCGTAACATCTGATTGATGTCTTTCAACTTGAAGTTGAGACTCAAGAAGCCGAACTGATTCAGCAACGAGTTGAAGAGTGGTGCCCGAAGTGGTAGCCGATAACTCGAACACTACATCAAGACAGGACTTTGGGGTTGTCTCAGTGTCTTCAATATAGTTTTTATCAGCTTTCTTGGAGACCAACATGGATGTCTCACTATCTTGAACCTTATCTATATTATTTCCTTTACCATTGCATAACAGGGTACTCTTCTCCAATATTTTATCCGCGTTCTAAAAGAGAAACAAACAAACACATCTCAGGTTTACAATGTAGTATATGAAACTCATTTTGGTAAACCAGTTCAGTAGTAAGGTGGACAGGATAACAGCATGAAACAAACATATATCTATGTAGTATGGTCACTGTATGGTCTATATCATTCTAGTTTATGTTGCCAAATCAAGATAGATACAGTTCGAATCATATCTATTTAAGACAAAGCAGCATAGACAGAATATAAGTGTGGGAAACTACACAGCAATAACAACATTTGTAATGTGCATGGCATGAGAACATAACTGTTTATTCAATTGAAACTGAAATCAACATAGAGCAAGTTACAACAGCAAATAGCCAAACACGTTGAAGAAATGGGTTTGAAACATACCCGTTGTGCCATTGGAGTTTCAATTGCATCCTTCAAATTTGAAATTAGTTGGTATCAGTAAATGCAGTGATGCAAGAGCAAAGTAGTATGAACCATAGCTACGGAACCTGACCTAAGAACAATTCTTCTTCTGCTTTAAGCGTTGACTTCGGGTTTGGAGTGGTGGTCCTCGTGATTTGGGCACTGCAGTTGCCTTACTAACTGCTCGTGTTTGGGTGCTCTGTGGTGGAGAAGGTGTTGTGTCAACAGGAACTGGGTGTCTATCTGCTGGGGTTGGGGTTAGAAGGGGTGTAGCAGGTTCTCTGTCCAACTGGGTAGGGGTACAATCTGCATGAGTGTGGGTTATGTGTGGTGGGGCTGGTTCTTAGGCAAGCACAACCGTGGTTCTATCTGCATCGACATGTAGCACGATCTTTTCTGAAGACAGTGTTTTTACTCCCACAGATACTGCCGTCACTCCCTCCAATTGAAATGGATTTTAAACAAGAAAAGTAATTGAATGTACAGACATTGTAAGATAGACAGGTGCAATGGATAGTAGGGAAGAAAACAGGGCATGAAATAATTCACATTTATGTTGTCTAAGCAAACAGAATAGCAGGACATAATTTCACATATACGATGGCTAATTAAACAGGATAGCATGACACAATTGCACATGTACGATGGCTAACTAAACAGGATAGAATGACATACTTCAAAATATGATGACTATGTAAATAGGATGACATGATATAACTATACGATGTGTCTATTAAAGTGGTGGCATGCAATAAATCACAAACATGCCATCGATGGAAACATGATGGCATGATATAATTCACGGATAGAATGACATAATTTAAAATATGATGACTATGTAAACAGGATGAGATGATATAACTATATTATGTCTTTAGAAAATGGGTTGGCATGCCATAATTTAGATACATGCTGTCTATGTAAACATCATGGCATGACATAATTCAAATATATGATTTATATACTAAGGAAGTGAGCAGAGGGCAATCGCACATATGATGTGTCAACTAAGGAGATGGCATTCAATATTGTGTATATGATGTAAAAACTAAGCATTGCAATACAACATATGCATTATATGAGTAATATAACCCTGCCAAGTTTGAGAAGACACCTCAGGGGGATAATAGGACTAGTCATCTGCCTCTGAATCCTCCTCTGAAGAGTTATCTATAACCAGCAAGATATCTGCTTCAGCAGGTAGCATTGTCTGCTCTGAAGACCTTGTTTTCACTCCAGATTTCTCCATCACCAATTCAAATGGCTGATGCACAGGAAGAGCAGTTGAATATACAAACATTGTCGATAAAAGCAATGAGAAATACCAAAAAAGGACGGCATGATATAATTCACATTATGATGCTTGCCTAAACATCATGGCATTGCATAATTCACATACATAATGCCTTGCAACAAGATAACATTGCACCACATATATAATGTCTTCCAACAAGATGGCATTGCATAATTCACATATATGGTAATTAGACACTAAACATGTGGCATTCACACAAAGCATGTCTAAACTAAGCAAATTATGTAGCAATGCAAGATACCATACACACAATATGAGCAACATAACCCTGCCAAGTTAGGGCATGCACCTCGGGGAATATGACTGGTCATCTGTCTTTGAATCCTCCTCGAGGAGCTATCGGTAACCAACAAGACATGCGCTTCGAGATAGCATTATGCGCTCTGAAGACCTTGTTTCCACTCCAGATTTTTCCATGACCGTGCGAATGGCTGGTGCACAGGAAGAGTAATTGAATGTACTAAAACTGTTGACAAATTTAACACGTAATAAAAAAATGATGGCATGCTATAATTCACATATAAGATGACTGGCTAACCAGGGTGGCATTGGAAAATTCACATATATGATGCCTGGCTAGACAAGATGGCATTGCATGATTCACATATACGATAAAGAAACTAAACATATGGCATTGACACAAAGCATGTCTAAACTAAGCAGATGACATCTTTAATGTACACAATAGGCAATGCAAGGCACCATATGCATGATATTACGAACATCAGCATGCCAAGTTAGAGCGAAGACCTCATGGGGTAAATAGGAGTGGTCTTCTCCTACGAATCCCCTCGAGCAGTTATCTTCCTCTTGATTACGATCCGAAATGGGTGGAGGGGGGCTGCATTTGCGCCCACCATGGAACGACGTATGCATGAAATTTTATTGCCACGCAAGGCTGGTCTCTTTTGCTCTACATGATCAGTTCCATTGTGTACAATAACTGGCATGCATAGGAATAAAACATAGTGAGATTATGTAAGGAGTGCATGCACAAATCCAGAGTGATGGTAGCAAACTGTGGATAGACCCAAAACCAATGATAGCAGGCATATAATAGCTATAGTTAAAAAATATAGATAATGGCTCCTTTAATGTTTGTTTGTACCCAACATGAAACTCATAGTAGACACCAGAGATTAACCAAATAGTAGACAGATAGTACTAATTGCTGCCCCAATATGTACCCCACAACCATTTAAAAACTCAAGTTTCAGCATTAGTTTGGACCTCACTCGGAGTCTAATAGGTGAACACGACGATAATGTAGCATGTCATCATATTAAGCGACGCATAACGTAAGCAGACACGGAAGAGTGCGACCTCTCTTGCGGACCCGTGTAGTGCTCAAGGTCATCTGCTCAGTTGATGATGGTATTGCAGTTGTCGTGGCTGCCGGGGGCGGGGAAGAAGATCTGAGGCGGCGAAAGACAGTCTGGGGAGCGGATCGCTGCTGTGGTGAACCCTTCCATTGTTGGAGCAGCTGAGCTGGGGTGGAACACAGCGCCGCAGGAGCAGGACAAACCACACAAGGTTTTCTTTGACACATATATGTAATAGAAGTAATTGAGTAAAGGCTTGTTTGAATTTGAGGATTCTAACAATGCAGGGATAGGAAATAGATAGGAATAGGATAGGAATGCAGCTGCAAAACAAAGAATTTAAAAACACAGGATTTCTGCCAATCTGGGTGTTTGATTCACAACAATTGGAAGAACACAGGATGCAAAAAAGCATGGTGAGATTAAGTCAAACCACAAGAAAATGTACTGTTATAATGCTATTATGCTACTATCTCTTAGTCTTGTGCTTGACGAATAGGAATATGAAAAGGAGGAGAGGTGGAAATTAGAATTCCTACGGTTTTTCTTTCAAGGAGACACTAAAGGAACAAATCCTAAAGTTTTCCTTTGCACCAAATTCATGAAAAGTAGTACCATAGGAAACTTTCCAATTCCGATGTTTTTCATTCACTTTTCCTTTCAAGCACTGGCGATTCTAGTAGGCAGGCTTGAGCAAGGAAAATCCTACACTAAAAAAATGTTTTTGTGCTACTTCTATTACTTTGGACCTAGGCCACTGCCATACTACTAGCTCAACTCCCAGGACCATCGACAAATGCACAGCTCAAACGCGTAGAAATAAATAATGATGGTGTTCAAGAGAGTCCATCACGGATAGCTAAGTTACCTGGTACCTCTACCACTTGTCATATAGTAGGATAAAATAATCGTATTTCCTGTTACTACGAGTGCTCAGTGGACAATATATATAACATGTAGAGTAAAAAAGAGATGCAACAAGTGTACAACCTCTCTGGCGAAGCCATGTCGATCTCAGCGTGATCGGGTTCGCCACTGAGGATGCTCTAGCTGAGTTGGCTGTCGGAGGAGGGGAAGAAGATCTTAGGCGTCTAGAGATGGAGCCCGAAGTACTGCTCCGCTATGATGGAGGGTTTCGTCGTTGGAGCAGCTCCGGTGAGTTGTACCACGCCGAGGCTGAAGCAGGACAAGAGAGACAACGAACAACGTTAACCTGAGTGGAATTCTAATAGCATCTCCAATACATGACGTAAAATACATAACCACAAAGTGCTAGATGTAAAATACATCAGCCGCTCATCTCTGAACTTAACTGTCGAAACTGAATTTAACTGTCGAAACTGAACTTAACTGTCGAAACTGAACTTAATTGTCGAACCTGAATTTTGCTGTCGAAACTGAACGCACTAGCAAGGTGAGGCTACATGTCGGTCGACTGACTTTTTCATCTCTGGTCAGTCAATTTTGTAGCCGTTGGATATGAAATCAAGGGCCTGTGGTTCATCTTCAACTTCCACCCCCTGAGCCGCCAGCCACCATCGGCCAAACAGCAGCCCCTCGCCGCCCCGCCCGCCCCGAAAACACTCCCCACCGCCGGTCCGCCGCCGCCCCGGCCATCCCTCTAGGCCCCCCGTGCCGAGCTTTTTCTCCTGCGATCCCCACGCCGCCGTCGGCGACCACCGCCCCCATCCTGAACCGTAAGATAGATAGTGGGGTACTTCTCCGGTGAGCCACCCTCCCCGCTGTGGCTGGTTCTTCCTTCACCTAGGTGAGCCCCCCCCCCCCCCCACCTCATCCCTTGAAAATCGACTGACCCAAAAGTCGATTCAGTCGACTGAAGTGTAGCTAAATTGGAGCTCCATCGCAAGCAAGAGCAAGAGCGAGAGCAGCAGCGTGAGCAAGAGCAATAGCAAGAGCAGACCAGGAGGGGGACCGAGAGCAAGAGAAGAGCAGCAGCGCAAGCGAGAGCTAAAGCAGCAGCAGCTCCTGCAGATGTGGACGTCGCCGCCGAGGGAGCGACGTCGTGGAGGAAGTGGCTGGCGACGCCGCCGTGGATGGAGCCACGTCGTGTCGGCTCTGGACCGAGCGCCGGCAGCACCGTGAGATCGAATCAAGAAGAAAATGCGGCGATTAGTGTACAACCTCTTTGGTGGCGCCGATTAGGCTGCAGCTTCATCCGAGGAAACGGTGATTATGATGCTCTTCCGGTGGTGCAGGTGAAGACGACGGTGTGGGAATGGAGGTGGCGCGAAAGACGAGGGGAACATCGGGGCAGATCCTCGGAGGTGGAGGACGGGGTGGCTGAACCGGCGGGACGATGAGATCAACGACGGATCCTCATCCGGTACGGTGGATGAGGGACGTCGAGGTGTTTCTGTGTACGACGTCGTCGGGGAAGAGGCTCCGGCTGGGTGGCGGATGGAGCAGGGTGTGGGGTTTCGTCGTGGGTTTTCACGGCCTCGGTGTACGAATGGGTGGGCGAATGGGATGGCAGTGGGGAACCATGGCTTAGAGACGCGCTTGTCCGAAATGTGGGGTAAGTTCGAAAGTACCCCACCGATTTGAGCAGTTCTTTCGGTTCAGGGTACCACGGGCATTTCGCGTGTCGGGATTTCACAGGAGGTGGGAGTTTTGCGGCGTTGTAATTTCGAATAGCAAGGCGCGGGTTGAGATGGAGGAGTTGTCCGAACTGTGAGACAAAGATATATCTTAAATATTTCGGGCTAGCAAGGCGTGGGTTGAAGAGGCGGGAGTTTTGCAGCACGATAGACAAAGATGCTAGCTTGAAATTTCCGCATAACAAGGCGGCTTGAAATTTCGGAAGAACAAGCTTAATGTGTACCCAAAAAAAGACAATTTGCACCTCAACACGCACAACACACACACAAACACCATTTAGACTAGAGTAAGGTACACGTGCATTGCACGCATGAGATTTGGCAACCAAATTATGAATAAATACCCCATTATAGCATACGAGCTTTGAGTCATATTTGCATGATGTAGATGTTTTTTTAATTCTTATAGTTCATTTCATTCAAAATCATCTAGTTTTTATAAGAAAGCTAATCTATTTTAAGATTCATGGAATTGTGCGTTGTAAGACATAAAGTAAAAACAAATAATGGCAAATCATGTAGAAAAACATTTGGGCAATTCTGATACGGAAGATTCTAGAACAAATAAGAAGTGCTTGTGTTTTGATGTTTGTGCATTATGCTTATGTTCAACCATGGAGTCTTCTAGATTATACATGTGGCGAAATCTGGTGGAATCTAGATGATATCCAACGGCCATCCAACGAGTATCTTTCAAAGTTAAAGTTACCCGCACATAATATAAAAAAATATAATATATATAATATATATATATAGGGGTATAGATATAGATATGTGATGCGAAGGCCGCCCATCATCTCCAATTAGAATAGTGTGTCCATGCACAGATGCGACGTGGCCAAATGATGTCTACCATCGGTATCTCAAATTCAAATCAGTCTGACCTTGTTCAATGTGTATACATTACAACGTGCTCGTTTCCAAACCACACAGCGCAGATCTCCGTTATATTCATGCATGCATGTCTTTCAAACATCAGGATCTCTTATTCAAATATTTGAATTCAACTTTACATTGATTATGACCTCACCAATTCTTTTACACCCACACAGTAGTCTTCTCTTTATAATTGTACCACTAACTTTCTCTCGTGCATGCATGCACACACACTACCAGTCGGCATTATCCATCGCACGCATGCAATCTTTTTCTTCAGGTCGGTCTCCCATGAAGGCACACACCCACACACATCCCCCTCTCCATCATATCGGGCATTCTTTATCTCTCACGCGTGCATGCGCAACGATCGATGTTCCTCTATGTATGTGTGTATATAGCTAGGTCTTTCATAGTTTTCCACACTAACCGATCAATCGATATATCCAGTGAGGTCTCGCCCTCTTTCCCACGTCCACATCAATCAATCTATACCTCTCTATATAGGATTAACATATATAGCTAATACACCCACATTAATTATATATCCAACGCCCACCTTTCATCATCCATGCCTTCCGCTTCATCTCTCATACGGGTGCACAATGGCGAAGACAGGAGGCAGTAAGGGCCGTGCCCCCCCTAACATCACTATATATCGAGGCTAATATGAATGTGATCATTAAACAATTGCTGCTAAAAATGGTTTAAGTTCAAGAATTGACCCTCCTCATAAAGGATTAGCAATGCTTGGCCCATAGCTCATTTATTTTGCATGGCTCCGCCACTGCGTGCAACAGCGCACGTGTTCGCCCCCTTTCTCTAAATATCGATCTCGCACTTGTGCATTCCTTCATAGTCTCCCTCCACTCGGCCCCTCGCACCATCTTCTAGCCCCCCACCGAATTTTACCACATGTACAATCTAGCAGACTCCATGGTTGAACATAAGCATAATGCACAAACCTCAAAACAACACTGGTTCTCTTTTGCTCTAGAATCTTTCGTATCATAACTGCCCAAACTTTTTTTCTAGTTGAATTGTCATTATTTGTTTTTACTTTATGCTTTACAATGCACAATTCCATGAATCATAAAATAGATTAAGGGCTTCTTTGATTCAAAGGATTCTCAAAGGAATTTTGGAGGATTCTAATCATTAGGAATTTTTCTTATCTTGGTTGTTTGATTCGTAGGATTGTAAACCATAGGAATTTTTCTATATGATTCATTTGCACTAGATTTCATAGGAAACATCCCATCCACTCAAACGTCATTGAAAGAATTCTGCGTTTTTTCTGTGCACAATCAAACACTCGTACAATTCTGTAGGATTCAAGACGACATTCCACTATAATCCCATGTTTTTCCTATTCCCGCGTTCTTAGCTTTTTTATAAAAACTAATTGATTTTGAATGAGATGAACTATAGGAATTAAACGAAGGGCTACATCAGGCATATATGACTCAGAGCTTACATGCTATAGTGTGGTATTTATTCATAATTTGGTTGCAAAATCGGATGCGTGCAATGCACGTGTACCTTACTAGTACTTCGAGTATGTGCAAAACACGTAAATTAGAATACCAATGGCACGCTAGACAGTGTCTCTCTTATAGTTCATGAAGCCATGTGGCACATGTGGAGGCGTTGTCGCGACCTCCTTGCGTGGATTGATCACAGTGACGTGTTGCTGGTTCCAGAAGAATCTACTCGTCCTCCCTGAGTGTCGCGACCGGTTTTCTGGGTATTAATTTCCAGAAAATGGCCCTTGTGCTCACCAGCCCCAGGATTACTGTTAGCTGATGAGGCACCAACTTGATACAGAAATTCCAAGCAAAACACAAAATATGTAGTACAAGACCATTCTGGTCTGTGAGTACAACAAATGGTTTCTAGTGGTTCATGGCGGAAGCGGTTTGTGGATCATCAGCGTCTATGGGACTCCATTTACCACAGGAACAGCTGACCAGGTTAACTCCTATCTTCACGAGGCTGTATCACCATTGCTTAGGTTCCGGGGCTGTCATCATGGTCGCTCCTTTCCACGCAAGAAATATGGCCAAGAAAATAGCCAGGGACAAACCAGTGAGTACTTTGAATGTACTCGCAAACATTATGAACACAGGTATAATATAACAATGATGATAATATTATGAAATATCTTATGATCATAACGCCAGTCACAAAAATAAAATCTCTGATGCATGCAAGCAGGTTATTAATATGTGACAATGAATATGCAATGACAGAGTAGGAATAAAATGCACCATTCGGATGTCTGAAGCGACATCTCGAATTGATGGTAAATAACAATCATGCCTCAGTCGGGCGTCTGAGCGACACCACATAAAGGGCTTATAAAGAAAAATAAATAACAAGCATGCCACAGTCGGGCGTCTCAGCGACACCACATAAAGGGCTTATAAATTAAATGAATAACAAGCATGCCACAGTCGGGCGTCTCAGCGACACCACATAAAGGGCTTATAAATTAAATGAATAACAAGCATGCCACAGTCGGGCGTCTCAGCGACACCACATAAAGGGCTTATAAAGTAAATAAACAACAAGCATGCCACAGTCGGGCGTCTCAGCGACACCACGTAAAGGGCTTATAAATAATCACAGTGAATATCCAGGAGGTAGAACCATCGCAGGGATACTCGATAATTCAAATAATATAACGGGTTAGTCCATAAAAATAATAATCATAATCATCACAAGTCACAAGCCACGATCCAAGTTCTGGTTTAACAGTTTCTCCTCTGAAGACCGACACTAAGACCGACACTTGACCCATCCCAGACTGTAGTCCTACCCATGGACACGGCTATTGAATAGGTTTAATCTCTGCAGAGGTGTACTCTTTACCCACGAGTAGCAGTTCCTTCAGTCCATCGGGACTAATTCCGTCACTGACCTTTTAGTTGAAAACACACCTAACTTGCACACACCGCTTAACTTACCGTGTATGCAGAATCACCCACGGCCTTTGTCAAGCAAAACTCTAAGTGGGAGGCTACAACCTCGCGTAGCATGGGGTCAAATTTATATCGCGCGCTCTAAGGGGTGGCCTCCCCTCTCGGTCTCAACCGGAAACACCCATGCCCCCGGACCAGGTGGCCTGCCTACCGGCTACAACCGGTATCTTCCACCATGGCCTCTCTTTACGGTGTGTGCTAGAAAGGGGTTGACGACTTACTGAACCGTACCCTACTTGTTGTAGAGACAAGTGGTAGTACGAAACAAGTATGGGGGTTACAGGAACAAGACTCGATCTATGGTCGACTCATGAGGTTTAATTATTCCCTCCATGATTAGCATAACGAATATATTTCATTCAACAGACAGAATCACCACTCATCATACCCCTCATGCCATGCCGGACACACTCATCTCGACAAGGAACTAGGGACAAGCTCGGGTCTACCCAAGATGGAGACTTTCCCGTTTTCCTTCCGGTAGGCACGAAAGGCATACGGGGATGATCACTCTCACAAGCATGCCCATTTCCAACAGCAAGGAAATTTCAAATAAGCATTCATGCAAATGATCACATCACCACATAAAATAACGAGTTCTACGTATTGAGGTGGTGTCATAATCGTGTCATACAATGCATGCAAAATATTATGCCAGGGTTCAGAATGCTTCCCTTCAAGTTGTGGAGGGGTGAGGTGCTCCCTCATAACTTTTGAAAACTTTCTCCTCTCTCCACATATCCTATTTAAAATATTTTTGAATCAATATATAGTTTCAAAAACAGTACCAAGAAGTTGTCTGAATTTTTTTGAAATAAATCTTAAAATAAACTAGACTATATTTGAGAGAGGTAGGAAAAAGAATCAATCCATTCCGAGTTATATTTAAAAAGTTATGGACAGTCAAAGTTTTGGTCAAAATCTATTTTTAAAAATAAAACAGAATAAAAATAGAAAACGCTTTGAATAGGTATACGTAGAATACGTACTTTGCCCTTTAGCCTTCACTTAACCCACGTGGACCGGTGCGGTGGGTCACGGATAGTGGGCCCGCCTGGCCCACTGGTCAGGTTTGACTATTCTCTCCTCCCTCCTCTTCCTCTGCCCGGCGAGGCGAGACTCAGCGATGCTTTCGCCGTGACAGCGGCACCGTTCGGGAAACCGAGGTCATCCACGGGCTCAGGGGGTCAAGGCGGTCCTATTGATGGTCGACTTTCTGGCGGGGACGGAGGGAGTCGCCGGCGGCGAGCTTCGCGGCGGCCGGTGGCTTCGATGGCAAAGTGTATTTGGGGCTACGGTGGCTTTCTGTCGCAGCTGGGGGTCTGGGCGGCTCCGCAAGACGAAGTGGAGTCGTTTGGTGGTGTTGGGGGGCCGGGGAGGTTCAGGTTGTGACGAACGGAGCCGGGAGGCGGTGGCGGCCGAATTGGCCGGAGTCGGGGAAGACGGCCCCTCCAGGTCGATTGCGAGCTAGGGGAGCGCCAGTGGAGTGGCCTGAGGCTGCCTCGGGGATCGGAGAGGTGCGGGGCTCCTTAAATAGGCGAGTCAAGGCGGTTTCCCGCGGTGGTGGATAAAATCTCCGGTGAACCGCCTCTCTGTTGTGGCAGGGCGTCGTGGCGCCGACGAGTGCTAGCAGACGAGCGTGAGGATAAGCTTGGACTGCTCAAGGGGCAGCTGGCGCGCGGCTGTGTCTTGGGCGGCACCGACCGTGGCAGAGACACGCTGCGGACGCCGGCGTGCCGCTAAGGGGCTCTGACGGCGGTGCTGTAGGGCACCAGGGGCTGCTTGGCGTGATGCGGTGAGTAGTCGAGTGAGTGGCGCGGCTCTGCAGAGCGGCAAAACCCAGGGGCGCGACGCGGCGGCTCGGGCGCAGCACGTGCAAAATGCGCGCTCTGCTCGCGCTCCGGGTGTGCACGCACTAGTTCGACAAAATGCCAGGGCGACCAAAATTGCTAGAGAGCCAATGAAAATCCACAGGCCTAGGTTAGAGACAGTTAGAAGGCTACTAGACAACTTGGTTTGGACAAGGGAAAGTTCTAGCATAAAACATTCAACCATGCCAAATCTGTCTATGCACACAGGGTGTTTGACAAAATGCCAGCGGCATCTAGGCAGTTCTTGGAGTGGTCATAATTTCCAGATTAGTGCCTCTTTGGGTGCAAAAGAGAGTGGTAATGTCATTTGGGCAAAAGAAGAAACTTGCTAGTGCAAGTTTTGCAAATCTTCAGTTTTGGACAGAAAGGACAGGGCATGGTTGCAAGTACTAGAATTGCTCCAATGAGTCCAACCTCTTGGACTTAAGGGTTTAGCAGGAAGGACTACAAGTAGGAAAAGAAATCACAGCAACAGGAGCAAGTCAAAATATAGCTGTAGTACATTTCATCAAGTTGGACCAGAATGAAGATGAGGATGATTCACTCAATTTTTTCAAAGGACATCACTGGGTTTTTGCAAAAAGTTAATTAATATACTCCTATTGACGTCCCAAAATTTTGGTGGAAGTTTTAAAGAAATATTTAAATAGGTTGTAGTGTAAAATTGCCCACTGGACCAGATTTGAAAACTTGGTGTAGAACTCAAAATATCCAAAGATTGAAATATATTTTTGCATAAAAGTGATTTAAAAACATCACATGGCATCCCCAAATTTTGGTGGATTTTTTGAATGAATTTATAAAGGGACAATTGCATTTTTACCCCTAGTTGGTTCCTACCCACGGGTTTTGCCCTTACTTTTCGTGCTTGCTCAGTTTTGCCCTTACTTTTTCCGTCGTGGTCCCTCGAATGCCCTTTGACCGTTTGACCAAAACTTTGAAAATTCATAACTAGTTCATATGAACTCAGAAAAATGAAAATAAGATATCAAAATGTTCAGATAAACATTACCTTTATGTGCATATCATTTGCATTCAGGAAAAAAACACCCTTTAAATTATCTGAGGTAATTAATATTATTAACATTATTAAAAATAAAAAGGTATAAACAATATTTTTTTCATGAATAAAAATTACATGCAAATGTAGGTGATGTTTTATGAACATCCAGATATCTTATTTGCATTTTTCTGAGTTTGTATCATCTTGTTAAGAATGTTCTAACGACTTTGACCATTATTTGGAAACTTCCTAACAAGTTGATACGAACTCAGAAAAATGCAAATAAGATATTGGGATGTTCAGAAAACATCACCTACAGTTGCATGTAATTTTTATTCATGAAAAAATATTGTTTATACCTTTTTATTTTTAATAATGTTAATAACATTAATTACCTCAGGTAGTTTAAAGGGTGCTTTTGTCCTGAATGCAAATGATATGCACATAAAGGTAATGTTTATCTGAACATTTTCATATCTTATTTGCATTTTTCTGAGTTCATATGAATTAGTTATGAATTTTCAAAGTTTTAGTCAAACGGTCAAAGGGCATTCGAGGGACCTCGATGGAAAAAGTAAGGGCAAAACTGAGCAAGCTCGAAAAGTAAGGGCAAAACCCGTGGGTAGGAACCAACTAGGTGTAAAAATGCAATTGTCCCATTTATAAAAGGGTTGCAGTGCAAATGGGACCCTAAACTTATGAAAAACCCTTTTGGAGAAATAAAGCTCAGGGAAAGATAATTATATAAATAATCCCATTGATAAATGAATTGTTTTATTTGAGAGGGTAAATGAGTCCAATGAAATTGGGAAGCTTTTCACTTGAGGTAAAAACTGAAGGAAATATGCCCTAGAGGCAATAATAAAGTTATTATTTATTTCCTTATTTCATGATAAATGTTTATTATTCATGCTAGAATTGTATTAACCGGAAACATAATACATGTGTGAATACATAGACAAACAAAGTGTCACTAGTATGCCTCTACTTGACTAGCTCGTTGATCAAAGATGGTTAAGTTTCCTAGCCATAGACATGAGTTGTCATTTGATTAACGGGATCACATCATTAGGTGAATGATCTGATTTACATGACCCATTCCATTAGCTTAGCACCCGATCGTTTAGTATGTTGCTATTGCTTTCTTCATGACTTATACATGTTCCTATGACTATGAGATTATGCAACTCCGTTTGCGGAGGAACACTTTGTGTGCTACCAAAGCGTCCTGGCAATCGGGTGATTATAAAGGTGCTCTACAGGTGTCTCCAAAGGTACATGTTGGGTTGGCGTATTTGAGATTAGGATTTGTCCTCCGATTGTCGGAGAGGTATCTCTGGCCCTCTCGGTAATACACATCACATAAGCCTTGCAAGCATTGCAACTAATGAGTTAGTTGTGAGATGATGTATTACGGAACAAGTAAAGAGACTTGCCGGTAACGAGATTGAACTAGGTATTGAGATACCGACGATCGAATCTCGGGCAAGTAACATACCGATGACAAAGGGAACAACGTATGTTGTTATGCGGTCTGACCGATAAAGATCTTCGTAGAATATGTAGGAGCCAATGTGAGCATCCAGGTTCCGCTATTGGTTATTCACCGGAGATGTGTCTCGGTCATGTCTACATTGTTCTCGAACCGTAGGGTCCGCATGCTTAACGTTTTGATGACAGTTATATTATGAGTTTATGAGTTTTGATGTACCGAAGGAGTTCGGATTCCCGGATGAGATCGGAGACATCACGAGGAGTCTCGAAATGGTCGAGACATAAAGATCGATATATTGGACGACTATATTCGGACATCGGAAAGGTTCCGAGTGATTCGGGTATTTTCGGGAGTACCGGGGAGTTACGGGAATTGGTATTGGGCCTTAATGGGCCATACGGGAAAGGAGAGAAAGGCCTCAAAAGGTGGCCGCACCCCTCCCCATTGGCTAGTCCGAATTGGACTAGGGAGGGGGGGCGCCCCCTTCCTTCCTTCTCTTTTTCCCTTCCCTTTCCTTCCCTTCTACTCCTACTACTTGGAAGGGCTTCTAGTTCTACTAGGAAAGGGGGAATCCTACTCCCGGTGGGAGTACGACTCCCTTAGGGCGCGCCATAGAGAGGGCCGGCCCTCCCCTGCTCCACTCATACGGGGGCAGGGGGCACCCCATAGACACACAAGTTGATATTCGTGATCGTTCCTTAGCCGTGTGCGGTGCCCCCCCCCCCTCCACCATATTCCACCTCGGTCATATTGTAGCAGTGCTTAGGCGAAGCCCTGCGACGGTAGAACATCAAGATCGTCACCACACCGTCGTGCTGACGAAACTCCTCCCCGACGCTTTGCTGGATCGGAGCCCGGGGATCGTCATCGAGCTGAACGTGTGCCAAGAACGCGGAGGTGCCGGTGTAACGGTGCTTGGATCGGTTGGATCGGGAAGATGTACGACTACTTCCTCTACGTTGCGTCAACGCTTCCGCTTCAGTCTACGAGGGTACGTAGACACCACTCTCCCCTCTCGTTGCTATGCATCACCATGATCTTGCGTGTGCGTAGGAATTTTTTTTGAAATTACTACGTTCCCCAATAGTGGCATCCGAGCCTAGGTTTTATACGTAGATGTTATATGCACGAGTAGAACACAAGTGAGTTGTGGGCGATACAAGTCATACGGCTTACCAGCATGTCATACTTTGGTTCGGCGGTATTGTTGGATGAAGCGGCCCGGACCGACATTACGCGTACGCTTACGCGAGACTGGTTCTACCGACGTGCTTTGCACACAGGTGGTTGGCGGGTGTCAGTTTCTCCAACTTCAGTTGAACCGAGTATGGCTACGCCCGGTCCTTGCGAAGGTTAAAACAACACTAACTTAAAAAACTATCGTTGTGGTTTTGATGCGTAGGTAAGAACGGTTCTTGCTAAGCCCGTAGCAGCCACGTAAAACTTGCAACAACAAAGTTGAGGACGTCTAACTTGTTTTTGCAGGGCATGTTGTGATGTGATATGTTCAAGACGTGATGCTATATTTTATTGTATGAGATGATCATATTTTGTAACCGAGTTATCGGCAACTGGCAGGAGCCATATGGTTGTCGCTTTATTGTATGAAATGCAAACGCCCTGTAATTGCTTTACTTTATCACTAAGCGGTAGCGATAGTCGTAGAAGCAATAGTTGGCGAGACGACAACGATGCTACGATGGAGATTAAGGTGTCACGCCGGTGGCGATGGTGATCATGACGGTGCTCGGAGATGGAATCACAAGCACAAGATGATGATGGCCATATCATATCACTTATATTGATTGCATGTGATGTTTATCCTTTATGCATCTTATCTTGCTTTGATTGACGGTAGCATTTTAAGATGATCTCTCACTAATTATCAAGAAGTGTTCTCCTGAGTATGCAACATTGCCAAAGTTAAATCGTGCCCGGACACCACGTGATGATCGGGTGTGATAAGCTCTCGTCCATCTACAACGGGTGCAAGCCAGTTTTGCACACGCGAATACTCGAGTTAAACTTGACAAGCCTAGCATATGCAGATATGGCCTCGGAACACGGAGACCGAAAGGTCGAGCGTGAATCATATAGTAGATATGATCAACATAGTGATGTTCACCATTGAAAACTACTCCATCTCACGTGATGATCGGTTATGGTTTAGTTGATTTGGATCACGTGATCACTTAGATGACTAGAGAGATGTCTGTCTAAGTGAGAGTTCTTAAGTAATATGATTAATTGAACTTAAATTTATCATGAACTTAGTTCTGGTAGTATTAGCATATTTATGTTGTAGATCAATAGCTCGCGTTTAGCTCCCCTGTTTTATTTTTGATATGTTCCTAGAGAAAACTAAGTTGAAAAATGTTAGTAGCAATGATGCGGATTGGATCCGTGATCTGAGATTTATCCTCATTGCTGCACAGAAAAATTATGTCCTTGATGCACCGCTAGGTGACAGACCTATTGCAGGAGCAGATGCAGACGTTTTGGACGTTTGGCTAGCTCAATATGATGACTACTTGATAGTTTAGTGCACCATGCTTAACGGCTTAGAATCGGGACTTCAAAGATGTTTTGAACGTCATGGACCATTTAAGATGTTCCAGGAGTTGAAGTTAATATTTCAAGCAAATACCCGAGTTGAGAGATATGAAGTCTCCAACAAGTTCTATAGCTAAAAGATGGAGGAGAATAGCTCAAGCAGTGAGCATGTGCTCAGATTATGCAGGTACTAGAATCGCTTGAATCAAGTGGGAGTTAATCTTCCAGATAAGATAGTGATTGACAAAATTATCTAGTCACCATCACCAAGTTAGTAGAACTTCGTGATGAACTATAATATGCAAGGGATAACGGAAACGATTCCCAAGCTCTTCGTGATGCTGAAATCGACGAAGGTAGAAATCAAGAAAAACATCAAGTGTTGATAGTTGAAAAGACCACTAGTTTCAAGAAAAGGGCAAAGGGAAGAAGGGGAACTTCAAGAAGAACGGCAAGCAAGTTGCTGCTCAAGTGAAGAAGCCCAAGTCTGGACCTAAGCACGAGGCCGAGTGCTTCTACTGCAAAGGGACTGGTCACTAGAAGCGGAACTGCCCCAAGTATTTGGCGGATAAGAAGGATGGCAAAGTGAACAAAGATATATTTGATATACAGATTATTGATGTGTATTTTACTAGTGTTCGTAGCAACCCCTCGGTATTTGATACTAGTTCAGTTGCTAAGAGTAGTAACTCGAAACGGGAGTTGCAGAATGAACAGAGACTAGTTAAGGGTGAAGTAACGATGTGTGTTGGAAGTGGTTCCAGGATTGATATGATCATCATCGCACACTCCCTCTACTTTCGGGATTAATGTTGAACCTAAATAAGTGTTATTTGGTGTTTGCGTTGAGCATGAATATGATTTGATCATGTTTATTGCAATACGGTTATTCATTTAAGTAAGAGAATAAATTGTTGTTCTATTTACATGAATAAAACCTTATATGGTTACACACCCAATGAAAACGGTTCGTTGGATCTCGATCGTAGTACACATATTTATAATATTGAAACCAAAAGATGCAAAGTTAATAATGATAGTGCAACTTGTTTGTGGCACTGCCGCTTAGGTCATATTGGTGTAAAGCGCATGAAGAAACTCCATGCTAATGGACTTTTGGAATCACTTGATTATGAATCACTTGATGCATGCGAACCATGCATCATGGGCAAGATGACTAAGACTCCGTTCTCCGGAACAATGGAGCGAGCAACAGATTTGTTGGAAATCATACATACTGATGTATGTGGTCCGATGAATATTAAGGCTCGCGACAAGTATCATTATTTTCTGACCTTCACAGATGATTTGAGAAGATATGGGTATATCTACTTAATGAAGCATAAGTCTGATACATTTGAAAAGTTCAAAGAATTTCAGGGAGAAGTTGAAAATCATCGTAACAAGAAAATAAAGTTTCTACGATTTGATCGTGGAGAAGAATATTTGAGTTACGAGTTTGGTCTTCAGTTAAAACAATGTGAAATAGTTTCACTACTCACGCCACCTGGAACACCACAGCATAATGGTGTGTCCGAACGTCATAACCGTACTTTATTGGATATAGTGCAATCTATGATGTTTCTTACCGATTTACCACTATCGTTTTGGGGTTATGCATTAGAGACAGCTACATTCACGTTAAATAGGGCACCATCTAAATCCGTTCAGATGACACCATATGAACTATGGTTTGGCAAGAAACCTAAGTTGTCGTTTCTTAAAGTTTGAGGTTGCAATGCTTATGTGAAAAAGTTTCAACCTGATAAGCTCAAACCCAAAACGGAGAAGTGCGTCTTCATAGGATACCCAAAAGAAAATATTGGGTACACCTTCTATCACAGATCCGAAGGCAAGACATTCGTTGCTAAGAATGGATCCTTTCTAGAGAAGGAGTTTCTCTCGAAAGAAGTGAGTGGGAGGAAAGTAGAACTTGATAAGGTAATTGTACCTTCTCCCTTATTGGAAAATAGTTCATCACAGAAATCTGTTCCTGTGACTACTACACCAATTAGTGAGGAAGCTAATGATGATGATCATGTACCTTGAGATCAAGTTACTACCGAATCTCGTGAGGTAAACCAGAGTGAAATCCGCTTTTGAGTAGTACGGTAATCCTGTTCGGAGGTCATGCTACTTGACCATGGCGAACCTACGAACTATGAGGAACCGATGATGAGCCCAGATTCGCAAAATGGCTTGAGGCCATGAAATCTGAGATGGGATCCATGTATGAGAACAAAGTATGGACTTTGGTTGACTTGCCCGATGATCGGCAAGCCATAGAAAATAAATGGATCTTCAAGAGGAAGACGGACGGGCGATAGTAGTGTTACTATCTAAAAAGCTAGAATTATGCAAAAGGTTTTCGACAAGTTCAAGGTGTTGACTACGATGAGAGTTTCTCACTCGTATCTATGCTTAAGTATGTCCGAATCATGTTAGCAATTGCGCATTTTATGAAATCTGGCAAATGGATAAACAAAACTGCATTCCTTAATGGATTTATTAAAGAAGAGTTGTATATGATGCAACCAGAAGGTTTTGTAAATCCTAAAGGTGCTAACAAAATATGCAAGCTCCAGCGATCCATCTATGGACTGGTGCAAGCATCTCGGAGTTGGAATATACGCTTTTATAAGTTGATCAAAGCATATAGTTTTATACAGACTTGCGGTGAAGCCTGTATTTACAAGAAAGTGAGTGGGAGCACTACAACATTTCTGATAAGTATAAGTGAATGACATATTTTTTTGATCGGAAATAATGTAGAATTATTCTGCAAAGCATAAAGGAGTGTTTGAAAGGAGTTTTTCAAAGAAAAACCTCGATGAAGCTGCTTACATATTGAGCATCAAGATCTATAGAGATAGATCAAGACGCTTGATAAGTTTTTTCAATGAGTACATACCTTGACAAGATTTTGAAGTGGTTCAAAATGGAACAGTCAAAGAAAGAGTTCTTGCCTGTGTTACAAGGTGTGAAATTGAGTAAGACTCAAAGCCCGACCACGGCAGAAGATAGAAAGAGAATAAAAGTCATTCCCTATGCCTCAGCCATAGGTTCTATAAAGTATGCCATGCTGTGTACCAAATCTATTGTATACCCTACACTGATTTTGGCAAGGGAGTACAATAGTGATCTAGGAGTAGATCACTGGACAGCGGTCAAAATTATCCTTAGTGGAATAAGGATATGTTTCTCGATTATGGAGGTGACAAAAGGTTCGTCGTAAAGGGTTACGTCGATGCAAGTTTTGACACTGATCTACATTACTCTAAGTCTCAATCTGGATACATATTGAAAGTGGGAGCAATTAGCTAGAGTAGCTCCGTGCAGAGCATTGTTGACATAGAAATTTGCAAAATACATACGGATCTGAATGTGGCAGACCCGTTGACTAAACTTCTCTCACAAACAAAACATGATCACACCTTAGTACTATTTGGGTGTTAATCACATAGCGATGTGAACTAGATTATTGACTCTAGTAAACCCTTTGGGTGTTGGTCACATGATGATGTGAACTATGGGTGTTAATCACATGGTGAGGTGAATTATTGGTGTTAAATCACATGGCGATGTGAACAAGATTATTGACTCTAGTGCAAGTGGGAGACTGAAGGAAATATGCCCTAGAGGCAATAATAAAGTTATTATTTATTTCCTTATTTCATGATAAATGTTTATTATTCATGCTAGAATTGTATTAACCGGAAACATAATACATGTGTGAATACATAGACAAACAGAGTGTCACTAGTATGCCTCTACTTGACTAGCTCATTGATCAAAGATGGTTAAGTTTCCTAGCCATAGACATGAGTTGTCATTTGATTAACGGGATCACATCATTAGGTGAATGATCTGATTGACAAGACCCATTCCATTAGCTTAGCACCCGATCGTTTAGTATGTTGCTATTGCTTTCTTCATGACTTATACATGTTCCTATGACTATGAGATTATGCAACTCCGTTTGCGGAGGAACACTTTGTGTGCTACCAAACGTCACAACGAATCGGGTGATTATAAAGGTGCTCTCAGGTGTCTCCAAAGGTACATGTTGGGTTGGCGTATTTCGAGATTAGGATTTGTCACTCCGATTGTCGGAGAGGTATCTCTGGGCCCTCTTGGTAATACACATCACATAAGCCTTGCAAGCATTGCAACTAATGAGTTAGTTGTGAGATGATGTATTACGGAACAAGTAAAGAGACTTGCCGGTAACGAGATTGAACTAGGTATTGAGATACCGACGATCGAATCTCGGGCAAGTAACATACCGATGACAAAGGAAACAACCTATGTTGTTACGCGGTCTGACCGATAAAGATCTTCGTAGAATATGTAGGAGCCAATGTGAGCATCCAGGTTCCGCTATTGGTTATTCACCGGAGATGTGTCTCGGTCATGTCTACATTGTTCTCGAACCGTAGGGTCCGCACGCTTAACGTTTCGATGACAGTTATATTATGAGTTTATGAGTTTTGATGTACCGAAGGAGTTCGGAGTCCCGGATGAGATCGGAGACATGACGAGGAGTCTCGAAATGGTCGAGACGTAAAGATCGATATATTGGACGACTATATTCGGACATCGGAAAGGTTCAGTGATTGGGTATTTTCGGTAGTACCGGGAGTTACGGGAATTCGTATTGGGCCTTAATGGGCCATCTTGGAAAGGAGAGAAAGGCCTCAAAAGGTGGCGCACCCCTCCCCATTGGCTAGTCCGAATTGGACTAGGGAGGGGCGCCCCTTCCTTCCTTCTATTTTTCCCTTCCCTTTCCTTCCCTTCTACTCCTACTACTTGGAAGGGCTTCTAGTTCTACTAGGAAAGGGGAATCCTACTCCCGGTGGGAGTCGACGACCCTAGGGCGCGCCATAGAGAGGGCCGGCCCTCCCCTCCTCCACTCCTTTATATACGGGGGCAGGGGGCACCCCATAGACACACAAGTTGATCTTCGTGATCGTTCCTTAGCCGTGTGCGGTGCCCCCCTCCACCATATTCCACCTCGGTCATATTGTAGCGGTGCTTAGGCGAAGCCCTGCGACGGTAGAACATCAAGATCGTCACCACGCCGTCGTGCTGGCGAAACTCCTCCCCGACGCTTTGCTGGATCGGAGCCCGGGGATCGTCATCGAGCTGAACGTGTGCCAAGAACTCGGAGGTGCCAGAGTAACGGTGCTTGGATCGGTTGGATCGGGAAGACGTACAACTATTTCCTCTACGTTGCGTCAACGCTTCCGCTTCGGTCTACGAGGGAACGTAGACAACACTACGTTCCCCAACAAAAACTCCATAAAAATAAAGGGGAGAATGGTTCTGAAATCAAAAGAAAATCCAGAAAACAAAAGTTTAAGTTCCTGGCAAAATTTTAATTAATAAAACAAGGTTAAAATTTTGGGGTGTCACAACACTACCCCCCTTAAGAAAAATCTCGTCCTCGAGATTTGTTAGTAGCTGTTTTGAGAAACAAGAACTCCACGGCTACGTGCTTTTGCAAGTAGTGCATGTGTTCGAGTAGTTGTGGTGCTGCGTGAAAAATAATAATCCATGTTGTGAGAAGGCATACGATGCAGCAACTCAGGGAAAAGAAATCTCACTCCAGGATTTTTCGCGAGAGAAAAATCAGTAAATTAAGAGTCAAACCGCAACAAAACTACTCAAATTAATAGAAACTAAATAATTTACTCGCTGCACAAACTCGGGGTACCACGCATAAGTTACAACATATAAGTAAAAGTTGCAATAATAGACACAGCAGCGACGTCTATAATGCAAACGCTAACTGGAAGGGGTCCCGAGAAAACGTCTCTGGTACTGGGACACACTCCTCCTCTATCGGGGGAAGCGGATTGACCAGCCGATGAATGTGTCTCTCCTGGTCGGGCCTCAGTGGTCTACCGATGGTGATCTGAGGATTTAAATCCGCGAGACTCTGGAGATAACCCATTACTCGTTGGGTCAAACGTTCTTGAGCGATGACGTACTGGACCAGGTTGGCCAGTACTGGGTCTCTCTCAATCCGTCCACCGGGAAAAGAATAATATCCCCTTTCACTGGCATAGGGTACCGCGAATCAAAGTCGGACAAGTGCTTCGTGTGCAGCCGCTTCTATGGCCATTAGTGGAGCTGGCATAGATTTCCCCACGAAGGAAACTTCCATTGGGTCTTGGTTTGGATTTACGGGAGGGATGGGTACTACTGCCCAATATTTCGAGGTGGAAGGGGTGATTCTCGATTTGAAAAACTCGTACTGGGGTGGCTGGGTAGAACCCATGGTACTGCAGGTAAAGTCCCACAATATTTTGACAAAGCTACCCGGGGTTGCATCTGGGGTTCTCAGATAAATACTAGGGCTCGGCATGGCAAGAAATGGTGGTGAAGGCGGTGCACAAGGTGAGGGGTGCTTGGCAAGGTCACGAGGTGGCCTTTTTATATAGCATTCGGGCTGGGTTATAAGCCGCGGTGAGGGGAACTAGTTTTGTCGGTCCTGATCTCACAGGGTCGGGGTCAAAGCCATAGATACACATATCTCATAAAAGCGACGTGTTACTGTGGGGGTTGTCGGTGTGGTTTTGGTAGCTGTGCCCGGAAAAATATGCAACTGCGTGCTGCCATAATCATGCAAGGTTACTATCTAAAACAGAGGCACAACAATAGGCTGCGTTAATTTACAAGGTCGCACGACTATAAGGTGTGGATACACTGAGACTCGGCACTACTTGGTGACTTAGTCTACCTCGTTTACATCCAAGCGGGCTTGCCTTGTGGATGTCGAGACTTCTCCACGGGTCTCACCGTCAGGATTAGCTAGAGGTGGTTGAGGAACTGCAGGGTCGGGGTGGCGATGATGATTACCGCGGGGATTGTTGTCCACAATCCCGTTGGAGTGTGTTCCCAAAAGGCGATGAAGCACTTCTGGGGTAATCAAAGCACCTTGGTTGATGGCTGGGGCTGACCTCGGGGTCTCGATCGGGTGTCCGAACAGCACGACTGGGTTGTCGGCGTCGGGCTCGTCCTCTCCTCTCGCCGGGGCTCGACGAACCAGCTCTCCACGAGCTGCGATCAGATAAATGGTGATTTGATCGAACAGTTCCTCTAGTGCACCTACATAGCGCACTAGGTGCAACAACGCAGGATCCGTCTCGTGATCTCCGTTGGCAACCTGGGGCGGTCTACTATACCCTTCACGTCTGGAGTAGTAGTAGAACGAGCGACAGTTAACTCTGGGCGACAACTGCCGGAGATGAACTATAGCTTCTCGAGCAGCTAGCTGGATGGCTTGTGGCTCGAAGGAAGTTGTCCTTCCGATGAAACTGTAGGGCGTTACGGCCATGCACCTTCCGAGATGTGCATAGTGGCCTGAATTGACGGCTCTCACCGCTCATGGATCCTTGGTACACAACATATTCTGGGGGCTCTTCTAACGCATAGGCACGACGGGTGAGGTTTGCGAATATGGTCACACAACCTCCAAGGTTGGTTGATGTGGTCTCATTGTGCACGACGGGGCCAGGCATTATGGCTCGGTTTGGGATAGAGGCTGTGCTGTGCTAGGTTGAGGCGAGCGTGCCCTTTTTATAGAAAAAGGGGACTAAGTCTTCCTTCGCACGCCATGAATGAGACATTATAGGTGTCGGTCCTTTGGCGGCGTGATCGATGTGCTAAGTTGATAGGTTGGGCACCGACTGCCAAAAGTGTCGGGGTTACTGTGTGGCTATCTTGCACGAGAAGCTTGGCTGGGTTTAGGTTAAGGTCTGGTGGTTTGTCTTACCTAGGTTTTTCGACATGGCTAAGATAGGATTAGCCAATGGTCAGCCTGGCTCTGATACCAAGTTTGTCGCGACCGGTTTTCCAAGTATTAATTTCCAGAAAATGTCCCTTGTGCTCACCAGCCCCAGGATTACAGTTAGCTGATGACGCACCAACTTGATACAGAAATTCCAAGAAAAACACAAAATATGTAGTACAAGACCATTCTGGTATGTGAGTACAACAAATGGTTTCTAGTGGTTGATGGCGGAAGCGGTTTTTGGATCATTAGCGTTTATGGGACTGCATTTCCACAGGAACAGCTGACCAGGTTAACTCCTATCTTCACGAGGCTGCTATCGCCATTGCTTAGGTTCTGGGGCTGTCATCACGGTCGCTCCTTTCCACGCAAGAAATCTGGCCAAGAAAATAGCCAGGGACAAGCCAGTGAGTACTTTGAATGTACTCGCAAACATTATGAACACAGGTATAATATAACAATGATGATAATATTATGAAATATCTTATGATCATAACGCCAGTCACAAAAATAAAATCTCTGATGCATGCAAGCAGGTTATTAATATGTGACAATGAATATGTAATGACAGAGTAGGAATAAAATGCACCATTCGGATGTCTGAAGCGACATCTCTAATTGATGGTAAATAACAAGTATGCCTCAGTCGGGCGTCTGAGCGACACCACATAAAGGGCTTATAAAGAAAAATAAATAACAAGCATGCCACAGTCGGGCGTCTCAGCGACACCACATAAAGGGCTTATAAATTAAATGAATAACAAGCATGCCACAGTCGGGCGTCTCAGCGACACCACATAAAGGGCTTATAAAGTAAATAAACAACAAGCATGCCACAGTCGGGCGTCTCAGCGACACCACGTAAAGGGCTTATAAATAATCTAAGTGAATATCCAGGAGGTAGAACCATCCCAGGGATACTCGATAATTCAAATAATATAATGGGTTAGTCCATAATAGAATAATAATCATGGTCCTCACAAGTCACAAGACACGATCAAAGTTCTGGTTTAACAGTTTCTCCTCCGAAGACCGACACTAAGACCGACACTTGACCCATCCCAGACTGTAGTCCTACCCATGGACACAACTATTCGAATAGGTTTAATCTCTGCAGAGGGTGTACTCATTACCCACGAGTAACGGATTCCGTTAGTCCATCGGGACTAATTCCGCTCACTGCCTTTTAGTTGAAAACACACCTAACACACACACACCACTTAACTTACGGTGTGCGGAATCACCCACGACGCCTGTCAAGCAAAACTCTAAGTGGGGAGGCTACAACCTCGCGTAGCATGGGATCAAATTTATATCGCACGCTCTAAGGGGTGGCCTCCCCTCTCGGTCTCAACCGGAAAAACCCATGCCCCCAGACCAGGTGGCCAGCCTACCGGCTACAACCGGTATCTTCCACCATGGCCTCTCTGTACGGCGTGTGCTAGAAAGGGGTTGACGACTTACTGAACCGTACCCTCCTTGTTGTAGAGACAAGTGGTAGTACGAAACAAGTATGGCGGTTACTGGAACAAGACTTGATCTATGGTCGACTCAGGAGGTTTAAGTATTCCCTGCATGATTAGCATAACGAATATATTTCATTCAACAGATAGAATCACCACTCATCATACCCCTCATGCCATGTCGGACACACTCGTCTCGACGAGGAACTAGGGACAAGCTCGGGTCTACCCAAGACAGAGACTTTCCCGTTTTCCTTCCGGTAGGCACAAAAGGCATACGAGGATGATCACTCTCACAAGCATGTCCATTTCCAACAGCAAGGAAATTTCCAATAAGCATTCATGAAAATGATCACATCACCACATTAAAATAACGAGTTCTACGTATTGACGTGGTGTCATAATCGTGTCAAACAATGCATGCAAAATATTATGCCAGGGTTCAGAATGCTTGCCTTCAAGTTGTGGAGGGGTGAGGTGCTCCCTCAGAACTTTTGAAAACTTTCTCCTCTCTCCACAAATCCTATTTAAAATATTTTTGAATCAATATATAGTTTCAAAAACAGTACCAAAAAGTTTTCAGATTTTTTTGAAATAAATCTGAAAATAAACTATAAAATATTTGAGAGAGGTAGGAAAAAGAACCAATCCATTTGGAGTTATATTTAAAAAGTTATGGACAGTCAAAGTTTTGGTCAAAATCTGTTTTTAAAAATAAAACAGAATAAAAAAAGAAACGCTTCGAATAGGTACACGTCGAATACGTACTTTGCCCTTTAGCCTTCACTTAACCCACGTGGACCGGTGCGGTGGGTCACTGACAGTGTGCCCGCCTGGCCCACTGGTCAGGTTTGACTATTCTCTCCTCCCTCCTCTTCCTCTGCCCGAGCGGAGGCGAGACTCCGGCGATGTTCGCCGGCGAACGGCGGCACCGTTCGGGAAACCGAGGCCATCTGCGGGCTCAGGGGGTCAAGGCGGTCCTATCGGTGGTCGACTTTCCGGCGGGGACGGAGGGAGTCGCCGGCGGCGAGCTTCGTCGCGGCCGGTGGCTTCGGTGGCAAAGTGTGTTTGGGGCTACGGTGGCTTTCTGTCGCAACTGGGGGTCTGGGCGGCTCCGCAAGACGAAGTGGACTCATTTGGTGGTGTTGGGGGGCCGGGGAGGTTTGAGTTGTGACGAACGGAGCCGGGAGGCGGCGGCCGAACTGGCCGGAGTCAGGGAAGACGGCCTCTCCTGGTCGATTGCGAGCTAGGGGAGCGCCAGTGGAGTGGCCTGAGGCTACCTCAGGGCTCGGAGATGTGCGGGGCTCCGTAAATAGGTGAGTCAAGGCGGTTTCCCGCGGCGGTGGATAAAATCGTCGGCGAACCGCCTCTCTGTTGCGGCAGGGCGTCGTGGCGCCAACGAGTGCTAGCAGACGAGCGTGAGGATAAGCTTGGACTGCTCAAGGGGCAGCTGGCGCGCGGCTGTGGCTTGGGCGGCACCGACCGTGGCAGAGACGCGCTGCGGACACCGGCGTGCCGCCAATAGGCTCTGACAGCGGTGCTGTAGGGCACCAGGGGCTGCTTGGCGTGATGCGGTGAGTAGTCGAGTGAGTGGCGCGGCTCTGCAGTGCGGCAAAACCCAGGGATGCGACGCGGCGGCTCGTGCGCGGCATGTGCAAAACGCACGCTCTGCTCGCACTCCGGGCGTGCACGACACTCATTCGACGAAATGCCAGGGCGACCAAAATTGCTAGAGAGCCAATGAAAATCCACAGGCCTAGATTAGACACAGTTAGAAGGCTACTAGACAACTTGGTTTGGACAAGGGGAAAGTTCACAACACAAAACTTTCAACCATGCCAAATCTGTGTATGCACACAGGGTGTTTGACAAAATGCTAGCGGCGTCTAGGCAGTTCTTGGAGTGGTCATAATTTCCAGATTAGTGCCTCTTTGGGTGCAAAAGAGAGTGGTAAGGTCATTTGGGCAAAAGAAGAAACTTGCTAGGCAAGTTTTGCAAATCTTCAGTTTTTGACAGAAAGGACAGGGCATGATTGCAAGTACTAGAATTGCTCCAATGAGTCCAACCTCTTGGACTTAAAGGTTTAGCAGGGAGGACTACAAGTAGGAAAAGAAATCACAGCAACAGGAGCAAGTCAAAATATAGCTGTAGTACAATTCATCAAGTTGGACCAGAATGAAGATGAGGATGATTCACTCAATTTTTTCGAAGGACATCACTGGGTTTTTGCAAAAAGTTAATTAATATACTCCTATTGACATCTCAAAATTTTGGTGGAAGTTTTAAAGAAATATTTAAATAGGTTGTAGTGTAAAATTGCCCACTGGACCAGATTTGAAAACTTGGTGTAGAACTCAAAATATCCTAAGATTGAAATATATTTTTGCATAAAAGTGATTTAAAAAGATCACATGGCATCCCCAAATTTTGGTGGAATTTTTGAATGCCTTTATAAAAGGGTTGCAGTGCAAATGGGACCCTAAACTTATGAAAAATCCTTTTGGAGAAATAAAGCTCAGGGAAATATAATTATATAAATAATCCCACTGATAAAAGAATTGTTTTATTTGAGAGGGTAAATGAGTCCAATCAAATTGGGAAGCTTTTCACTTGAGGTAAAAACTCCATAAAAATAAAGGGGAGAATGGTTCTGAAATCAAAAGAAAATCCAGAAAACAAAAGTTTAAGTTCCTGGCAAAATTTTAATTAATAAAACAAGGTTAAAATTTTGGGGTGTCACACTGAGCCATGCTGGCGATGTGGCAAGCTTAAGCACATGTAGGAGCAAGTAAAAGTAAGTACAATAGTGCGCGTTACATGGCATTTTTTAATATGTGGAGGAAAGAGAGGCAAGGAAAAAGTGGAGAAGTGGGCTCTCATGCAAGAGCCAGCCTCTACTACATGGTGGAGCATTGGGAGAGGCACCTATATGGAGGTGGTCAGGAATCTGGAGACTCACGCCGGTCGTAGCGCCACAGTTAAAATGATAATGGCAAGTCAAATCACGGGGCCCCACCTGTCCAGGAGTAACTCGCTGTCAAATTACACAGCCCTACGTTTGCATAGTATACTAATTTTGTATCCACGGATTGCGCCCGCGCCATGGAGCAAAGCGTCTAGAAAACGGCGGCACGCATGTACGGAGTATACAGCACGCCCGTCACGTTCGCGTCGCACCCCAGAAGGTCAGTCGGTCTGGCACGCTGCTCTCCGAATGGAACGCGCGTGATATTGTGTTTGCACACACATGTGGGACGGCAATTGAGAAACGACCATAGGCACACTCCCCGGCCCCGCAAGTCGGGTGACTTAATAGAAGAGGGAGACGAGCAATAGTACTAGAGAAGTGTTGTACTATGTTGGTGCCTGGACGGTCCCTGCAAGACACGGAAAATCAGTTCGTCCATGCATGTGACTAGACTCCAGCAGACACGCCTAGATTGGCTATCGTCTACATATCATGTAGGCTGTGTTGTACATGGCTGTAGTTGTGGTGAGAAATCTAAAAAAGGTTTCTTGTCATCTCGCAAAATTAGGTGTCATGTGCTTCGGATAACTGCGAGGGTAAAACAGCGACAACTGAGTTGGGCAAGTCATTGGGGGCACATGCACGAGCAGTGACTACTCGGCTGCCATCTAGGTCAAGCCGGTTATGTTAATTAGGACATCTATCAACGGACCCCTTTTCTACGATTTTATCTTTAATTTGAGCTTTGTTCCTCGTCTAGTTTGTCCTTCGGGATTCATGTTGTCTCCTTTGGGCAGTGAGGTTATGATTTCTTGTCATGTGGCATTTTTCGTGTTATATGTTATAATCCGGCGCTTCAGATCAAAATGATGACAAATGCGCCTCCGGGCCACGTGCATGTAGATTTCTCGACAGTCATTGACGAGGTCAAGCCGGCTCCGGTAGACAAAAGAAAAATAGTACTACTCCACTATATAGGCAGGAGCCTCCGCGCTTGCTTGCTAGTGTTGCTCTCTTCCCATTGTCTCGGCGTCTCCAGATCTAAACACGACAGCGGTGGCCTCTCTCTCTCTCTCTCTCTCTCTCTCTCTCTCTGCTCACCGCTGGTCACAGATCCAGCCGGATCATCTCCGCCGGGGAAGGTGAGAAGGTGCAACGTTCACGCGATCGTCCTTGGTGATGGCTCTTACCCACCGATGGGCGTGTCCCAATCAGCCTGCCTTGCCGTTCTCTCCCAAGCACCGCTGGCGAGGGAGGGCCTCCGACCCCTTCTTCCTCGCTGCCGTAGTGTGGGCAGATCCGGCCTCCCGCCGCCCACCAAGCGACATCCCGGCAACCATCAGGTATAACTTCCTTCGAAACTGGCCTTGCTCTACTTCCCGAGCTTCTGACGTCGCTGCATTTGTATCTTTTACTATTTCTCAGGCCCCCTCGTAGATAGGATCGATCAGCTGTTCGAAAACCACCTATTTTTTTACGTTTAAGAGGTAAAATTAGTTCATGCACTCGAATCTAGTACTACTTGGTTCAAACAAGGAAGAAAGGCGGTGGGGGTGGGGGATGATTTTTTACCTGAATCTAGGACTTGGTCGAAAGAGGAAATAATGGGGGCGAAAAGTAGCAGAGACTGGCTATACAACTGGTCTCTAGATTTACTAGGGAAATAAAGGGAAACGCAGTACAAACTCAATATAAACCCGATCTATTGGTTGTAAAAGGAAAGAAAGTGGGGACTGGGGGACAAGTCAACAGATTAAGTCCTGCACTAGATTTGCTAGCCTCACACAGTATAAGGTGGCTATACCGAACAAAAATTGGACCAACCCAGATATCCTGTTCTGATGTTTGTTGCCCCGAGCCACTCTTATATAATGCCACTGGTAAAATGTAGTGGTCGCACTGTTAAAAGTAAGGACACGTTAAACCAATGTTGTTTTCAATGTAATGCCTCCAGTAATATGAATCAATGGCACTTCTTTACATGTCCTGCTAAAATTTCCCATTAAGATAAGTTGGTTCTTTTCGTTAGAAATGCAACTGTCCTGGTCCGCCTACTCTCCCGTGCCCAAAGTAATGTCGTATTTAACGGTTGTGATAGTTAATCCTAATGCCCACACTAATATCTAGCAATGCCACTGCTTTAGAAATTGCTACTATCCTTGTAGGATTGTCATTCAGATAAGGAACATGCTTTTTTCATTTGATGCATGTTTCATCACTTGTTAGTCACCCTCCTTTCCACCTTTTTTATGCAAACAGAGATATATATTTCACGCTCGATCTTCGTTGAACTGCACAAATGATATCCAAATTATAGTTGAGCATTCCAGGAGCTTCACAACCAACCTTGATGTTGCTCAATTTTATTGCAACTAATGAAGAAGACTCTCTGTGGGTTTCGTTTTCTGATGGAAATGGAACCAGGCTGGAGCCCTTTTCTTAAAAAAAATTGAAGAAGAATCTGCTAGCTCACGGGACATTGCTTCATCTTAGGTGAACTGCACCAAAAGGTCCCATGAATTGAATCATCCATGTTGGTGACTGAAAGAGCCAGCTTCAGCATCCCAGTCTAAGCACCCCCGGCCAACATCTTTGCGACGCATGGTACACCTCGTTTGCCACCTGCTCGACCCTAGTGTCACTGATAAAATGAAGTAATAATACAGTTAAAATAGAGCGAGTGTCATCTCTATCATTTCATTTCCAATGTAGATAAAGAAAGTGCATCTCTTTGATAATGTATGTTTCATCAACTAGTCCCATTGTTAATGTTTAAGCGTTTCTGCAAACTGGGGTGCTTAATTTTAGTTGATATGTACAAAAATCGAGATTTGAATGTATCAAGGCGCCTCCTTGTACTACCGCTGTACACTAATGTTCATCACTGGCAGAAGGTGTATCTGGGAGACTTGGGACGATGTCCAGTATGAGGCGTACCGTATGAGGTGTCGCAGGGCCCATCTCGCCCTCGCAGCATGGCATACTATGATACTATGGCAATATTTTCTTCTATTTATTTTGTGTGTTTCATCAACTAGTGCCACTATAATGTAATCACACTTTTTCATTATCTGTGCAAACAGGGTTATTCAGCTGCATTTTGGTGAAACTGCACAAACGTACGTATGGAACCGGCATATATGCAGAGTGCGAGGTGTGCCAAGTAAAAATTACCGACACCAACCATGCTGCATGCACGCATTGGCATCCACCACCACCAGTGGGATGTGTGGCGCTCTCTATGGACGCATCTTTCTCGGCAGCAAATCCTCTAACCAAATACTAGTAGCTTATATTGGCAATTTTCTAGGGAGTACTCTTTTCTGAAAGAAGCACCAATCTATTTTTCTTTATTTGTACACCGTGTCACAACTTTGACCCAAAGGTCCAGAGCTATTTTAGGGTGATTGGCGTAGTACTCGGAGACTGAATGTAAGCATGATTTTCATTAGCTGTCACACTGATTGTAAGCATGAGCAGGTGGAAGATTAGGTTAGTGTGAAGCTTACATCAAACCCTACCGCCGCCGTTGAAACGAGGCGAGCGCCGAGGGAACCGTGGAGTACGGTGGGGAAGCGACGCCGCGCCATCCGGCCTCCTCTTGCGGTGGGAGAACGAATACTCCTATGGCTCAGGTTGGCTCTGCACCCTCACGAATGGCACACCATACTCAATCGATTCGTTATCCTCTGGGTGCTTGACCTTCGACCTGTACGCCCACCACCTCCGCCTGACTGTCGCCTCGGGCGAATCTGTCTGCTCCATCGCCCAGAGGAGATACTCGATGAACTCGGAGGAATGCGGCGTGACTGCCGCCGAGGAGTACATGTACATCGCCGCCCTCATCGCCACCGTCTCGCTCTTTTGCATGCATTGCCACATGGGCCTCACCGTCCTCGAAATCTCCCACTCATTGTCAAACCAACTAAGGATCTCCTTCAACCTGGCTAACTTTGCCTAGTCGCCGCCAGCGATCTGCCTGATTCGCTGCTGCATCCTCTCCATAGATGTCCTTCTGAATGGTCCATTGGTAGCTTTGGAAGATGGGAGGAGAGACGGTGGTCTTGCAATAGAGAAGAGGGAGAGGCGAGACTGTGGTTTTGGAATGGAGATGATGGAGAGGAGAGGAGGTGGTTTTGCAATGGAGAAGATCAGAAGAGGGGGAGGCGAGACAGTGGTTTTGGAATGGAGATGATGGAGAGGAGAGGAGGTGGTTTTACAATGGAGAAGATCAGAAGAGGGAGAGGCGAGACGGTGGTTTTGGAATGAAGATGATGGAGAGGAGAGGAGGTGGTTTTGCAATGGAGAAGATCAGAAGAGGGAGAGGTGAGACGGTGGTTTTGGAATGGAGATGATGGAGAGGAGAGGAGGTGGTTTTCCAATGGAGAAGAGGGAGAGGAGCGTGCGGCAGCGATTTAGGATTGGACGAGACGGCCGGCGCGCTGTGACTGGATCAAAATCAAAATCAATTTACCCTTCAATTAAGAAAGCGACCCCACATAACAAGTCTCCCTTTTATTCTGGGTCATAATTGACCATGATTTTCGCACATTAAATATATGTTATAAGTTGCAAAAATAATATAATTTGAAAGTACATTCAGATACGAAACAAACGATACAATTTTTGGTGACATGCAGTCACATTTTGCTCGTCAAATACAGTACGTGGTCAAACTTTGACCCAAAATACGCAAAACAACAAAAAAATATACTTCCGAGACCAGCGCTACTCTTCCGCTCTTCTCCTCTTTAACCACCCCCGCTCCTCTTCTGTTCCAATCTAAATCCAGCGCCGCTCCTCTCCTCTTCCATTTGAAAACCACCGCCCCTCCTCTCATGTTCCAGTCCAAAACCATCGTCGCTCCTCTCCCGTTCTAATCCAAAACCAGCACTCCTCCTCTCCTCTTCCATTCAAAAACCACCGCCGGCGAGTGAAGGTGTTGTGGAGAAGTATATTGATGGAGGAGTACAACCGATACGTGAGGATCGCAAATGGCGACCCTGTGAAGCTAGCTAGGATGTTGGAGATACAGTCTTTGTTTGACAACAAGGACCAACTAGTGGCGATGGCGATATCCATGGCCAAATATCTGCAACAAAGCGAAAAGGCGGCGATACTCCCAGAGGGAGTCGCGACGGAGTACATAGAGATGTTCCTCTGGGCCATGGAGCAAACAGATTCACCGAATCCGATCATGAGGGAGCAGTGGTGGGAGTATCGATCCCAGATGGAGCATCCACCAGAGATTGAAGGATCGAGCATCTCTGTGGTGCCGTTTGTGAGGGTGTCCTGCAGAGCAAGCGGTGGAGTCTTCGTCGACCGAACCCAAGCGCAAGAGGAGAAAAGCAGTTGGTCCGACGACGCTTCCCGCCATCGCCTCCCTCGCCATTCACATCGTCTCACGGGCGGCTGTCCGCCGAGGAATAGGAGGGGCTGCCTCCCCAGCCCAATAGTCGGGCAGGTTGTGAATTGTCGGGAGGAGCTTAGGGTTGTCGGTATTTGCAGGTTGTGAATTGTGTTTTGTGTTGTGTATTTTGAGAATACTTTCAGATATGAATGTCTTTTGAATTTCAGATTTGCAGTATTGAGCATATGAAGTATTTTATGAATTCTAGAGATCTATTTTTAGCACTTAAAAAATGTAGTTTCATCGGAGTATAAAAGTGCAGACAATGTGATTCTCAATGAACAAACTACAAGTTTCAGTTTCAGATAAGGAACTGCAAGTTCAGTTTCAGATAAGAAACTGCAACTTTCAGAGGCAGTGCGTTTATATTAACACGGCCTTTTCAAACAGGGTTAACATCATGTTGGAAGTTTTATTCATGGTCGAAAATGGAACTACCAGCCAGTTAACATCATGCTGATCAACATTCACGCATAGCACATCATCATATGATGCATATACAAAATGCCCACACAATGTCGAGTGTGCGAAACACAGAGAAAATGAGGGACGAAGTTTTGGCAAGTGTTGCACGCGGTTTTGGGCTGCCCCGTCTAGTCTTTCATTTTTAACATGCGCAGCCCATGACCTCAGATGGGAGGTCCATAGGCCTGTTTGTACTTTCTTAGGGCCGTCATGTATCGACCGGCCTATAGACCTCCCATCCGAGGTTTTATTTTTGGCAGCCCAATTTATGTATTTTTTTGAAGAAAACGCAGAGGTCTGTTCTATTTTTCTATATAAGAATCGGAATGCCAGGTCCAACTTATGTTTCCCTTCTAACTATATTCTATATATTTAAATTATTTTATATGTTATTATATATTATTTTTATTGTCATCATATATTTAACAGATACTTACATATTTAAGAAAACAAAATCCCAGATCTTATTAACTTATAAAAATAATTTATTAACAAATAAAATCCTGGATTGTTTTGGCACGAAAATCCTAGTGATTGTGTACAAAAGCTTGGTAAGCTTTAAGGACGAATTTAATTATATCACTTATTATTTAAATATATTTATAACAAAATGCTCAGCCCCTTTTTACTTTTTGATAACATTGCTGGCCCAACCCAACATTATAATTAGAATCAGCCCAGCAAAATCATATATTTCGAGAAAGTGCAAATGGCCTGTAATTTTTTAGGAAATAAAATAAATGGGCCGCATGGACGCTACATTATTTGTTCACCCAGCCCAGATAATGGCTGTAATTAAAAAAAAAGATCAAATTGACTATAAATTCTACCGCACAAAAAAAGACTGTAAATTCTGAAAAAATGGGTTGAATACATGCCACATTTTTGGTGGCTGAAATGTGGGCCAATTGGTCAAAGCCAACGCAAGTCGTTGTCAATTTAGTCAACAAATGATTCTGACATGTTAGCCGTTGGATTTACATCCAACGACCGGCATCCATCTTCAATTTCTCGTCTTCTTCCTCCAGCGCCGCCGGGACCACCTCCCGCCTCCTGCTGCTAGCAGCTCTGCTTAGCACACTTCGCTATGAAGCGCTACTCCACCATTGGCTAGGCCATCCCTCCACCCCTCCACACCTCCTGTTCTTCTCCACCGACTGCCGAACCACACCGCACTAGAACCAGTTAACCCTCGTACACCTCTCCATCTACGACTCTACTCCCGCGTCTTCCCATCACCGGCTCGTTGTTGTCCGGGGCCTCGCCGTCGTCCACCACCTTGGATGCGCTCGGCGCGGCGTGGTCAAGGTGGTCAACGAGCGACGCCATCGGAAGTAGACTGTTTGTGGAGAGGCTGACATCTGGGTCCATGGCCGCACACAAGGAAATGCTCCTTATTACACGCAAAATAATGATTCCTCCACCTGACATCTGGGACCCCCCGGAAGGGCCTCTGTATTTCGCGAAAAAAACATGCCCCCCGCTGATATGTCAGACCCACCAGCTATCTTCGCAGGCAAGGAAGTGCCTCCTTATTACACAAAAAAAATGAATACTCCCCCTGCTGGCTGCAACCCAGCATAGTGGGAGGCTGACTTGTGGGCCTACCAAGTTGACGGGGACGGAGGGCTTTGTCAACTTAGTCAATATGAACTATTCTAGCTCCTTTTACAGTACGATGTTCATCCAACGGCCGTAGTGCTTCTTCAACCTCTGGTATTCTTGCTCCAGCCGCCCAAACCAGCGCCGGTCGTGTTGTGCCTCCTGCCTCCCATGGCGGGTGTGATGCTACTGAGGCCTCACCGCCCCTACTACTCCCACCGCTGGCCAGGCCATCCTCTACTCACCCACACCCCTGTTATTCTGCGGCGACAGCAGCCTCACACCACAGTCGAACCAGTGAACCCTCGTACTCCTCTTCGCGTGGGCATCCACTGCTGCGTCTTCCCCGGCTCCGAGTCGTCCCCTTCCTAGTCCTCGCCGTCGTCCACCGCCGTGGTGCTCTTGGCATGGCGTGGTCAACGTGGTCAAGGAACGACTTCAATCGGACGTGGTCTGTACGTGGAGAGGCTGACAGCTGGGTCCACGGCCGCAGCAAGGAAGTGCCTCCTTATTACGCGCAAAATAATTATTCCTCCACCTGACAGCAGGGACCCACCGGACGGGCCACAGTGTTTCACGAAAACAACGTTTCCCCCTGATTGCTGGGACCCACCAGCTACATCTTCGCACGCATGGAAGTGCGTCCGGGCAAAAAAAACGATTCGCCCCGCTGACTGCTGGGACCCACCAGCTACACCTTCGCACGCAAGGAAATGCGTCCGGGCAAAAAAATAAAACGATTCGCCCCCCTGACTGCTGGGACCCACCAGCTACATCTTCGCACGCAAGGAAGTGCCTGACAGTCGGGACCCTCCTGGACGAAGCGTACATAGCGTTGTCATTCTGGTTGCGAACGTGTACGTACATATATACTGGTCGATGTAGAGGCGCGCACGTGTCGTAGTAGAGGCACGCACATAGCATGTACACGTACGTACAGTGGGAAGGGTCTCGAACGCCTACTCGCGCATACGTACATGGCTGGGTCTCAAACGCCTACTCGCTCATACGTACATGGCTGGGTCGAAACGGAGAAACGGCATCATCGTCGTGTTCATGGGGAGCCAACCGGCTGGGTCGGAATGGAATGCGTCGTCTTCTTCATCGGGAGGGCTTGGACGGAACAGGCGATGGAAACAAGGCCTGGCGTACCGCAGGAAGGAGGAAACGGACCTCCTACGTTCGGAACGGGGTCCTGTTGATCGGGAGGTGTGTGGCGTACCGCAAAACGGAGGAAACGGACCTCCTACGGTCGAAACGGGGGGTCATATTGATCGGGAGGGGTGTGGCGTACCGCAAAATGGAGGAAACGGACCTCCTACGGTCGAAACGGAGGTCCTGTTGATCGGGAGGGGTGTGGCGTACCGCAAAACGGACGATACGGACCTCCTACGATCGAACGGGGGTCCTGTTGATCGGGAGGGGTGTGGCGTACCACAAAACGGACGAAACGAACCTCCTACGGTCGAAACGGGGGTCCTGTTCATCGAGAGGGTGTGGCGCATCGCAAAACGGGACTCCACGGATACCGTTCATCTCCACCGTCGACCTCCTCCAACCTCCACGGGCTCCTCGCTCATCCAGCCTCCACCGCCGCTTACTCCACCAGCTCTTGCTCAACCACCCCTCCATCGTCTCTCGTTCATCCAGCCCTCCACACCACGGGTCATGTTCAACCACCCTCCACGGGCACCCCTCCACCGCTCATGTTCATCCAGCCCTCCACCACACCACGGGTCCTGTTCATCCAGAGGCAACGCCGCCGCCATCGTTCGTCCAACCCCGCAACGCTAACTGCTCATCAATCGATCGGCTTGATTAGCAGCAGTAGCAAAGGAATCGCTCTATCGGGTTCATTAACAGCCATCAATCGATCGCTCGGGTTCGAAGAACGCGTAGCTCGCAGCAGGCAATCGCCGGGTTGATTAGAGGCCAACGCCGCTTCGGGTTCGATTAGAGCTAACGCCGCACACACGCAGCGTACATGTACGATAAACGCAGCGTCGCCCGCCCCGACCTCCCACCGTGAATCGGAACTCCCGAATTTTCCTCCCGCCGCTTCTACCACGGTTTTCTTCGTCATGGACGGCCCAAAGAATGTCATGCAGCTGCGTCTCCGCCCGCCTAGGACGAAAAGCCCATTCTGTCATGATTTTTGTCATAGAAGTAGGAGCCCACCACATCTATGATGATACCGGGTTTTGTCACAATTATCGTCATAGAAGTGTCATATGTATGACAGAAAAAATTCGTTCGGCCCAAAATGTCACGGATGTGTCTTTTTTGTAGTGATTACATACCAGTGCACGTATAGTTAATATGCTTTAGTTTTGTCCTAAGTATTATTGTACTTCCTAGATATCACTGCCTACTATTTTACTTCTTGAATGCTATATTTATGTTAATGGTGTTGTTCTGATACCACCTGTTGGTTCCATTAGACTGCTTCATGTTCTCTATGCTTAATTACACATCAACAAACTAGCATGTGGTTCCGCTGCTTTTTGTTTGTTTTACCCTACATTTTTCGATGCTAGCTATTACATCACCGCCCGAGCCTCTCGTTAATTACTTTTTGTGTGTTCTTGATCTTCCCAAGTTGCATGACTAATTTGATGCTTCTATTAATTATGGAGCTGCCAACCCCATCAAGCAAAATACTTGTTCTTTTGGGGCTGGCACCTCAAACAAGCATAAAAATTGAGGGAAGCAGATATATTGTCATGTATGCACACCACCTTCTTTCATTAGTTTATATGAACCATTAATGATCAATTCGAACCAGTGCATGCGATTAAAATTAGTTTTACCTAAATAGAGGGTGCAGAATAAACTACAACAACTAGATTTGCAACCACGGGATGCTAACGATATCTTCAAAGAACATTGCAACAGCAGCGAGGCTTCACAGCAACATATGGTAAGCCGGTGTGTTTTAGTACATGTGAAATGTAATGCGTGTGGGCTGCTTTCTTGGCTTGTGCCCTCAGCCTGTAATCCTATAGAATTACAAATAGTTCAGTTGTCTACTTTGCTGTATTGCTTGATTCGAATGCTTGTTTGTTACTTGTTACGCTATACATGAGTCGGCCAATATGTCAGCAGTGTCTGTTGTACTATCGTAAAGAAATGCATGCCTAGTTCATTTCAGTCCTTAACTTTTCCTCTGAACTTCATCACAAGAATGTCTTCGTAGTTTATATGATGCCACACTGTTAAGTGCTTTCTCAGATTATTTCAACTGCTTAGATGCCTTGGCAACTTAGATATAGCGGTGGTACACTCCCTTTCAACTAGGATGTCAACTGGGTCCCGTTTAATCCCGATTAAAGTCCACTAGTGGTATGATAGTTCAAAAGAGTTTTTTTTTGAGTAAAATGAACTAGGGAGCTAGCAAAAACAAACTAGACGGGACTGGCGGATGTCGTTTATTTGCCACTTACATCCCTAGTTTCATCTTATCATTTTAATATCTTTTTGGATGATGCTTCTTTGAACCATTTAAATATAGCTTGCCATGCTCGGCAATAATTCGTATGTTGTTTACCATGTAAGCTTTCTGCCTGGATCATGCGATAACCATATCTTACTTATGTCCAGCGGAAACCTTTTAGGATGCCGTTCACACTAGGACAAAATGTACAACCCCAGAATATATTTGTGGAAGCAGTGCACCATCCATGTTACTAGATGGTAGCAGTTCAGAGGCAACACCTTCTGGAGAGCAGTCTGAGCACAGATATTATAGTTCTTGAGGCTCTACTAGAGGCAGAAAGAGAAGGTGTGGCTGCCATGAATGAGCTAATCTCGATCTTGAAGCTGGAAATTATGCAATTAGCTGCACACATTATGCAAGCAACCCAAGAATTGGAGGAAGTAAGAATGTTGCATTTGAAGACCAGGAGGTCCTGCTGCTTCTGCTATCTGAAGCCCAGGGTAATCCCAGTTCTTCTTTAGATACCAGTTGAAATTGTCATTAGATTATTGTACTTGCATGTTGTGTCATGTCTCTGAATAGATTATGTTGTAAGACCCCCTATGTTGTCCATGTGTTGTAATGATCTGAATTTTTAGGCGAGGTAATCCTCAAGACTTGTATGATTGACATAAGGTGAACTATTTTTCGTGAGCATATTGTATTGATGAAATAACTGTTTGACTCAAAGTGTATCCAACCTACTGAATTCGAAGATCACGACATTTCAAAATCATAATCATATATAAGGGTGGAATAAATCTTTGTTTTGGTTTTGAAGAAATAAATAAGAAAATGTAGAATTATCTGTGGATATTTGTAATCGAATAAAATTGGATTTGGATTTAGTTGCGTGGCCTGTGGCAAACGTGAATGCTAATTCTCCCAAGTTTTGAACGAAGCGGCTAAACACCCACTATCATTTGTGGGCTGCCCGAGGCAAGTGTTTGTGAGATGGAAATTACTGTCTACCCCTGAGACTTGACATCCTTATCGACCGGATTTACACTGTTGTCGATAGGGGTAGACTAGTAACTTCAATCAGACGTGACACGACGGCCTCTAAGACCATTCAGACATGGTGGGTGCCAAACGTGGGCGGAAAAACACATTTGATTCAAGCTCGTCCGAAAGACATGTGTCTCTCCCTCCATTTCCCCATTCATCCACGGTGGGCGAAAAAACAAACTCTCCTCGTCTGAAATCGATGTAGGCTAATATTCTACGTAGGGGCAGATGTGTAACTTCCCTCAGACGTGACACAACCGCCCTACCTGTCAGCCCCGTTCATACACCGTGGGCGCCAACCGTGGGCGGAAAAACACCCTCTCCCCGCCCGAAATCAATACCGGCAAATATTTGGGAGATGCGAGATTACCGTCCTATCCCCAACCGACGTGATGTCCGAAATTTTAAATGGGGGATAAGTTCGTAACTTTCCCACTTTTCAGACAAGCGCATCCCGAAGTTTGAGATCCCCCCTCCCCCCCCCCATTTCCCCATTCATACACCATTTGCGCTACGACAACCTCCCCACAGCGGCCAGCCTCCTCCGTCTGCCACCCCATCCTCCACCTTGCCGGAGCCGCTACCCCTACCCCGTCGTCCACTACAAGAGATGGATGTTTCTCATCCACGGCGTCGAACAAGGATCCTTTCATCGCGTCATCTCGCTTCATCGCCGCCGTCGTCCACCTTGCCGTTACTGCAAGAGGATTTATCCACCGACCCGGCCGTCTGCCGTCTAAAGCCTTCTTCCCCGCCGACGACAGCTATCGCACCCGCAGCACCCTCAACGTATCAGCAGGGGCCTACACGACGTCGCAAGAGAGGTGGTACTCTTCCATATGTGCTTAAATTATTGTTCTCACCCGGAAAATAGATCGTAAATTGTTTACTGTACTTTTCTTGTCCGTACCAAATCGTAGTGGCTAGTTGAAAGCAAACATTGGTTGCGAAGTAGCTTTGTCCGGTTTGCAAATTCAGATCCACCATGGCACGGTCACTATACTCGTAAAGCTTATGGTTTCCCCCCTTTATATTCACTACCATCATCGTAGGTGCTTCACTGCTTCGTGTCGTGCTAGCAACATGCCACTCATAATTCCAAAGCTTACGTGTTGAAATACGAATCTGATATGATGCTCATATTCCTAAAACAGAGAACGTTAAATTGGTCACCTAATGTTCCTATATACGTTCGCAAAGCATGTGCGCCACCCAGTGGTCCAGCTAGTTCCACTTTCCTGATTTTACTCTTGATGCTTAGGGTTTTCACCTTTTATCTACTCTTCTCTGCGTAGGTGCTTTTTGTCGTACTAGCATTACTACACCCTTCAAGCTAAACAACACAACACACAAAATTCCAAAGCTTAGTTGTTCAAATATGATTGTGATATGATACTGATATTAGTTAACAAACACATTTAATTGGTTAGCTAAAGGTCCCACTTGAGTTTCCAAATGCATGTCGCGACATATAGAGAGATAGCAAAATTGCATTTCTTTGTCACTTGTTGACTGTACTTTCTTGTCCATACCAAATCTTAGTTGTTATTTCAAAGCAAACATCGGTTGCTAACTACCCTTTGCGCGGTTTGCAGCTTCAGATCTGCCATCCCACTGCCGCAGTCAACACTATAATCATCACTCTTAGGTTTCCCCATTTTATGATGACCACGATCAGCCTACGTGGTTCATGTCGTAATAGCACTGCTCCACCCATCGAGCTAAACAATCTTAGCTGTACAAATCCAAATCTGATATTATGCTGATATTAGTAAAACTGACAGATGTTTTTTGGCCAGCTAAATGTTCCTACTTTAGTTTCGAAATGCATGTGAGCCACATATGGAGAGACTGGAAGGAATAGTATTTCTTGTGCGCTCTGGTTCATCATGGGTGGCCAACCGAGATTGTATAGAAAGACTTGTAATATCTTCAATCTGCTTGCTCTTCTGCTCTTCTTTAAGATGATCCTCTTCTCTTGCGGTGGACTAGTCAGGTCGAGTTATTCTCCCTTAGTATATTTTGAATCTTTCAGGTCAGGTCGACTTGTTCTTCTTTACTATATGTTGAAGTTGTCATCTGTGAAGTATCATCACTTCTTGAGCTCTCATATTTGAGTAGTATGCCACATTATATTAATGCACACACCAAATTACAGCATGCATGACACCTCTTAGAATAATTGCAGAGATAGCACAAAGGGGTTTACAGGGAGGAAGTATTGGATTAGCTTCTGCATTACAGCTTCTGTATTGGATCTGCTTGCTCTTCTGCTCTTCTTTAAGATAATCTCACTTGTTTTTATGTTTTCAGGCATGTCAGGTATTGAACATTATCAAAATGAATATAAGAATGGGCGCACGAGATGAATATTGCGGAACAATCCACTGGCTAACAAACTTGTCATGGTGGGGGATGGCCTATCTTATTCACCCATCAAGGTGCTTGCTCTAACTTGGCAAGGTTGTATTGGTCGCACATATTTTGCATCTGACCTCTTGCATTAATTCTACTTTGTTACACCATCTGCTTAGTTTAAGCATGATATATGAGTATATGCCATACCTATCCATTTTCTGTACCTATTCCATGTGTCGTCATACTATGTTTTTCCAGTCAAATGTTGTTCTTTCGTAATAGATGTCCAAAAGGAAGAGGGTGAGTGCAGATCCTCAAGGAGTACAAACTAGGTATTTGGAAAAGGTAGTGATACCTGTTAAATCAGATATATCAGCAGCCACAGAAAACACATGCCCAACTGTACCACACTTTACCCCTACTCTCGTGGCCAAACCCTATTAGAACAATTGAGAGCCGTGGTCGCAGTCTTGTCTATGATATCAGTTCAAAATTTGAACTCCTAAATTTTTGCATTTGCCTTACCTTCTCTCTTGTATGATAACTAATTTCAGATGAATCTCCTTGCTCAAAGGATCATAGCATCTCACGACAATATTGGGCTCTGCATTACTCTTGTCACTACCTCTTGCCCTTTGTCAGCATACTTACACTCACTGCTGTTTGATTATGTAGCATCACTGTAAATGTTCGCTTCTTTATCCTCCATTTGCTTCAAATTATAAGATCTATATTCACTCTTAGATAAATGTAGAATTAACACAATGGTTACAAAGTTTTGGATTGCTCATGTAAGTACCTATTATCATGTACTCCCACTAGTAGAAAACAGAGCTTTATTACCGGTTCGTAAGGGCATTTACTACCGGTTCTGCAACCGGCACTAAAGGGTGGAGACTAAAGCCCCCCTAGTACCGATTCGGCACGAACCGCCACTAAAGGCGCACCACGTGGCGTGAGCTCGCGTCGTGGTATGGGGGACCTTTAGTACCGGCTGATAACCTCCCTAGTAACACCAACCGGTACTAAAGGTTTTTTATATTTTTTTTGAAATTTTTGGAATTTTTTTGAATTTTTGTTTCGATTTTCTGAATTATTTGATGATTTAGTCTCTAATCACCCTTCTTAACTGCTCAAGTATGGATCACTGATTCCAAATCGTCTAACTTCCCGGCCGGTCACCCATCCTCTCACTACCCCAGCCTGAGCACGCTTAACTTCAGAGTTCTATTCCCCCTACATTCCAAGTCTCCACTTTGTTGTTTTCCTGACAAATGTAAGCTTTCAATCCTAGTAACCCTCAGGAGTTTAGCTTGAGCAGTAGGTCACACATTTCACCGTTTGAGTTTGAAACTATTATTCTAAAAAATAGAAATTATTTAGTAACACTAATATTTCTTGAATAAGTAGTTTGACCATAGTTTGACCAGATTTGACCAAAATTCAAAAAACTGAAATAATTATTTAGTAACACTAATATTCTTGAATAATTATTTAATAACAATAATATTTCTTGAATAAGTAGTTTGACCACAGTTTGACCAAAATTCAAAAAAAACTGATATTTGAGCATATCTTTTCTCCTTTTAGAATTTGAGGATTCTAAAAATTTGCAAACCGGCAGTAGGCCATCAAAATCGGATGCGGATTTTCGTGCTGAACAGTTTGATATATTATATGTTTTTTCCGACATCGTATGCAAAAGTTATAGCCGTTTTACATTTTCCAAACACTTTTTGCAAAACATGTCCAAATTTAAGTTTTAAAATTTTCCTAACTAGTAGATGTAGTAATATAACTACCTCTCGAAGGATTTTATTCTTTGAAGTTTTTATCATTTTATTTTGTTTTTTTTCAAAACTGAAATGGCGATACACAGGGGGGTAGAGTTTGAAAATTTCCCTATAGTGTCGGTTTGTGTCTCCAACCGAGACTATAGATTAAGACTCTGTAGTGCCGGTTGGTGACACAAACCGGTACTATAGGTTAGACCTTTAGTACCGGTTTGTGTCACAAACCGGCACTAAAGGGGCTCATGGGGCCCCGACCTGACGCCAGCCTACCACCACCCCTTTAGTAACGGTTCGTGGCACCAGCCGGTACTAAAGGTTCAACACGAACCGGCACTAATGCATAGCCGTTCGAACCGGCGCTAATGGTCGAATTACTGCCGGCTCAAATACAAACCGGGAGAAATGAGTTGAACATTTGACCCTTTTTCTAGTAGTGTCCCTCTGTACCGAATTAATTGTTGATCAATTGGATGTATTTAGAACTTAATAGTGCTAGATACATCCATTTGAGCGACAAGTAATAACGGACGGTGGTGGTATTACTGTACTTGCATCGCGAGATAGTTGATTGTCTAGCATTACTCTGCATCTTATCTGCCCCGCCCTCTACTTTCTCCAAATTATCATATCTACATTTACTCTTACCAAAATGTTGAATAAAGCCAATGCCACTGCACACGTTGATGTCTGCATTCCTCTTGTCAGTACCTTTGGCCTTGAAATGATGTACTTAATTAATTGCTATTTGATTATGTATCATCAGTCTGCACCTGAGCTTCATTATCCTATGTTTCCTCCAATATTATTTGATCTATATTTAATCTTTGCAAAATGTAGAATAATGGCAACGCTTATAAAGAATTTTCTTTGGGGAATTTATTGAATTATCCTTCCATCAACATGGAGAAGGGCTTTGTCCAGCCCGTGTTAACATGTAATGTAAGTTCATCCTTCTCAAGCCTTCAAACTTTGTTCTAGTATATATTTGGATAGGCATCATTTCCTCCAGTGTTGTTTATTTTGCTGTTTACATCTGATTGGATGTTTGCAACAACTACCAGTTTTAAATTGTACTTGTAAAAACATGTTCCTTATACAGAACAGATCCATTTATTTGCTTATATAATTTTGAAACTTTAGGGAAGATAGTGAGCCAAACCATCTTGAGGACAGTGAGATGACCCCAAGGTCTTGTCTTGATGAAGACAGTGAGTTGAAGTTACTCACCAGCAGGTGTGAGACAACTTCTATGTAGTCGCTGCCTCAATCAGTTCGACTTATTATGTGATGCCCCCAATTCAATCGTACACTAATCATGCACGCAAACGTGTACGATCAAGATCAGGGACCCATGGTGTCGGGGAAGCTGATCGTGTCCCGCGATCACCTATGGGACCTGGTCCCTTGTGGTTCGGAAGGGGAGCGGAGGATGCACAAAGAGCGGATCGAAGCGATGCACACGAGCAGATTTACCCAGCTTCGGAGCTCTCCGGAGAGATAATACTCCTACTGCTGCTTTTGTGGATTATCTTGTGTTCTTGCTCGGGAGCAATGGGAGCTACAAAACCTAGCTCGAGTGTGGTCTCGTATGAGTAGAATGAACTAAGCCGGAGCTAAAACCGAACCCTCTCTACGTTGCACTTGGGCCTCCTTTTATAGGCACAAGGGATCACCACAGGTGGCAGGTAGACAAGGGTAAGATAGTAAAACATAGGTTGGTACACCGCTTTGTACGGTGTCTGATGGTCTATACCTAACTCGACGGCAAGGGACAAGAATCATAAATGCCCGTCTCGATCGCTGAACGAGGTAACAGGACCGTCAAGTGCACCTCCGCTGCCATGATGGCAGCTTGTCGGCGCCGCTTATCGCTGCTCTCCCGCTGGCTGCACAGCCCGTCGACACGCGTGCTTGGGAAAGCCCCATGGCGACACGTTGGCGGATGAGCTGGAGCGAGAGATGAAGAGGTCACTTGTCATGGCGAGCACCTTGCCGCGGCAAGATTCTTGTCGCGCTTGAGAGCTTGTCGCTCACCAAGCCTTCCCGCAAGCTCCTCTTGCCGGGTCTTGTTACTTTGTTTTGAATGGTTCCAAAGGAGCTGCCGAGGATCTTGGCGGTCACCAAGTCAGCCCGCCGCTGGTGCTGCAACCGTCCAGACGAGTTCGGGGTACTAGGGTACCCTACTCTAGTACACCGACAGAGCCCCGGCCTGGGCCACACACGGTGCCGAGCTCTGTTGGGCCAGGCCAAAAAAAGTAACTGGCGCAGCGTCCGGATTACGCCATTACTGCGCCTGGACCCACCACGCTCCCACGAGCGTCACGTGCACGTGGCGTCGTGGGGGAGATCGTGGGGCTTTCTTTAATGGAAAAAATCAGAACGCCCGTCCCCTCTCCCCTTTATAAGCAGGGGGAACAGGGGCAGGACGCCCACTTGCCCTTGCTGTCACATCAGAAAACCCCCGTCGCTTCCCCCTTTCTTCTCGAGCCCAAAGAGAGCGACGCTCCGCCCCCTCCATTGCCACCGGTGCCACCAACGCCGTCGACCTCTTCTACCACCTCTCCCCATGGCTCCGAAGGCCGACAAGGGAAAAGGCGTGAAATCGACCGAGGCACAGCGGCTCGCGGCGCTGCGGAAGGAACGGGCCCTCTTCGATCCCCTGCTTGACAGGAAGGAGCTGCGGGAGCTGTACTATCTCTTCTGGTCGACGGAGACCCGGGCGCATCCGCGCACGAGAGTCATCTCTGCCGCCACATCCGAGAAGGTCTCCATCGGGTACCCCTTTTTCGCGCTTTTCTTCCACTGCGGGCTCTGCCCGCCCTTTTCTGAGTTCTTCTGCGATGTCATGAATACTTATGGCCTCCGCCTCCTTGACTTCACCCCCAACGCCGTCCTCACCATGGCCGTTTTCGCACACCTCTGCGAGAACTTTGTCGGGGTCCACCCAAATGTCACACTCTTCCGCCATTACTTCACACCCCGCGTAGAGAGAGGAGAGCCGCTTGCCGGAGGAATTGCATGGACCTCTAGGATCGGCAAGAAGGAAGCGTACCTTGACGGAGAGTTGCGCAGCAAGTGGGAGAGTGGAGAGCTGACTGGTGTTGGATCTTAGAGGAGGAGCCACAGCCTTTACTGCCTGCATAAAACCCCCATAGTGCGCGGCAATGACTGGAGTAACTTGGCGCCGGAGGACGCCAAATTGAAGATTGCCGTGACTAGGATTTTGCGTCTCAGACACGCCGGGCTGACCGTAGGAGCAGTTGGCGCGGACTTCCTTCGCCGCCGCATTGCGCCCTTGCAGGAGAGGGGGAGGCCTGCTTGGGAATTCCAGAACGCGGCGGACATCATGAGGCTGCGCCCGGGTCTGAACTGGAATTTTACTGTCTTGGATCTTGACGGCATGCTGCGGGAGCTATTCAAGCCTGATGCAGATCATCCTGAGTGGTTTATGTTGCCGAGGGGAGTCGTGCCCTTGTGGAACAACTCGTCGCTCGATCGCATCCGCGCGATGATGCCGTTGTGCGATTCCCATGGAATCGTTCCAACTTGGCAGGAGCCCGCCGACGAGGTCGTGCAACAGTTCTTCGACGACTTAGAAGAAGTGCCGATCCGCGCCGACGAGCATAAACGGCTCAGCCGCGACACCACCGAGCAGGAGATAGCGCGCATTGCCACGAGGTTAGAGGAGGCTGCGGAGGCTGCTGCCGCCGGCATATTTGGGTTCACTGTCGAGGAGGCAGAGACGACCGAGGCGGCAAGCCTTGCCGACCGAGAAGAGTTTGTCGGCGAGGAGGAGCAGACCGAGCCCGACAACGAGCCGAGCGAGCCTGCCGGGGGCGCCTCTCCTCCGCCTTCAAGTAGCTTGCCGCAGGAGGAGCCCGCTGTCCCGCCAAGGAGACGCCTCCGCAAGACTGGAGAAGTGGCGGGGCAGCATACGGTCCAACAGCCGCCTCGCCGCCTGACGCGCTCCACCGCGGCAAGCATTGTTGCCGCGGGAGCGCCTCATTCCGCCACGGCGACGGGCGCGGGGTCTTCTGGAGTCGCGGCCCCTGCACCCGCCAAGCGTCCGAGGGAATCTTCTCCCCCAATCCGTCGCGCCGGAGCGGAGTTTGATCTCTCCGCCCTCAGCTCCGAGGAAGAAGAGGAAGAGTAAGATCTTGTCTTTGCTACTTGTAATCCTCCAATTTATTGCTTTTTGTTATATCTGACTGGTTTCACTCTGAACCTTCTCCTTCTTCAGGACGCTATCTCAGAGGGCATCGAAGAGGGCCAAGACTCCGGTGGTTATCGTCTCAGATGACTCCCCTGTGGCAACAGGGGGCACGTCCGGGACTCCCTTGCCGGATCCGGCAACCCTTCAACAGAGCAGCCCCCAGCACAGCCCCCAGCGTAAGTGTTTGGTTCATTTCTCATGGTTAGGTGTGCTTGGGTGCTCCTCCGTCACTGATATTTGGTTTGTTGAATCATGTAGGAGCAGAGCAGTCTCATCAGGAGGTCCCAGAGGCTGCTTCCGATGTTCAGCCTCATCAGGAGGCCTCGGAGGTCACCCCCGACATTCTGCTTGCTTCAACTACGCCACCAAGGGAGAAATCTCCGCCAAGGGAGCGCTCTCCGGCAAGGGAGGCCTCTCCGACAAGGGGATCTTCTCCGGCAAGAGGCAGCACCGACAACCCTCCGGTGGTGGAGACCGCGGCAACAGATCCCACTGCAGGTAATCTTCTTGCTTGAGAATTTCCCTTGGGTTCTTTTCTTCTGTTCTTCTTTTTTGATTATTTGCTTGACTTGTTCTTTATTTTTCTGACCATCAGATCCATCTGCCGGAGATCCGATGGAGACTGAGGCTGCCGGCGAGGAGGACGCCCGCGGCGACAATGTCGACGCCGCCAACATGGAGGAGGAGGCCGGCGCCGATGGGTCCGCCGGCGAGGAGGCCGCCAAGGCTGCTGGTGCAGAGGCTGGGGAAGGACCCGGCAATCGCACTGACGGCCCTGAGGCCGCAGGAGCGCCAGGCGCTGCACCGACCACCGATCCTCCCGCCGCCGATGCGGCACCAGACTCCGAAGAGCCCCAGCCTGGCGCCTATCTGAAGGCCGGCGAGGGTGTATTCATCAAGCTCCCATGGGCATCAAGCTCCAGGGCACCGGCCGAAGGGGAGACCTTCGACACGGAACTGCTCGCCTCCGTCGGGCTGTCGCTGGTGGATGCTCCGAGCAGCAGCAGCGGTGAGCCTGAGGAGGAGCAGCTGCTAAGGAAGTTGCTGTTGCTCTACCGCGCCCGACAAGCCAAGCTGGAGTCCAGGGAGGCGCTTGTCGCGAGAGCGGGAGCTGACTTGGAGAAACGCGCGGAAGAGCTCCGGCGCGCCAACAAAAAACTCTCCGGGATATAGCAGAGGCGCGGAGCAGCTGGCTGAGGCGCCACGGCCTTCATCTTGGAGAAGGGCGAGGTCGAGGAGCAGCAGAGGCTTGCCGGCGAGAAGCTCTCCGCGCGAGAAGGTGAGCTGGCGCAGCGGAAGATCAACCTCGACAGCTATGAGGAAGATCTCGCCGTGTGCGAGCAAACGATTGGTGGGCCACTTCAGGAGGCAAAGGATGCTGCTGCGGCTGCCGAGGCCGCCAAGAAGGAATTGGAGACGAGGGTGGCTCAGCTGGAGTCCACCTCCAGAAGAGTGCCGAGGAGGTCGCCGGGTTGAAGCGCGAGCGCGAGAAGGACGCCTACACCCTCGGTGAATTGCAAGGTCGTTTCGCTGAAAAGATCAAAGAGCTCGATGCCGCCAAGGACTCCAAGGCGGATCTGGAGCTGAAACTGACCACCTTGACGGAGACGTTGTAAGGCGCCAAGGAGCGGGAAACAGGCCTGCTGGAAAAGATCAAGGCCACCGAGGAGTTGCTGTCGAATGCTGTGACCGCCCAGAATAATCTCCGAGATAGCATAATGCACTGGACAGAAGGTCTTGTGGACACCGCCGCCGGCATCCATAATGAGCTGATGGAGCTGGGGATGACGAATCTTGGGTACTCCACCGACGAGAACCTCCAACCCAGCGTCAAGCTCAGCCTATTCTTCAAAGGCGTGCTGATGGGTCTCCAGCGGCTCTAGGAGGAGATCCCAAAGCAGCTGGCGGAGGAGTCGCGCCAAGTCTGCGTCGGGGCTCTCCAGAAGGCGTTGCTGAAAGTGGCCTTTCGCAACCCAGGCGTCGATTTCACCAAAGTCCTCAAGTCTCTGCCTCCATCTGCTGATGTTGAAGCGCTCAAGACCCTTGTCGCACCCATTGTGGACAAGGTGAGCGGAGTCAAGAGGCTCGATGGCGACCGCGTGGACTAGGCCGCCAAGCTTATCTTTCTCTTGTCGCTGTAGATCATGTTTTAGGTGAAAAATCTATTAGATCCGCAACAAGTTATTATGTAATATACAATATCTTAGGCAATCGAATGCAACGTTATTTCCTTTACTCGATTCCTTCCCTTGTATGTTTATACCCTACGCTTTTAGGGGGACTTGTCAGTGCGAACACCTTTGCCGCGAGCGCTGAGTGCGGAACTTCAGCAGCCTGCTGGCGATGCCGCCTCCGACAAGCAACCTTGTCACAACTAGTTGCAGCACACTTAAGTTGTTGAGCGGACTCGAAACAAAGTAAGGCGCAAGCTAGTCGCGAGTCGGTTCCTCCGGCGCTGGGTTTTCCATACAAAGTACTATCGTTCGAGGAAGATAACTTAAAATTTAAAACTGATTGTTTAAACTTAGCAACTTAGCTTCTCGTTATCCATTTCGGCAAGGCGACAGTTCCTCGGCGACGCTTGGCCCACACCATTATCTTCCCCGGTTAACTTGTGGGTGGATGAACCTTCTTCTTGTTTGAGAAGAAAGAAGAGAAAATAAAGTTATGGAGCCTAGTGGCTCGTCATCGCTTACCGGGTGTGGATGCTGCACAAAATGTTAGTAAACACATGTATATAAGATTATGAAAGCATGTATTGACACATTGCGCAACACATAGGCTTTACTGATGCACGGGGTCTGCGCCCGGCTTTGTACAAAGGATTACATGCAACAGCGGCAAGACTTGTACAAAAGGGTGGTTGCCGGAACAGGTTCCGCAACCCGCTTTATGGGTAAAACTTGCGAAGATGCTCTATATTCCAGGAATTGCTCACCGAACGCCATCTTCGGTCTCAAAGGCGGACAGCGCCGGGCCTAGTGACTCGTTTCACCCGATAAGGGCCTTCCCACTTGGCGTCAACTTGTTGGAATTCTTGGCGGATTGAACGCACCAAGAACAAGGTCGCCTTCCTCGAAGCTTCGGCATTAACTGCGGCTATGGTAGCGACGCCAAAGCTTGCTGGTAACGAGCGGCTCGTGACAAAGAACTCGAAGACGATCCTCCTCGAGGAGCAGCGTCATCTTGTCGCAGCTGCTCTTGCTCGAAGCTCATCATAGCGAGAACTCGAGTTGACCCGTATCACGAGTTCCGTGGGAGAACTGCCTCTGCTCCATAGACTAGAGCGAAAGGTGTGCGGCGGTGGCTCGATTTGGCATCGCCCTGATCGACCAAAGAACCACGGCAGCTCCTCGATCCAGCTTTCTTCCGCACTTGCGCAACTCTGTCGAAAGTTCTGGTCTTGAGTCCCGCAGCACTTCAGCGCTTGCTCTCTCGCTTGACCGTTGCTTCTCGGATGAGCAACGAAGCAAAGCAGATCTTGGCGCCAAGATCTTGGGCGTCTTGCATGAAGGTGCGGCTCGTGAACTGTGTGCCGTTGTTGGTGATGATTCTGTTAGGAATCCCAAAGCGGCAAACAATTGACTTTGAAGAACTTGATCTGCTGTATGTGCTTGTCGCCTTCCTCACTGGTTCCACTTCCGCCACTTTGTGAACTTGTCAATTCTGACGTACAAGTACTCAAAGCCCAGCTTCGGGGTAAGGGGCGAGGATGTCGAGCCCCGGACCAAAAGGGCCAGGATAAAGGGATCGTCCGAGAGCTTGAGCTGGTTGGTGTATCTTTTGGAATGGAACCGACACGCTTCACACTTGGTTACTTGTGCGGTTGCATCTGGAGGGCTTCGGCCGAAGAAACCTTGCCGGAAAGCTTTGCGGCAAGTGCTCTTGCGCCAATGTGGTGACCACATATGCCTCCATGTATCTCGCCAACAGCTTCATCCATCTTCGGCAAATACACTTCAATTTCACACCGTTGAGTCTTCTTCTGTACAGGATGTTGTCAACAAACTGGTACATACTTGACTGCCGGGCTACTTTTTCCGCTTCTTCTTGCTCTTCGGGAAGTTCTCATGTCTGAAGGAAATGGACGATTTGCTGCGCCCATGCTGGAGCCTGTGGCTCGACAACAAGGACTAAAGGCTCATCTACCACGGCGGGAACATTAGCTTCTACGGTAAGAACCTGTGGTTCCGCCGGAGCTTGATGGTCCCCGGCAAGCTTGCCGGAGCAAAGCTTGTCGGGAGCGTCTTCTTCAACGAAACAAACTGCAGGGTTTGTCGGAGCAGACTGCTCCTCAGTGATATTTGCGTTGATTTTAGGGACCTTCTTGGCGGCGGCTTCAGGGAGCTCTGCCGGAAAGTAGTCACCGGAAACCAATTTTCTCTTCTTGCTCTGTCCTGTTGATGGTGTTATGGTTGGTTGAGTCAGTTTGAGCACAAAAATTCCTGGTTCCACAGGTAACTTAAGTGCGGCGCATTTGGAGAGGCCATCAGCTATATCATTCTGAGCTCTTGGAACATGTTCCATTTCCAAGCCTTCAAAGTGCTCTTCTAGCTTCCTCACTTCATCGACGTAGGCTTCCATCAACGGACTCTGATAATCTTTATTTACTTGGCGGACGACAAGTTGCGAGTCCCCCCTGACAATGAGCTTCTTGATCCCAAGGTCTACCGCAATCCTGAGACCGGCAAGCAAACCTTCATACTCTGCAGTATTATTTGTTGCTTGTTCCTTGGGAAAGTGCATCTGGACTATGTACTTGAGGTGCTCTCCGGTGGGTGCGATAAGCAGCACGCCGGCACCGGCGCCTTGTAGCGAGAAAGCACCATCAAAGTACATCAGCCACTCTTTATTTGCTTCCTTGACGGGGATGCTTGTCTCTGGAATTTCTTCATCTTGCGTTGGCGTCCACTCAGCTATAAATTCTGCCAATGCTCTGCGTTGGATAGTTGAAGTACTTTCAAACTTGAGACCAAAGCTTGACAGTTCCTGTGCCCACTCGACAATTCTGCCTGTTGCTTCTGGATTTTCTAATATCCTCTTCAGCGGGAAGCGAGTGACAACTGTTATCTCATGTGCTTGGAAGTAATGGCGCAGCTTTCTCGAGGCCATGAGGAGGCCGAAAAGCAGCTTCGCACACGTAGTACCTCGACCTAGCCCCTGCAGAAGGGCCCGACAAAGTAGGTAGGCGCTGCACCATCTTTTTCGTATCTTGTCGCAACCTGCGATGATCTGTCCTTGTCGGGACCAGAGCTTGACGGGCGAAGCCCCTTGCTTGTCGCGGATGCGTCCCGCCTCGGTTGCCGGCTCATCATCCGCCTCCCTCTCCGCTACTAACGCAGCACTAACCACTTGATTGGTCGCTGCTATATACAGCAGCAACTTCTCTTGTGGCCTAGGTGCGACAAGTATTGGAGTGGAGGACAGATATCTCTTCAAATCTTGCAGTGCAGCCTCTGCTTCGGGAGTCCATTTCATTGGACCTGCCTTTTTCAAAATCTTGAAAAATGGCGAGGCGCTCAACAGAGACTTAGAGATAAACCCGCTTGAGGGCAGCCACGCAACCGCAAGCCTTCTAACATCCTTGACGCGCTTTGGTGCTTCAATCTGCTCAATGGCCTTGATCTTGTCGGGATTGGCTTCAATTCCCCGCTGAGACACAAAGAACCCGAGAAGCTTGCCGGAAGGGACTCCAAACACGCACTTCTCGGGTTTAAGCTTGAGGTTGATCTTGCGCAGATTTGCAAAAGTCTCATCCAAATCATGAATCAGAGTTGCTTTGTCCTTGCTCTTGACCACTATATCATCCATGTAGGCTTCTACATTTCTGTGTATCTGTGGCTCAAAGGCATCATGGACTACTCTTGCAAAAGTTGAACCAGCATTCTTTAAACCGAAAGGCATCCGTATGAAATAGTACGTGCCATATGGTGTAATGAATGCGGTTTTCTCTTCATCCTCTTCTGCCATGAAGATCTGATGATACCCTAAATATGCATCAAGAAATGAAAGCAAATCACATCCAGCCGTGGAGTCAACAATCTGGTCAATACGTGGCAAAGGAAATGGGTCCTTGGGACAAGCTTTATTAACATCTGTGAAGTCAATACAAAGTCTCCATTTCCCATTTGCCTTGCGTGCATACTACCGGATTGGCCAACCACGTGGGATGGAGGACTCCTCGACAAGGCCTGCTGCTTCCAACTTCTTGATTTCTTCGCTATGAACTCTTGGCGCCCAACGCTGTTTCCTAACTTTTTGCTTGACGGGCCACGCAGCGTGAGGACGGACAGCTAGGTGGTGCTCAATTACCTTCACAGGAACACCGGGATGTCGGATGGTTGCCATGCAAACACATCGACATTCGCCGCAGAAAGCAACGAGCTCGCCTTCCTATTTAGGGTCAAGCGTGGCATCGATGGTGAAGGTACCACCAAGGCCGTCCTCCTTGGCGGGCACCTTCTTGGTCTTGGCGGAGCCGCCATCATCTTCTTGCACTTGCCGGTGGAGCTCGATGGTGCGTCCTCGACGGTAGCGCAGCACTCCGAGGAGGTGCGCTTGCCGGAGTGGGCATCAGAACTCTTGCCGGACTTGGTGATCTTCTTCTTCCCTCCGGGAGCTTCAGCGGCAAGTGGTTTGCTATCTATCGCGGCTGCTGCATCCCGGTAAATCTTGTCGGTGCAGATAAGCGCATCCTTCTTGTCGCCATGGACAGAAATGACGCTTATCGGGCCGGGCATCTTGAGTAAGTTGTAAGCATGATGAGAGGCGGCCATGAACTTGGCGAGTGCTGGACGGCCAAGTATGCCATTGTAGGGCAATGGAAAATCGGCAACGTCAAACGTGACCCTCTCAGTTCTGAATTTTAGTTCACTGCCAAATGTTACCGGCAATGTGATCTTCCCTTTCGGCTTGCTCCTTCCTGGGTTGATTCCTTGGAACGTGCCAGTCTCTTCGAGCTCGCTGTCAGGGATTTGAAGTTTCTGGAGCACCGCAGAGGAGATCAAGTTCAGGCTGGCCCCGCCGTCAACCAACATCTTTGTGACCTTGAGGTTACGGATGGTTGGTGAGACCAACATCGGCAAGCACCCGACCGCAGTTATGCGATCAGGGTGATCCTCAATGTCAAAGATGATGGGCGTGCTGGACCACTTCAGAGGTTTGCGCGACTCTATGGATGGTTCTGCTGCATTAACCTCACGCATCCATTGCTTGAGTTGGCGATGCGAGGTATGCACGGAAGCACCTCCGTAAACGCAAAGGACCTCTGTTGCCTTCTGAAACTCCTCCTCATCGGCTTCATCATCTTCCATGTCTTCGTCATCTTCATCTTCGTCTTCGTCCTTGTCGTGGCCGCGAGGAGGTCTGTCTCCTTGCCGCTGCTTGGCCTTGCCGCGGCGTCCTCCCCGACCGGGTCTCTTCTTACTTGCCGCACCTGCACCTTCCTGGGCCTTCTCCTTGTCTCGCCGCTCGTATTCAGCTCTCTGTAGCTCAACAAGCTGCTCGACTTTTTTGCAGCTCTAGAGATCGTGGCCCTTGGTGCGGTGGATCTTACAGTACTGCTTGTTGGAGCTGTCAGGCTTGTCGGCGGCCGCCACAGCTTGGCGGTCGGCGTCAACGGCAACCTCCTTGCCGGAGCCACCAGCCTTGGCTTTGTTGGCGGCACCATCCTTGCCGGACTGCTCGACAACTAGTACTTCTTGGTTTTTCTTCCTTCTATTGTTTCGCCGCCGGCTCTTCCTTGCCGGGGCGGTTTCCTCACTGTCAGACTCTGCTCCCACGTTCTCTCCTGGGAGTCTTCTTCCTTCTTCAGCGCGTGCACACTTGTCGGCCAGGGCGTAGAGCTCGCTGACGTCTTTTACTTTGCACATCGCCATCTCCTCCCTCATCCTGCGGTTTCGCACATTCTGATGAAATGCACTGATCACCGCGGCAGGGTCGACGTCTGGGATGTTGTAGTGCACTCGACTGAATCTCTGGATGAATTTGCGCAGGGACTCTCCTTCCTTTTGGGCGAGCAAATGAAGGTCACTCTTTTGGCCATGAGGCTTGTGGCCGCCTGTAAAGGCGCCGACAAACTGATGGCATAGATCCGCCCAAGAAGAAATAGAGCTGTCCGGCAAGTGCATGAGCCAAGACCTGACGTTTGGCTTGAGTACCAGAGGGAAATAGTTGGCGAGGATCTTGTCGTCTCGTCCCCCCGCAGCCTGCACCGCGATGGTGTAGATGCTGAGGAACTCCGATGGGTGTGTCCTGCCATCATACTTCTCCGGCATATCTGGCTTGAAGTTTTTCTTGTCGGGCCACCGGACTTGCCGCAGCTCACGAGTGAACGCAGGGCAACCTACCGCGTCTGACAAGTCGCTGGTTCCCCGGGCGCATGCATATCGACGATGGGCCCGCGCGCTGGTCGGATTGGCGACGCGCTTCTCTTCGGCGCTCGATACGGGTTCGAGCGTCTTCTTCTTGCCGTTCCCGAAGAACTTGGCGCTGGTCGCGACGAGCTTGCGGATCCGACGACGCTGTGGAGTCGCTGTCGAGGTGGATCCGGCGAGTCGGCGATCTTGGCCTTCGGGAAGGGGAGTGTACGGTGGCTGCACCCCCGCAAGTCTCGTCGCCATCGGCTCGTGCATTGTCGCCTTGCCGCGGCTGCGAGGCGCTTGGTTGCCGCGGGACGTCGCCGTTGGCAAAGCCGATGAGGCTCTGGATGGTGGCCCTCCATTCGTCGACCTTGTCGGCCGTTGGAGGGTACTCTAGAAGTAGCTGGGCTCTCGCCAAGGCTTCTGCTGGTGTGGTGGGCGGCAATGGCGTACGTAGCGAGGAACGGGATGTGCTCGGACTCCTAACCAAATTAGGAGGAGCAGCATCCCGCTTGTTTAACGTACTCCACTCGCACCGCATCTTTGGTGTGCATGCGGGTCTCGAGGGCCTCTGGATCCCCCAGCTTGGCCTTGGTCCAACGAGCGTATGGTGCCGCGAGCATCATGACGCTGTCGGTCCCGCGCCTCCTGAGAAGGACGCGGTGCGGATTCGGACGCCGACGCCTGCGCTGCCTTGTCCTTGGACCTGGTGGCGTTGTGGGCTCTCTCGACGACGCCCGTTCCTCCGCCAGCGTTTCCCCCACCACCTGACAGCTCCGGTGGTGGTGGGTTCGACGCGGACGGCTCTGCTGCTGCCGAAGGCTTCTTCTTCGGCGCCATGTCGACGAAGATGTTGATGAAGAAACTGCTCGTGTGAACGCCGGATCGGGTTCACACAGCCTCGACGCCCCCTACCTGGCGCGCCAAAGATGTCGGGGAAGCTGATCGTGTCCCCCGATCACCTATGGGACCTGGTCCCTTGTGGTTCGGAAGGGGAGCGGAGGATGCACAAAGAGCGGATCGAAGCGATGCACACGAGCAGATTTACCCAGCTTCGGAGCTCTCCGGAGAGATAATACTCCTACTGCTGCTTTTGTGGATTATCTTGTGTTCTTGCTAGGGAGCAATGGGAGCTACAAAACCTAGCTCGAGTGTGGTCTCATATGAGTAGAATGAACTAAGCCGGAGCTAAAACCAAACCCTCTCTACGTTGCACTTGGGCCTCCTTTTATAGGCACAAGGGGTCACCACAGGTGGCAGGTAGACAAGGGTAAGATAGTAAAAACATAGGTTGGTACACCGCTTTGTACAGTGTACAGTGGTCTATTCCTAACTCTGACGGCAAGGGACAAGAATCATAAATGCCCGTCTCAGTCGCCTGAACAGTGTAACAGGGACCGTCAAGTGCACCTCCGCTTGCCACGATGGCAGCTTGTCAGCGCCGCTTATCGCTGCTCTCCCCTGGCTGCACAGCCCGTCGACACGCGTGCTTGGGAAACCCCCATGGCGACACGTTGGCGGATGAGCTGGAGCGGAGATGAAGAGAGGTCACTTGCCGCGGCGAGCACCTTGCCGCGGCAAGATTCTTGTCGCGCTTGAGAGCTTGTCGCTCACCAAGCCTTCCCGGCAAGCTCCTCTTGCCGGGGTCTTGTTTACTTTGTTCTTGAATGGTTCCAAAGGAGCTGCTGAGGATCTTGGCGGTCACCAAGTCAGCCCCGCCGCGGGGTGCTGCAACCGTCCGTGCACGAGTTCGGGGTACTAGGGTACCCCTACTCTAGTACACCGACACATGGTAAGATATCACAACAAAACCGTAAAATATAAATAAGTCAAAGAAGCATCATAATACAAGCCAGGGGCCTCGAGGGCTCGAATACAAGTGCTCGATCATAGACGAGTCAGCAGAAGCAACAACATCTGAGTATAGACATAAGTTAAACAAGTTTCCATAAGATGACTGGCACATACTGGGATACAGATCGAAAGAGGCGCAGGCCTCCTGCCTGGGATCCTCCTAAACTACTCCTGGTCGTCGTTAGTGACCTGCCCGTAGTAGGAGGCACCTCCAGTGTAGTAGGAGTCATCGTCGACGGTGGCGTCTGGCTCCTGGGCTCCAGCATGTGGTTGCGACAACCAAGTAGAAGGGAAAAGGGGAAAAGAGGGAGAAAAGCAACCGTGAGTACTCATCCAAAGTACTCGCAAGCAAGGTGCTACACTACATATGCATGGGTATATGTGTAAAGGGCCATATCGGTGGACTGAACTGCAGAATGCCAGAATAAGAGGAGGATAGCTAATCCTGTCGAAGACTACGCTTCTGGCCACCTCCATCTTGCAGCATGTAGAACAGAGTAGATGATAAGTTCACCAAGTAGCATCGCAAAGCATAATCCTACCCGGCGATCCTCCCCTCGTCGCCCTGTGTGAGAGCGATCACCGGCTTATATCTAGCACTTGGAAGGGTGTGTTTTATTAAGTATCCGGTTCTAGTTGTCATAAGGTCAAGGTACAACTCCAAGTCGTCCTGTTACCGAAGATCACGGCTATTCTAATAGATAAACTTCCCTGCAGGGGTGCACCACATAACCCAACACGCTCGGTCCCATTTGGCCGGACACACTTTCCTGGGTCATGCCCGGCCGCGGAAGATCAACACGTCGCAGCCCCACCTAGGCACAACAGAGAGGTCAGCACACCGATCTAAATCCTATGGCGCAGGGGTCTGGGCCCATCGCCCATTGCACACCTGCACGTTGCGTGGGTGGCCGGAAGCAGACCTAGCCTAGCAGGCGTTCCAGTCCAATCCGGCGCGCGCCGCTCAGTCGCTGACGTCACGAAGGCTTCGGCTGATACCACGACGTCGAGTGCCCATAACTGTTCCCGCGTAGTTGGTTAGTGCGTATAGGCCAGTGGCCAGACTCAGATCAAATACCAAGATCTCGTTAAGCGTGTTAAGTATCCGCGAACGCCGACCAGGGCCAGGCCCACCTCTCTCCTAGGTGGTCTCAACCTGCCCTGTCGCTCCGCCACAAAGTAACAGTCGGGGGCCGTCGGGAACCCAGGCCCACCTCTACCGGGATGGAGCCACCTGCCCCTTCAGCCCCCATCTCCGAACAGTTTCATAAGTAGTGTAACAGTATAAAGTATATAGCATATGCCCGTGGTCACCTCCCGAGTGATCACGGCCCAGTAGTATAGTATGGCAAACGGACAAGAATGTAGGGCCACTGATGGAATACTAGCATCCCATACCAAGAAGTAGGATAGCAGGTAAGGGTAACAACTGTAGCAACAATGATAGGCTATGCATCAGAATAGGATTAACCCAAAGCAGTAACATGCTACACTACTCTAATGCAAGCAGTATAGAGAGGGAATAGGTGATATCTTGTGATCGGGGCTTGCCTGGTTGCTCTGGCAAGGAGGGGTCATCTTCGATGTAGTCAAACACACGAACATCGGCAGCGGTCTCACAGTCTACCGGAAGGAATTAACGGAGGGGGAGCACAATAAATAACAGAGAAATCAAATGTAACACAAAGCAAGACTTCACAAACGCGGTGCCAATGTGATCTAACGCAGGGATAGGTGATACTGGTGAAGGAGGAAACATCCGGGAAAGTACTCCCGGTGTTCAGGGTTTTCGGACAGATGAACCGGAGGGGGAAATTTGCATGTTTTCTATGCTATGGATGTGTGGCAGACAAACGGGCTGCGTATCCGGATTCATCTCGTCGTTCCGAGCAACTTTCATGTACAAAGTATTTTCATCCGAGTTACGGATTATTTTATATGATTTTCAAAGTTTTTAATTCATTTTTAGAATTAACAGAATTAATTTAATTTAGAAAATGTCATTATGATGTAAGCATGAGGTCAGCGTGATGTCATCAGTCAACCAGTCCGTTGACTTAGTCAAACTGACAGGCGGGTCCCACTGTCATAGTCCAAGATTAACTAAACAGGTTTAATTAGTTTAGCTAGTGATTAGGTTAATCTAAACATGATTAATTAAATTAATTAGTTACTTAATTAATTAATTATTATTTATTTAGTTTTATTTATTTATTATTATTATTTTAAATTCTTTTTTTAACAAAAATATTCTGGGGGGGGGGTCCCATGTGTGTGTGACCCACAGGGGCCTATTGGGCTAGCGGGGACTAATGGGCGCCCGGGCGCTAATTGGCGCTGGAGGCGGGCGAACCAAAGAGCCCAGGCGCCAAGGGGCGGAGGTGCGCTGGGGGGGGCAGGAGGGCCGTGCTGTGTGGGGCTCCGCGGCTTGCAGACGGTGGGAGCGAGGCGGGCCTTGATTCTTGTGTGAGCAGATCAGCAGAGGGAGCAGGGCTGCGAGCGGTGTGATGGCGGGCGAGGCGAAGGCCATGCCAGACACGCTGGTGACTAAGCAGGCGCCGGGCCAGACTGACGCTGGGCGGCGGCGCTGAGATGCAGCAGGGCGTCTGGGCGAGGTGGCGGGTTCGGGCGCTGGGGCTGAGGCAGCGAATGGAAGGTGCATGGGGTGCGGTCGTGGGGCGCCTGTGGAGGGGCGAGCAGCGGGGCAAGGGAGAGCACGGGCAGGCAGGAATCGGCGCAGATGGGCGCGTGTGGGCGCGTGCAAGGTGCGTTCGGTGCGGCCCGGAGCTGTGTGCGAGCAGAAGGGTACGAGGTTGGCGAGGGAGGACGACCGGGGTTCTCACCCGCGTTGGTGAGCAGGGGGGCGGCGAGGCTCGGTGGAGCCTTTGGGGAGGAGGACGGGGATGACGAGTAGCGACGGAGTCGGGGAGGCGGTCCAGAGAGGGAGCGTTCCGGCGAGGCGGGGTCAATGGCCGACGTGGCCGGCGCGGCGAGAGGCACCGTCGAGCGCCCGATCCAATCTGGATCGGGGGGATCAGAGGGAGGAGTGGGATGAGTGGGGGGAGTGGTGCGGTCAGGGGTTAGGGTTTGGTCGCCCAGGGGGATACGGGAGTGAGGGTCGGGGCGCGGCTGGGCCGGCCTGGCTGGCCCGGTGGCCAGCTGGGCCACGGCCCAGCAGGGGGGTTCTTTTTTTTTGCATTGATGTTTTTTTGTTTTTGTTTAGTCCTTTTCTTTTTATTTCTTTTCTTTTATTGTTTTCTCTCATTTCTGTTTTATCTTCGTTTCCTATTATTTTCGTTTCTGTAAAATATATACTTAGCATCTAATTTAGTATTTTAGTTTAGTCCACTGTCACAAAAAGTCTAGCCCCCAAATAATTTAGTCTGATAATTTATTAATTAGTAAAGGCATTTAAATAATTAGGTTTGCTAATATTTAAATCATTTTACTGCAGTTAAGCATTTCATAAAAGTTTGGTTTCACCACCATAATCACCTATGCATTACCTGGCACGACCCGAACATTTTAGTTTCAATGTTTGAAAACTTTTGTTGTTTGCCTTGGTTTTAAAATTGAACTAGAATCGGTTTCGAATCAACAGGAGTTTATCTAAAGTAATCGAGGTGACGTGGCATAATTAGCAGACGGTTACTGTAGCTTAACTATCCGGGCGTCACATTTTCAGTCACAACTTAAAGCGGAAAGACTTGCTTTAGCTCAGCTCCGACTTGAAGTCAAAGATATAATGAAGATGTCAGGGGACTGCCGTGCGCACTATGGTGCCATATAGCTAGGGATGAAGCATCTATCGTTGACACAACTGAGGTCTCATCAGCTTGTCCGGCTGCTTGCGGGGCCCGACCTTGCCAGGCCTAGTGCCTTCTGAAGTGCTCTCAGTTTTGTATATTCTTTTGTCGACACGTTTATATGCACTAGTGGCGACCTTTGATGCCTAGTGTATGTAATCCGTAGTCATGTTGCGCTTTATTATCACCGGTAGCGAACTTTGATTCCCAGTAGATGTAATCCACCGTAATTTCTTTATTGTATAGTCTAGGTTTATTCTTTGGTCGGTATGTTGTAATTTAAGCCGGAAGGTTCAGTGGATCTTAGCGTTGTCGGTCTTTAGGCCGGCCCGTTACTCATATGGGCCGAAACGTGCGCCTATAATCATCTTGGGCCATTAGCCGGTCTAAATCTATAGTAGTTTCCCACTTAACAGGCCGAGTAAAGTTCTGGCCAGCTGGGCCAGAGAATACCATGGGCTTTTAACAGGCTAAAACCTAGATTGGGCTAGCGTTGAGCCGAAAATTTCACGAGCCAATACAGGCCGAAACTTCCTAAGGCCCATGTTGGGCCCAAATAGGACGAGCAGTCAACAGGCCAAAATATATCTCGGGCCTCTTTGGCCCAATAAAATTATGGGCTTTAAGCAGGCCAGTGTCCACGCGGGCCATAGGCCCAAAAGTGTCACGAGCCATTATCAGATGGGCTGTAAGCAGGCTGGATTCAACACGGGCTATAATTAGGCCCAACTATTACACGGGCCGTTAATAGGTCGATAGGCTAGTTGGGCTGAAATTTATCCACGAAGACTACGGGCCATTAAGAGGCCTAAAGTTACTTCCAATAAGAAATAGCCTAGTTTCTGCGTGGGCCGTTAAATGGCCTAAAGTTAAACCGGGCCGACAACGTCCCAGATACTCCATGGGCCGCTAACAGGCCGAAACTATTATTGGGCCGAAATGGTAAACGGGCATTTAACAGGCTGAAATACAAACCTGTCTTAGAATGGGCCAAACGTATAGTGGCCTGTAAACGGGCCTGATCCAATATGGGCCGTAATTTGGCCCAAAACAAGGCAGGCTGTGAACGGACCTGATCTGCTATGGGCCTCTATTTGACCCAAAGCATGGCAGGCTGTTAACGGGCCAGCCCACTACTGTCTGAAAAAACATGGTGGGCCTTTAGCTGGGTCGGCCTTTTTACTGGAATGGGCCTCTATTGGGTCATGCCACGTGTCGACGTATCATAGGCACCTCTTGTCCAATGAGTGGATGACATCTGTCCCAATGCGGAGCCGACACGTGGTTCCGTCGGCCAATGAGAATTTTACACATGGAAAATCCCCATTGGTCCGAGTTGTTAACGGGTTATCGGATCCAAAACTGGACCAGATAGCTTAATGGCGAGCCGTTACGGTCGATGCCATGTGTTGATCACTCTTGACGAAAACACTTCTATGGCACGCGATTTATCGTCATGGAAGTGGACACTTCCGTGATGATAATTTTGGTAATGTCATGGAACACTTCTACGACAGCACAGGTATGACTATCTTGATTCTATCATAAATTTTTCATGGATGTACATGCATAACAGAAAACGTGACCTACTGTGACAAACACGTATCATCACGGAAGTGTATTTTTTTATAGTGGAAACTGTGCTAGGATATTTATTGCTACAACCAGCTAAAGAATGTGTGGTCCTCGGTCTAGGAAATTTAACGGAAGCAATTGCTATTGCTTTTTTGTATTTATGGTGGGAGGGGAGAAAGTTAGTGCACAATGAAACCAAAGTCCATAGCAATGGCAATCAGAGATTCGGTTGCTAACTATAACATGGCGAGTGATGCAAAGGCGGCGATCAAGCGACATGGCTGGGAAAGACCAAGGAGGAACTATGTGCAGCTAAACGTGGATGGGGCTTTTGGCCCAGACTTACTCAAGGGTTCGTATGACACTATCATCAGATACTCAAATGGCAGATTCGTCGTGGCAGGAAACGGGGAACTCGATTTGTGTGGAGATGCGCTTATGACCGAGGCACTTACCTTATAGTTTGGTCTCAATTTGACAACTACAGTCAGGTGTAACTGCATAGAGGTGAACTCTAACAAAATCGAGGAGATAGAAATAATGAAGAATGGAGGTCGTCCCTCTTTTGGTTTGTCGGCGGCAGCTTTTGATGATATATATCACCTTGTGTGTGATTTCCTGCATATTATTTTTGGGCATGCTCCTAGAAAGACTAAATGTGTTGCCCATGATTTAGCTAAACTAGCTAGAAATAAGGTGTGTGGGGGTGGATGGAAGATCCACCCATAGAAATTGTTGATGCTCTTGTAAAAGATAATATGGTCATCATCTTGCAATAAAGAGTATTTTGATGTCAAAAAAAGTTTCAATTGAGATTCCCAGGTGTGTGTGAAGTTTCTTAAACAACAGGGCATTGCACCTGCAAAGGAGCATAGGGGAGGGGGAGGGGCCAGCCTAATTTGGAGTGGCGTCGCCACCGGTGCTATGTAGGTGGAGGTGCTGATTCAAATGATGATTCATCAAAGCAGATATGCAAGGACAGATAACTCATGGCCGAGCCGACTCGGATCTCCACCATGGTGGCGATGAAGAAGAACATTCTAGTGTCTTCAAACGGTGGGGCTCCTTCCTAGTGGCAGATCTAGGACCCAGGCCCCCAGGGCTTGGCCCGGGGCATGAGACCCAAATCCTTTGTATTCTATTGCAACCCCTACTCCTTCTGCTACCCCAACCAATTGACTACATGAAAAAGTTTTCCAAAAATTAAAAAAACATTTGTCTTTCATCTTTTCTTATTCATTCGGTCTCATCGGCTTCAGCATTTAGGTCAATCCTGGGCTTCTTACCGCCGTTGTGGGCTGCGAGCGTACTGGGGAGCGGCGGCACCTTTGCTCCGCACCGCGAGCACCAGGATTTGTCCTCATTGATGAGCTCGTGCATGAAGCAGGACGGGCACACGCACGTGCGGATGGCCGGGTTTATAGCCGATGGCGCTGTGCTTGAAGGCGGCGAGCGGCCGCGCTTTCCCATGGAGGAGGACGAGGATGAGGTGGACGCCAACAAGGAGGACGACATGTCCGGTGAGGTGGTGGAACGCGCGGCGGCGGCGCGCTCTAGTGCTTCGCGGACCATGTCGAGTGTGTAGAATGCGGAGGTGGTGGTGACGACATCGGTGGTGGATGCTGTGGGAGGCAGGTTGAGGTCCTTGTGGCCGTCTTGAGTGGCCTGCTGGCGATGAGGAGTCAAGAACGTCTTGTCAGACTGCACAAAAACAAGAAATTTTCACCTGGTTAAGAATTTGTATGATGAACATGAAGAAGAAACAACATGTGGTTTGTTACACCTGCATGTGAACATGTTTGGTTCTTAATTAATTCACGCTCATGTGGTTTCGGTCCGAGATGAAATTCTGAAGAATTATATAATTTGAAGGTAACTATGTCCGGAGGTCAAACCCATCTCCTTTGATTGATTTGATGGCATGACAATCAAAATTTTGGTTCTGTTGAGCTCATATTACAGATACAACTAAAGGTCGGAAGAACAGCGGAGCAGATCTAAATAGTAATAGGAGGGAGACTCACTAGCAAGTCGAGCCGTCTCTCCCAGCCGGCAGGCAGCTTTACCTCTAGCTCAACGACCTCTTCCTCCGATGGCTTCTCGGCGCCACCCCTACTGATTGCCGCCTTCCCTCGGAGTATCCCGGCGGTGGAACTTACCTCCTCTGCCATTCTCCTCTTCCCTTTTCCGGTGGTCCTCTACTCTGCTTCCCCTTTTTGTGTTTGTCTTTCTGCCGAGAGAGAGAGAGGGAGAGTTGAAATCGGTGGGGTGTCTGGCAATTGTGTGGTGGGGCGCCCCTATATATACCAGGAGGTCGGCGGCATGATGGACATGCGGAGCCAATGCGCCAGGGATTGGAGGGGCAGCGAGAGCTATGAAAGATCATCTTTTGGTGGACATTAAAGATCATATTAATCGACATCATTGGGAAATAGTTGGGCCATTATTCAATGCCAATTAAATGCTCCAAACAAATTGAGAAATATGAAAAATATGACCTTAGATTTGTAAGCATAACAAAATGTAATTTTTATGATACATTATATTGAGGAAATTGTCTTCCTCGTGACAACATATATTTTCCGATTTTTCATTTTCTTTCTAAAGAAAATTTCCATCTTCACAAAACATAGTTTTCCATTAAAAAAACCTTCGTTTTGCCATGCTTAGAAATCTAAAATTCACTGGTTTGAATTCATTACATTTAAAGTAGTCATTTCCACATCCGCATTACATGAACGACCTGGATTTAAACCAGAGAAGAAGAACCATTAAGACGCCGCTGAAATATCATGCTTGATTTGAGTGCATTGATCGATTCCATTTACTTCGTCCATCCATATTTTAGTAGAAAAAGATACATCCACTAAATTCATTACCATATTCAGTTGTATCCGTCAATCTATATTAGTTCACAATTGAGCATTGGCGCGTGGTATAATTCGTATAGAATTAGTGAAAAGATTTTTTGGAGGAAATTAATAGAAATATTTATTTTGGATTAAATCGCAACAATTAATGTCTATTGATTCCGGATTACTATATGATCTGGTGCAAAATAAACTTTGGCTTTTTTGTGATTGAAAAAAAGTTGAATTCTTTGACCCTTACGGACATCATCATTTTGTTGAATACTAGAGATAAAACCTCATGTGTTGTGGCAGGAATGGATGCAGTTTTTTCAAGCATATTTGGTAGTATAAAAATTTAGTATTTGTATTTACTAGTGTAGAGACCTGCTATATGTGGCACACCGGCTCAGAGAAACCGGAACACCCCGTATTCCAGCGCAGAGATCGAGGTGAAGTCTTCTGGAATACGACACTACTTAGCATAGAACAAACCAGCTCTCTATTACAACATGAATACGAATACAAGGTCTCCGATATTACAATGAATAACATAGGCACAGCTACACTACGCCAACCACAGTTGCTCTATGCAAGCAGCATAACAACTCGAGGCAGCGGAACCTCTACTGGCAGCGGAACAAGGAACGACGATGATGGACTCCAATCTGCAGGGACTCTGGCTGGAACGTTTATCCAAGCTCGCAAATACAAGAATCACACCAAACAAGCAAGCAATCCAGGCAGGACCTGCAAACTTGCATGACAAGCCTGGTCAATATATTGAATGTACTTGCAAGCTCACAATAACAAAAAGCAGTCAAGACAAACAACAACATGGCATTTACAGGTTAACAAGGATTAACATGGTACTATCAGACCAATCATAGCATGGACATGATAGAGCTAGAACCATACGTGCATGGCATGAACATGTGAACAAGATGATACTAGCATGCAATCTGATGACACTATCATGTACCAACTTACTCTGCTCGGGTTACCTCGTAACGATCACATGCACCAGCTTACCATCACGGACATCACACGATCATTTCAGGATCCAATCAAGCTTGGTATTACAATACTATAGTAATCATTACATGACCACAAGGAGCTTGTGACACCCCCGATTCAATCATACACTAATCATACACACAAATGTGTACGATCAAGATCAGGGACTCATGGGAAGATATCACAACAAAACTCTAGACACAAATTAAAATAATACAAGCTTTATATTACAAACCAGGGGCCTCGAGGGCTTGAATACATAAGCTCGAAAACACAAGAGTCAGCGGAAGCAACAATATCTGAAAATAGACATAAGTTAGACAAGTTTACCTTAAGAAGGCCAGCACAAATGCAGCTACGATCAAAAAGGCAAGGCCTCCTGCCTGGGAGCCCCTAACTACTCCTAGTCGTCGGCGGTCTCCACGCACTAGTAGGCATCGACGGTGGCATCTGGCTCCTAGGCTATGACATCTAGTTGCATCAACCGAAAAGAAGAAGAAAGGGGGAAAAGGGGAGCAAAGCAACCGTGAGTACTCATCCAAAGTACTCGCAAGCAAGGATCTACACTACCTATGCATCGGTATCAATGAAATGGGTTGTATCTGTGGACTGGGCTGCAGAATGCCAGAAGAGAAGGGGAAAACCTAGCCTATTGAAGACTAGCATCTTGAAGCAGCTCCAAGCATCTTGAAGTATTTAGAAGAGTACAAAATAGCATATAGTAAAGTAGTAGTAGTTTTATCAACCTCGGCCAGAGATCCTTTCTCGACTCCCTGCGAGAAAGCAATCCCAGAGCCATACTATCCAGTTATCACCTCAAGTATCCAGTACTAGTTATATCGATCGGGATACAACTCCAAGTGTCTGTTACCATAGGACAGGCTATTGATAGATGTTTTCTTCCCTGCAGGGGTGCACCAACTTACCCATCACGCTTGATTAACTCTGGCGGACACACTTTCCTCGGTCATTCCTGGCCTTGGCCAAACAATACGCCGCAACCCGACCTAGCCTTAATAGAGAGGTCAGCACGCCGGACTAAACCTATGCCCCCAGGGGTCATGGGCATCGCCCCGGGAACTCCTGCACGTTGCGAGGGCGACCGGTGAGGAGACCTAGCTACCTCCTTAAAAAGGCAGGTGCTTACTAGTCCAAGCCGGCGCGCGCCCCTCAGTCGCTGACGTCTGTTAAGCTTCGGCTAATGCATACGATGCAGAACACCCATACTATGCCCACGTGATGGTTAGTGCTATCAGGCCAGAGGCCCCTCGGATCAAATATCCAAACCGTTAGTGTGTTGGTAGTGCAGTCACGAGCAGAGACTCACGAAAGATGTGACCACGTCGCCCCGTCTCGAGGACTTGCGGCAAGGGCTAAGAATGCCCGACCACGCCTTGTATTCAACTCTCGGGTACCCTCCAGGTCAACCTGTCTCCACATCACTCGCGGGTACCCCTCAGGGTCGACCCGCCTTTCCGAGCAACAGTTGTAAAGTCCAAGTATCCGTGTGTCCAAACATCAAGGGGAAAACCTGAGGAATCACCCCCGATGAATTCCAGTCGATGTAATCATCAAGGCGAACGTAAGAGGAACCACCCTCGAGGTTCACACTTGAGGGGTTGCATGACAGAGTCGTATCGGAAGTGGTTAAGGAGCAACTCACCCTCGATGACCATGATCGAATAGCTACACTACAGAGATCTCGTCAGGAGTGATGTATGAGGTTCCACCCTCGGCACTCGATGGTCACTCTGCAGAGTCGAGCAACAAAAGGGGTGTGATGTGATGTGAGGCTTCGGGCTTTGGTCGTTGATCACGTTGATCGAGTCATCGATGATGAAGCAGGGATAACAAGGACCAAGTGGGGGTCACTGATGGATCACTAACCAACCTATACTAAGCAGTTTAGGATAAGTAGGTAAGGTACAATGAGCAGGTTACAAAAGAAGGCTATGCATCATAATAGGAGCAAACAATAACAATAGCTAAATCTAATGCAAGCATGAGAGAATGGAATGGGCGATATCGTGATGATCAAAGGGGGGGGGCTTGCCTGGAAGCTCTGCTGAAAAGGAAGAAGTGTCGTCGTCGACATAGTCAATCACAGGGGCAGCATCGGCATGAGTCTCAAAGTCTACCGGAGAGAAGAGGGGGAAGAAACAGTAAATACAGAGCAAACAGATGCATGACATGGCAATAAGCAAAGCTAAGGGTGTTCTAACGTAGTACTACACGTTGCAGACGGAAAGGGAAAACATCCGAAGAGGTTTTCCGGTGTTTGGCATTTTCCGGACAGAGGAAAAGAGGAGAAAAGTTCCATGTTAAGCATGCTAGGGGCATGTGATAGATGAACGGACCACGTATTCGGATTCGTTGGATTTTTCTAAGCAACTTTCATGTACAAAGTATGTTCATCCGAGTTACTGACTATTTTATATTAATTTTCAAACTTTATTATATTTTCTGAGTTATTTCAGTTCAAAAATTAAATGTCTAATTACTTTTGTCACATGGGGCTGTGCTAACCAGCGTGTACTACGGGTGGGACCATGGGTTGGGTTGACCGAGTCAATTTGACCGGTTAATAGAATGTGTGGCCCACATGTCATTGCCACATGATTTACTAAACCATCTAACTAATTTAATCAAGGGAGGTCCCACATGCCATTGACTACTAGCTATACCCAACGGAAACACTAACACCCACACGTGTGGGCGTTTTCATCTCGCCCACACGAATGAATCCGCGTCCGTTGTGGGTGCATGAATCTTGGCATGTTTGTGGTGCCACATAGGACTGGGCTGGTGTGTAGGCATTCACCCAGTCGCGCAGACATCCGTTTCGCCCCATGGAGGGGCCGGTGTGTGGGTGTTTAGCAGTTCGCCCACACACCAATTTTCACTCACGCACAAGGGCTGGTGTGTGGGCATTTGCCATCTCGCCCACACGCCCGTCTCCTCTCCCGTGCCCAAGCTACCAGTTGCCATGCGTTTTGAAGTGTACATGGCAGCTGCCCTAGTGTGCTTGTAAGCAGATGGCAACTCTCTTTTTTTACCCGAACATGTCAGTTGCCATATGTTTTGGAGGGTACACGACAACTTCCCTAGTGTGCTCGTAAGCAGATGGCAATTATCTCTTTTACCCGAACATGTTGTTTTGCCTTGTCTCTTTGTAGCGCTACACGGCAACTGCCTAGTGTTAGTAGGTGGCAACTCCTAAGGTTTTCAAATCATGGCAACTTTAGTAAACCAGACCATACATGGAAACTGCTCAGTGTTAGTAGGTGGCAATATCTAAAGTTTTCAAATCATGGAAACTATACTAAACCAGACCATACATGGCAACAGCTGCAGTTGTCCAAAATGGCATCTGGCACTTGACCTGAGATGGCAACTGTAGTTGAGAACCCATGGAAACTGTAGTTGTCCGACATGGCAACTCTAGTTCAGCGACATGGCAACTGCATGTAAACTGACATTGAAAAGGGTCTGGACCATGGCAACTGCAGGGACGCGTGGTGACTGTCACTCTCGGCGTGCGGGGCCGCGAGGTAGGTGGCTGAGAGAAGTCGTGTCGGCGTTATGCATTTTGCCCACACGTAGGCGCGTGAGAGGGACCGCAAGGGGAAAAAATAGGCGTGGGCGCTAGTTGTTTTGCCCACACGTAGGCGTGTGGGCTGGTCCTCTTAGGCACCACATAAAACGTGTGGTAAAACCCCTTAAGGCCCACACATGTGGCAGTTATCGTCGTCCATACCTAATTACTAATTAGCCAAAAATAAACTAAACTAAGTGGGCTGGCCTCATCCAGAGAGCCAGCCGGCCATGCACAAAGGCAAAGGCCATGGCCATGCACAGCTTAAACACCAGCAGGAGCAGCTATGGCAGCAGGAGCAGCGGCATGTAGTAGTGCAGCGCTGTCGGCAGCAGTGGGTAGCGGCAGTAGCAGGTAGCAAGGAGCAGCAGCACCGGGAGCAAGGAGACGCAGCCAAGGACGGGAGTAGCAGCAGCGCCGGAAGCAGAGCAACGACAAGGAGAAGGCAGCGATGGCAGGCGCAGAGGCGCGGCCATGGGCGACTGGGCGTGCACCGGCAGCAGGTGGCAGTGGCAGCGGACGCGGGTGCGGGTCTAGGGCGGGCACGTCCAGAGGACACAGGCGAGCGGGCGCAGGGCGAGGTCCGGCAATGGCGACCACAAGGTCACGACCGCGGTAGGGTTTCCATTACAGCACACAAACGAGCGGGTTACTCGGAGGATCATCTTCGTGAAGCCCTCCAGAGAACGGTAGCAGCCGCAACTCGACGCGGGGTGGGTTATAGCGGCAACGGCGAGCATGGAGGTGGTGGAGAGATGCGGCCGGAGAAAACTACAACTACGACATCGAGATACCATGAAAAAGTGAGGGGGAAGACGTGGAGCTCACCAAGGGAGCTCAAGGAGGCTCTTCGAGGAGTTTAGGAGCTGCAGAGGCGTCAATTCCGGTTATGGTGTTGCGGTGGCCGAAGGTGGAAAACGGCGTCGATGCGGTGCCCCCGGGCTTGATATCATGGACGAGGAAGACGAAGAAGACGATGGCGGAGCTGCTAGACACCTTGGTGGGGTGCGGGGATGATGGTGGCTTCGCGATCGACGAGGGCGCGACGTCGACTACACTCGGTGTGTATGTGGGAGATAGAAGCGGCGCGAGGAAGGGGGACATTGGGGTAGGGTTTTCAGGGGGAGTGCGGGGCGATGCTCTTAACCTCCACGGAGGGCCGTGGGATGCCTGGCGCGTGGTCGGTGGCCATGGTGGATGGCCTCCACGCCCTCTGCCTCCACTATAGCGGAGGTAGGAGGAGAGGTGGAGCTGGGCTGGGCTAGGCACAATAGCTAGTGGGCTCACGTGCACAGTAGTAGATAGGCCTTTTCCTTTTTATATTAAATGATTTTCTGTTTTCTTTTACAGAATCTGTTTGCAACATTTTGAGCTGCCAATTGGTCTTTGTAAAATGGGGAACTTGGCCAAATAAATACATTACAATATCTGCCACTGCCACAAAAAGTTTGTGAGGAGTTTGAATTGATTTGGATTTTTCACAACTGGAAAAGCATTTAAAATGCTGATTCGGAACTGCTTTAATTTCTAGGGGAAATTAAATATCTCAAATGATGTTGAATCGTTCATGACATTTAGTTAGTGAACATTTGCAACCCAGCGAACATTTTTGTTTTACTGCTTGGAGAAATAATTTATATGGCGTTATTTTAAATTTGAATTTGACTTTGAATCTATCGAGGAGCAGTTTGGCTTAGACAAACTTGATGGCATGGCCCCATTAGTGGGATATTACTGTAGCATGATTCTCGGGGTGTTACAAATGTCCTCCACTACAAGAAATCTCATCCCGAGATTTAAGTGGGGAAGTAAAGAGTAACTTCGGGAGAACTGACCCTTATAGGGTTGATTATCTGGTGAAGAATTCAGGAAATGTGGCAGAAGTATCTCTTGAGTTGAAACTTAAGAAAACATCAAGAGCAAAATATGAAGGTACAATAGGAAGTTTCAAGAGAATGGACAAACGATCGATACCTGAACAGAGTGTGAGAAGGGGGTTTAGAGCATCGGCAATAGATCATCTCTCGGAGGGTGGCTCGTGACGACACACAAAGCCAAGAGCAAATGATACTTCGGAATAAAGGATATATAGGAGAGTCAGGTTCCGGTCCTATGGAACTATGATGAGGGAAAATCAAGAGTATGGAGAACGGTGTCATTTTACTGTTCACGACAACAAGGTATGTAAGAGGTTAGCCTGTCAGTTATGTCGGTGGCAACATCGGTACCAAGGGCGAGGGACGAAGACAACCATATTCCTGCTCGCTGAACGAGGCAGACCAATCGGCAAGGTTCTCGTCCATCAGTGGTTACCGGAATGTAATCAACAATAGTAACACGGTCTCACTGACAAGGTTGTGCATCGAGGTGTTTTATAAGCAGGGAATTATTTCTGCTTATATCATATAGATCACAAGAAGGTTAAACAAACCAAGATGCAATTCAGGATGGAAGCAACACTCTTCTATGGAAGGACTTATGGACAGATGACATTCTAGCTGATCGATTCCCTAGAGAATTTTCATTTACCAGAAATGAGGACATATCCGTCCAAGAATTCCTGACGGCCGACACATTGGATACGACGTTCCACCTCCCTTTATCCGAACAGGCACATGAGGAACTGTTGACAATGCAACAGATGTTGACCCACACTACTCTGACTCAAGGTGATGACAAGTGGAGATGTACATGGGGTAAAGGAGAATATACAGCCAAGCAATACTACTCATACTACTTCAGAAATCTTGATGCTCACCAGTCCTACAAATGGATTTGGAAATCCAAAGTTACTATGAAAATCAAGATGTTTGGATGGCTTCTCCTTTCTGATAGACTCAACACAACATGCTCAAAAGAAGGCACTATAACATTGGGGACAACTATACTTGCCTCATGTGTGCCTCCCCCCCCCAGAGGAAACCTTGGAACATCTATTCTTTACTTGCCCATTTAGCCGAGATTGCTGGACACACCTCAACATAAGCTGGCTCACGCAAGGATCAAGGCTCCATTAGATAGAGGAGGCTAAAAATATGTGGAACAAACCCATGTTCATGGATATCTTTTTGCAAGCTGCTTGGAGCATCTGGAAGGAACGAAATAATAAACACTTCAGAGGGATCACCCCTTCAAAACAATCCTGGATGATTAGGCTGAAAGAAGACCTCTCCCTGCTTTGTTATAGGGTGGGAGAAATATACAAACCCTTCCTCACCTCTTTCATTCAAACCCTGTAGCTTCTCCTTTAGTTTTTCCTTACTCTAAAACTTCACAGCCTCCCTACTTTTATTTTAACCCATGGCGATGGATGTAAGGTTAATACTTTGTAACACCTTTTTGATACTATTTTAATACATACAGTAGGAGCCTCTCCTACTGTCTTAAGTGTCAAAAAAATAGTAACACGGTCTCACTGACAAGGTTGTGCATCGAGGTGTTTTATAAGCAGGGAATTATTTCTGCTTATATCATATAGATCACAGGAAGGTTAAACAAACCAATGGAAAGGAAAATGAAATTATCGGAGTAATCAGACCAATGGAAAGGAAAAGTGTTTACACACAAGAATAGGGAGTATATCCTTCCCAAGGGGAAGCGGAGCAGGATATACATGATATGACAGCAATTTCAAAAGCACTTAGATAAAGGGGGCGAGAGAAGAATCATGATATTACTGATAACCCACAAGTACAGGGGATCGCAACAGTTTCAGAGGGTAGAGTATTCAACCCAAATTTAGTGATTCGACACAAGGAGAGCCAAAGAATATTCTCAAGTATTAGCAGCTGAGTTGTCAATTCAACCACACATGGATAACTTAATATCTGCAGCAAAGTGTTTAGTAGCAAAGTAGTATGGAAGTAATGGTAACGGTGGCAAAAGTAACAGTAGCAGCATTGTAGTGATTGTAACAGTGGCAACGGTAAAGTAACTAAGCAAGGAGCAATATGTAAAAAGCTCGTAGGCATTGGATCGGTGATGGATAACTATGCCGGATGCGATTATTCATGTAAGAGTTATAACATAGGGTGACACAGAACTAGCTCCAGTTCATCAATGTAATGTAGGCATGTATTCCGAATATAGTCATACGTGCTTATGGAAAAGAACTTGCATGACATCTTTTGTCCTACCCTCCCGTGGCAGCAGGGTCGTATTGGAAACTAAGGGATATTAAGGCCTCCTTTTAATAGAGTAACGGACCAAAGCGTTAACACTTAGTGAATACATGAACTCCTCAAACTACGGTCATCACCGGGAGTGGTCCTGATTATTGTCACTTCGGGGTTGCCGGATCATAACACATAGTAGGTGACTATAGACTTGCAAGATAGGACCAAGAACTCACATATATTCATGAAAACATAATAGGTTCAGATCTGAAATCATGGAACTCGGGACCTAGTGACAAGCATTAAGCATAGCAAAGTCATAGCAACATCAATCTCAGAACATAGAGGACACTAGGGATCAAACCCTAACAAAACTAACTCGACTACATGATAAATCTCATCCAACCCATCATCGTCCAGCAAGCCTATGACGGAATTACTCACGCACGGCGGTGAGCATCATGAAATTGGTGATGGAGGATGGTTGATGATGACGATGGCAACGGATTCCCCTCTCCGGAGCCCCGAACGGACTTTACATCGGCCCTCCCAAGAGAGATTAGGGCTTAGTGGCAGATCTGTATCGTAAAACCCGATGAATCCTTCTCTCTGATTTTTTTCTCCCGGAACATGAATATGTAGAGTTGGAGTTGAGGTCAGTGGAGCACCAGGGGGGCCACGAGGTAGGGGGCGCCCCCCACCCTCGTGGACACGGTGTGGGCCCCCTGGCCTTGATTCTTTCGCTAGTTTTTTTTATTATTTCCAAAAATAATCTCCGTGAAGTTTCAGATCATTCCGAGAACTTTTATTTCTGCACAAAAATAACACCATGGCAATTCTGCTGAAAACAGCGCCAGTCCGGGTTAGTTCCATTCAAATCATGCAATTTAGAGTCCAAAACAAGGGCAAAAGTGTTTGGAAAGTAGATATGATGGAGACGTATCAACTCCCCCAAGCTCAAACCTTTGCTTGTCCTCAAGAAATTCAGTTGATAAACTGAAAGTGATAAAGAAAAACTTTTACAAACTCTGTTTGCTCTTGTTGTTGTAAATATGTAAAGCCAGCATTCAAGTTTTCAGCAAATATTATGAACTAACCATATTCACAATAACATTTAGGTGTCAAGTTTACTCATATGAATGGCATAATCAACTAGCGAGCAACAATAAAAAATCTCGGATGACAACACTTTCTCAAAACAATCATAATATGATATAACAAGATGGTATCTCGCTAGCCCTTTCTGAGACCGCAAAACATAAATACAGAGCACCTCTGAAGATCAAAGACTGACTAAATATTGTAATTCATGGTAAAAGAGATCCAGTCATAGTCATACTCAATATAAATTAATAGTAATGGATGCAAATGAAAGCAGTGCTCTCCAACTGGTGCTTTTTAATAAGAGGGTGATGACTCAACATAAAAGTAAATAGATAGGCCCTTCGCAGAGGGACGCAGGGATTTGTAGAGGTACTAGAGCTCGATTTTAAAATAGAGATACATAATATTTTGAGTGGTATACTTTCATTGTCAACATAACAACCGAGAGATCTCGATATCTTCCATGCTACATACATTATAGGCGGTTCCCAAACAGAATGGTAAAGTTTATACTCCCCCTCCACCAACAAACATCAGTCCATGGCTTGTCCGAAACAACGGGTGCCTCCAACTAACAACAATCCTGGGGGAGTTTTGTTTGCAATTATTTTGATTTGATTTGCTTAGAGCATGGGACTGGGCATCCCAGTGACCAGCCATTTTCTCGTGAGTGAGGAGCGGAGTCCACTCCTTTTGAGAATAACCCGCCTAGCATGGAAGATACAGACAACCCTAGTTGATACATGAGCTATTCGAGCATACAAAACATAATTTCATTTGAAGGTTTATAGTTTGGCACATACAAATTTACTTGGAGCGGCAGGTAGATACCGCATATAGGAAGGTATGATGGACTCATATGGAATAACTTTGGGGTTTAAGGGATTGGATGCACAAGCAGTATTCCCGCTTAGTACAAGTGAAGGCTAGCAAAAGACTGGGAAGCGACCAGCTAGAGAGCGACAACAATCATGAACATGCATTAAAATTAATAAACATTGAGTGCAAGCATGAGTAGGAAATAATCCACCATGAACATAAATATCGTAGAGGCTATGTTTATTTTGTTTCAAATACATGCGTGAACATGTGCCATGTCAAGCCACTCGAATCATTCAAAGGAGGATACCACCCTACTATACCACATCACAACCATTTTAATAGCATGTTGGCACGCAAGGTAAACCATTATAAACTCCTAGCTCATTAAGCATGGCATAAGCAACTATAATCTCTAATTGTCATTGCAAATATTTTTATTCATAATATGCTGAATCAGGAATGATGAACTAATCATATTTACAAAAATAAGAGAGGTTGAGTTCATACCAGCTTCTCTCATCTCAATCAGTCCATCATATATCGTCATAATTGCCTTCCACTTGCACGACCGAACGATGATAATAATAATAGTGCACGTGCTTTGGACTAAGCTGGAATCTGCTAGCATTCAATAAACATGAGAAGACAAGGCAATATGGGCTCTAGGTTAAATCAACAATAATGCATATAAGAGCCACTTCAACATTTTCATAATGGTCTCCCCCTGTCGACCCCCGAGGAAAAGAAAAGAAATAAAACTATTTACACGGGAAAGCTCCCAACAAGCAAAAGAAGAACACGAAATCTTTTTGGGTTTTCTTTTAATTACCACCACTACAGCATGAAAAGTAAACTAGCTAAAAGCTACAACTAATTTTTTTTTGGTTTTTCTTAAGGTTTTTCAAACACAAAAGAAGAAAGCATAAAAAGGAAAATAAACTAGCATGGATAATGCAATGAGAAAGTATGAGCACCAATAACTAGCATGACTGTTTGAACATAAATGTAATGTTGGTGAGAAATACGTACTCCCCCAAGCTTAGGCTTTTGGCCTAAGTTGGTTATGGCCACGGCTGGCCTGGCGGATATCCAAAGTTGTAACTGGGGTCGTACTGAGATGCAACTACTATTGCATCGTGGGCTACAGCTTGGAGGCGAGCTGCCCTCGTCCTCCTCTCGTACTCATTTGCCTCCTCCCTGGTTATGACATATCTCCCCTTTGCCTGAAAGTCAAAGGGAGTAGGAGCAGGGAGAACAATATTGACAGCGTGACTCCTGTCAAAGAATAGTCGGTATTGGAGAGGCTGTTCACTCCTCTCAACAAACTGATGGCGAACCATTGCATTAAAATCTAGACAAGTAGGAGGCAAATCCATATCATAATCACGAATAGGTATCTCAAGATAATTAGCTAAGCGGGTTGCATAAATTCCACCAAACAAATCTCCATTTATACTGTTATTATGCAACCTACGCACAACAATAGCCCCCAAGTTATATTGTTTATCTCCTAACACAGCACTCCTGAGAACACTGAGATCAGGAACACACATCACTACTAGAAAAAGGCCTACTAATGGCGCACCGGTTTTGCCTACTAATGGCGCACTACCGGTGCGCCATTACTAGCACGCCATTAGTATTTTTGACTAATGGCGCACCACTGGTGCGCCATTAGTATCTGGTATACTAATGGTGCACCATGTAGTGCGCCATTAGTATAGCCCATGGTGCGCCATTAGTATCTGGTATACTAATGGCGCACCACATAGAAGTGCGCCATTAGTATCTGGTATACTAATGGCGCACCACATAGAAGTGCGCCATTAGTAACATTTTTTTTTCAAATTTTTTTTTCAATTTTTTTTTCAATTTTTTCAGAAATTATTTTTCAAATTATTCTTAATCTCAGTTCACTATGGCTTAATCTCGGGTCAATATGCTTAATCTCAGGTCAAATCGCACTCCATGGTCAAACTTCCCGAAAGGTCACCCATCCTCACACTACTCCGCACCAAGCATGCTTAACTTCGAGTTCTATCCAACCCCAAAGAACAGCTCACTTCACAGCACTTGTTGATATATCTAGCATATCAATCTGTTATACCTTGTTGATGTCTAGGACTTTGTTCATGTTCATGACTATGATGAAATTTTGAAAAATATTTCAAACTTCCCATCATATTACGTATCATTTTTGAAAAAATTCAAAAAAAAATTCAAAACCAATTTTTTTTTGTTACTAGTGGCGCACCACATCCACGGTGCACCACTAGTAAGTTTGAAATTTTTGAATTTTTTGCCGCTAGATCTTGAAAGCCCGTAACTTTTTTTCTGTTAGGTTTTTGGGATTTTGAAAATGTTTAACCGGTTCCCCGTTAAATTTTGATGTAACTTTTCGAGTAGATGATTTTTCATATAAAAACTTTTTCATCCGAGTTCGTATGCAAAAGTTATGCCCATTTTACAAATTTCCGAGAGATTTTGCAAATAAAGTCGAAATTCATATTTGTAAATTTTCCCAAAACTAGAGCACATATCACATGGGAAACATATTTTCTTTTATTTTTTTGACATTTCCATCATTTTCTTTTATTTTTTTTAAAACTAAAAAGGCGATCCACGGGGGTGCATTCGGTGTTGGGGCAAGTTAGTAATGGCGCACCACACCCACGGTGCGCCATTACTAGTTTAACTAGTAATGGCGCACCACACCCACGGTGCGCCATTACTAGTTTTGAAAAAATAATAAAAAAATTGATATTTTTTTTGATTTTTTTTTGAGAAAAACTTAGTAATGGCGCACCAGTGGAAAGTGCGCCATTACTAGTTAAAACTAGTAATGGCGCACCGAGACATGGTGCGCCATTAGTAACAAAAACTTTTTTAATGTTTTCTTACTTTTTTTTCAAAACTACTAATGGCGCACGACGGATGTGCTGCGCCATTACTATGTCAATTAGTAATGGCGCACTATGCAACGGTGCGCCATTAGTAACAAATTTTTTTTATGTTTTTTTTTCAAAACTACTAATGGCGCACCACACACTAGGTGCGCCATTAGTAATATATTACTAATGGCGCACCCAGACATGGTGCGCCATTAGAATATAGTAATGGCGCACCACATCACAGGTGCGCCATTAGTGGCCATTCCATCTATAGCCCTTTTTGTAGTAGTGCATGTGGCAAGATTCATCCTTCCCATTTATGCATCTACCTATTAAGAGTGAAAAATAATGTATAGCAGGAAAATGAATGCTCCCTATGGTAGCTTGTGTTATTTCTCTAGATTCCACCACTGTGATACTAGCAAGAAAATCTCTAAACTCAGATTTGCGGGGTTCACTCGCACTACCCCACTGCAGGAGTTTACAAGCAGTAGTAAAATCCTCTAGTTCCATGGTATAGGATTTATCATAAAGATCAAACAGGACCGTCTGAGACTTGCATGATGATGAAAATCTAAATCTTCTCACAAAGGAATCAGTAAGGTAATAGTGTTGGAGGCACTTATCTGACACGAAGCCCTCCAAATCAGCCTTACGCACATATTCCTCAAATTCCTCCTTAATTCCTGCTCGGACCATGAAGTTTTCTGACGGCTATTCACATGGTCGTACTTGAGCTTCTCTTCATGGTTCATGGTCCAGCTCACGTATTGCAGGTCTGGGTCCTTGCTTCCTTGAAGAACCACCTTGGTACATCTTCCTAAACATATTTCTTCCTCTGAAAAACTTCTGAAATTTTTTAGTAACATCAAATAAAAGTGAAGCAAACTCAACAAAATTGATATCAACTACTCCCACAAGTGCCTAGAGACTATATCATGCATTAGAACTACTTGGGACCAAAAAAAATTTGAAATGCAAGCTCAAGAATAGGGTCACCTAAGCAGCAAAAATTTGCAATAAATAAAGCACTAGAACAAAAACTAATTGGACCATTGGAGCAGTCACATACCAAAGAACAATCTCCCAAAGCAGTTTTGTGAGTGGAGCTTTGAGCAAGGAGATCGAAAATGGCAGCAAGATGAGCTAAAACTCGTGCTTGAGGTGGTTGGTGATTTTTTTGGGAGGAAGAAGGATTGTGTGTTGGCTGGAATAAGTGGAGGGGAGCCACCATAGGCCAACGAGGCAGGGGGCGCGCCCAGGGGGTGGGCGCGCTCTGGACCCTCGTGGCCAGGTGCTTGCTCCCCCTACTGTGTTCTCAGTGCCAGATACTCTCTAATATTTCGGAAAAAATCATATTTCAATTTCGGGGCATTTGGAGAACTTTTATTTTCAGGGTATTTTTTATTGCACGGATAAATCAGAAAACACACAGAAAATACTATTTTTGCTTTATTTAATCTAAATAACATAAAGTAAAAAGAAGGTACAGAAGGTTGTGCTTTCTAACTTCATCCATCTCATGCTCATCAAAAGGAATCCACTAACAAGGTTGATCAGGTCTTGTTAACAAATTCATTCCGAATCGCATGAAACCGAAGAATTTTCGAATAGCACTAGGTTTCCTCAACGGGAATAATCGATGGAATTTTTCCAATAGAGTTGATACTGTGGACTTGAGGTTGTTTCCTCGGAAAGTTTACCGTATTCTCATTACCATTAACATGAAAAGTGACATTGCCTTTGTTGCAATAAATAACAGCCCCTGCAGTATTCAAAAAGGGTCTACCAAGGATAATCAACATACTATCGTCCTCGGGAATATCAAGAAAAACAAAGTCCGTTAAAATAGTAATGTTTGCAACCACAACAGGCACATATTCACAAATACCAACAGGTATAGCAGTTGATTTATCGGCCATTGTCAAAGATATTTTCAGTAGGTGTCAAGTTATTCAAATCAAGTCTAATCATTTCAGCAAAGCGCTCAAAATCCTCATCATCCTTTCTCTTGGATGGTTTGGGAGGAAAAGGCATGGGTTTCTGTACTCGTGGTTCTCTTTCTTAATCATGCTTCCTAGCAATGAAGTCTCTCTTATCATAACGTTGATTCTTTGATTGTGGGTTATCAAGATCAACAGCAGGTTCAATTTGTACATCATTATTATTGCTAGGTTGAGCATCAACATGAACATCGTCATTAATATTATCATTAGGTTCGTGTTCATCACCAGATTGTGTTTCAGCATCTGAAATAGAAATATCATTGGGATTCGCAGATTTGTCAACAACAGGTTCACTAGAAGCATGCAAAGTCCTATCATTTTTCTTTTTCTTCCTCTTGGAAGGACTAGGTGCATCTACATTAGTTCTCTGAGAATCTTGCTCAATTCTCTTAGGGTGGCCCTCAGGATACAAAGGTTCCTCAGTCATTTTACCCCCTCTAGTCATAACTCTAATAGCATTATCATTTTCTTACTATTTAATTCATTGAGCAAATCATTTTGAGCTTTAAGTACTTGTTCAACTTGAGTGGTAACCATAGAAGCATGTTTAGTAATGAGTTTAAGTTCACCTTTAACTCTAGACATATAATCACTCAAGTGTTCAATCATATAAGCATTGCGTTTTAGTTGTCTACCAAAATAAGCATTGAAATCTTCTTGCTTAACCATAAAATTATCAAATTCATCTAAGCATTGGCTAGCAAACTTAGTAGGCGGGATTTCAGCTTTATCATATATATAGAGAGAATTCACCTTTACTACCCGTGTCGGGTTGTCAAGACCATGTGTTTCTTCCATAGGTGGTAGATTAAGGCCATGTATTTCTTCAATAGGTGGTAAATTAAGGCCATGTATTTCTTCAACAGGACGTAAATTCTTAACATCTTCAGCTTTAATACCTTTTTCTTTCATAGATTTCTTTGCCTCTTGCATATCTTCATGACTGAGAAATAGAGTACCCCTTTTCTTCGGAGTTGGCTTAGGAGTTGGTTCAGGAAGTGTCCAATTATTTTCATTAGTCAACATATTATTCAAAAGAATTTCTACTTCATCAACAGTTCTTTCCCTGAAAACACAACCAGCACAACTATCCAGGTGGTCTCTGGAAGCATCGGTTAGTCCATTATAAAAGATATCAAGTATTTCATTTTTCTTGAGAGGATGATCAGGCAAAGCATTAAGTAATTGGAGAAGCCTCCCCCAAGCTTGTGGGAGACTCTCTTCTTCAATTTGCACAAAATTATATATATCCCTTAAAGCAGCTTGTTTCTTATGAGCAGGGAAATATTTAGCAAAGAAGTAATAAATCATATCCTGGGGACTACGCACACAACCAGGATCAAGAGAATTAAACCATGTCTTAGCATCACCCTTTAATGAGAACGATAATAATTTAAGGATATAATAGTAGCGAGTTTTCTCATCAGTAGTGAATAGGGTAGCTATATCATTTAATTTAGTAAGATGTGCCACAACAATTTCAGATTCATTGCCATAGAAAGGATCACATTCAACCAGAGTAATTATCTCAGGATCGACAGAGAAATCATAATCCTTATCAGTAACAAAGATAGGTGAAGTAGCAAAAGCAGGGTCATATTTCATTCTAGCAGTCAAAGATTTTTCTTTCAGTTTAACTAATAATTTCTTAAGATCACTTCTATCATTGCAGGCAAGAAAATCTCTAGCAGTTTCTTCATCCATAACATAACCGTCAGGCACAACAGGCAATTCACATCTAGGGGGAGAATCTTCATCATCACTTTCATCAATATTGTCAGTTTCAATAATTCCATTCTCTCTAGCCCTAGCAAGTTGTTCATCCAGAAATTCACCTAGTGGCACAGTAGTATCAAGCATAGAAGTAGTTTCATCATAAGTATCATGCATAGCAGAAGTGGCATCATCAATAACATGTGACATATCAGATTTAATAGCAGAAGCAGGTTTAGATGTCGCAAGTTTACTCACAACAGAAGGAGAATCAAGTGCAGAGCTAGATGGCAGTTCCTTACCTCCCCTCGTAGTTGAGGGATAAATTTTGGTTTTCTCGTCTTTCAGGTTCCTCATAGTGATCAGCAGATATACATCCCAAGTGACTCAAAGAATAGAGCTATGCTCACCGGCAACGACGCCAAAAAATATTCTTGATAACTCACAAGTATATAGGGGATCGCAACAGTTTTCGAGGATAGAGTATTCAACCCAAATTTATTGATTCGACACAACGGGAGCCAAAGAATATTCTCAAGTATTAGCAGCTGAGTTGTCAATTCAACCACACCTGGATAACTTAATATCTGTAGCAAAGTGTTTAGTAGCAAAGTAGTATGGAAGTAATGGTAACGGTGGCAAAAGTAATAGTAGCAGTATTGTAGTGATTGTAACAGTGGCAACGGTAAAGTAACTAAGCAAGGAGCAATATGTAAAAAGCTCGTAGGCATTGGATCGGTGATGGATAATTATGCCGGATGTGATTATTCATGTAAGAGTTATAACATAGGGTGACACAGAACTAGCTCCAGTTCATCAATGTAAGGTAGTCATGTATTCCGAATATAGTAATACGAGCTTATGGAAAAGAACTTGCATGACATCTTTTTTCCTACCCACCCGTGGCAGCGGGATCCTATTGGAACTAAGGGTTATTAAGGCCTCCTTTTAATAAAGTACCGGACCAAAGAATTAACACTTAGTGAATACACGAACTCCTCAAACTACGGTCATCACCGGGAGTGGTCCTGATTATTGTCACTTCGGGGTTGCCGGATCATAACACATAGTAGGTGACTATAGACTTGCAAGATCGGATCAAGAACTCACAAATATTCATGAAAACATAATAGGTTCAGATCTGAAATCATGGCACTCGGGCCCTATTGACAAGCATTAAGCATAGCAAAGTCATAGCAACATCAATCTCAGAACATACTGGATACTAGGGATCAAACCCTAACAAAAATAACTCGATTACATGATAAATCTCATCCAACCCATCACCGTCCAGCAAGCCTATGATGGAATTACTCACGCACGGCGGTGAGCATCATGAAATTGGTGATGGAGGATGGTTGCTGATGACGATGGCGACGGATTCCCCTCTCCACAGCCCCGAACAGACTGCAGATCAGCCCTCCCGAGAGAGATTAGAGCTTGGCGGCGGCTCCATATCATAGAACGCGATGAATCCTTCTCTCTGATTTTTTTATCCCCGAACGTGAATATATAGAGTTGGAGTTGAGGTCGGTGGAGCACCAGGAGGCCCACGACGGAGATGTATCAACTACCCATACAATGGTGTTTGGATAATAGATCATGAAACATTCGACAATGTGCTTCCAATGTTCTTGTTGATATTCGGAATACCTCAGTCATGCTTCCAGGTAGCATTAACATGGTGTTCCAAGTATGGGTTGGAGTTGAAGATCACAAGAAATACTCAAGGAACAATTGCAGGAATAGCAAGGAGTCCAAGGTATAACCGAGACATGATCAAACATGTGTTGGAAAGAAGACAAGGGGGTTGTGTATCTTAACTCAAACCATCGAATGTCAATGATGGTATTTCTCATCACGAATTCGATTGATATGCTGGAAGAGCTCAGAATGTTTATGAGCACAACACAATTGTCGAGAGATTTCAGGAAGATGTAATCGATCGGCGATGACATCAAGTCAAAGGAATTATGAAGAAAAAAGTTATTGGAACCACGGGTACAACGCAAACTCGGAACCAAGCTTGCTGTTCAAGGCAAAATCATATGACGAGGAAGAGCGACGTTAGGTTAGCTCATCGTCGAAAATTGTGCTCCGGGAAGAAGGTCCGGGTAGCACAGTTAAAAATTTAGCACGATAATGATATAGCCGGTCAGGCTAGGAATGACTTAAAGGATTATTAAACCCGTACGCAATGAAAATTACTTGGAGTTATTGAATCAGAGTGCGGAATCGATTCACTTACAGGAATTCTCGAGTGACTTATAACTTAGAACCCGGGGAAATCTGAAATCAGTGAGAGGCAATTCTAGATGAAGACTCATAGGAAGCAACATAGTTCTTTGTTATTCTCTAGATACCGGAGGGTAATACTTGAAGGAAGATCAAAATACAGGTTGCAGAGATGCATTGATCTGCAGAAAGGCAAGTGCTTTAACTTGTCCGAGAAATGGAATTAAAGGGGAACAATCATGGTCAGAACCACGGTTGCAAAGGACCAAACATATATACCAGATGAACTTCTAATAAGGGGATTATTATTATCACAAGAAGCTTCCATGATAAGTTCCACATCGGATCCATGGGCACGAACACAAAGTTCAAGGTCGACTCCCACTTCTTCAATGCATAACCTTCCATTCACATCTCACTTCTGATGAAGTTGTAGTGTTGAAATTATGTCTGGCGAAACACCAGAAGAGTATGACTCATGAAAACTCTTGGGTTCACATGGACTAGGGAAGGCATAGGTTCAACCCATAGGGGCATCTTAGGAACCTATTCCACAAACTTCAAGATTAAATAACACAAGCTCGGAAGTAGAGCATGGCTAGCAAAAAGCAGGGGATACAATTTACCAAAGGCATTATGTATCAGGGGAAGGACTCAAGGATTTGAGAATAGGCAAGAACGGTCAGACATTAATCCACCAAAGGATATGGAGGACCACAAAGAATCTGATGTGAGTATCGATGCTCAACCAGAAGAAGAAATAGTGCAAAGGCATCGGATTATAGAAATATCTGGATAATTTCAAAACTTAAATACAAAGGAATTATGATTTCCAAATCAGGGGATCAGAAGCAGAGGCTCTGATCAAAAGATAATTGAGTTGAATCGACATAGATCAACAATCAAACAAGGTTTGATTTGCCGAGAACCAGCTCATGTTTGAAGTGGCGTCTGAGCCAAAAGGACAAATTTTATAAGGAGCAACTGATGATTGCGTGCATTCATACACATGTTGAATCAATAGGATCAGAAAGTCAACCAACGGATTTCAATGGACATTGCTAGACATATGGAATTAGCCATAATGCAAGAAGGTAGTGAAGAACAAGAGCAATAAGCTACTGAGGATTTCGGAAGATCGAATAGTATTTCGAAGAAGTTTGTGAAACACAAGAACAACTAGGGATGATCGAATCCTCGATAAGTGTGAGGAATTACTCGTACGTGTATTCATGTGGAAAGGAGCTGCAAGGCAGTAGCTCGAAGTATTCTTAAAAAGTCGGAGAATAACTATATGTATCTTGTAATAACAAGCGAAACTTGGAATGATTGTATGGACGGAAAGTGTATGTAGTTATCCATAGGGTTTTATCGATGATATGGAATTGCAACGACGAAGGGCACAAGGGTTTTGGGGAAACATCGGAGAGTATCTTCAAAATCTTCTAGCGCAGCAAGCGATCATCTGGACTGATGGGGCTCTCCGGGAGAAAGTATTTCCGAGAACCTAAAGTTAGACTTTAGTAAAATCATTTAACCCGAATAGAAGAGAGATGAGAATCCCAGAGTACAGACGAGGAATAAAATATTCTAATACCACCCAATGGCGACGTGGGCCCGTAGCCACACAGCCAAGTTAGTAACACAGTTTTGGATGACTAGACTCGACTTCGGCCAAGGAGTTGGAAAGGGGGATCCTACAGGTAGTCTACTCTGATACCAACTTGTGACGCCCCCGATTCAATCGTACACTGATCATACACGAAAATGTGTACGATCAAGATCAGGGACTCACGGGAAGATATCACAACACAACTCTAGACACAAATTAAAATAATACAAGCTTTATATTACAAGCCAGGGGCCTCGAGGGCTCGAATACATAAGCTTGAAAACACAAGAGTCAGTGGAAGCAACAATATCTGAGTACAGACATAAGTTAGACAAGTTTGCCTTAAGAAGGCCAACACAAAAGCATCTACGATCGAAAAGGCAAGGCCTCCTGCCTGGGGGCCTCCTAACTACTCATGGTCGTCGGCGGTCTTCACGTAGTAGTAGGCATCGGCTGTGGCATCTGGCTTCTGGTCTCCAACATCTGGTTTCATCAACCGGAAAGATGAAGAAAGGGGGGAAAGCAACCGTGAGTACTCATCCAAAGTAATCACAAGCAAGGATCTACACTACATATGCATCGCGATCAATAAAATGGGTTGTATCTGTGGACTGGACTGTAGAATGCCAGAAGAGAAGGGGAAAACCTAGCCTATCGAAGACTAGCATATTCAAGTAGCTCCATGCATCTTGTAGTATTCGGAGAGTCATGAATAGTAGTAGTAGTAGTAGTAGTAGTAGTAGTAGTAGTAGTAGTAGTAGTAGTAGTAGTAGTAGTAGTAGTAGTAGTAGTAGTAGTAGTAGTAGTAGTAGTAGTAGTAGTAGTAGTAGTAGTAGTAGTAGTAGTAGTAGTAGTAGTAGTAGTAGTAGTAGTAGTAGTAGTAGTAGTAGTAGTAGTAGTAGTGTTGTCAACCTCGGCCAGAGATCCTTTCTCGACTCCCTGCGAGAAAGCAATCCCAGAGGCATACTATCCAGAAGAGAAGGGGAAAACCTAGCCTATCGAAGACTAGCATATTCAATGCCAGAAGAGAAGGGGAAAACCTAGCCTATCGAAGACTAGCATATTCAAGTAGCTCCATGCATCTTGTAGTATTCAGAAGAGTACAGAATAAAGTAGTAGTAGTAGTAGTAGTAGTAGTAGTAGTAGTAGTAGTAGTAGTAGTAGTAGTAGTAGTAGTAGTAGTAGTAGTAGTAGTAGTAGTAGTAGTAGTAGTAGTAGTAGTAGTAGTACTGTAGTAGTAGTAGTAGTAGTAGTAGTAGTAGTAGTAGTAGTAGTAGTAGTAGTAGTAGTGTTGTCCACAGAAAGCATTTCGCATCTACAGATTTTTAAACTCGGTGATACCAAAGCCAATACTATTCAGATGCTTTCTGTGGAAAACTAAAACTAAGTTTTTTGAATCATTCGTTTGCAAAAATCTCTGCATTTTGTGATGCTTATCCACTCTACCTAATCTATAACTATTCACAGGGTCAGCAGTCAGTCAATGCAGCATGTTAGACCAAAGTGACAGCCAGAATAGGTCAGAAGAGCAGATTCACATGAGTGAGGGCACTAGTCCCTCTAGCAGCTCAGATGAGGGGAGCAGAAGCACTCCCAGTAATTTTCCCAAGGCTGCCACAAGGACAAGAAAGAAGAAGACCTCAGAGTCTGAGGATGAAGATTATGTGGAAGTTGAGGATGAGGCCAGTTCCAAGAAGAAGGTGCTCAAGAAAGAGTACAACTCAACAGCAGTTAAGCCTGGAATGAAAATCAAAAGGCCAACAGGTAGACAACCAATGTCCAAAGCCAGAGTCTCCACTCAAGCTTCTTTGGAATCCCAGCCTAAAGAACCTGCTGCTACTGAAGGAAAGAAAAGGAAGGAAAGGGTCAAGAAGGCCATGGCCAGAGTGATTGGGAAGCCTTCTATGATGGAGGAAGAAGAAGAAGAAGAAGAGGTTGTTGAGCCTGCACCCAAGGCACAAAAGCTGATGGGTGATGCCATAAAGTCACGGGCTGCAACTTCAAAGCCCAAATCTGCCCCCAAGCCCAAGAGTGCACCAAAGAGGAATACCAGGAGTATACCAGCAACTGAGAAGAACAAGGCTCCAATGCCTGAGGTTGATGCTGAGTAAGATGAAGAAGGGCAGGTCCTAAGGAAGCTCAAGCCCAAGATCCCAGACCACAATGATGCTCATCTTGTGGCTGAGAACATGAAGATCAGGAGAGATCAAGGGTTGAGGCTATGGAGAGAGACAGATCCATATGCCACCGGGAGAAGGACTGCTGTAGATTATAGGTTCCACACCAAGGAGCAGCAGGAATTCTATGAGACCATATTATTGGATAAGAAGCCCATAGTTTGTGATATGAGGTGGGTCGACTGGACCTACATTCAGGAGAATGAAGAACACTATCCTGGAGTGTACGACAGCTTCAGTGCTTGTGGATTTGCACATTTTGTTGGGCAAAAGCTCACAAATTGGAATGACGAGCTCATAATGCAATTCTACTCCACAACACATTCTATCCAGATGGCAGGATAGTTTGGATGTCAGAAGGAACGAGATATCAGTCAACCATAGAGGAATGGGCAAGTCTGATCAATGCCCCAAAGTAAGATGAAGATGACTTGGAAATTTATGCCAAGAAGAAGATGGGTCACAACTCAATGTCACACATGTCCAAGGAAATCCCAGATGACGCACTTGAGTCCTTCAAGTTTGGATCAGTTCATTATCTTCTGTGAGGGCTGCCAACGATCAACTGGATCCTAAGGCAAACTCTTTTTCCCAAATCAGGTGACCACAACATGATCAGAGGGCATGCAATCAATTTGCTTCATATTTTTGATGTGCCTCAGAAATTCAAAGTCATGAGCCTCATAGTTGAAACTATCAAGAGCACAGCAGCAGACCAGAAGAGGAGCTGTGGATATGCCCCACAGATTCAGGAGTTGATAAACTCAAAGGTGGGCACAGGGAAGTATCTGTTGGATAAGGAACACATGGTTCTCTATCCTGCTTTTGAGGACAATCAAGTTGTCATGACTGAGAATGGAACAACATCAGTACAAGCGCAAGAGAAGAAGGAGAAAGCGAGAAAAGAGAAGGCTGCCAAGATGCCAACTCAAGCAGAGGCATCTGAATACTTTCTGAAAAACAAGCAGGAGCAGCTTGGTTACTTGATAGCATAAACCCTGCGGATTGAGAAGGGGTTGGCCACCCAAACTCAAAACCAGGAGAGCCTGGAAAGAATCATGGAACAAAAATTCTATGATCTTGATGTCAAGGTAACTGAGATTCAGTCAGCTGTGGAGCAGCTACAGGATGACATGCAGGAGAGGAAGGGCAGAACAACGACTGACACCAGAGTCACTTCATTAGCTCCAGCTACAGCTCCAGCACAACCAGCTCCAGCACCAACTCCCTCAGCTCCTTCTACATCGACTGAAGCCTTCGTTCTTGGAGTTATCCGGACACCACCACCCACAGAAGACCAAGATTGAGAGACGATATAGTCCTATACATTTTCTAGGAACTTTTTGGTAACTTGTTTCCAAAGGGGGAGAAAAATGTATAGGTCATAGGCTTCGAGAGAGAGAGATTTTCTTTTGTTGTCTCTTGTCTTTTTGGTTGAACTTTATTTGCCTTTGATTGCTTGAGATACTATGCGTTTACCTGTGAGACATTGATGATCATGTGTTTGATCATAAGCTACACTTATGCTCGTTATGATATTATCTTACTTATTCTTATATGATCATTCACTGTGCTTGGTGATGAGTGCATGTATTCAATCTTTATTATTTTGAGCGCTCCACCAAGATGTATGTGACATGGAAGAGTAACCCATGAGCCTAATTCCTTGTGCATTTGCAGTCCAAAGCAGATATTAAAATATGCACAAATTTAGGGGGAGCTCTTGCTTATCACATACTTCTCAAAGCGACTATGTTTTTCAAATTTTATTATCATTTGTCGAAGCTTTGATCTATATTTTGTCATCAATTACCAAAAAGGGGGAGATTGAAAGTGCAACTATCCCTAGGTGGTTTTGGTAATTCATAACAACATATAGCTCATTGAGCTAATACTATTCCAAGACAAGTATTTCAGGAAAGATCAATGGATGGCATGGCATGGATGATGAAAGTGGATCCCTCAAAATATCAAGGACAAAGGATTGGCTCAATCTCAAAAGCTCAAGACTCTACATTTTACATTTTAGTGATCCAAGATCACATTGATTCTATAGGAAAAGCCAATACTATCAAGGAGGGATGAGGTGTTGCTTGATGAGCCTTTTGCTTCATGTGCTTAATGATATGCTCCAAAACCCTCCACTACTTTCTCACATCCACATATGACCAAAACCTAAAATTCAAACTCGGCCCTACCGATTCTTTCTATCCGGTGCCACCGAGTTCAGATGTCATAGCCACTGCCACAAACCCTAGGCAAATCGGTCTCACCGATAGGGATCTCGGTCTCACCGAGATGGGATTGTAATCTCTTTGTTTCCCTTCGTAACGTTTCGGTCTAACCGAAGTGAGCGATCGGTCCCACCGAGATTGCATGTAAACTCTCTGTTACACTTTTGTAACTTTTCGGTCTCACCGAAAGAGCAAATCGGTCCCACCGAGTTTACCTGGCCAACTCTCTGGTTAGCTAATTAGCAAAATCGGTCTCACCGAGTTTGTGTAATCGGTCTCACCGAGATTACGTTATGCCCTAACCCTAACCATATCGGTCCTACCGAGTTGCTTGTCAGTCCCACCGAAAACCTTAACGGTCACTAGGTTTACTAAATCGGTCTGACCGAGTTTTATGATTCGGTACCACCGAGTTTGGTAAATTGTGTGTAATGGTTAGATTTTGTGTGGGGGCTATATATACCCCTCCACCTCCTCTTCATTCGTTGAGAGAGCCATCAGAACAAACCTACACTTCCAACTTACCAGTTTTGAGAGAGAACTACCTACTCATGTGTTGAGGCCAAGATATTCCATTCCAACCATATGAATCTTGATCTCTAGCCTTCCCCAAGTTGCTTTCCACTCAAATCTTCTTTCCACCAAATCCATATCCTGTGAGAGAGAGTTGAGTGTTGGGGAGACTATCATTTGAAGCACAAGAGCAAGGAGTTCATCATCAACACACCATTTGTTACTTCTTGGAGAATGGTGTCTCCTAGATTGGCTAGGTGTCACTTGGGAGCCTCCGACAAGATTGTGGAGTTGAACCAAGGAGTTTGTAAGGGCAAGGAGATCGCCTACTGTGAAGATCTACCGCTAGTGAGGCAAGTCCTTCGTGGGCGACGGCCATGGTGGGATAGACAAGGTTGCTTCTTGGTGGACCCTTCGTGGGTGGAGCCCTCCGTGGACACGCAAGAACTGCTACTCCCACGTGGGTTGAAGTCTCCATCAACATGGATGTACGATAGCACCACCTATCGGAACCACAACAAAACATCCGTGTTCCAATTGAGTTTGAATTCTCCAAACCCTTCCCTTTACATTCTTGCAAGTTGCATGCTTTATTTCCGCTGCCTATATACTCTTTGCATGCTTGCTTGAATTATGGATGATTGCTTGAATTGTTCAAAGATAGCTAAAATCTGCCAAAGTCTAAAATTGGGAAAAGGCATAGCTTTTAATTGGTCAAGTAGTCTAATCACCCCCCTCTAGACATACTTCAAGGTCCTACACGGGGCGATGCTCTTAACCTCCATGGAGGGCCATGGGATGCCCGGTGCGTGGTCGGTGGCCATGGTGGATGGCCTCCACGCCCTCTGCCTCCACTGTAGCGGAGGTAGGAGGAGAGGTGGATGTGACGCCCCCGATTCAATCGTACACTAATCATACACGCAAACGTGTACGATCAAGATCAGGGACTCACGGGAAGATATCACAACACAACTCTAAAAATAAAATAGGTCATACAAGCATCATAATACAAGCCAGGGGCCTCGAGGGCTCGAATACAAGTGCTCGATCATAGACGAAGTCAGCGGAAGCAACAATATCTGAGTACGCATATAAGTTAAACAAGGTTGCCTTAAGAAGGCTAGCACAAACTGGGATACATATCGAAGGGGCGCAGCCTCCTGCCCGGTATCCTCCTAACTACTCCCGGTCGCCGCCTGGGCTGCACGTAGTAGTAGGCGCCTCCAGTAGTAGTCATCATCGACGGTATGTCTGCCCGGCTCCATCGTCTGTTGCAGCAATCGAGTAGAGATAGGGGGAAAGGGGAAACAATGCAACCGTGAGTACTCATCCAAAGTACTGCAAGCAAGGAGCTACACTACATATGCATGGATATATGTGTAAAGGGCCATATCGGTGGACCGAACGCGAGAATGCCGAATAAGAGGGGATAGCTAGTCTTATCTAAGACTACGCTTCGTCACCTTCGCCTTGCAAATGTAGAAGAGGGTAGGTTGAAATCCTCCAAGTAACATCACATAGCAATAATCCTACCCGGTGATCCCTCCTCATTGCCTCGAGAGAGCGACCACCGTTGTATCCGCACTTGGAAGGGTGTGTTTTATTAAGTATCCGGTTCTAGTTGTCATAAGGTCAAGGTACAACTCCAAGTCGCCCATTATCAAGACCACGGCTATTCAATAGATTAACTTCCTGCAGGGTGCACCACATAACCCAACACGCTTGATCCCATTTGGCCGGACACACTTTTCGGTCATGCCCGCCGCTGAAGATCAACACGTCAGAGCCCCACCTAGGCTCAACAGAGAGGTCAAGACGCCGGTCTAAACCTAAGCGCATGTGGGTCTTAGCCCATCGCCTCGAAAGCACACTGCACGCTATGCGACGTGGCCGAAGCAGACCTAGCCTAGTGGCGTTCTAGTCCAATCCGCGCGCCGCCTGTCAGCCGACGTCACGAAGTGTTTCTACCGATACCACGACGCCGGGATACCCATAACTACTCCCACGTAGATGGTTAGTGCGATAGGCTCAGAGTCGACTCATATCAAATACCAAGATCTCGTTAAGCGCCTTAAGTATCCGCGAACGCCGAACAGGCCAGGCCCACTCTCTCCTAGGCGGTCTCAACCTGCCTTGACGCCCGCCACAAAGATCCACTCATGGTGCTCCACCACCAACCCGACTTTTGTCACCACATGTATCATGTATAAGTATATAGATATACCGTGATCACCTCCCGAGTGATCACGGCTCGATAGTATAGCACAGCAGACGGACAAGAATGTAGGGCCACAGATGGAAATACTAGCATCCTATACTAAGGATGTAGGATTGCGTAAAGGTAACAAAAGAGTAGCAAGGACAAAGCTATGCAGCAAAGATATGATTAATCGAAGCAAGAATATGCTACACTACTCTAATGCAAGCAGTATAGAGTAGAATAGGCGATATCCGTGATCAAGGGGGCTTTCCTGGTTGCTCGGCAAGAGAGAAGGGTCGCCAACTCCGTAGTCGAACGGGCAGCAGCAGCAGGTCGGTCTCGTAGTCTACGGAGAGAAGAGGGGAAGAAACAATAAATACCATGTAAACAGATGCATATCGATGCATGACAAAGCAAAGCGTGATGCTAGGCGTGCCCTAATGTGGTATGAGGTGGTACTGTTATGGGGAAACATCCGGAAAATATCCCCTGTTTCGTGTTTTCAGCAGAGGAGCCGAGGGGAAAGTTGCGAGTTCGATAGGTTAGGGGTGTGTGGCGGATGAATGGACTGCGATCCGGATTCGCCTCGCTGCTCGAGCAACTTTCATGTTGAAAATATTTTAACCGAAGTTACGGATTAAAAGATATGATTTTTAAAGATTTTATTAATTTCGGAATTTAATTAATTATTTAATTAATTGAAAAACAGGTTAATGATATCAAGATGATGTCATGTCGACATCAGCAGTCAACAGAGTTGACTTGGTCAACCTGACGTGTGGGTCCCACTGTCATTGACTAAGATTAACCAAAACAGATTAATTAGTTTAATTAGTGATTAGGTTAATCTAATCAGGATTAATTAACTTAATTAATTAATTAATTAATTAATTAATATTTTAATTATTTTAGTTATTATTTATTTATTTATTTAATATATATTTTAATTATATATTTTTATTATTATTATTATTATTTCATTTTTTGATCTCGGCGGTGGGCCCATTTGGTAGTGGTCTAGAGGGCCAAACGGGCAAGCAAGTTAGCGAGCGCAAGGCTGGGCGGAGCCGGCGTCGGGCGCCCACCGCCCCGACAGGCACCACGGCCAGAGGCGAGGCGGCAGGCCAGGGGCTTGGCGCCACCGCCATGGCCGAGCGGGCGACGCGGTGTGGCTGTGACGAGGCCGGCCGGAGGAGAGCGCCCGCCGAGACGAGGCCGGCCGGGCGCCAGGGGATGGAGGGCGCGGGCACAGCTGGGCGATCGCTGGGTGAGCAAGGGCGAATGGGGCACGGCGGTGACCATAGGAGGAGGAGGGGACGGCCACGGCGCAGGACGGTAGGTGAGCACGAGCGGCGGCCGGAGCGAGGCAGAGGAGAAGGAGGGGGCTCACAAGGGGTTGCAGGGGTTCGGGCAGCGGTGCTCGAAGAGGAGGTCGAGGACGCCACGACGAGGTCGATCCCGCGACGGCAGCGGGCTTCGTGTCGCCGACGAGGAGCAACTGGGTGGCGCGCGGCATCTTCGTCGGCGGAGTCGGGGCGCGGCTGCCACCCGATGCAGACGAGAGAGAGACGGGGATGCGAGGTCCGGCGAGGAGTGGAGGAGGACGGAGACGACGGCGAGCGGCGACGGCGCGACGCCGGGCTTGGGGCGCCGGGGGAGACGGAAGGCGGGCGGCATGGTGGCTCGGGCGACGTGAGGCCTTCGGAGGCGGCGGCGTCGGTGGGGTTCGGCGACGGCGCTGCCCGATCCGATCGGGGAAGGGGGAGAGCGTGGGGGAAGTGGATCGATCCGATCCAGATCGGATCGGGAGAGGGGGAGTGGGAGCGAGTGGGGAATGGGTTAGGGTTTCGGATGTCGTGGGGGGGGCATGTGTAGGCCAGGGGTGGGCTTGCCGGTTGGGCCCTGGGCTTGCTGGGCCGAAGCCCGGGGAGGGGCAGGGGGTTTTCTTTTTTTTTGTTAGTTTAGTTTTTCTCTTTTGTATTTTCTTTCCTTTTATTTATTTACTTTTCTTTTTTAAATAATTTTAAATTATTTAGGCCTTTTATAAAAATGTGTTTATTTCACGATAATTATCTATGCAATATTTGACACGGTCCGAACATTTTTGTTTTGAAGTTTGAAAACTTTGTTTGTTTGCCAAAAATCCAAATTTGAATTCGAATTGTTTTGAACTAACGCGAGATTAGCGACAGTAACGGAGGTGACATGGCGTCATAAGTAGAGATTACTGTAGCTTGATTGCCCGGGCGTCACAATTCTCCTCCACTACAAGAAATCTCGTCCCGAGATTTAAGAGGGTAGTAAGGGGGAAAGGTCTGGTTATGAAATCCTAACGAATCTTCTCGAAGAAGTTAATCCCTTTCGTTGATGTCTTCAATTCTTTATTCCAATGCATCATGATAAACTTGTCATCATTTCTTCAGGAACTCCATCGTACTTACGAAATGATAAGGGGCAGCTCACTACGACATAATGTTGTTGAGGGAAACAACCTGGGGTTAACCCATGAATGAGTATAAGATTATCTCTCGAGTTGAACATATGAAATACCTCGAGAGTAAGGTACGAAGGTACCATAAGAGGCTCCAAGAGGATAGATAGTTGCTCAAGCCCGAACCAGAGTGAGAAAGGGGTTCAGAGTAGCGAGAGTAAGTATTAAGGCCCGATACCGAATAGATCACTAGGACAGTGGCCCGTGAATAACATACGAGGCCACGCGCGAGGAATAACTTTGGGAATAGGGGGTGTACAGGACAGTCAGGTTTCGATCCTGTGGAACTGTGTGTTATGGGCCCACCATGTGGTTTTTTTTAATAGGAGCAAGGACATCTTGCACGGTCATGATAGCAAGGCATGTCGAGAGTACCATGTCGCTTATGTCGGCAACAACGTTGGTACCTAGGGCGACGGACGAAGAGAACCATTTTCCCGCCGCTGAACGAGGCGGACCAATAGGCAAAGTTCTCGTCCATCGGCGGTTACCGGAAGTCATCAACAGTAGAAACAGGGTTACACCAGACAGAAGGTACACCGAGGTGTTTGCCTAAGCAGGGATTACCACCGCTCGGTTAAGTAGTTTACAAGTAAGTTTGAACAAAACAACGGGAAGGAAAATGTGCTTAAACACGTATATCAGGGGTATATCCTTCCCAAGGACAAGCAGAGCATGATATCCATGACAGGATATTATGTAGAAAACTCCTTAGGTAGGGGAGAGAAATTTCATGATATTACCCATACAACGGTGTTTGGATAATTGAGCAGGAAACATTTAACATTGGGCTTCAAATGTTCTTGTTGAAAATCAGAGTACCATTGACATGCTTCGAGATAGCATTGACATGGTCTTCAGGTGAAGATTAGACTTTGGAAATACGAAGGATCCATCAGGAATAACTTGTAGAATAAGTCTTACAATTTCTCATGGATGAATGGATAACCTTGCTGAAAAGGAATCTATAATGATAGGTCCTCCAATAGGGGGTGCTAGGCATGACATCATGTTACCGGTCATCAAAGGATCAACATCATAACTCTTGAAAGTTGTCCCAACCATCATATCTCGACCGAGATTCAGATCCGATTGGTGTCGGATACCTCGACTTAGGATACCCGAGAAGAAAAGGTGCAACGCAAATTGACGAGATGACATGGTAAGATTCTCGGGAAATGAACTATGAAGTGATTTCCGCTAACAAGAGTCCATCATTAACCCAAGGAGAGGACAAGGAGGTGTCCGTGAACTCAACGGCAATTCACCGAGATTCCCAAAAGATGGATTTCCACAATTAAGTGAACAAGGAGACAACATTTGTCAGATCAAATGATATAATGGGATATGCTCGAGGCAAACATACATAATTAAACATTGGTTGAACGGTGCACCCGAAATATGGGTTGGGTTGCACGGCCAATGTTAGAATGGTGATTCAATTATCGAAAGACTTAGAATGAACTATCACCCATTCAATTCAAAGCAATAGGGTTGCTAGAAGTTTTGAATTCACACGTCATAGCTCAATTGCCGGTAATCCGGTTGAAAACAATACGGGGACCAAGGAATGAACGAAGATGGCAAGAAGTATTATGATATCAAGAATTTTAAGAGGTGGTGAAATTCTCACCACATTCTTGATAAAAAGAGATGGTAATACTTCCGAGGTAAGGAAGATCAACTGCTGGGTAGCAGGGATCTCAAGGTTTACACAAAACACGAACAAGTTGTGTTGAACGGAAGGCAATAAGGTGGTCGATGAGAACATGAATCATCGAGGGCAAGGATGAGATTACCCATCATGAATTCAATTGAATTCATGGAAGAGCTCATAAGGTTGATGATGATCACGACACAATTGTCGAGAGATTTCATGCAGATGTAATCAATCGCGATTTACATCAAGTCAAAGGAATGATGAAGCAAGAGGTTATTGGAACCACAGATTTTACACAAACTCGAACTCAAGCTTGTTGTTTACAGAAAGGGTATGACGAGGAAAATCGTCATAAGCTTAGCTATCGTCGCAAATTGGTGCTCCGAGGATGAGGACCATGTAGCACAGCTTAGAATCGTCGCGACAATGATATAGCCAAACAGGCTAGGAATGGCGGATCGGGTACAAACTTGTAGTTATAGAAGCCATCAAGAGTTGTTGAACCGTGAAAGCGGACTCGGTTCAGTTATCATTGTCTTTGAGTGTTTAATAACTCAGAGCCCGTGAAAAATTGGAATCAGTGGGAAGGTAGTCTCGAGATACCAGGGGGGTAATACTCGACACAAGATAAAGTAAAGGTTGGACTGGTGTATCGATCCATAGAAGACAACTGTTTTAACTTGTCCAAGAAATGGAATCAAAAAAGAACAATCATGGTCGGAACCACGGTTGCAAGGGATCAATTCACAGATACCATATGTTAGCTATCAAGGAAATAGTTATTATTACAAGAAGCTTCCATGATAGGATATACATCGCGTCCATGGGCATGAACACAAAGTTCAAGGTCGACTCCCACTTCCTCAATGCATAATCTTCCATTCACCTCTCGATTTCAAGATGACATTAGTTGTTGAAAGTTTTACCGGTGCAATACCGATAAGTATGACTCGTGAAATCTTTCGGTTCACACCAATGAGGGGAGGCGTTGGTTCAATCCCATCGGGCATCTTAGAATCATATACCGAATCTTTAGAAGTAATTAACTCAAGCTCAAGGCGAGCATGGTTGAGAAAGCAGAGGATACAATTTACCTAAGGCATTATGTATCAGGGAAAGAACTTCTCGAGGTTTTGTATACGAAGGACACTGTCGGATGATATTTCAACAAAGGATCCGACGGTCCATAGTGAAACTGATGTGAGTATTGACACACAACCAGAGGAAGAAACAATGCGAAGGCATTGGATTATAGAAGCAACTGACTAATTCAAAACTCACATGTAAAGGAATTATGATTACCAAATCAAAGGATCAGAAGCAAACACTCTGATTAAGGATGGATAAGTTGAGTAAGCTTAGGGGTAAAATCGACAACAATTTGATTGGTCGAGATCAAGCTCATGTTTAAAATGACGTCTGAGTCGAAAGATAATTTAAGAGGATCAACTAATTATTGTGTGCATTCGCACTCATGTTGAATCAATAGGATCAAAATGACGGTGCCTAAGGATACTTTAACAAATATTGCCAGACATATGGAAAGCATCCATCATGCAAGCAGACAAGTATTGCAGAGCAATAAGCTGCTAAGGATTTTTTTTTGGAGGATCGAATAGCATTTCGAAGACTTTTGTGAAACACAAGAACAACTGGGGATGAGCGGATACTCGGCAAGTGCGAGGAATTATCCGTAGGGGGTATTCATTAGGCAAGAACTTCAGGGCAGTAAGCTCAAAGGATTCTCGGAACAACGGAGAGCAGTCCATGGCATCCTGTAATAACAAGATCAATGGGATTGAATGTAGGCAAGTGTGTCCAGTTATCCATAACGATAATAGTGGTAGGGATTTGCAAAAGCGGTCGGCACAAGCGTCTTGGGAAACAACGAATAGTATCTTCGGAACCTTCTGGTCCAGCAGGCGATCGTTGTAATAAGGGGCTCTCCGGGAGGAAGTAGTAACGGGAACCTAGAGTTAGATTTAGCAAAATCATTTAAACCGAATAGAAGAGAGATCAGAGTCCCAGAGTAAAGGTCGAGGAGTAAAAGATCCTAATACCACCCAATGGCGACGTGGGCCCATGGGCCGCACAGCCATGTTAGTAAAAGTTTTTGCAACGTCTAGACTCGACTTCGGCCAAGGAGTTGGAAAGGGGGATTTCTACAGCAAATGGATCTCGATACCAACTTGTGACGCTTCGATTCAATCGCATACACTAATCATATACGCAAACGTAACGATCAAGATCGTGGACTCACGGAAGATATCACAACACAACTCTAAAAATAAAATAGGTCATACAAGCATCATAATACAAGCCGTGGGTCTCGAGGGCTCGAATACAAGTGCTCGATCATAGACGAAGTCAGCGGAAGCAACAATATATGAGTACGTATATAAGTTAAACAAGGTTGCCTTAAGAAGGCTAGCACAAATCGGGATACAGATCGAAGAGGCGCAGGCCTCCCGCGGGATCCTCCTAACTACTCCTGGTCGCGTCGCCGGGCTGCACGTAGTAGTAGGCGCCCAAAGTAGTAGTCGCCATCGACGGTGTCGTCGCCCCGGCTCCATCGTCTGCTGCGAAATCGAGTAGAGATAGGGGAAAAGGGGAAACAATGCAACCGTGAGTACTCATCCAAAGTACTGCAAGCAAGGAGCTACACTACATATGCATGGATATATGTGTAAAGGGCCATATCGGTGGACTGAATCGCAGAATGCCGTAATAAGAGGGGCATAGCTAGTCTTATCAAGACTACGCTCGGTCACCTTCGCCTTGCAACAGTAGAAGAGGGTAGGTTTAAGTCCTCCAAGTAACATCACATAGCATAATCCTACCCGCCATCCCTCCTCATTGCTTGAGAGAGAGCGACCACCGGGTGTATCCGCACTTGGAAGGGTGTGTTTTATTAACATCCGGTTCTAGTTGTCATAAGGTCAAGGTAGAACTCCAAGTCGCCCTGTTATCAAGATCACGGCTATTCAATAGATTAACTTCCTGCAGGGTGCACCACATAACCCAACACGCTTGATCCCATTTGGCCGGACATACTTTCTCGGGTCATGCCCGTCGCTGAAGATCAACACGCCGCAGCCCTACCTAGGCTCAACAGAGAGGTCAAGACGCCGGTCTCAAACCTATGCGCCAGAGGGTCGGGCCCATCGCCTGAGCACACCTGCACGCTATGTGACGCTGCCGAAGCGACTCTAGCCTAGTGGCGTTTAGTCCAATCCGGCGCGCCGCCCGCCGACGCCGACGCCACGAAGTGCTTGGCCGATACCACGACGCCGGATACCCATAACTACTCCCACGAGATGGTTAGTGCGATAGGCTCAGAGTCGACTCAGATCAAATACCAAGATCTCGTTAACATGTTAAGTATCCGCGAACACCGAACAGGCCAGGCCCACCTCTCTCCTAGGCGGTCTCAACCTGCCCCGACGCTCCGCCAGAAAGATCCACTGCTGGTGCTCCACCAAACGACCCGACTTTGGTCACCACATGTATCATGTATAAGTATATAGTATATACCGTGATCACCTCCCGAGTGATCACGCCCCGATAGTATAGCATAGCGCATTTGACAAGAATGTAGGGCCACAGATGGAAATACTAGCATCCTATACTAAGCATGTAGGATTGCGTAAAGGTAACAACAAGAGTAGCAAGGACAAAGCTATGCAAGAAAGATAGGATTAATCAAAGCAAGAATATGTTACACTACTCTAATGCAAGCAGATAGAGTAGAATAGGCGATATCCGTGATCAAGGGGGCTTGCCTGGTTGCTCGCAAGAGAGAGGGGTCACAACTCGCGTAGTCGAACCGGGCAGCAGCAGGCCGGTCTCGTAGTCTACCGGAGAGAAGAGGGGAAGAAACAATGAATACCATGTAAACAGATGCATATCGATGCATGACAAAGCAAAGCGTGATGCTAGGCGTGTTCTAACGTGGTATGAGGTGGTACTGTTATGGGGAAACATCCGGAAAATATCCCGTGTTTCGTGGTTTTCAGCAGAGGAGCCGAGGGGAAAGTTGCGAGTTCGATAGGTTAGGTGTGTGGCGGACGAACGGACTGCGATCCGGATTCGCCTCGCTGCTTTAAGCAACTTTCATGTTGAAAATATTTTAATCCGAAGTTACGGATTAAAAGATACGATTTTTAAAGATTTTATTAATTTCGGAATTTAATTAATTATTTAATTAATTCAAAAACAGGTTAATGACATCAGCATGATGTCATGCTGACATCAGCAGTCAACAGAGTTGACTTGGTCAACCTAACGTGTGGGTCCCACTGTCATTGACTAAGATTAACCAAAACAGATTAATTAGTTTAATTAGTGATTAGGTTAATCTAATCAGGATTAATTAACTTAATTTCTTAATTAATTAATATTTTAATTATTTTAGTTATTATTTATTTATTTATTTAATATATTTTTTAATTATATATATTATTATTATTATTATTATTATTATTTCATTTTTTTTGATCAGGCGGGGGCCCGGTTTGGCAAAGGGCTCAGAGGGCCAAACGGGGCAAGAAGCAGGGCAAAGGCCGGGCGGAGCGGGCGTCGGGCGCCAGCGCCCGACAGGCACCACGGCGAGGAGGCGAAGGGCGCCAAGGCGTGGCCGGGTCGCCGGCCATGGCCGGAGCGGGCGACGCGGTGTGGCTGACGAGGCCGGCTCTGAGCGAAGGCCGCCCGACGAGGCCGGCTGGAGCGTAGGGGGGGATGGAGTGGGCGCGGGGCACAGCGGGGGCGCATCGCGCGGGTGAGCAAGGGTGAATGGGGCACGGCGGTGACCATAGGAGGAGGAGGGGACGGCCACGGCGCAGGACGGTAGGTGAGCACGAGCGGCGGCCGGAGCGAGGCAGAGGAGAAGGAGGGGGCTCACAAGGGGTTGCAGGGGTTCGGGCAGCGCTGTTCGAAGAGGAGGTCGAGGAGGCCACGACGAGGTCGATCCGGTGACGGCAGCGGGCTTCGTGGCGCCGACGAGGAGCAACGGGGTGGCGCGCGGCATCTGCGTTGCGGAGTCGGCATGCGCTGCCACCCGGCGCATTTAGGAGAGACGGGGATGCGAGGTTCGGCGAGGAGTCGAGGAGGACGGAGACGACGGCGAGCGGCGACGGCGCGACGTCTTGGCTTGGGGAGCCTCGGGAGGGGGGGGGGACGTAAGGCGGGCCGGCGTGGTGGCTCCGGCGATGGGAGGCCTTCGGGCGGCGGCACGGCGTCGGTGGGGGTTCGAGCGACGGGGCGCTGCCCCGATCCGATCGGGGAAAGGGAGAGCGGCGTGGGGGGGAAGTGGGGGATCGATCCCGATCCAGATCGGATTGGGAGAGGGGGAGTGGGAGCGAGTGGGGAATGGGTTAGGGTTTCTGATGTCGTGGGGGGCATGTAGGCTGGGGTGGCTGGCGGTTGGGCCTCGGGCTTGTCGGGCCAAGCCCGGGAGGGCAGGGGGTTTTCTTTTTTTGTTAGTTTAGTTTTTCGCTTTTGTATTTTCTTTCCTTTTATTTATTTACTTTTCTGTTTTAAATAATTTTAAATTATTTAGGCCTTTTATAAAAATGTGTTTATTTCACGATAATTATCTATGCAATATTTGACACGGTCCGAACATTTTTGTTTTGAAGTTTGAAAACTTTGTTTGTTTGCCAAAAATCCAAATTTGAATTCGAATTGTTTTGAACTAACGCGAGATTAGCGACAGTAACGGAGGTGACATGGCGTCATAAGTAGAGATTACTGTAGCTTGATTTCCCGGGCGTCATAGTGGATCTGCGCTGGGCTAGGCACAGTAGCTAGTGGGCTCACGTGCACAGTAGTAGATAGGCCTTTTCCTTTTTTATATTAAATGATTTTCTCTTTTTCTTTTACAGAATATGTTTGCAACATTTTGAGCTGCCAATTGGTCGTTGTAAAATGTGGAACTTGGCCAAATAAATACATTACAATATCTGCCACTGCCACAAAAAGTTTGGGAGGAGTTTGAATTGATTTGGATTTTTCACAACTGGAAAAGCATTTAAAATGCTGATTTGGAACTGCTTTAATTTCTAGGGGAAATTAAGTATCTCAAATGATGTTGAATCATTCATGGCATTTAGTTAGTGAATATTTGCAACCCAACGAACATTTTTGTTTTACTGCTTGGAGAAATAATTTATTTGACGTTATTTTAAATTTGGGACTTTGAATCTATCGAGGAGCAGTTTGGCTTAGATAAACTTGATGACATGGCACCATTAGTGGGATATTACTGTAGCATGATTCTAGGGGTGTTACAGAGCTTGATCTTTAACCTTGACTCTCGCATAACACCACAAACATTCAACAACACGGTATCCGCGATACCACGGTGATCCTCTCACGATCACATAAAAATCAATCAACTTCGGTATCCATGATACCTCCGTGATCATCTCATGATAACAACCAATCTATTTCTCATCCTCAAACCAAGGTTGTTGTTAAGCACATTATTATTACTACTGACCCATAGTGTGACCGACTACGAACTGGGCCCTTATCAGCGGGCGCGGTTATCGATAGATTTAACACACATTCTGCAGAGGTTAGAACACTGTACCCAGACCACGGCCCATGGCCTCACGCTCCCATTCGGGTGGACCAACGGCATTTCGACAAAACCGATCTACTGCCCATGACACTCTCCCGGCCACTCCGACCAACTCCCTTCTGGCCTAAGTCATGGGTGGCCCCGATGTCTACCAAAGACATCCAACCGCCACCGTCGTGGCAAAACAAATCAACGATCCCAAATGAGGACAAGGTATACTAATCACAACAACGGGCACACAAGGCTTATGTCCGCCTACCAGATCAGGGTAGTACGCGCCCATAACCTTCCCTCGTTGGAGGCACCGGCGAGAGGCATGACAATATACCCAGTTAGGACCTTCCTATAAAAGGCAAATGTGGTTGCACTGGTCAGTTTGATTTGGTGGCTCGATGACTCATGTGACACTCCAAAAATTTTAATTTGGTCTTCAACCAAAACTTTGTTTGATTTGAAGGAGGCCATTTAAAATCTTTCCAAAAACCCCTCCTTCTCAAAAAAAATTCCCATGGCAAGGATTTTATTTTGTATCTTCCTCAACCTTGGTGTTTGGTTATTAAAAACCTTCCTTCTGACTTTTACCCATCTCAAATAAATTTTTGGAATTTATTTTCTATTAAAAAGAAACCCTATGGGTTTTGGGGCTATTCTTTTGTTTTGGAAACACCCATTTTTTTACCATGCCTCATGTGGTAATTTCTCCCAAAACCCCTCCCTCCACTTTGGGGCAACCCAGACTTTCTGTTCCAACAAGTTCAACCCATTTTTTATTTTTATTTCATTTATTTTATCCCCAAAAACAAAACAATTCTGTCTTTTATTTTAAGCCTAGATGATTTACAAAGGAAGTACCTGATTTCTTTTGAGTTTTGATCTCAATCCAACTCCTCTGGTTAGTCCCTAGCACCCCCAACCTAGATTCATCAAGATCCACTCTTCCACAATTCAATTTTTTTTTAAGTTTCAACTGCTGCAAGTTTGGACCAGATTCATCATTTTTGGTGAAATTCATATTTTCTTTTCTCCAAAAATTCCACCAAGAATCAGGCAGCCCCCAGGTGCTTTGAGAGGCCACCTCACCTATGGAACCAGTTGGGAAGAAAGCTTGCCATACGCAGAGTTCGCATACAACAACAGTTACCAAGCCAGCCTACAAATGGCACCATTTGAAGCTCTGTACGGGCGAAGATGTCGTACCCCGCTAAATTGGTCAGAAATCGAAGACAGCCATATCTTCGGCCCAGACATGCCCAAGGAGGCTGAGGAGAAAGTTAAGATAATTAGGGATCGACTCAAGACAGCTCAAATCGACAGAAGAGTTATTACGATCAAAAGCATCGGGGAGTCACTTTTGAACCCGGTGAGTATGTGTACCTACGAGTATCTCCTATGAGGGGCCTGCAACGATTCGAGGTTAAGGGAAAGCTAGCACAAAGATTCATCGGACCGTTCTGTATAGTGGCACGAAGAGACACGGTAGCCTACCAACTAGACTTACCCAAAGAATTATCCGACATCCACGACGTGTTCCACGTCTCGCAGTAGAGGAAGTGCGTGAGCAACCCAGAGAAGCAAGTATCCCATGAAGACATTGACGTGCAACCAGACCTCACCTACCGGGAACGTCCAATAAAAATATTGGAGGAGTCTCGAAGGAGGACCCGCGTAAAACTATCAAGTTTTTCAGAGTTCAAGGAGCAATCACACCGAGAATGAAGCAACTTGGGAAAGAGAGGATTTTCTTGGACAGAGCACCCACACCTATTTGAGGATCAGCTGAAATCTCGGGACTAGATTTTTCCTAAGGGGTAGGTGTTGTGACACTCCAAAATTTTAATTTGGTTTTCAACAAAACTTTGTTTGATTTGAAGGAGGCCATTTGAAATCTTTCCAAAAACCCTCCTTCTAAAAAAAAAATTCCCCATGGCAAGGATTTTATTTTGTATCTTCCTCAACCTTGGTGTTTGGTTATTAAAAACCTTCCTTCTGACTTTTACCCATCTCAAATAAATTTTTGGAATTTATTTTCTATTAAAAAGAAACCCTATGGGTTTTGGGGCTATTCTTTTGTTTTGAAAACACCCATTGTTTTACCATGCCTCATGTGGTAATTTCTCCCAAAACCCCTCCCTCCACTTTGGGGCAACCCAGACTTTCTGTTCCAACAAGTTCAACCCATTTTTGATTTTTTATTTCATTTATTTTATCCCCAAAAACAATTATGTCTTTTGTTTTAAGCCTAGATGGTTTACAAAGGAAGTACCTGATTTCCTTTGAGTTTTGATCTCAATCCAACTCCTCTGGATAGTCCCTAGCACCCCCATCCTAGATTCATCAAGATCCGCTCTTCCAAAATTCAATTTTTTTCAAGTTTCAACCATCGCAAGTTTGGACCAGATTCATCATTTTTAGTGAAATTCATATTTTTTTTTCTCCAAAAATTCCACCAAAAATCAGGCAGCCCCCAGGTGCTTTGAGAGGCCACCACACCAAAGCTCAGCCCGAGATAAATTCTCCTCATGCCTAAATCATTTCATCAAACACTTGGCCTGCACTGTTTCTGTACATATTCAGAAAATTCAGAGTTGCGCTCGACACCGGTGTCGCTTGCCGAGACTTGGCATCGATCACCAGTGCACACCCTGGCGCGTTGCGCACGGCCTCTCCTCCTTATCCAGAGCATCACACGCTCTCTCGGACGGGCGCAGGTGTCGGTGGCGGCGAGCCTCGCCGACGCCGGCAGCTTCTGCGGTGGCAGAGCCACCCGTGGCGGCCAGTGGGAGCTAGCGCCAGCTTTTTGCGCCGTCCAGCGCCGCCCAATGCACCCGAGGCCTCACAGGTCGTTCACGTGCCAAGACACGCCGCAACACCGCCGCCGGGTCTCGGCAAGCACTGTGGGCGCGCTCCGCCGCCGACGGGCCCGCCAAGCTCCGGCCCGTCAAACCACCAAGCACGCCTAATCCAACCTAGGTTAGCATCCGAATGGAACCAAGGATCTCCATGTTGATGCCCAACCCCTAAACTACCCGACCAACCACCGCACCGCCAGAACCATCGCCAAGATTTCCTGTCATGCCACCGCCTCGGTTCACCTATAAAAGGAGGTCCCGAGCTTGTTCTCGAGCCCACACCACCACTACACCTCATCAGAACCCCACCAAGCCACCAGGAGGACATCGAGGAGGTCTCCTCCCCCGACTCCGGCCGCCCCGATCCGCCTTGGGCTCTAGCTCGATCCACTCAGGTGAGGCCATCCCCGCCTCCCAAACCACGTCAGGAGCCTTCTCATGCACCCAGTACTCTAACCCAAGCTCCAATTTAACCTCCGCAACCCTCCCTGACGAGATCCAACATCACCCGAGCCGCCGTCCACCGGAGTAAGGGCCGCCGTCAATGTGGTGCTCGTCGACGACCACCTCCACCACCCACATACGCGGAAGGGCACACTGATCACGTAGGTACCTTCCACTTCTCCTAACTCGCCGTGGATCGCCGCCGGCGACCACCACAAGCTTCGGGCACCGGCGCGCTCTGCTTCTCTCTGTTTGAAAATTCAAACCTGACGGGTGAGACCCCTCGTCAGCTTTTTCTTTTTTTTGAATCGTTTTCTGAAAACACCTTCGGGCAGAATAAGCTTCCCCTTAAAGTTTGCGGATTTTTAATCGAACCGTTTTCTGTTTTTATAAGCTAGCCCTCGAACTTTCGTTTATTACGCATAAGTCCTCGGACTTAAACCTTTATAACTTCTAAACAGAAAATGATTTTTGATTGATTCTTTTTCTGTCCTCTTTATTTTTCTGTCTAGTTTTTTATCATATTTATTTGAAAAAATATTTGGAATACTTTTGTGCACCCCACGGTATTTACGTTAGTCCTTATTTTTTTATACCGTAGATACCGGAGGAGGTGACGGAACCGCGAACTTCACCATGCTAGACTCTGACTACTCCGAACCAGGAAAGCATGTTTGAACTTTTTATATGATGAGTGTTTTTTGCATGTTTGCATTGAGTAGTTTCATGGCATGTTTATGAGCATTTCGATAAGTGTTATATTACATGCAAAGTTGAGGCAAGTGAGCTTCCAAAATCCATATGTTGTTGGATATGAGTTTGCATGACCATGTGATGGCATGAAAGGGGGTAAGATGGCAGTGTTGGAGCATGCCAGTCTTATGCCAGACTTTTGATTCCAGTGTCAACATGAATCAAGTCACGTTTCCATCCGTTTTCCCTTCCTGTACTACCACATGTTTTTCGCAAGGGATATGGCTTAGTAAGTTGCAAACCGCTTTAATGGTACACACCAAATAGAGAGGCCGTGATGAGGGTTCCATGGCCCTGGATTAAAGCCAGTCATCCGGTCAGGGGGCATGGGTGTTTCCGGTTGGGATCGAGAGGGGGGCACCCCTTAGAGCGCGCGAATATAAATTTGATCCCATGCTATTCGAGGTTGTGATCTCCCTGTCTCAAAGTTTTTCTTTAACGTTGTCCAGGGTGATTCCTGGCATCTTGAGGTGGGATGGGTGTGTACTGGTTAGATGTGTTTCTACCGAATATCAGAACGGAACTAGTCCCTCGTGACTACGGAAATCCGTTGGCTGTGGATAATTAGTACAAACTCTACAGAGTCAAAAATCATTCGAATCATCTTATCCATGTCCGAGTACTGTGTTCAACTTATCCTTGTTAGTGTCAATCTCAGTGACAGAACTCCGGTGAACCACATGAGTGTTAAGTCCGGCTAAATGATTATTCCTGTTGATGGACTAACCCGTTTATTATTATTTGAGTTGAATAATTCCTGTGAGTGTTATATCTTCGTGAATTTTATCGGATATGAATATTGAAATATAAGCCCTTTCTGCGATGTCGCTCAGACGTCCGATTGTGGCACTCTTGTTATTTACTTTGAATATAAGCCCTTCCTGCGATGTCGCATAGACGTCCGACTGTGGCACTCTTGTTATTTACTTTCAATATAAGCCCTTTCTGCGATGTCGCTCAGACGTCCGACTGTGGCACTCTTGTTATTTACTCTCAATATAAGCCCTTTATGTGATGTCGCTCAGACGTCCGACTGTGGCACTCTTGTTATTTTCTCTCAATATAAGCCCTTTATGTGATGTCACTCAGACGTCCGATGGTGGCACTCTTGTTATTTACTCTCAATATAAGCCCTTTATGTGATGTCGCTCAGACGTCTGACTGTGGCACTCTCGTTATTTACTTTTCAATATAAGCCCTTTATGTGATGTCGCTCAGACGTCCGACTGTGGCACTCTTGTTATTTACTTTTTAATATAAGACCTTTATGTGGTGTCGCTTAGACACTCGACTACTGCATGATAATTTATTTGTTTACCCTTCGAGGCGTCGCTCCAGACACCCTATCGGTTTTCAGTTATTTTGTTGGGATTTCGGGAGGACTACCTCCTGACTTTCTTTTTACTTATCATGTCGTGCATAAATTTATTTGAGTGTGCATTGCTATTTTGCTCATGGTGCATTCATGCTTGCATTTGTTATATCTTATGTCCGAACTGTCTTGCGAGTACTTTCAAAGTACTCACCTGGCTTGTTGATTTGGCCAGATGTTGACGAAGGCGATCTCATGGATGAAGAGTTCGATAGCGAGTCCGACGCCTAGAGGAGTCCCGCCAGTCCTGCGGCGATCCTCGATTTGGTCACTTGCATTATATCCGCTCGCTACCCGAATAAATGCATTGAGCTCACCTCGATGCTCGATGAGCTGCCAGATTAGGAGTCATGTCGACCACTCCACTGTGACATATCCACCACCACTTTTATCTCGAGTCAGTAGTATGCCACCACACCCCTGTGTCATAGCCGACCTTATGTACAATATTGGCCTGTTTGTAATAAATTGTTGAGCAACCTCAGCTCAACCCTGTAATATATTTAATGCTACTGGACTTCTGTATCAAGTACTTGTCTACCAGTAAGGAGAATTCTTCCTATAATGGAATCAAAAAGATCGCTTTCTCAATAAGTATTTTATTGAAAAACCGGTCATGACAAACTTGGTACCAAAGCCAGGCTGACTGTAGGAAGCCACTAGGTGCGATCGCTAATCGGTTATTAGCATAGTAGTTCTATTTTTTAATCTTTTTGCAAATGTAGTAATTTTCTGACAGTCAGCATAAATTTATGATCTGACCATTCAGAATTTTTGCCTACTTTTGTAGATGGCTGGCAACGACTATGAGTCACAGGTGTTCGCCAACGTGCCTGAGGGGTTCGTCAAGCTCCTCTCCTTCATCATCAAGACCGCGATGGGGGCATCAGTACGCCCAGATTCACACTCTACCAAAGACAAGATCAACGATAGTCTGTCCATGCACCAAAGCCGCATGTGCAATTCAAGGAGGGTGTGTTGAGTTACGCCGCTCCGGTTCTTGGGAGAGCCATGCCTACGGAGAGGCATGCTATGCAGATGGCTGCCCGTGAGGCGATAGCTCGTCTCCAAGATGTCCTTCCTTCGATGAAGACTCGCCGCTATCGCTACCTCCCATGCCACGTGCCATACACCTGTCACTATGCATTCGCTTGCCCTAGGGGAGAGCGAGATGAAGCTATTGAGATGCTTGTTGAATACCTCCGTGCTCGGAGGAAGCCTTTGACAACCTTGTGGACGACCTTGTGGCTGCCCGCATGGACTCACCCATGGCTGTGCCGCCAACAGGAGGGAGCTCCTACACACCGCACCACCACCGACCTTCGCCTCGCCCTCAGATCTTATTCACCTGCCATCTCGCCACCGCCGCCGCTTGCCTACCACCGGGAGTTTGACCAAGTCATTGCGCCCACTTCAGTCCAGATCTGCACCACCTATTGCGCCCACTCCAGTCCGTGTTGCTCCACCTATGGCGCCTGGCCCATCGACTCAGGCAGCACTTCACGCCTGGAGCCTATTAGCGAGGAGGAGGTTGAGTCCCCAGCCTCACTGGCCTCACCTCGGCAGGCCAAGGGAGATCCTTACCATCTCCGATCGAGTGCGCTTAGCGCCATGCGATGTACCGCTTGTACGATATGTTTATATGTACATAGGTTGTGAGAAGTAGCTTGTTTGCGATCATGCAGAACTGGGAGAAGTGCACTAGCCTAATAACATGTCAGGAATGTACGCACATCCCGAGTGGTGTATTTTATAATTACTTTTGCGTAAGATATGTATCGAGCAGTCCTTCTCCATGCGCAATCAATTTTCTCTTGAAAATCTTGGAGCATTTAAAATTTCCGTCTTTATAAATGTATTGATTTTTGCGACTCAATTTCCTTTTCTTATGAGTTTTACAAAATATATCCCCAGACTGGAAAATTTCTCGTCCTTGGACTCGTTCCATGCCAAATCCGCCAGAAGAGAATTATGGCACCCAAACCAGCAACAATTTCACGCAGGGACAGTCAAGTCAGCAGGGCAGTGACACCGCATTTTCTCAAGTATGCCGCCTTTATGAACAGATTCAGCAACAACATCAGGAAATGATGAACCAAGTCATCAATATGGGAAATCACCGTGGACCGTATCAGCAACAATCCAAATTGTCTGAGCTAAAAAAGACGCGTCCCCCAACATTTTTTCATACGGACAAACCTCTTGAGGCCGATGATTGGCTTCGAGACATGGAAAGAAAATTAATTATTGCACAGTGTTCAGACATTGAGAAAGTACTATATGCACCGCACTATCTCACTGGAGCAGCTACATCATGGTGGGAAAATTTCCTACACATGCACCCCAACGAAAATGATATAACATGGGAGGAGTTCAAAGAAGGTTTTCGTGGGGCGCACATTCCAAAAAGTATTGTGAAAATCCAGAAGAGGGGGTTTGATGACCTCTAGCAGAGGACCATGACGGTGACAGGATACAACAGTCAGTTTACTCTATTGTCTCGCTACGCCAACGAAGAGCGTATGACTGAAAGCAAGAAGATGGAAAAATTCCTGGACGGTCTGGCACCCGCGCTTAAATGCCAGCTGGTCGTGCACACCTTCCCAGATTTCAAAACACTGGTGGATAAGGCTATCACCTTGGAAAATGAGCGACACAGCTTGGAGGATTTCGCAAGCTTAAAAGGGACTAGACTACTCTTGCTCGCAACCACCGGAGCAAGACGGATTTTCAGAAAGGTGGGGCACACAAACCCACTACAAATGTTTCACACCCAATCAAGAATTTCCATGCAAGGACAAGGAGTTCACATATCGCCTATGCGTTATTTGCTACGCTAGGAGAAGAAGGACACTATGCCAAGCAAAGGCCCAAGCCAAGGAACTCGACCCCAAAGCCAATAACGGTGGCAATAATTCAGCGCCAAGCGAAACAACTTCAACCCCAATAACAACCACAAGAAGTGTCACCTGAACCAGTGACCAGAGAAGAAGCATGAATGCCCCGGATATCGTGATTTCGTACGCTCCTATCAACACAATACCTGCCACGGTTTTGTTTGATTCTCGAGCTTTCACTGCTCATTTCAAGAGATTTGCTTTGCAAAATGATTTTTCGATGCTTCCTTGGAAAAATCCATGATCATCAAGTCCCTCGATTAAGCAAGTTACTCGTAATTACTGCCAAGGTGTGGTTATTGATCTTGAAGGATTGAAGTTTCATGCAAACCTCATCGCATTAGAAAATAAGGGACTAGACGTTATCCTAGGAATGGACTGGTTAGCCACCAACAAAGGATTTATTGATTGCTTCAACCGGACGGTAATTCTTACTCATCATCACGGGAAGCAAATAAAAGTTCCAGCTCAAGAAAGACAAATATCGCAGCAACCAAAGTTGAACAAGGTGGACGTTTCAGAGTTGAACAAAGTCCCAGTGGTGTGTGAGTTTCCGACGACATCCAAGAACTACTGTGCATGCCACCAGACCGGGAAATAGAATTCAGCATTGAACTAGCACCCGGAACCACCCCCATTTACAAGAAACCTTATAGAATGGCACCAGCCGAGTTGGTAGAATTAAATAAGAAAATAAAAGAATTACTGGACAAAGGATATATACGAGCCAGCTCCTCACCTTAGGGTTCACCGATTTTATTTGCCAAGAAAAAGGATGGGACACTGAGATTGTGTATAGACTATCGAGCACTTAACATGGGCACGATCAAGAACAAATACCCGATGCCACGGATAAATGATTTATTTGATCAGCTCGCTCAGGCCAAGGTTTTCTCAAAAATTGACTTAAGGTCGGGATTCCACCAATTAAAAGTACGAACAGAAGATATCCCCAAGACAGCCTTCACCTCCAGATACGGACTGTATGAGTTCAGAGTAATGCCGTTTGGACTAACAGACGCCTTCGCATATTTTGTTCACCTCATGAACAAAGTATTTATGAAGTTTATGGACAAGTTTGTTGTGGTATTCATCGATTTATATTCTGATATACCCAAGACACCGTAAGAGCACGCTGAACATCTCAGAATTGTAGTAAGAGAACTAAGGAAACATCAATTGTACGCCAAGTTCAGCAAATGTGAATTTTGGCTAAGACAGTGGGTTTTTGGGCCACGACTAACCCAAGAAGGTATTGCCATAGACCCGAAAGGTCAAGGTCAGACTTTGGCTGGAAACCACCAGCCAACAGAACGGACGTCTTAAGTTTCTTGGGAATGGCACGATACTACCAAGATTTATTGAAGGATTTTCCACCATAGCAAAGCCAATGACGCATTACTCAAGAAGGATAAGAAGTTCGAATGGACAAGCTTGCAAGAAAAGTTTCCAAGAACTAAAAGGAAATTAACGACAAGACCAAGATTAATTGTGCCGTATATACACAAGAACTTTGAGTAGATCGTGACGCATCCCTAAGGGCCTCGGATGCGATAATGCAAGAAGGCAAGGTAGTCGCAGATTTTTCCAGCAACTTCGCAAGCATGAAGAAAATTATCCTACTCATGACTTGGAGTTGGCAGCAGTCATCCATGCACTCAAAGAGTGGAGACACTTTCATCGGAAATCATTGTGAAATATACATGCACCATAAAATCCTCAAGTATATTTTCACACAACCGGAACTCAATTTACGGCAATGACGCTGGTTGGAATTAGTGAAGGATTATGATGTTGGTATCCACTACCATCCAGGAAAAGCAAATGTAGTGGCGGATGCTCTTAGTCGGAACCCCAGCTCGGACAACGACAACCTACCAAATCTGAGACCTGAATTTCGCAGGAGTTTGCTAAACTCAACTTGGTAATGGTCACCAAGGCAGTCTGTCAATTTAGAAATACAGCCTACCTCGATAGAAAAGATTAAGGAGGCTCAAAGATGGACACCCCAACATTGAAGGCATAAAAGGAAAGTGAGTTTGGGCAAGGCCTCAGAATTCATCATAGACGAGCAGGAATATTGTGGCACGGAGATAGGCTTTATGCATCAAATATCGAGGACCTTAAACAACAAATTCTAGCTGAAGGCCACACCACCAGATTCCATCCATCCCGGAGGAACAAAATGTACAAAGACCTTCAGAAAAATTTTGGTGGCACGGTATGAAAAGGGACATAGCCACGTTCATTGCATGTTGTGATTCATGTCAACGCATCAAGGCCGAGCACCAGAAACCGGCCGAACTATTACAGCCAAACAAGGTACCCGAGTGGAAATGGGACGAAATTGGAATGGATTTTATTGTTGGACTACCTCGGTCACGACACGGGAATGATGCCATATGGGTCATAACAGATAGACTGACTAAGGTGGCACACTTCATCCCCGTGAAGACAACCCACACCACTCAGAAGCTAGCCAGGCTTTATCTTTCCCGTATCATCTTCTTGCATGGAGTTCCAAAGACTATAATATCGGACAGAGGCACTCAATTCGTCTCCCGGTTGTGGGATCAATTACAACAACCTCTGGGGACTCAACTGGCATTTAGTACCGCATACCACCCCCAGACTGATGGACAAACTGAACACGTAAACCAAATTCTAGAAGACATGCTGAGAGCATGTGTCCTCACCTATGGAACCAGTTGGGAAGAAAGCTTGCCATACGCAGAGTTCGTGATACAACAACAGCTACTAAGCCAGCCTGCAAATGGCACCATTTGAAGCTCAGACGGCGAAGATGTCGCACTCGCTAAATTGGTCGAAATCGGAGACAGCCATATCTTCGCCCGCATATGCTCAAGGAGGCCGAGGAGAAATTTAAGATAATTAGGGATCGACTCAAGACAGCTCAAAGTCGACAGAAGAGTTATTGCGATCAAAAGCATTGGGGAGTCAGTTTTGAACCCGGTGAGTATGTGTACCTACGAGTATCTCCTATGAGGGGCCTGCAACGATTCAAGGTTAAGGGAAAGCTAGCACCAAGATTCATCGGACCCTTCTGTATAGTGGCATGAAGAGGCACGGTAGCCTACCAGCTAGACTTACCCGAAGAATTATCCGACATCCACGACGTGTTCCACGTCTCGCAGTTGAGGAAGTGCGTGAGCAACCAAGAGAAGCAAGTATCCCATGAAGACATTGACATGCAACCAGACCTCACCTACCGGGAACGTGTAATAAAAATATTGGAGGAGTCTGAAAGGAGGACCCGTCAGAAAACAATCAAGTTTTTCAGAGTTCAATGGAGCAATCACACCGAGAAAGAAGCAATTTGGGAAAGAGAGGATTTTCTTCGGACAGAGCACCCACACCTATTTGAGGATCAGCTGAAATCTCGGGGACGAGATTTTTCCTAAGGGCGTGGGTGTTGTGACACTCCAAAAATTTTAATTTGGTTTTCAACAAAAACTTTGTTTGATTTGAAGGAGGCCATTTAAAATCTTTCCAAAAACCCCTCCTTCTCAAAAAAATTTCCCCACGGCAAGGATTTTATTTTGTATCTTCCTCAACCTTGGTGTTTGGTTATTAAAAACCTTCCTTCTGACTTTTACCCATCTCAAATAAATTTTTGGAATTTATTTTCTATTAAAAAGAAACCCTATGGGTTTTGGGGCTATTCTTTTGTTTTGAAAACACCCATTGTTTTACCATGCCTCATGTGGTAATTTCTCCCAAAACCCCACCCTCCACTTTGGGGTAACCCAGACTTTCTGTTCCAACAGGTTCAACCCATTTTTTATTTTCATTTCATTTATTTTATCCCCAAAAACAATTTTGTCTTTTATTTTAAGCCTAGATGATTTACAAAGGAAGTACCTGATTTCCTTTGAGTTTAGATCTCAATCCAACTCCTCTGGATAGTCCCTAGCACCCCCAACCTAGATTCATCAAGATCCACTCTTCCACAATTCAATTTTTTTCAAGTTTCAACCACTGCAAGTTTGGACCAGATTCATCATTTTTGGTGAAATTCATATTTTCTTTTCTCCAAAATTCCACCAAAATCAGGCAGCCCCTGTGTGCTTTGAGAGGCCACCACACCAAAGATCAGCCCCAGATAAATTCTCCTCATGCCTAAATCATTTCATCAAACACTTGGCCTGCACTGCTTTTCAGACATATTCAAGAAATTGAGTTGCAGTTCGACACCGGTGTCGTTTTAAATCAGAGACTTGTCATCGATCACCAGCAGACACCTCGCGCTGCGCACGGCCTCCTCCTTATCCGCAGCATCGCACGCCTCTTGACGGGCACAGTGTCGGTGGCGGCGAGCCTCACGACGCCAGTAGCTTCAAGGTGGCAGAGCCACCCGTGGCGGCCAGCGGAGCTAACGCCAGCTTTCTGCGCCCCAGCTCGCCTAATGCAACCGAGGCCTCCGATGGCCGCCTCCGCCAAAGACACGCCGCAGCACCGCCGCCGCGGGTCGGCAAGCACTGTGGCGCGCCCTCCGCCGCCGACGGGCCCGCAAGTCTGCTCGTCGAAACCACCAAGCACGCCTAATCCAACCTAGGTTAGCATCTGAATGGAACCAGTGGATCTCCACGTTGATGCCCAACCCCCTAAACTACCCGACCAACCACTGCACCGCCGTAACCATCGCCGGAGATTTCCCGTTCGCGGCCACCACCTCGGATCACCTATAAAAGGAGGTCCCGAGCTCGTTCTCGAGCCCGCACCACCACTACACCTCACCAGAACCCCACCAAGCCACCAGGAGGACATCGAGGAGGTCTCCTCCCCCGACTCCGGCCGCCCCTATCCGCCTTGGGCTCCAGCTCGATCCACTCAGGTGAGGCCATCCCCGCCTCCCAAACCACGTCAGGAGCCTTCTCATGCACCCAATACTCTAACCCAAGATGCAATTTATCCTCCGCAGCCCTCCCCGACGAGATCCAACATCACCCGAGCCGCCGTCCGCCGGAGTAAGGGCCGCCGTCAACGTGGTGCTCGCCGACGACCACCTCCACCACCCACAGACGCGGAAGGGCACACTGATCACGTAGGTACCTTCCACTTCTCCTAACTCGCCGTGGATCGCCGCCGGCGACCACCGCAAGCTCGCACCGCGCCTCGCTTCTCTGTTTGAAAATTCAAACCTGACGGGTGGGACCCCTCGTCAGCTTTTTCTTTTTTTGAATCATTTTCTGAAAACGCCTTCGGGCAGAATACGCTTCCCCTTGAAGTTGGCGGGTTTTTAATCGAACCATTTTCTTTTTTTATAAGCACGCCCCGGGGAACTTTCTGTTTCATTACAGACAAGTCCTGGACTAACACCTTTATAACTTCTAAACAAAAAATAATTTTGGTTGATTCTTTTTCTGTCCTCTTTATTTTTCTGTCTAGTTTTTTTATCATATTTATTTGAAAAATATTTGGAATACTTTTGTGCACCCCACGGTATATATGTTAGTACGTATTTTCTTATACCTTAGATACCGTAGGAGGTGACGGAACCGCGAACTTCACCAAGCTAGACTCCGACTACTCCGGAACAGGCAAGCATGTTTGAACTTTTGATATGATGAGTGTTTTTCGCATGTTTGCATTGAGTAGTTTCATGGCATGTTTATGAGCATTTCGATAAGTGTTATATTACATGCAAAGTTGAGGCAAGTGAGCTTCGAAAATCCATATGTTGTTGGATATGAGTTTGCATGACCATGTGATGGCATGAAAGGGGGTAAGATGGCAGTGTTGGAGCATGCCGCCTTATGCCGACTTTTGACTCCAAAGGTCAACATGAATCAAGTCACGTTTCCATCCATTTTCCCTTCCTGTAGTACCACATGTTTTCCGCAAGGGATATGGCTTAGTAAGTTGCAAACCGCTTTCCTGGTACACACCACATAGAGAGGCCGTGATGAGGGTTCCATGGCCCTGAATTAAAGCCAGTCAACCGGTCAGGGGGCATGGGTGTTTCCGGTTGGGACCGAGAGGGGGGCACCCCTTAGAGCGCGCGAATATAAATTTGATCCCATGCTATTCGAGGTTGTGATCTCCCCGTCTCAAAGTTTTTCTTGAACGTTGTCCGTGGTGATTCCTCGCATCGTGAGGTGGGATGGTGTGTATCGTTAGATGTGTTTCTACCAAATATCAGAACGGAACTAGTCCTCGTGACTACGGAAACCGCTGGCTGTGGATAATTAGTACAAACTCGCAGAGTCAAAATCATTTGAATCATCTTATCCATGTCCGAGCATCGTGTTCAACTTATCCTTGTTAGTGTCGGCCTCAAAGGATGTAACTCCGGTGAACCACATGAGTGTTAAGTTCGGCTAAATGATTATTCCTGTGGATGGACTAACCAGTTTATTATTATTATTTGTGTTGAATAATTCATGTGAGTGTTATATCTTCGTGAATTTTATCGGATATGAATATTGAAATATAAGCCCTTTCTGCGATGTCGCCGACGTCCGATCGTGGCACTCTTGTTATTTACTTTCAATATAAGCCCTTTCGCGATGTCGCCGACGTCCGATCGTGGCACTCTTGTTATTTACTTTCAATATAAGACCTTTCTGCGATGTCGCTCAGACGTCCGACTGCGGCACTCTTGTTATTTACTCTCAATATAAGCCCTTTATGTGATGTCGCTCAGACGTCCGACTGTGGCACTCTTGTTATTTACTCTCAATATAAGCCCTTTATGTGATGTCGCTCAGACGTCCGACTGTGGCACTCTAGTTATTTACTTTTCAATACAAGCCCTTTATGTGATGTCGCTCAGACGTCCGACTGTGGCACTCTTGTTATTTACTTTTCAATATAAGCCCTTTATGTGGTGTCGCTTAGACACCCGACTGCGGCATGATAATTTATTTGTTTACCCTTCGAGGCGTCGCTCCAGACACCCGACCGGTTTTCAGTTATTTTGTTGGGATTTCGGGAGGACTACCGCCTGACTTCCTTTTTACTTATCATGTCGTGCATAAATTTATTTGAGTGTGCATTGCTATTGTGCTGATGGTGCATTCATGCTTGCATTTGTTATATCTTATGTCCGAACTGTCTTGCGAGTACTTTCAAAGTACTCACCTGGCTTGTTGATTTGGCCTGATGTTGACAAAGGCGATCTCATGGATGAAGATTTCGATAGCGACTCCGACGCCTAGAGGAGTACCAGTCAGTACCGTGCGATCCTGGATTTGGTCACTTGTATTATATCCTCTTCCGCTACCCGAATAAATGCATTGAGCCTCACCTCGACGCTCGATGAGCTGCCAGATTAGGAGACATGTCGACCACTCCACTATGACATATCCACCACCACTTTTATCTCTTGTCAGTAGTATGCCACCACACCCCTATGTCATAGCCGCCCTTATGTACAATATTGGCGTGTTTGTAATAAATTGTTGAGCAACCTCTGCTCAACCTTGTAATATATTTAATGCTACTGGACTTCTGTATCAAGTATTTGTCTACCAGTAAGGAGAATTCTTCCCATACTGGAATCAAAAAGATCGGTTTCTCAATAAGTATTTTATTGAAAAATCGGTCGTGACAACTCAGCCAACAGTTGTTCAAGTTCATTATTATCCGGTTAAACTTGAATGCAATAAGCTAAGCCATAAAAATAACATGATGCAACTATAATGCATGAGCATGATATCAACATAGGCATGCAGGTGCAACCCAATCATCGAGCATAACAATAACGAATTATATATCCAAATGAGCATGGCATACTGACGAGCATGAATAGCACGAGTATAACACTAGTCATAGCATAACATGACCACTAGCATCAACAATAAATGACAAGCAAGAACATATCAATAATACTACCAAGTAAGCATGTACCCAACTAGATGCAACGGATCATGCATAACAACGGTACTGGATAACAGACCATAAGCATGCACCAGAACGAACACCACTACTACCAACATGTACTACTACTACCAAGCATGACATATGAACATGATACTAGCAAGTAGCACAAGATAACAAGATGCATCATAATATAGCATGAAGGTGAACATGAAACCACGAGCATAACCGAAACAATGACAGTAGTAGCAAACAAGAAGACACATAATGGGCAAACGTTTGTTAAATATTCAAGTAGAAATGATGTCTATTGCACGCCTATCATGCAAGTGGCTGTTGTGGCTTGCCTGGCGGTAACTGAGACTCTGGGAAGAAGTGTGGTGAAGCTGCAGAACGAAACATCGGGCGGTTCTCTCTCGGGGGGGCTGATTAAAGGCAAGGGAAAAATGGTCATTTTCACTGTGGGACCAACTAGTGAACATGTCACCAACGGAAAGAGCTCGACGAGACGAAGAAGTGAGCGTTGGTTTCACCTCAATTGGAGTCAGGGGTGCGGAGTTATGAGGTGATGAAGATTAGGGACTAATCTGTTAATATTTTCATCACCAACAAGTCCCTGGGAGGAAAAACAGAACGCGCCTTTTAATGAAATACGTTTTTGGAACACGAATGCTGAGTTTAAACCGAAGAAGAACGAGAATACATTTTCACTAGCAGAAAACGTACTCTCCAGAGTACGCTTCAGCTTAACGCACCTGGGCCCGGTGGGTGTCTCTGGCACGTGGGGTCGAGGCGCAGGGGGAGGGCCACAGGCGCTCGTCTCCTTCCTCCCGCTCGCCCTTTTCCTAGCGTGAACAGAGGAGGAGCAGGGGAGGAAGCGGCCAAGGGGTCGGTCGGCTCCGGCGATCCCCGGCCGAGCCAAGGGAACCGGCGGGTGCGGGGAGACGAGGGGGTTCCGTCCAGAGGACTAGCGGACGCTGGGGAGAGGTGGAAAGGCAGGGAGGGGTGGCGCCAGAGGAGGACAGGGGCGGCGGGGAGGGGCGGTGCCAGAGGAGGACAGGGGCGGCGGTGGTGGTGATGGTCTCTGGTGATGAGGGCACTCTGGCGAGGGGGCAAGGGGGTGGGGCGGCTCAGTGGGACGAGGGGGTCTCGATGGACATGGAGGGGAGGTGAGAGGAAGCTTGAGGTGGCTGGAATCAAGCCGAGGCCGAGACAGCCATGGAGGATGACGGCGAACAGAGGAGGAGAGGGGCTGCTCTGGTGGCTTAGGGGCGGGCAAAGGAGTGTGGGGATCTGTGGAGGACTCGGGCACGCCTTAAATAGGCCGCGGGGAGGTCTCTGTAGTGTCACGGGTGAGCTCACGCCAAGATCTCATGGAGGACAGCAGCTCGTAGTGGCACGGGCATGGAGTTTGCGACGCATTTATGGCCAAACAGGAGGGGGCCTGGGCACGGGGTGATGAAGTAGATCACGGGGAAGCTCCAGGACATGGTTTGAGGTCGAGACGATGAGGGAGACGAAGGGAACAGTGGTCGGAACGAGCCAGAGCACGCAATTAGCCATGACGCAAGTGTGATCACCACGGGCACGGGTGAAAGAGGTGCGTTCTGGCCAGGCCGACCATGCCTAGTGGATAGACCTTAATGCTCTTAGTATAGATGAAGAAAGAATTCGGTCCAGGGGCAAAGAAGAGATTGACACCTAGCTACAAAACATTTCAACAGCATGGTGTTTGATGCATGTTGTGGTTCACATGTGTGGATATAGAATCAGATCTTTGGAACAACACGATCAACCACTAAGATGATGCTGATTACCAAAAAACAGCTTAATAGGAGAGGTTTAGAGGATACTTGCTGTAGAAACCACCATAATGGCCATAATTAGGGATGATGAAGTTGCACTCACATGAAGAGGCAACTTGATGACATTGGGCATGGCCCAATTTTTTGAATATATGAAGATGACCAAAAATTTTCATGCCATTTGGACGAACCAAACTAGCACTTGCTTCACATAGCATCTCTCTGGACAGAAACTTGAAAAAATTGCACAGGGCAAATGGATTGATGAAATGAGCCAAAAACTCGGTGGTGGGAGTTGATATGGATAGGAGAATGTCCTGGTGAACTTTCACCTCAAATGAAGCAATATAAAATATGGTTGCTTCACAAACTGAAAATCTGACCAGAAACTAAGATTTGGAACTGTGCTCACATAGGTAAGTTACATGAGCTCAAATTTGGTGGAGAGTCATTATTTGACCATATGAAGAACCTTGGAAAATTTCAACACATTTGGATATGCCTAGCTTGTACTTCCTTCACACACGCTTCCCTTAGACAGGAACTTTGAAAAATTGCTCAGGAATATTTGCTAGGCAAATTAAGTTGAATTTTTTTTTTTGACATGAAGACTGCAGGGCTTGAGCCCCACAGCATTTTATTAATAATAGACAAAAACCATACAGGATTTCCTCAAGGTGAGGAAAAGAAAAAGAAAGAAGACTCTAAAGAAGGCTATACAAAGAAGGGGTGTACTATACCTAATATGTACAGTGTTAAAGAGGAGCATCTCTCCTCAAGGAGGTAGAAAATCAATCCACTTAAGAAGGGCCTCTCTATATTTCCGTTTAATTCTATGAGAGAGCAGAGTAAGATCATGAATGAAGCCACTTCTCCATGCCCCGAAGATGGCTGGATGTTCCCAAAGCTGGCATTCCCGATCTTCCAAATATTCCACTAGGCCGTGAAAACCACCTCCCCAAAGAAAGGCTTGTTGAAATCCTTCCTAGCATGGCCAGCAATTTCCACCATATCATCACAATCCTTCCATACAATTTGCAGATAATTCCACACTTGAACACTGAAATTGCATTGAAAAACAGTGATTTCGTCCTCCAAGATTCCAGCTTGGACAAAGAACACATTCGGTCCATCATTAATCTTCCAATGCTTCCTCTGAATCATGTCTTTAGTGTTAACTCTGTCCATTATAACAAGCCAAGCAAACATCTTGATCGACATAGTACAACAAGATTTCCATATCCACCCCAGAATGGGGTTGGATACCATTGGCTGATAGACAAAATCATAATTTTTTTTGGCATGGGGCAAATATATGGACAGAAAAAGATGTCCAAAAAGTTTGGTGTCAATCAAGCAAAGATAAATGACAGTTCCTTCTCAAACCACTACTTAGGGCAGAATCAGAAAAGGAATTTTTGTGAATTATCTTTGATGATGCCGAGGAAGGATTTTGACATATTTGAGGAAGATATGACCCAAATAATTTATGGGAATTATTTGGGAATTTTGGGAGTGACAGAAATATAGGTTGCTTCACAACCTAGGGTTTAAAGGGTTTTTCCTTTAATAGAAAAGGAATATTCCAAAGAAAAAGAATATTGGGATTAGGTCAAGGAGGAAAATGACATGATCTTGGGATGATGATGAGGATGACAAGCCACTATAAAACCTAGGAAGACATGATCTTCCCAAGTTTCAGAACCACATAGCCACGGAAGAGCAAATCAAATCAAGAAATCCAAGAAAATCAGGGATAAATAAATCTTCTCACTTGAAGAAACCGTTTTCAACTCAGGTTTCTTTTATTCATTCTCATATAATGTTCCCACTAAATTGCATCTTACTGACTGCCTTGGTCTGGGGTGGTTTGCTTCACCGTATCTCACATTCTGACAGGACTTACCTCATATTTTCCTCCTCATACCGACTCAAATTTTTCCTTCATGTTTGTTGGCTTAGCTGGGGTCCAAAAGATTATCATTACTAACATACGTGTCCTTCTCGATATTGGTCCTTGTTGGAGATGTTATTCTCGTATCAAGTACTGAGGATATTCCACGGAGTTGGGAACACACGCTACAAAAAAATACACTTCCGTGATGATACGTGTTTGTCACAGTAGGTCACGTTTTCTGTCATGCATGTACATCCATGACGATTTTATGACAGAATCAAGATAGTCATACATGTGCTGTCGTAGAAGTGTTCCATGACATTACCAAAATTATCATCACGGAAGTGTCCAATTCTATGACGATAAATCGTGTGTCATAGAATTGCTTTCGTCAAGGGTAACCGACACGTGGCATCCACCTTAATGGGTCGCCGTTAAGCTATCGGGTTCTGGTTTGGATCCGATAACCCGTTAACAGCCCAGACCAATGGGGATTTTCCACGTGTAAAATTCTCAATGGCCAGAGGAACCACGTGTCGCCTCACCGTTGGGATAGATGTCATCGACTCATTAGACCGAAGGAGCCTATGATACGTCGACATGTGGCACGGCCCAACAGAGGCCCATTTGGTGAAAAGGCCGGCCCGTTTGACTTGGTCAAAAGGTAGCGGGCTGGCCCACAGAAAGTCTGTTAATGGCATGTTCGCATATAGCCCATTTACAGCTCGCTAGATTACGACCCGTTATAGCTTATCCGAATTAGGCCTAGTAGCATCATTTGGGCAGTCCAGTATGATTCCAGCCCGTTGTAACATCCGAACCATGTATGGCCCATGACGTCTTTCTGCCCATATGAGGCCCTTTGTAACTCTTGGCCCATTAACGGCCTGTGGTGAAACTAGCCCGTAATGAACAGTGTATCTCTTTATACCCATTAACGGCCCATTAGTCCGTCAGCCATTTCCAGCCCGTGTTAACTTTCGATCTTCTAAGGGCCCATTTATTCTTGGGCTCATTTCCAATTACTTATGGTCCGTTACTAGCCTGTTCCTCTTGTGGGCCATATTCAGCCCGTGGTGACAGTCGGCCTGTTTGTGGCCCGTTAACACGTTGGGCTGTTTTCATAGCGTCATCAATTACGGCCTATCAACGACCAGTTATGGTCGGGCCATAAGACAGACGTTTTCCACTCTAGCCCGTTGATGACCCATTTTGCGGTCCGTCATTGGTCCATGAATAGTACGGCCCATATTTGGCGAAACGATTATATGGACCGTAGAAGGCCCATAGATGAGATGGCCTGTAGAAGGCCCATGGATCCTACGACCCGTCGAAGGCCCATAGATCCTACGGCCGGTGGAAGGCCCATGGATCGTACAGCCCGTGGAGGGCCATGGTCACTACAGCAGGTAGGAGGACCATGGTCATAATAGTCCGTGTGTTGCCATGGTTATTGTGGCCTAGTTTATTGTGGCCACTATTAAAAGGCGAAAAAAGAACTACAGTGACTACAAGCAAACAACTAAACAAGATAATAAGGAAATAAATAAGCAAGCAACTAACGCTAGGCTATTACGGCTATTACACATATTACATCCACTAGGCATCAAAGTTCGCCACCAGCGCAAATATAGGGAACAAAGCAGCATATTACATACACTGGCTGTCTAAATTGGCCACCAGTGCAAATAAAACGCTGCAGCAAAACAAGTCCATAACTGAAACAACTTCAGAAGAGCTCAAGAAACGTTATCCTGGGTATCCACCATGCTAGCAATCAGCTTAGCAATCTTATTAGCTTTGTCCTGTTTGGCGCTAAAATCCTCCAACGCTTGTTGTTGCAATAGAAAGTATGCATATGAATGCTCCAGGGACTTTCGCAATCCTTCTGCTTCTTGTCGCGGCACAACTGATTCGTGTCTTTCATCTTGTAGTTGAGACTCAAGAAACCGAACTGATTCAGACAGTGAGTTTGAATAGCTTGTGGAAGCGGGAGTGGCAAGTAACTCGAACACTAAACCAAGATAGGACTTTGGGGTTGTCTCACTATCTTCAAGATAGTTTTCCTTAGTTGTTTTATCAGCTTTATTGGAGACCAACAAGGATGTCTCACTATCCCGAGCCTTATCTGCATTACTTCCTTTACCATTGCTTAATAAGGCACTCTTCCCCATTATTCTGGCAGCATTCTAAAAGAAGAAAAAAGCAGACACATAATAGGTTTAGCATGTACTAGTATATGAAACTCATTTCGGTGAACCAGTTCATTAGTAAGGTGGACAGGATTAAACTACCAAGTGTTCTATTTTCCAAGTAGTACATAATAAAAGCATCAAAAAAACATATATCTATGTCCTATGGTCACTGCATTGTCTTGCCAAATCAAAATAGAGACACGGTTCAAATCATATCAGTTGAAGACAAAGCAGCACTGAAAGAATACAAAGCGTGGGAAACTACACAACACAACAAGATTTCGGATGGGTACCATGGGTCTATATGTACAACAACACTATTGGCTCTGTTGTGATGCTAGTAATGTGCATGATATGAGAAGTCAACTATATACACAATTGAAATTGAAATCAATAGAGTTATTTATAAGAGCAAACCTATGAAAGAAACATGCGTAAACATACCTGCTATGCCATTGGAGTTTCGGTTGGATCCTTCAATTTAAAAATAAGTTTGTATCAGTAAATACAGTGATACAAGAGCAAAGCAGTATGCATGATAGCAATGGAATCTTAAATGAGAACAATTGTTCTTCAGGTTTAAGCACTTCTAATACATGAACGGAGTACAGTAAGACGCAAGAATATACTACTGAAAATAGAAAATGAGCTCATAGACCTTACCACATTCTTCGTTCGGGACCAAGATAGTAACAAGGCTGCCCAACCATCGCCTAGTAAATGTGTCTCAGAGAACGCAAGGGAATTTGATGAGTTTCTTTGCCAGTGAAGTACGTTTTCTTCAGGTAATTCTGATACTTCCACCAAGCATTCTTGAAGATAGCAGAGGTATTTGCACATGTTACTTTATCCTGAGTTTCGAAATCGGTCCTTCTCTATAGAGAAAAATGGGAAAATTTGTTGTATTATAACCATCATGGAGGTAGAATGTATGGGACAAAGCAAAGCAATTGTCATGAATAACATTACTTACACATAACTCCTGGACGAACACCCGCAACTGGCATTTTCCTTCATCTTCAGTATAATATTTCCATGTTGGGAAGATACACACATAGGATTAACAACATCAAATGCGATAGATGCTAAACTATGAATGGCTGGTTGTGCTTCCTCCACAGGAATAGGTGTACTAACCGGTGGAGTTGGGGTTCACCGTGGTAGTACTAGCGCTTTGGGCACTGGAGCTGCCTTACTAACTGCTCTTGTTTGGTAGCTTAGTGGTGGAGATGGTGCTGTGTCAATAGGAACTGGGTTACTATCTGCTGGGATTGGGGTTAGATTGGGTGAAGCTGGTTCTGTGTCCATCGCAGTAGGGGTACAATCTGCGAGAGTCTGGATTATGTGTGGTAGGGCTGGTTCTCGTGCATTTACAACTGGGGTGCTATCTCCACCAAGAGGTAGCACTATTTTATTTGAAGATCATGTTTTTACTTTGCTAGATACTGCCATCACCCGCTGCAATTCAAATGGTTGATAAACATGAAACATAGTTGACTGTACAGACATTGTATGAGACACAGATGCAATAGATAGTGTGGAAAAAAGAGGGCATGAAATAGTTGACATGTATATTTTTTAACTAAAACGGATAACATGACATAATTTCACATATATGATGTCTATCTAAACTTGATAGCATAGCATAACATAATTCAAAGATATGATGACTAACTAAACAGGATCGCATGACATAATTCACATACATGTTATCTAAGTAACCAGGATCGCATGATTTAATGCACATATGTGATTTATATGCTAAACAGAGGGCATTCACATATATGATGTCTGAACTAAGAACATGGTGTTGAATATTGTCTATATGATGTCTAAACTATGCAATGCAGAACACCATATGCATGATATGAGCAGTATAACCATGCCAAGTTAGAGCATACACCTCGGTGGGGGAATAGGACTGGTCATCTATCTCTGAATCCATCTCCGAGGAGCTATCGGGACCCAGCAAGAGATATGCTTCGACAGGTAGTACTGTTTGCTCTGAAGGCCTTGTTTTCACTCCTGATTTTTCCATCACCCACTCAAATGGCTGATTCACAGGAAGAGTAGTTTAATGTACAAACATTGTCGACAAATGGAAATGTAATGAAGAAAAGGATGGGCAAGATATCATTAAAATATATATGATGCCTAGTTAAACAGGATGGCATTACACATTTCACATATATTATGGCTGGCTAAAAGACATGAGACTGCATAATTCCCATATATGATATAGAAACTAAACAGGTGGCATGACAGAACATGTCTATACTAAGTAGATGACATATATGATGTCGAAAGTAGGCACTGCAAGGCAACATATGCATGATATGACTAACATCATCATGCCAAGTTACAGCAAACACCTTAGGGGTTAATAGGAGTGGTCAGCTGCATCTGAATCCGCCTCAGAACAAATATCTTTCTTTGAAGATTACAATATGGAGAGGGGGTTTGCCATTGAACCCACCATGGAGCGATGTCTGCATGACATTGTATTGCTGCGCAAAACTCTTCTCTTTTTCTCTACATGTTTAGCATGACTGTGTACAATATCTGACATGCATACGAAAAAATTATTGTGAGATTATGTAAGGAGAGCATGCAGAAATCTAGAGTGATGGTAACAACCACTGGATGGATCCAAAAATAATTATAGCAGGCTTAATTTAATAAAAAGAGATATGATGATTGCTTTACTATTTGTTTCCCACCCAAGATGAACAAGATAGGCATATCCTAGGTGAACCAGATATTAGACAGAGATACTACTCAGCTGCCTCGATATGTGCCCCACAACTAATTTAGAACTCAAGTTTAAACATTAATTTGGACCCGACTTGGAGTCTAAGAGGTGAACAGGACGATAAAGTAGCAGCTAATATTAAGCAATGCATAACATAAGCAGAAACAGAAGAGTGCGACCTCTCTTGTGGACCCGTGTACTCCTCAGGTTCATTTACTGAGTCGATGATGGTGATGCCATTGTGGTGGGTGCCGGCGGCAGGGAAGGAGATCTGAGGTGGCGAAAGACGGTCAGGAGTCGTGATGTCTGGTTTGGTGGATGCTTTTGTCGATGGAGCAGCTCAGGTAAGGTGGACGACGTCGCGGCAGGAGCAGGACAAACCATACAAAGTTTTCTTTGACACCTACCTATAACTAAAGTAATTCTGTAAGGGCTCCTTTGACTTGCATGATTCTAAAAACGCAAGGATAGGAAAACACCGGAATATGATATGAATGCACATGGGAAACAGAGCATTTGTAAACACAGGATTTCTGCCAACTTAGGTGTTTGGTTCATAGGAATTGGAAGAGCAGAGGAATGCAAAGAAACATGGCCAAATTAAAGTGAAACCATATGAAAGCGTGTATAGTTAGAATGTTATTCTGCCACTAATCCACTTGGTCTTGTTTTCATGCATATGATTTTGAAAAGTAGGTCCAGGTGGATATTTTGCTCCATTCCTTTCAACAAAATGCATGAATAATTGAGTAGGGCAAAATAGCCCTAATGGATCGACATGAATGTAAAGTAATATGTGATGCGACAAGTGTACAACCTCTTTCCCGTAGCCGTGTCGACCTCAACATCATTGGGTTGGTCGCTGAGGAAGTTGAGGCAGAGGTGGCTGTCGGAGGTGTGGAGGAAGATCTGAGGAATCTGTAGACGGTGTACAGGGCACTGCTCTGTTTTGATGGATGGTTCCATTGTTGGAGGAGCTTCGGTGAGCCATAAGACGTCAAGGCTGAAGCAGCACAAGACATACATCGTTAATCTCAAGCGGGATTCTAATAGCATCTCCAATAGATGATGTAAAACACATTACCAAAAAGTGATAGATGTAAAATTTGCATCACCAAAAACCACCTAACTAAAACAGATGAGGTAAATATTGTTGACTCTGAACTTAACTGTCGAAACTAAAATTTACTGTAAAATCTAAATGTTGCTGTCAAAACTGAACGCAATGGTAGCATAGAGGGACTTCACATGTAGTTTAGGGAGGGCCTGAAGTCATCTTCAACCTGTACCCCCCTGAGCCGCTAGCCACCACTGGGCGAACCGTTGGCACCCGCCGCCCGCGGCCGGCGGCGCTCCCATGCCGCCTCGCCGCCCCGAAACCATTCCCCACCGCCAGTCCGCAGCTGCCCATGAACCCTCTAGCCCCGCCAAGCTTTTTCTCCGTGGTCCCCACGCCACTGCCCCACCACCGCCCCACTTCCCACGACCACCGCACCCACCCCGAACCCTAAGATAGATAGTGGGGTACCTCTCCGCGATCCCCTCCTGCCGGGGTGGTTCTTCCTTAACTCGCGAGCCCCCCACCCCACCCCTTAAAAGTTGATCGACACAAAAGTCGATTCAGTCGACTGAAGTGTAAATCGGAGCAGAGCAGCAGCACAAGAGAGGGGGAGAGCGGTAGCAGCAGCGTGAGCGAGCAAGAGCTGGAGCAGCAGTAGCAGCAGTAGCGCGAGCGAGCGAGCGAGAGCCGGAGCAGCAGCAGCATGAGCGAGCGAGACCAGAGTAGCAGCAGTAGCGTGAGCGAGCGAGAGCCCGAGCAGCAGCAGCAGATCCGACTGGTATGGCCGCCGCCACCGATGGGGCCTCACACTAGGGGAGAGGCGCCGTGGAGATGTCGCCCGTTGCGTCGGCTTCGAGGTAGTCGCGCCATGGGGGTGCGGGATGGAGCACGGTTGTTGCCAGGAGGTCGAGTTAAGGAGAAGGTGCGATGCGATGAGTGTATAACCTCTTTGGTGGCACCGAGTAGGCCTCGAATTCATCTGAGGAGTCTGTGAGGATGCTACAGTTCCGGTGGAGCAGGTTAAGGCGACGCTGTGGGGATGGAGCAGCCACGATAGATGAGGCAATCGTCGGAGCAGCTCCTTGGAGGTGGAGGACGGGGCGGCTGAACCGGCAGGATGACGAGATGGACAATGGATTCTCGTCCTGGGAGGTGGATGAGGGACGTTGAGCAGTTGCGGTGGACGACGTCGTCGGGGAAGAGGCTCCGGCTGGGCAATGGTGAGGTGGCGGACGAAGGAGGGTGGGGTTTCGCGGCTGGAGCAGAGAGGTTATGGCGTTCGAATGACGAAAAGGAGGCGATTGATGGGGGGAACCATGACTTAGGGATGCGCTTGTCCAAAACGTAGGGTGTGTAACAAAAGAACCCCCATCGATTTGAACTAGTGGCTCTTTCGGCTCAGGGTTAGAAGGGGGATTTCGTGTGTCGGGATTTGGCAGCTAGAGGGAGTTTTCGCGCGTGTTGTAATTTTGGGATAGTAAGGTGTGGGTTGTGAAGGCGCGGGTTGTGGGAGCACGATATCTAAATTTTCAGGATATAACAAAGCGCAGGTTGAATTTTAGGGACAAGCCTAACGTGTAATATTGTACTTGTACGTACCAAATCAATTCGTACTTCCCTCAACGAAAAAAATGAAAGAAAAACTATTCACACCATAGAAAGAGAAAGTCTTGTCCTGTTTTACTATATAAATGCTATTCAAAGCTATGAATCTATGTTATGTCCAAATAAATTTTTTCGCTGGCTGTATAATGCATGTAACCTGCTCATACCAACATTTTAGTGCATTCCAAATGTCTATACTACCGCTGCAATTCGAACTAAATTTGAATTTGTTTCTCTATTTGAATAAGAATCTACAATCATGATTGTTGCCAACTTCAACCATCATTCATGTATTACCTTAACAACACACCACATGATTACGATAGAGATAGATATGAACTATGTGTACTATATGAACTCGAATTCAAATTTTTGAATACACTTGATGTTGATTCCAAATAATAGTACATTTGATGTACTAACTTGATATTCATAATCAAAACCATGTTCCATACGTACACCTTGTTTATCACACAAAGTATAGTGCCCCGCCCCCTACATTATGACAAGTATTTAGCCCTGAGCTGCAAAAGCCACACATTATCCCAAATTATAATCAATGTTCTACATTTTGATATCTTCTTCAACTATATGTATCCACTTTTTATAATGAATTGTGATCTCTATTTGTCTTTTACACCTTCATGACCCTCTTCTCTTTGTAGCTAGCTAGCGCTAACTTTCTATCGTGCATGCACACGCCCGCCCCCCTCTCACCCTCCCTCAGCGTCCCCTCCATCACGCACATTCATTATTTCTCTTTAGGTCGTTCACCCACGGTGTGTGTAGGCCGCCCGGCTCTTTCTTTCCGGCACACACCGGTCGAAATACCTCTCTAGCCAAGTGTGCCTACCACAAACACACACTTCCCCTCTTCTCTTTGCACCATCCATGCCCCCTATGTCCAATACGGTTCCACGCAGGTGCACACTCCCGTCCCTCTTTTCATCGATCTCATACTAGCACACTCCTCCCTCCTCGACATAGTAGGCGTCTCGCACCACCTCCTAGCCTCACCCCTCTCCCCCTGTCCATCTCTCCGTACCTTATTTTCTTCTAACACATGCATGCGTGTATACGTATCGATCTCTCTACATATAGCTAGGTCGACAATAGTTCTTTTTCCCCACGCACCGGTAGACTTACCTCACTAGTTACGTCTCTCCCTTTCTCGGACACACGACGGTTGATCTTCCTATGTAGTTACGTTTTCTTACCACAACCATATTGCCCCCCTCATCATCCTTTCATACCTCCCGACCCGTCTCTCACACGCACGTTCATAGACGACAGACAGACATCCCCGGCCCTCTCTTATTGATATTGCACTCGTACCCTCCATTTGTCTAGCAAGCCTCTCCCACCATTTGTGAGAAGCAACTCCACCACTAACCCTCCGACACTCTACCTTTGTCTTTCTCCTGAACTTATTCCTCTGCTACACATATGCATGGATGTCGATTGATCTCCCTCAGTACATAGCTCGGTATCTCTCCTTCTCCACACATATACTAGTCGATCTACCTCTCTTTAGTTAGGTCTCTGCCCCCTCACCCCCACACACCGATAGTTGAACGTTGTAGGTAGGTATCCATGCCACAGAGAAAAACTGCACCTCTGCCCTCTCAAGTTCCAGTAGGCCAGCCGCCCTGTATCTTTAACATGGGAAAACACAAATTCGATGGCACTCTTTATCGATCGACCAGCCACACACTTCATCCTTGTTTTCGATTCCATCGATATCTCACGACGATGATCCCTCCACTCTATATATGATATATCCATGACTCTGTTTCACACACATTGCATATGTTACGTTTTTTTTGTTGGTTCCGGCAAAACCATTAAGGTTCGAACTCTGGGGTGCGCACGAAGATCTCTCCCCCCAAGATCACACACTCACCGCGATCTGAAGGCCTAGCTCGCCGAACCCGAGGAACAAGAGACACAGGAGTTTATACTGGTTCGGGTCACCGATATGGTGTAGTACCCTACTCCAGTGTGGTGTGGTGGATTGCCTCGTGGGCTGAGGATGAACAAGTACAAGGGAAGAACAGCCTCCCAAGGAGAGGTGTTCTAGAGCTCGGTGAGCTGGTGTGTGTGAGGTTGGATTCGATCCGATCCAAGATGAGTTCTCCCTTTCTATGGTGGTGGCTAGTCCTATTTATAGAGGCCCTGGTCCTCTTCCCAAATGTTTAGGCGGGAAGGAATCCCACAACAGATAATTTGAAGGGGGACAACTAGTACAAGCTATCCTGACAAAAGGTGGTCTTCGCCTGCCAAAGGCTCTGGTGGTGACGACGTCGTGGGCTCCGTGGTGACCTCTGTCCTGCCGTCCTGCTGGTCCTGGTCTCTTTGCACCAATGTGGAAACCTTTGCCTGATGCCTCGGGACTCCTCGCCTGCGCCTACTCCTTTAGCACTTGAAAGTGCAACTATCCCTAGGTGGTTTTGGTAATTCATAACAACATATAGCTCATTGAGCTAATGCTATTCCAAGACAAATATTCCAGGAAAGCTCAATGAATGGCATGGCATGGATGATGAAAGTGGATCCCTCAAAATATTAAGGATAAAGGATTGGCTCAAGCTCAAAATCTCAAGACTCTACATTTTATATTTTAGTGATCGAAGATCACATTGAGTCTATAGGAAAAGCCAATAATATCAAGGAGGGATGAGGTGTTGCTTAATGGGCCTCTTGCTTCATGTGCTTAGTGATATGCTCCAAAAACCCTCAACTACTTTCTCACACCCACATATGACCTAAACATAAAGTCAAACTCGGCCCCACCAATTCTTTCTATCCGGCGCCACCGAGTTCAGATGTCATAGCCACTGCCACAAACCCTAGGCAAATCGGTTTCACCGATAGGGATCTCGGTCTCACCGAGATGGTATTGTAATCTCTCTGTTTCCCTTCGTAACGTTTCAGTCTAACCAAAGTGAGCGAACGGTCCCATCGAGATTGCAATGTAAACTCTCTGTTTCTCTTTCGTAACATTTCGGTCTCACCGAAAAGAGCGAGTCGGTCCCACCGAGTTTACCTGGCGAACTCTCTGGTTAGATAATTACCAAAATCGGTCTCACCGAGTTTGTGTAATCGGTCTCACCGAGTTTGTGTAATCGGTCTCACCGAGATTACGTTATGCCCTAACCCTAACCATATCGGTCCTACCAAGTTGAATGTCGGTCCCACCGAAAACCCTAACGGTCACTAGGTTTACCGAATCGGTCCGACCGAGTTTGTTGATTCGGTCCCACCGAGTTTGGTAAATCGTGTGTAACGGTTAGATTTTGTGTGGAGGCTATATATACCCCTCCACCTCCTCTTCATTCATGGAGAGAGCCATCAGAACAAACCTACACTTACAACTTACCAGATCTGAGAGAGAACCACCTACTCATGTGTTGAGGCCAAGATATTCCATTCCTACCATATGAATCTTGATCTCTAGCCTTCCTGTCGGGGAAGCTGATCGTGTCCCACGAACACCTATGGGACCTGGGTCCCTTGTGGTTCGGAGGGGGGCGGAGATTGCACCAAGAGCGGATCGAAGCGATGCACACGAGCAGATTTACCCAGCTTCGGAGCTCTCCGGAGAGATAACACTCCTACTGCTGCTTTGTGGATTATATTGTGTTCTTGCAAGGGAGTGATGGGCGCTACAAAACCTAGCCCGAGTGTGGTCTCAGATGAGTAGAATGAGCTGTCGAGTTGAACCGAACCCTTTCACGCTGCACTTGGGCCTCCTTTTATAGGCACAAGGGGTCACCACAGTGGCAAGTAGACAAGGGTAAGATAGTAAAACATAGGTTGGTACACCGCTTGTACCACTGCATGCTGATCTATACCTAACTCGACGGCAAGGGACAAGAGTCATAAATGCCCGCCTCGGCCGCTGAACAAAGGTAACAGGACCGCTGCGCGCCTCCGCTTGCCACGATGGTAGCTTGTCAGCGCCGCTTGTCGCTACTCCCCGCTGGCTGCACAGCCCGTCGACACGCATGCTCGGGAAATCCCCGTGGCGACACGTTGGCGGATGCGCTGGAGCGGAGATGAAGAGAGGTCGCTTGCTGCGGCGAGCACCCTGCCGCGGCAAGGTTCTTGTCGCGCTCGGGAGCTTGTCGCTAACAAGCCTACCCGGCAAGCTCCTCTTGCCGGGGCCTTGTTTCCTTTGTGCTCTGAGTGGACTTCCCGGCAAGCTCCTCTTGCCGGGGTCTTGATTACTTTGTTCTTGAATGGTTCAAAAGGAGCTGCCGAGGATCTTGGCGGTCACCAAGTCAGCCCTGCCGCGGGGTGCTGCAACTTTCCGTGCACGAGTTCGGGATACTAGGGTACCCCTACTCTAGTACACCGACAGGAGCCCTCGGGCCTGGGCCACACACGACGCTGAGCTCTGATGGGCCAGGCCCAAAACAGTGCACGGGCACGCTGCGTGGTCTTGATTATGCCGTTATTCGCCTTGGACCCACCACGCCCCATTTAACGCCATGCACCGGACGTGGCGCCGTGGGGAGATCGGGGCTTTTTAATGGGAAAATCGAACGCCCATCCCTCTCCCTTTATAAGCAGGGGAACAGGCAGGACGCCCACTTGCCCTTGCTGTCACATCAAAACCCCGCCGCTTTCCCTTTCTTCTCGAGCCCAAAGAGAGCGACGCCCACCCCTCCATTGCCACCGGTGCCACTAACGCCGCGTCCTCTCCACCAACTCTCCCCATGGCTCGAAGGCCGACAAGGGAAAGGGCGTGAATCGGCCGAGGCGCAGCGGCTCATGGCGCTCATGGAAGGAGCGGGCCCTTCGATCCCCTCGCCGACAGAAGGAGCTGCGGAGCTGTACTATCTCTTCTCGTCGACGGAGACCCGAGCGCACCCGCGCACGAGAGTCATCTCCGCCGCCACATCCGAGAAGGTTTCCATCGGGTACCCCTTCTTCACGCTTTTCTTCCACTGCAGGCTCTGCCCGCCCTTTTCTGAATTTTTCTGTGATGTCATGAATACCTATGGCCTCCGCCTCCTTGACTTCACCCCAACGCCGCCCTCACCATGGCTGTTTCGCGCACTCTGCGAGAACTTTGTCGGGTCCACCCAAATGTCGCACTCTTCCGCCATTATTTCACACCCCGCGAGAGAGGAGAGCCGCTGTCGGAGGAATTGCATGGACCTCTAGGATCGGCAAGAAGGAAGCGATCTTGACGGAGAGTTGCGCAGCAAGTGGGAGGAGTGGAGAGCTGACCTGGTGTTGGATCTTAGAGGAGGAGCCAAAGCCTTTCACCGCCTCGCGCCAAACCCCCATAGTTCAGGGTAATGATTGGAGCAACTTGGCCGAGGACGACAAGTTGAAGATTGCCGTGACTAGGATTTTGCGTCTCCGCAAATGTGGCTTACCGTGGGAGCAGTTGGCGGATTTCCTTCACCGCGCATTGCGCCTTTGCAGGAGAGAAGGAGGCCTGCTTGGGAATTCAGAATGCGGCGGACATCATGAGGTTGCGCCCGGGTCTGAACTGGAATTTTACTACCTTGGAGCTGGACGGCATGCTGCGGAGTTGTTCAAGCTCGATGCGGATCACCCCGAGTGGTGCATGTTGCCGAGGAGTCGTGCCCTTGTGCAACAACTCGTCGCTGACAGCATCCGCGATAATGCCGCCAGCGATTCCCATGGGATCGTTCCAACTTGGCAGGAACCCGACGACGACGTTGTGCAGCAATTCTTCGACAACTTGGTGGAGGTGCCGATCCGAGCCGACGAGCAGAGGCGGCTCACCCGCGACACCACCGATCAGGAGATGGCGGGTATTGCCACAAGGTTGGAGGAGGCGGCAGAAGCTGCCACCGCCGGCGTATTTGGGTTCACTGTCGGAGAGGCAGAGACGGCCGAGGCGGCAAGCCTTGCCGACCGAGAAGAGTTCGTCGGTGAGGAGGAGTAGATCGAGCCCGACAACGAGCCGAGCGAGCCTGCCGGGGGCGCCTCTCCTCCGCCGTCAAGTAGCTTGCCGCAGGAGGGACCCGCGGCCCCGCCAAGGAGACGCCCAAGACCGAAGAAGTGGCGGGCGGCAGACGGCACGACAGCCGCCTCGCCGCCTCGGCGCGCTCCACCGCGGCAAGCACTTTGCTGCAGCTGGAGCGCCTCCCGCCGCCCAACAACGGGAGCGGGTCTTCGAGCATGGCCCCTGATCCGCCAAGCGTCCGAGGGAATATTCTCCTCCAATTAAATGCTACGGAGAGGACTGATCTCTCCGCCTCAGCTCAGGAAGAAGAGGAAGAGTAGGATCTTGTCGCTGTTGCTTGTAATTCTCCAATTTATTGCTTTATTTTATATCGATCGCTTCACTCAACCTTCTCCTTCAGACGCTGGCTCTGAGGGCGCCAAGAGGGCCAAGACCCGGTGGTTGTCGTCTCAGATGATTCCCCAATGGCTGACGGGCACGCCTGGAACTCCTTGCCGGACCGGCAACCCTTCAATGAAGCAGCCCCAAAGACAGCCCCAGCGTAAGTGTTTGGTATACTTCTCATGGCTAGGTGTGCTTGGGTGCTTCTCCGTCACTGATATCTGATTTGTTGAATTGTGTAGGAGTAGAGCAGCCTCATCAGGAAGCACCGGAGGTCACTCCCGAAGTTCTGCTTGCTTCAACTACTCCGCCAAGGGAGAACTCTCCGCCAAGGGAGCGCTCTCCGGCAAGGGAGGCCTCTCCGACAAGGGGAGCTTCCCCGACAAGGACCAGCGCCGACGACCCTCTGGTTGTGGAGACCGCGGCAACATATCCCATTGCAGGTGATTTTCTTGTTTGAAAACATCCCTTGGGTTCTCTTTTCTTCTGTTCTTCTCTTTCGAACATTTGCTTGACTTGTTCTTTCTTCTTCTGACCATCAGATCCATCTACCGGAGATCCGATGGAGACTGAGGCTGCCGGCGAGGAGGACGCTCGCGGCGACAATGTCGACGCCGCCAACATGGAGGAGGAGGCTGGCGCTAACGGGCCCGCCGGCGAGGAGGCCGCCAAGGCTGCTGGTGGAGAGGCTGGGGAGGAATCTGGCGATCGCACTAACGGCCTCGAGGCCGCAGGAGCACCAGGCGCTGCACCGACCGCCGATCCTCCCGCCACCGATGCCGCACTAGACTCCGAAGAGCCCCAGCCCGGCGCCTACCTGAAGGCCGGCGAGGGTGTCTTTATTAAGCTCCCATGGGCATCAAGCTCCAGGGCACCGGCCGAAGGGGAGACCTTCGATGCGGAACTGCTTGCCTCCGCCGGGCTGTCGCTGGTTGATGCCCCGAGCAGCAGCAATGTGAGCCTGAGGAGGAGCAGCTGCTAAGGAGGTTGCTGTCGCTCTACCGCGCCCGACAAGCCAAACTGGAGTCCAGGGAGGCGCTTGTCGCGAGGGCGGGAGCTGACTTGGAGAAACGCGCGGAAGAGCTCCGGCGCGCCAACAAAGAAACTCTCCGGGACATAGCAGAGGCGCGGGAGCAGCTTGCTGAGGAGCGCACGGCCTTCATCTTGGAGAAGGGCGAGGTCGAGGAGCAGCAGAGGCTTGCCGGGCGAGAAGCTCTCAGCGAGAAGGTGGTGGCGCAAGCGAAGATCAACCTCGACAGCTATGAGGAAGATCTCGCCAGCGTGAGCAAACGATTGGCGGGCCACTTCAGAGGCAAAGGATGCTACTGCGGCTGCCGAGGCCGCCAAGAAGGAATTGAGACGAGGGTGGCTCAGCTGGAGTCCACCTCCAAGAGCGCCGAGGAGGTCGCGGGTTGAAGCGAGGCCGAGAAGGACGCCTACACCCTCGGCGAGTTGCGAGGTCGTTTTGCTGAAAAGATCAAAGAGCTCGATGTCGTCAAGGATGCCAAGGCGGATCTGGAGTTGCCCTGACCACCACCGACGGAGACGTTGAATGGCGCCAAGGAGCGGGAAGCGGGCCCGCTGGAAAAGATCAAGGCCACCGAGGAGTTGTTGCCGAATCTTGTGACCGCCTGAATAATCTCAGAGATAGCATAATGCATCGGATGAAGGTCTTGTGGACACCGCGCCGGCATCCATAATGAGCTGATGGAGCTGGGGATGACGGATCTTGGGTACTCCATCGACGAGAACCTTCAACCCAGCGCCAAGCTCAGCCTATTCTTCAAAGGCGTCTTGACGGGTCTCCAACAGCTCCGGAGGAGATCCCAAAGCAGTGGGCGGAGGAGTCGCGCCAAGTCTGCATCGGGCTCTCAAAAGGTGTTGATGAAGGTGGCCTTCCGCAACTCCAGCGCCGATTTCACCAAAGTCCTCAAGTCCCTGCCTCCATCCGCCGACATTGAAGCTCAAGGCCCTTGTCGCACTCCATTGTGGACAGGGTGAGCGGAGTCAAGAGGCTTGATGGCGCACAAGCGTGGATTAGGCCGTAAGCTTATCTTTCTCTTGTCGTCAGAGATCATGTTTAGGTGAAAAATCTATTAGATCCGCGACAAGTCATTATGTAATATACACTATCTTAGGCAATCGAATGCAATGTTATTTCCTTTACTCGATTTCTTCCCTTGTATGTTTATACCCTACGCTTTTAGGGGAACTTGTCAGTGCGAACACCTTTGCCGCGAGCGCTGAGTGCCGAACTTCAGCAGCTTGCTGGCGATGCCGCTTCCGACAAGCAACCTTGTCGCAACTAGTTGCAGCACACTCAAGTTGTTGAGCGGACTCGAAAACAAAGTAAGGGCGCAAGCTAGTCGCGAGTCGGTTCCTCCGCGCACAGGTTTTCCATACAAAGTACTATCGTTCGAGGAAGATAACTTAAAAATTTAAAACTGGTCGTTTAAACTTAGCAACTTAGCTTTTCTCTTGTCCATTTCCCGGCAAGGCGACAGTTCCTCGAGCGACTCTTGGCGGCCCACACCATTATCTTCCCCTCCCCCCCCCCAGTTAACTTGTGGGTGGATGAACCTTCTTCTTGTTTGAGAAGAAAGAAGAGAAAATAAAGTTATGGAGCCTAGTGGCTCGTTATCGCTTACCGGGTGTGGATGCTGCACAAAATGTTAGTAAACACATGCATATAAGATTATGAGAGCATGTATTGACAAGTTATGCGAACACATAGGCTTTTATCGATGCACGGGTCTACCGCTTTGTACAAAGGATTACATGCGACAGCGGCAAGACTTGTACAAAAGGGTGGTTGCGGAGAACGGTTCGCAACCGCGCTTTATGGGAAAAACTTGCGAAGATGCTCTATATTCCAGGAATTGCTCACCGGGCGCCATCTTGGTCTCAAAGGCGGACAGCACGGGCCTAGTGACTCGTTTCACCCGATAAGGGCCTTCCCACTTTGGCGCCAACTTGTTGGAATTCTTGGCGGATTGAACGCGCCAAGAACAAGGTCGCCTTCCTCGAAGCTTTCCGCATTAACTTTGCGGCTATGGTAGCGACGCAAAGCTTGCCGGTAACGAGCAGCTCGTAAAGACCTCGAAGACGATCTTCCTCGAGGAGCAGCGTCATCTTGTCGCAGCTGCTCTTGCTTGAAGCTCATCATAGGCGATCACTCGAGGTGACCCGTACACGAGTTCCGTGGGGAGAACTTCCTCTGCTCCATAGACTAGAGCGAAAGGTGTCTGGCCAGTGGCTCGATTTGGCGTCGCCTCGATCGACCAAAGAACCACCGCAGCTCCTCGATCCAGTTTCTTCCGCACTTGCGCAGCCTGCCGAAAGTTCTGGTCTTGAGTCCCCGCAGCACTTCAGCGCTTGCTCTCTCGCTTGACCGCTGCTTCTCGGATGAGCAAGCGAAGCAAAGCAGATCTTGGCGCCAAGATCTTGGGCGTCTCGCATGAAGGTGCGGCTCGTGAACTGTGGTGCCGTTGTCGGTAATGATAATGTTAGGAATCCCAAAACGGCAAACAATTGACCAAGAACTTGATCGCTGATTGTGCTGTCACCTTCCTCATCTGGTTCCACTTCCGCCACTTTGTGAACTTGTCGATTCTGACGCATAAGTACTCAAAGCCCCGACAGCTCGGGGAAGGGGCCGAGGATGTCGAGCCCCTGCATCGAAAAGGGCCAGGATAAAGGGATCGCTTGGAGAGCTTGAGCTGGTTGGTGTATGTGTTTGGAATGGAACTCGCACACTTCACACTTTGTTACTTGTGCAGTTGCATCCCGAGGGCTTCGCCGAAGAAACCTTGCCGGAAAGCTTTGCGGCAAGTGTTCTTGCGCCAATGTGGTGACCACATATGCCTCCATGTATCTCGCCAACAGCTTTGCCCATCTTCCCGCAAATACACTTCAATTTCACACCGTTGAGTCTTCTTCTGTACAGGATGTTGTCAATAAACTGGTACATACTTGACTGTCGGGCTACTTTTTCCGCTTCTTCTTGTTCTTCGGGAAGTTCTCCTGTCTGGAGGAAATGGACGATTTGCTGCGCCCATGCTGGAGCCTGTGGCTCGACAACAAGGACTAAGGACTCATCTACCACTGCGGGAACATTAGCTTCCACGGCAAGAACCTGTGGTTCTGCCGGAGCTTGATGATCCCCGGCAAGCTTGCCGGAGCAAAGCTTGTCGGGAGAGTCTGCTTCAACGAAACAAACCATAGGGTTTGTCGGAGCAGACTGCTCCTCAGTGATATTTGCATTGATTTTAGGGACCTTCTTAGCGGTGGCTCCAGGGAGCTCTGCCGGAAAGTAGTCGCCGGAAACCAATTTCCTCTTCTTGCTTTGTCCTGTTGATGGTGTTACGGTTGGCTGAGTCAGCTTAAGCACAAAAATTCCTGGTTCCACAAGTAACTTAAGTGCGGCACATTTGGAGAGGCCATCAACTATATCATTCTGAGCTCTTGGATCGTGCTCCATTTGCAGGCCTTCAAAGTGCTCTTCTAGCTTCCTCACTTCATCGACGTAGGCTTCCATCAACGGACTCTGATAATCTTTATTTACTTGGCGGACGACAAGTTGCGAGTCCCCCCTGACAATGAGCTTCTTGATCCCAAGGTCTACCGCAATCCTGAGACCGGCAAGCAAACCTTCATACTCTGCAGTATTATTTGTTGCTTGTTCCTTGGGAAAGTGCATCTGGACTATGTACTTGAGGTGCTCTCCGTGGGTGCGATAAGCCTACGCCGCACCGGGCGCCTTTGCGAGAAGGCACCATCAAGTACATCAGCCATTCTTTATTTGCCTCCTTGACGGGATGCTTGTCTCGAATTTCTTCATCTTGTGTTGGCGCCCACTTAGCTATAAATTCTGCCAATGCTCGCTTTGGATAGTTGAAGTGCTTTCAAACTTGAGACCAAAGCTTGCAGCCCAAAGTGCCCACTCGACGATTTCTGCTGCTGCTTCGGATTTTGCAATATCCTCTTCAGCGGAAAGCGAGTGACAACTGTTATCTCATGTGCTTGGAAGTAATGGCGCAGCTTTCTCGAGGCCATGAGGAGGCCGAAAAGCAACTTCTGCACACCAGAGTACCTTGACCTAGCCCCCTGCAGAAGGGAACTGACAAAGTAGACTGGGCGCTGCACCATCTTTTTCTGTATCTTGTCGCAATCCTACGCTGATCTGTCCTTGTCGGGACCAGAGCTTGATGGCGAAGCCTCCTGCTTGTCGCTGGATTCACCTGCCTTGGTTGCCGGCTCATCATTCGCCTCCCTCTCCGCTACTAACGCAACACTAACCACTTGATTGGTCGCTGCTATATACAGCAGCAACTTCTCTTGTGGCCTAGGTGCGACAAGTATTGGAGCGGAGGACTGGTATCTCTTTAAATCTTGCAGCGCAGCCTCCGCTTCGGGAGTCCATTTCATTGGACCTGCCTTTTTCAAAATCTTGAAAAATGGCAGGGCGCGCTCATCAGACTTAGAGATAAACCTGCTGAGAGCAGCCACGCAACCGGCAAGCCTTCTGACATCCTTGACGCGCTTCGGTGCTTCAATCTGCTCAATGGCCTTAATCTTGTCGGGATTGGCTTCGATTCCCCGCTGAGACACAAAGAACCCGAGAAGCTTGCCGGAAGGGACTCCAAACACGCACTTCGCGGGGTTGAGCTTGAGGTTGATCTTGCGCAGATTTGCAAAAGTCTCATCCAAATCTTGAATCAGAGTTGCTTTGTCCTTGCTCTTGACCACTATGTCATCCATGTAAGCTTCTACATTTCTGTGTATTTGTGGCTCAAAGGCATCATGGACTACTCTCGCAAAGGTTGAACCAGCATTCTTCAAACCGAAAGGCATCCGTATGAAGCAGTACGTGCCACATGGTGTAATGAATGCGTTTTCTTCATCTTCTTACGCCATGAAGATCTGATGATATCCTGAATATGCATCAAGAAATGAAAGCAGATCACATCCAGCCGTGGAGTCAACAATCTGGTCGATACGCGGCAAGGGAAATGGGTCTTTGGGACAAGCTTTATTAACATCTGTAAAGTCAATACAAAGTCTCCATTTCCCATTAGCCTTGCGTACAACTACCGGATTGGCCAACCATGTGGGATGGAGTACTCCCCTGACAAGTCCTCCTGCTTCCAATTTCTTGATTTCTTCCGCTATGAACTCTTGGCGCTCCACTGCTTGTTTTCTAAATTTTTTCTTGACGGGCCGCGCGTGAGGACAGACAGCTAGGTGGTGGTCAATTACTTTCCTGGGAACACCGGGGATGTCAGATGGTTGCCACGCAAACACATCGACATTCGCCCGCAGGAAAGCAACGAGCTCGCCTTCCTATTTAGGGTCAAGCGTGGCACTTATGGTGAAGGTACCACCAGTGCTGTCCTCCTTAGCGGGCACCTTCTTGGTCTTGGCGGAGCTGCCATCGCCTTTCTTGCACTTGCGGTGGAGCTCGATGGTGCGGCCTCGACGAGTAGCGCAGCACCAAGAGGTGCGCTTGCCGGAGTGGGCATCGAGCTCTTGCCGGACTTGGTGGTCTTCTTCTTCCCCGGAGCTTCAGCCGCAAGTGGTTTGCTATCGATTGCGGCTGCTGCATCTGTAAATCTTGTCGGCGCGAGATAAGCGCATCTTTCTTGTCGCCATGGACAGAAATGACGCTTATCGGGTCGGGCATCTTGATTAAGTTGTAAGCATAATGAGAGGCGGCCATGAACTTGGCGAGTCTGCCGGACGACCAAGTATGCCATTGTAGGGCAATGGGAAATCGGCAACGTCAAACGTGACCTTCTCGTTCTGAAGTTGAGTTCGCTGCCAAATGTTACCGGCAACGTGATCTTCCCTTTGGGCTTGCTCCTTCCTGGGTTGATTCCTTGGAAAGTACCAGCTTCTTGAGCTCGTTGTCGAGGATTTGAAGCTTATGGAGCACTGCAGAGGAGATTAGGTTCAGGCCGGCCCCGCCGTCAACCAACATCTTTGTGACCGTGAGGTTGCGGATGGTTGGTGAGACCAACATCGGCAAGCACCCGACCGCAGTGATGCGATCAGGATGGTCCTCAATGTCAAAGATGATGGGCGTGCCGGACCACTTCAGAGGTTTGCGCGACTCTATGGATGGTTCTGCTGCATTAACCTCACGCATCCATTGCTTGAGTTGGCGGTGCGAGGTATGCAGAGAAGCACCACCGTCAACGCAAAGGACCTCTGTTGCCTTCTGAAAATCCTGCTCATCAACTTCATCGTCTTCCATGTCTTCGTCATCTTCATCTTCGTCTTCTTCCTTGTCGCGGCCGCGGGGAGGTCTGTCTCCTTGCCGCTGCTTGGCCTTGCCGCGGCGTCCTCCCGACCGGTCTCTTCTTACTTGTTGCACCTGCACCTTCCTGGGCCTTCTCCTTGTCTCGCCGCTCGTATTCAGCTCTCTGTAGCTCAACAAGCTACTCGACTTTCTTGCAGCTCTGGAGATCATGGCCCTTGGTGCGGTAGATCTTACAGTACTGCTTGTTGGAGCTGTCAGGCTTGTCGGCGGCCACCACAGCTTGGCGGTCGGCGTCAACGGCAACCTCCTTGCCAGAGCCGCTAACCTTAGCCTTGCCGGCGCCACCTCCGCGCCGGACCGCTCGACAACTAGTACTTCTTGGTTTTTCTTCTTTCGTTGTTTCGCCACGGCTCTTCCTTGCCGGGCGATCTCCTCACTCATCGATTCTACTCCCACATTCTCTCCCAGGAGTCTTCTTCCTTCTTTAGCGCGTGCACACTTGTCGGCTAGGGCGTGAGAGCACGACGTCTTTCACTTTACACATCGCCATCTCCTCTCTCATCCTGCGGTTTCGCACATTACGATGAAATGCAGCGATCACCGCGGCAGGTGGATGTCGGGATGTTGTAATGCACACGGCTGAATCTCTGGATGAATTTTGCTAGGGACTCTCCTTCCTTCGGGCGAAGTAGGTGAAGGTCACTCTCCTGGCCATGAGGCTTGTGGTCACTGTGAAGGCGCCAACAAACTGGTGGCACAAATCTGCCCAAGAAGAAATAGAGCTGTCCGCAAGTGCATGAGCCAGGATATGACGCTTTGGCTTGAGCACTAGAGGAAAGTAGTTGGCGAGGATCTTGTCGCCTCGCCCCCGCAGCCTGCACCGCGATGGTGTAAAATGAGAGGAACTCCGATGGGTGTGTCCTGCCATCATACTTCTCCGCACATCTGGTTTAAAGATTTTTCTTGTCGGGCCACGGACTTGCCGCAGCTCACGAGTGAACGCAGGGCAACCTATCGCTGACGGTAAGTCGCTCGTTCTTCGGGCGATGCATGTCGACAAGGCCCGCGCGCTGGTCGGATTGACGGCGCTTCTCTCGGCGCCGATTCGGTTCGAAGCGTCTTCTTCTTGCCGCTTTCAAGAACTTGGCGCTGGTCGCGACGAGCTCGCGGATCCGAAGACGCTGTGGAGTCGCTGCCGAGGTGGATCCGCGAAGTCGGCGATCTTGGCCTTCGGAAGGGGAGTGTACGGTGGCTGCACCCCGCAAGTCTCGCCGCCATCAGCTCGCGCCTTTGTCGCCTTGCAGCGCTGCGAGGCACTTTCGGTTGTCAGCGGGACGTCGCCCTAGCGAAGGCGATGAGACTCGAATCGTGGCCCTCCATTCGCCGACCTTATCGGCCGTTGGAGGGTAGTCTAGAAGTAGCTGAGCTCGCCAAGGCTTCGCTGGTGTGGATGGTGGCAACGGCGACAGAGCGAAGAACGGATGTGCTCGACTCCTAACCGTTAGGAGGAGCAGCATCCCGCCTAAGCGACTGTGATTTCTCGTACCAGCATGTCGGTGCGCATGCGGTCTCGAGGGCCTCGGGATCCTCCAGCTTGGCCTTGATCCAACGAGCGATGGTGTCGCGAGCATCATGACGCTGTCGGTCCCGCGCCTCCCGCGAAGGACACGGTGCGGATTCGGACGCCGACGCCTGCGCTGCCTTGTCCTTGACTGGCGGCGCTAGGGCTCTCTCGACGACGCCCGCCTCCTCGCCGGCGCTTCCCCACCACCGACAGCTCCGGTGGTGGTGGGTTCGACGTGGACGGCTCTGCTGCTGCTGAAGACTTCTTCTTCGGTGCCATGTTGACGAACATGTTGATGAAGAAACTGCTCGTGTGAACGCCGGATCAGGTTCACACAGCCTCGACGCCCCCTACCTGGCGCGCCAAAGATGTCGGGGAAGCTGATCGTGTCCCACGAACACCTATGGGACCTGGGTCCCTTGTGTTTCGGAGGGGGGCGGAGATTGCACAAAGAGCGGATCAAAGCGATGCACACGAGCAGATTTACCCAGCTTCGGAGCTCTCGGGAGAGATAACACTCCTACTGCTGCTTTGTGGATTATATTGTGTTCTTGCTAGGGAGTGATGGGAGCTACAAAACCTAGCCCGAGTGTGGTCTCGTATGAGTAGAATGAGCTAAGCCGGAGCTGAACCGAACCCTTTCTACGTTGCACTTGGGCCTCCTTTTATAGGCACAAGGGGTCACCACAGGTGGCAAGTAGACAAGGGTAAGATAGTAAAAACATAGGTTGGTACACCGCTTTGTATAGTGTACAGTGATCTATACCTAACTCGACGGCAAGGGACAAGAGTCATAAATGCCCGCCTCGATCGCCTGAAACGAAGGTAACAGGACCGCTGGCGCGCCCCGCTTGCCACGATGGTAGCTTGTCGGCGCCCGCTTATCGCTGCTCCCGCACGATGCACAGCCCGTCGACACGCTGCGTGCTCGGAAAACCCGTGGCGACACATCGCTACGGATGCGCTGGAGCGGAGATGAAGAGAGGTCGCTGTCATGGGCGAGCACCCTGCCGCGGCAAGGTTCTTGTCGCTCCGAGCTTGTCGCTAACCAAGCCTTCCCGCAAGCTCCTCTTGCCGGGCCTTGTTTCCTTTGTGCTCTGAGTGGACTTCTCGGCAAGCTCCTCTTGCCGGGGTCTTGATTACTTTGTTCTTGAATGGTTCAAAAGGAGCTGCTGAGGATCTTGGCGGTCACCAAGTCAGCCTGCCGCTGGTGTCAGAATCGTCTGTGGCACGAAGTTCGGGATACTATGGTACCCCTACTCTAGTACACCGACACTTCCCCAAGTTGCTTTCCACTCAAACCTTCTTTCCACCAAATCCAAATCCTGTGAGAGAGAGTTCAGTGTTAGGGAGACTATCATTTGAAGCACAAGAGCAAGGAGTTCATCATCAACACACCATTTGTTACTTCTTGAAGAGTGTTGTCTCCTAGGTTGGCTAGGTGTCACTTGGGAGGCTCCGACAAGATTGTGGAGTTGAACCAAGGAGTTTGTAAGGGCAAGGAGATCGCCTACTTCGTGAAGATCTACCGCTAGTGAGGCAAGTCCTTCGTGGGCGACGACTATGGTGGGATAGACAAGGTTGCTTCTACGTGGACCCTTCGTGGGTGGAGCCCTCCATGCACTCGCGCAACTGTTACCCTTCATGGGTTGAAGTCTCCATCAACGTGGATGTACGATAGCACCACCTATCGGAACCATGACAAAAACATCTGTGTCTCCAATTTCGTTTGAATCCTCCAAACCCTTCCCTTTACATTCTTGCAAGTTGCATGCTTTAAATTCCGCTGCTCATATACTCTTTGCATGCTTGCTTGAATTGTGTGAAGATTGCTTGACTTGCGCAAAGATAGCTAAAATCTGCCAAAGTCTAAAATTGGGAAAAGGTTAAGGTTTTTAATTGTTCAAGTAGTCTAATCCCCCCCCCTCTAGACATACTTCAAGGTCCTACAAGTGGTATCAGAGCTTTGGTCTCCATTTGCTTTTATTTCCATAGCTTTTGGTGGTCATAGCCTTGGTTTCACAACCTAGGAGAGTATGCGCCTAGCGAGGGAGATTATCACCGTAGAGGTCCTTACTTTGATGGCACTAATTTTGCTAGTTGGAAGCATAAGATGAAAATGCATATTCTCGGACACAACCCCGATGTTTGGGCTATTGTGTGTATTGGCTTGCAAGGTGAATTCTTTGATGGGAGAGAACCGAACCGTGAAGCTAGTGTGGAGGAATTGAAGATGTTGCAATACAATGCTCAAGCTTGTGATATCCTCTTCAATGGCTTGTGCCCCGAAGAATTCAACAAAATCAGCCGTCTTGAGAATGCAAAGGAAATTTGGGATACTTTGATTGATATGCATGAAGGTACCGACTCCGTTAAGGAATCCAAGTTGGATGTGCTCCAAAGTTAGCTTGACAAGTTCAAAATGAAGGATGGTGAAGGTGTCGCTGAAATGTACTCTAGGCTTGCTCTTATCACAAAATGAGATTGCCGGCTTAGGAAGTGAAGAGATGACCGGCAGATTCATCATCAAGAAGATGCTAAGAGCATTGGATGGAAAATATGATACGTGCAGCACATTGATCCAAATGATGCCAAATTACAAAGATCTCAAGCCAACTGAAGTCATTGGAAGAATTGTTGCTCATGAGATGTCACTCAAGGATAAGGAGGAATTTCACAACAAGTCATGTGGTGCTTACAAAGCCTCATGTGAAGCCCCCACATCATCAAGTGAGAAACAAACCTTCAATGAAGAATTGAGCTTAATGGTCAAGAACTTCACCAAATTCTACAAGAGTAGAAGCAGAGAAAGAAGCTCTAAGTCAAGGTCCTACAATGACAAAAGATCTTCTAGTCGAGAGCGCAATTGCTACAATTGTGGGAGACCCGGACACTATTCCAGTGAGTGTACGGCACCCTACAAAAGAAGAGAAGACTCTCCAAAAAGAAGAAGTAGAAGAGAAGAATCACCACCAAGAGAGAGAAGGAGTAGAGATGATCGTTATGAACGAAAACCCTCACGGAGAAGCAAGGATTCAGAAAGGAAGGACAAGTCATCAAAGAGCTACACAAAACGAAGACATCAAGCTCTTGTTGGTGAATGGGTATCCGGCTCCGACTCCGACAATCACTCCGAGAGAAGCTATCAATCCGACTCCGAATATACTCAAGATGAAGGTGTTGCCGGTCAAGCACTTGTGTCAACCAACTCCTACGACATATTTGATTCACCAAATGAAGGAATTGGAAGATGCTTCATGGCTAAAGGTCCTAAGGTAACACACCGCAAGTATGTTGATTTTAATAGTGATGAAGATGACTTGTTAGCTGATGATGATTTACTTTGTTGACAACTCTAGTGATGAATACAAAGATGAAACGTCAATTAATCATGCTAATCAAGATGAAACGAATGACAATGATAAGGAGAAGATTGAGCTTATAACTAAAGAACTAAACACTCTTAAGTTAGCTCATGAAACTATCTTCGAAGATCATCAAGAACTTCTAAGGGCTCATGAGAAGTTACGCTTTGAAAAGCTCAATCTTGAGCAAGAGCATGAGTTCCTAAAGGCAATCAATGATGATCTCCGTAAGAAAAGTTTTTCTTACATTGCCAAGCGTTTACTCTTATCTACTTACATGCCTCAAGTCAAGTCTAGTAACAAGAACAAGAAATATTCTTCCTCTAGTAGTAACAATAACAATGCTAAATTCAATATTGTTGCTTCTAGTAGTTCTATTTATTCCACTAATGATTCTCTTAGCCAAGTTACTCTTGAGCAAGAAAACAACTTATTGAAGGGAATTATAGAGAAAGGTGTATACAAGAGCCTTGCCGGGAGTAAGCAATTCGAGGAAATTGTACGCAAGCAAGGAAGGCACCGGAAGAATCAAGGTGTTGGTTTTGAACGAAAGTTCAATGCCAATGGAGTTGAGTGGGAAGAAGATCTGTGACACTCCAAAAATATTCTTTTGGTTTTCTTCAAAAAAATTGTTGGATTTGAAGGTCTTCTAAACCCTTCAAAAAATCTCTCTCAAAAACTTTTTCCCTCTAGCAAGGATTTTATTTTGGCATCCCCTTCAACTCTGGTGTTTGGTTTTTAAGCTTTTCCTCTGATTGCCCTCTTCTCAAAATTTCAAAACTTTTGGATTCAAATTTTTCTTTGAAAAAGAAAACCCTAGGAGTTTTACATCTTCTCCAATATGGAAACCACTCATGATCTTTACCATGCACCACATGGTAAAATCTTCCCTAAAATCTCTCCTTCCACTTTGGGCAATCCAAACATTCTGTCTCAACAAGTTCAACCCTTTTCTGAATTTTATTTCATTTATTTCTCCTCCCAAATCTTTTCTGTCGATTGTTTTGAGCCTAGGCGATTTGCAAAGCAAGTACCTAAATGCAATTGAGCTTTGACCTCAAACCAACTCCCCTGGATAGTCCTTGATACCCACAACCTAGAACAATCAAGATCCACTCCTCTTCTTTTCAAAAATTTCAAATATTAGTCTCTGCAAGTTTGGACCAGATTTGTCAAATTTGGTAAAATTCATATCTTCTATGCTCCAAAAATTCCACAAAATTCAGGCAGCCTCTAGATGCAATGAGAGGCCCCTCCACCAAAAATAAGCTCAAGGAGAAACTCCCACATGCCAAAATCATTCGTCGAACACCGCGCAGAACTATTTTCTTGCAGCTTCAGAATATTCAGAAGTTTCAGGTGTTCAAGTGTCGCTTCTCCTCGCCGAGTTTAGTCACGCTGGTCGACAGGTTCTTGGCACGTTGCTCACAGCCCTCCTCTATGTCCGAGCACCACACCAGCGCTTGGCTCATTCCCCGGCGTCGTGGCGCTCGCCCAACCTCGCTGCAGATCTTCACAAGGCCGGGACCTCCGTGGCGGTCGACGTATGAACCACCCCACCCAACGCCGTTCGCGCGCCGTAACTCTCCTTTAGCGCCCGCATGGCTCATGCATGCCAGCAAGACGATCAAGGCACCGCCGCCAGGTTCGGCAAGCACATAACGTGCTCCCGCCGCCGACGGGTCCGCACCGCCTGCCTGGCCGAGCATGCCCAAAACAACCAAACCCCCGCTCGTTTCAGACCTAAACGGAGTCGGGCTTGACCTCCACGTTGGCACACAACCCTAAAACCACCCCGACCAATGCACCGCGCCGCCGTAACACTCGCCGGACTTATCCGTTCACGGCAACCGCCTCGGGCCATCTATAAATTGCACCCCCCGAGCTCGCTCTCTGTCGGTGTACTAGAGTAGGGGTACCCTAGTATCCCGAACTCGTGCACGGACAGTCGCAGCACCCCGCGGCAAGGCTTGCCTGGTGACCGCCAAAGTCCTCCATGGTTCCTCTAGAGCCATTCAAAAACAAAGTATTTAAGCCAAGGAGACAAGTCCCCGGCAAGAGGAGCTTGCCGGGAAGGCCACTCGAAGCACGCAGAAGACAAGACCCCGGCAAGAGGAGCTTGCCGGGAAGGCTCGGTGAGCGACAAGCTTCCGGGCGCGACAAGGATTCAGCCGCTGCAAGGCGCTTGCCGCTGCAGGCAACCACTCTTCATCTCCGCTCCAGCTCATCCACCAACGGTCGCCATGGGACCATTCCAGCGTGCGTGTCAAGAGGCTGTGCAGCCACGGAGAGCAGCGTAAGCGGCGCCGACAGAGTGCCATCGTGGCAAGCGGTGGCGCCCCGACGGTCCTTTTCGCACCGTTTAGGCGACATGGACGGGCATTTAATGCTTTTGTCCCTTGCCGCCGAGTTAGGTAGAATACATTGCATAAAGTAGTTGTACCAACCGCAACTCATTTTCCCATTTTGACTTGTCACGTTGCCACCTGTTGGTGACCCCTTGAGCCTATAAAAGGAGGCCCATGCTTAACGAGAAAAGGTTCGCTGGGTTCGGTTCGACTCATTTGAAACCAGATACACTCACGCTAGGTTTTGTAGCTCTGTGCTCCCTAGCAAGAACACAATACAATCGCATAAGCAGTAGGAGTATTATCTCCGGAGAGCTCCGGCTGGGTAAACTGCTTGTGTGTTTCGGCCGATCTGCTCTTTTCGCAATCTCCGCCCCCATCGAACCGAAGGGACTCGGTCCGCCGTCCCATAGGTGTTCGTGGGTTACGATCAGCTTCCGACATCTTTGGCGCGCTGTAGGGCGCCGAGGCTGTGTGAACCTGATCCGGCGCTCACACGAGCAACATCTTCATCATCTTCATCAACATGCCACCGAAGAAGAAGGCTTCGGCGGCAGCGAACCGTCACGCCGATCCCGCCACCACCGGAGCAAACGGATGGCGGGAAGACGCCGCGAAGAACGAAGCGCCGATGAGCGCCATGACGCCAAGCAAGTCTGGCGACAAGGCTGCGCAGACTCGACGCCCATACACGCACTGCGCGCCATCTCAGAGGCGCGACCGGCAGGCCATGGTATTCATAGTACCATACGCCGCTGGATCAAGGCTGCTGGAGGATCTCGAGGCCCTCAAGATCAGCGTGCAGCACGCCAAAGATGCCGGGCGTGAGCGGGTACGGTCGCCGACGGATGCTGCTCCTTCTAACAAAGTTAGAAGTCCGAGCATATCCCGCCTCCTCGCGCTGTTCACCATCGCCACCCACCACTTAGCGAAGCCTTGGCGAGCTCAATCGCTTTAGACTACCCTCCAACAGCCGACAAGGTCGCATTTAATGGAGGGCCACCATCCGTAGTCTCATCGGCTTTGCTAACGGCGACACTGCGCGGCAACCAACTACATCGCTGCCGCGGCAAGACGACAAGGCACGAGCCGGTGGCGACGAAACATGCGGGGGTGCAACAACCATGCACTCCCCACCTCGAAGGCCAAGATCACCAACTCGTCGGATCCACCTCGACAGCGACTCCACCGCGTCATCGGATCCACGAGCTCGCCGTGATTAGCGCCAAGTTCTTCAAGAACGGCAACAAGAAGACGCTCGAACTCGCATCGAGCGCCGAAGAGAAGCGTGACATCAATCCGACCAGCGCGCTGGGCCCTCTGTCGATATGCATCCGCCAGGAACCAGCGACTTGTCAGACGCGTAGGTTGCCCCTGCGCTCACTCGTGAGCTGCGGCAAGTCCGGTGGCCCAAAGCAAGAAGAATTTCGCCGACGCGCTGAGAAGTACGATGGCAGGACGATCCGTCGGAGTTCTCAAGATCTACACCATCGCGGTGCAAAGGCAGGGGGACGAGACGACAAGATCTCGCCAACTACTTCCCGCTGGTACTCAAGCCCAATGTCGATCTTGGCTCATGCACTTGCCGGATAGCTCCATATCCTCTTGGCAGAACTATGCCATCGCTTTGTCGGCGCTTTCACAAAGCGCCACAAGCCTCATGGCCAAGAAAGCTACCTTCATCTCGCCGCCTGAAGGAAGGAGAGTCCTCGCGCAAGTTCATTCAGAGATTCAACTGTGCATTACAACATCCCGTGATGTCCACCTGCCAGCGGTGATCAGCCGCGTTCATCAAAACGCGCGGAACCGCAGGATGAGGGAAGAGATGGCGATGTGCAAAGTCAAGGACGCCGCTGAGCTGTATGCCCCGCCGACAAGTGTGCACGTTCTTGTGGAAGGGAGGAGACTCCAGAGAGAACATGTAGCAGGATCTCGATAGTGAGGAGAACGCCCCAGCGAAGAAGAGCCGGTGACGGAAAAACAGGAAGAAGAAGGGCAAAGAGGTGCTAGTTGTCGAGCGAGTCCGGCAACGGTGGTGCCGCCAAGAAAGCTGTTGGTGGCTCCGGCAAGGAGGTTGCCATCTGCACCGACCGCTAAGCCGTGGCGGCCACGACAAGGTGACAGCTCCAACAAACAGTACTGCAAGATTCACCACACCAAGGGCCATGACCTCCAGAGCTGCAAGAAGGTAGAGCAGCTTGTTGAACAATAGAAGGCTGAGTACGAGCGGCGCGACAAGGAGAAGGCCCAGGAAGGTGCTGGGGGAGTTGGCAAGAAGCGACCCTGCCGGGGAGGACGCCGGGGCAAGGCCAAGCAGCGACAAGGAGACAGACCTCCCCGCGGCCGCGACGACGGTGAAGATATGGAAGACGACGAGACCGATGAGCAGGAGTTTCAGAAAGCTACAGAGGTCCTCTGCATCGACGGCGGTGCTTCTCTGCATACTTCACACCGCCAACTCAAGCAAGGATGCGGAAGTTAATGCAGCGAAACCATCCAGAGTCACGCAAGCCCGTGAAATGGTCCAGACGCCTATCATCTTTGATATTGAGGACCACCCGATCGCATAATGCGGTCGGGTGCTTGCCGATGTTGGTCTCACCAACTATCCGCAACCTCAAAGTCACCAAGATGCTGGTTGACGGCGGGCCGCTTAAACCTGATCTCCTCCGCGTGCTCCGTAAGCTTCAAATCCTCGACAGCGAGCTCAAGAGACGGCACATTCCAAGGAATCAACCCGGAAGGAGCAAGTTGAAGGGGAAGATCACGTTGCGGTAACATTTGGCAGCGAAGCTAAACTTCAGGATGAGAGGGTCACGCTCGACGCTGTTGATTTTCCATTGCCTTATAATGGGATACTTGGCCGCCCGCCGCCAAGTTCATGGTAGCCTCTCATTATGCATACAACTTGCTCAAGATGCCACGCCGATAAGTGTCATTTCTATTCATGGCGACAAGAAAGATGCTGTTATCTGCACCGACAAGATATACCGGAGGCAGCAGCCGCAATGTGATAGCAAGTCACTTGTCATCAAGCTCCCGGGGAAGAAGAAGACCAAGTCCGCAAGAGCTCGATGCCCACTCCGCAAGCGCACCTCTTCGAGTGCTGCGCTACCGCCGAGGACGCACCATCGAGCTCCACCGCAAGTGTAAGAAGATGATGGCAGCCCCACCAGAGACCAAGAAGGTGCCCGCCAAGGAGGACGGACTGGTGGTACCTTCACCATCGCGCCACTCTCGACCCTAAATAGAAGGCGCTCGTTGCTTCTCTGCGAACGCCGACGTGTTTGCATGGCAACCGCCCGACATCCCCGTGTTCCTGAAAGTAATCGAGCATCACTTAGTTGTTCCGTCCTCGCGCGCGCCCGCTAAGAAGAAAGAAGCGTGCGCAGGAGCACCAAGAATTCATTGCGTAAGAGATCAAGAAATTGGAAGCAGCAGGCCTTGTCGAGGAGAGCTCCATCCTACATGGTTGGCCAATCAGAAGTTATATCGCAAGGCAAATGGGAAATGGAGACTTTGTATCGACTTCACAGATGTTAATAAAGCTTGTCCCAAAGACCCATTTCCTGCCGCAAGACGACCAGATTGTTGACTCCACGGTGGATGTGATTTGCTTTCATTTCTTGATGCATACTCAGGATATCATCGGATCTTCATGGCGAAGAGGATGAGGAGAAACCGCATTCATCACCCCATGTGGCACATACTGTTTTGTACGGATGCCTTTTGGGCTAAAGAATGCTGGTTCAACGCTTGCAAGAGTAGTCCATGACGCTTTTGAGCCGCAAATGCACGTAAATGTAGAAGCTTACATGGATGACATAGTGGTCAAAAGCAAGGACAAGGCAACTCTGGTTCAAGATTTAGATGAGACTTTGCAAATCTGCGCAAAATCAACCTCAAGCTCAACCCCGAGAAGTGCGTGTTTGGAGTCCTTCCGCAAGCTTCTCGGTTTCTTCGTGTCTCGCGGGAATTGAAGCCAATCCCGACAAGATCAAGGCCATTGAGCAGATTGAAGCACCAAAGGCCAAGGATGTACGAAGACTTGTCGGTTGCATGGCTGCTCTCAAGAGGTTTATCTCTAGGTTCTGCTGAACAGCCCGCCATTTTTCAAGATTTTGAAAAGGCAGGTCCAATGAAATGGACTCGAAGCGGAGGCTGCGCCGCAGACTTAAAGAGGTACCTGTCCTCCACTCCAATACTTGTCGCACCTAGACCACAAGAGAAGTTGCTGCTATATATAGCGGCAACCAATCAAGTGGTTAGTGCTGCGTTAGTAGCGAAAGGGAGGCGACGATGAGCCGGCAACCAAGGCAGATGCATCCAGCGACAAGCTAGGGGCTTCACCGACAAGCTCTGGTCCCGACAAGGACGGATCTGCAGTGCTTGCGAGAAGATGCGTAAAAGGATGGTGCAGCGCCCATTTTACTTTGTCGGTTCCCTTCTGCAGGTGCTAGGTCAAGGTACTCGGTGCAGAAATTGCTTTTCGGCCTCCTCATGGCCTCGGTAGAAAGCTGCGCCATTACTTCCAAGCACATGAGATAACAGTCGTCACCGCTTCTCAAGAGGATATTGCAAAATCCGTAGCAACAGGAAGGATTGTTGTGGGCATCTGAACTCGTCAAGCTTTGGCCTCAAGTTTGAAAGCACTTCAACTATCCAGCGCAGCATTGGCAGAGTTCATAGCGTAATGGACGCCAACGCAGGATGAAGAAATTCCAGAGACGAGTATCCCCGTCAAGGAAGCAAGCAAAGAATGGTTGATGTACTTTGATGGTGCCTTTTCGCTGCATGGCGCCGGTGCCGGCGTGCTGCTTGTCGCGCCCACCGGAGAGCACCTCAAGTACATAGTCCAAATGCACTTTCCCAAGGAGCAAGCGACAAACAATACTGCAGAGTATGAAGGTTTGCTTGCCGGTCTCAGGATTGCCGTAGACCTTGGGATCAAGAAACTCATTGTCAGAGGTGACTCGCAGCTTGTCGTCCGCCAAGTGAACAAAGATTATCAGAGTCCGTTGATGGAAGCCTACGTTGATGAAGTGAGAAAGCTAGAAGAGCACTTTGACGGCTTGCAGATGGAACATGTTCCAAGAGCTCAGAATGATATTGCTGATGGCCTGTCAAAGTACGCCGCACTCAAGTTACCTGTGGAACCAGGGATTTTTGTGCTCAAGCTGACTCAACCGACTGTAACGCCATCAACTGGACAAAACAAAGAAGAGGAAGTTGATCTCTGGTGACTATTTTCCGGCAGAGCTTCCCGAAGCCGCCGCCACGAAGATACCCAGGCTCAACTCCAAAAATGTTGAGGAGCAGTCTGCTCCGACAAGCCCTAGGGTTTGTTTCATTGAAGCGCAGGCGCTCCCGACAAGTTTTGCTCCTAGCAAGCTTGCCGGGGAAAATCAAGCTCCGCCGAGCCGCAGGTTCTGCCAGAGAAGCAGATGTTCCCATAGCAGATGTGCCTTTAGTCCTTGTTGTCGAGCCGCAAGCTCCAACATGGGCAAAGCATATTGTCTATTTCCTTCAGACATGAGAACTTCCCAAGAGCAAGAAGAAGCGGAGAGTAGCCCGGCAGTCAAGTATGTACCAGTTTTTCGACAGACGCTGCATGTAAGAAGACTCAACGGTGTGAAATTGAAGTGTATTCGCGGGAAGATGGACGAAGCTGTTGGCATGAGATACACGGAGGCATATGTGGTCACCACATTGGCGCAAGAGCACTTGCCGCAAAGCTTTCCAAGCAAGGTTTCTTACGCCGACAGCCCTCCGGATGCTGGCTCGCACAAGTAACCAAGTGTGAAGCGTGCAGTTCCATTCAAGCAGATACACCAGCCAGCTCAAGCTCTCCAGACGATCCCTTTATCCTGGCCATTTTCGTCCGGGGCTCGACATCCTGGCCCCTTTCCCCGAGTTATCGGGGCTTTGAGTACTTGTGCGTCGAATCGACAAGTTCACAAAGTGGCCGAAGTGGAAGCAATGAGGAAGGTGACAAAGACAGCGATCCAAGTTCTTGGTCGATTGTTTGCCATTTTGGAATTCCTAACAGGATCATCACCGACAACGGCACACCATTCCGAGCCGCACCTTCATGCAATCGTCCAAGATCTTGGCGCCAAGGTTCCGCTTTCGCATTGCTCATCCGAGAAGCAGCGGTCAGCGGAGAGGGCAAATGCTGAAGTGCTGCGTGGGCTCAAGACCAGAACTTTCGACGAGCTGCACAAGTGCGGAAGAAAGCTGGATTGAGGCGCCGCTGGTGGTTCTTTGGTCGATCAGACGACGCCAAATCGAGCCATGGCCAAACACCTTCGCTCTAGTCTATGGAGCAGAGGCAGTTCTCCCACGAACTTCGTATATGGGTCACCTCGAGTACTCGCTTATGATGAGCTTGAGCAAGAGCAGCTGCGACAAGATGACGCGCTGCTCCTTGAGGAGGACCATCTTGAGCTCTGTCGAGCTGCTCGTTACCGCAAGCTTTGCGCCGCTACCATAGCCATAAAGTTAACGCCGGAAGTCTCGAGGAAGGCGACCTTGTTCTTGGCGCGCTCAGTCCGCCAAGAATTCCAACAAGTTGGCCTTGAAGTGGGAAGGCCCTTATCGGGTGAAACGAGTCACTAGGCCCGGCGCTGTCCGCCTCGAGACCGAAGATGGCATTCCGGTGAGCAACTCCTGGAACATCGAGCATCTTTGTAAGTTTTACCCATAGGGCGCGGTTGCCGGAACCTGTTCCGGCAACCACATTTTGTACAAGTCTTGCCGATGTTGCATGTAATCCTTTGTACAAAGCCGGGCGCAGACCCCGTGCATAAGTAAAGCTCATGTGTTGCGCACAACTTGTCAATTACATGCTTGCACAATCATTTTTGCATGTATTGTCTAACATTTTGTGCAGCATCCACACCCGGTAAGCAATAACGAGCCACAAGGCTCCGTAACTATTTTCTCTTCTTTCTCTTTCTCAAAGAAAGGAAGGTTCCTCCGCATACAAGTTAGCCGGGAAGGAGAAGATAATGGTGTGGGCCCTGGCGTCGCTCGAGGAAGTTTAAGCCTTACGGGAAGCAAGCGACAGAAAAGCTAAGTTGCCAAAGTTTGAGCAATCAGTTTTAAATTTATAAGTTATCTTCCTCGAACGATAGTACTTTGTATGGAAAACCTGTGCGGCGGAGGAACCAACTCGTAGCTAGTCACGCCCTTACTTTGTTTGAGTCCGCTCAACAACTTAAGTGAGCTGCAACTAGTTGCGACAAGGTTGCTTATCGAGGCGGCACCGCCATGAAGCTGTTGAAGTTCCACTCAGCGCTCGTGGCAAAGGTGCCGCACCGACAATTTCCCTAAAAGCGTAGGGCACAAACATACAAAGGAAGGAATCAAGTAAAGGAAATAACATTGCAATCATTGCCTAAGATAGAGTTATATTACAAAATAGCTTGTCGCAGATCTAATAAATTGTTCTCTAAACATTATCAAGCAACAAAAGGAAAGATAAAATTGGCGGCCTAGTCTCGCGGTCGCCATCAACCCGCTTGATCTTGCCCACCTTGTCCACAATGGGTGCGACAAGGGCTTTGAGCGCCTCTACATCGGCATCTGGCGGCAGAGATCTGAGGATGCCGGCAAGGTTGAGGCCTGGGTTGCGGAAGGCCACCTTCATCAACACCTTCTGGAGAGCTCCCGCGCAGATCTGGCGCGATTCCTCGGCCAGCTGCTTTGGGATATCTTCCCGGAGTCGCTGGAGAGCCGTCACCACGCCCTTGAGGAACAAGCTGAGCTTGGCGCTCGGTTGGAGACGCTCATCGGAGGAGTACCCAAGATCCACCATCCCCAGCTCCATCAGCTCCTTGTCGATGGCAGCGGCAGTATCCACAAGACCCTCCGTCCGATTGCATCATGTTCTCTCTGAAGGTGTTACGGCGGTCGTAGTACCGCCATGAGCAGCTCCTCGTTGGCCTTGATCTTCTCCAATAGGGCCACCTCCGCTCCTTGGCGCCGTCAGCGTCACGCATCGAGTGGTCAGCTTCAGCTCAAGATCTGCCTTAGAGTCCTTGGCGGCATCGAGCTCTTTGATCCTCTCAGCGAGGCGGCCCTGCAACTTCGCCAAGAGTGTAGGCGTCCTTCTCGCTTTGTGCTTCAGCCGCAGCAAGCTCCTCGTCGCTCTTTTGGAGGTTGGCCTCTAGCTGCGTCACCCGTCTCCAACTCTTTCTTGGCGGCCTCGGCATTGCGGCGGCATCTTTGCTTCCTTGAGAGCTCCGCCAATTGATTGCTCGTGCACGGCAAGCTCTTCCTCATAGCTGTCAAGATTGATCTTCCGCTGCGCCAACTCGCCTTCTTGCGCAGATAGCTTATCGGTAGCAAGCCTTTGCTGCTCCTCGACCTCAGCCTTCTCAAGGATGAAGGCTATGCGCTCTTCAGAGTCGCTCCCGCTCTTACGCTACGTTAGGAGAGCTTCTTGGTTGGCGCCCGGAGCTCTTCTCTGCGCTTCTCCATGTGCTGCTCCCGCCCTCGCGACAAGTGCTTCCAGAGACTCCAACTTGGCTTGTCGGCGCGGTAGAGCGACAACAGCTTCTTCGTGCTGCTCCTTCTCGAGACTTCGCCCTGCTGCTGCTTGGCGCGTCAACCAGCGATAGCCCGGCGGCGAAGATCTTCGTCAAAGGTCTCCTCGACCGGCGCCACAGGCTCGGCGTCGGGGAGCTTGATGAAAGCGCCATCGCTGCCTTGAGATAGGCGCCAGGCTGGGGTTCTTGAGCGACCTTGCACGGGCGGAGGGATCGGGATCGGCGTGGCGCTGGCGCTCCTGCAGCCTCGAGGTCGTCGAAGACGATCGCGGACCCCTTGCCGACCTTTGCAGCGGCAGCCTCGGCGGCCTCCCGCCGGGCGGACCCGCCGGCGCCAGCCTCTTCCTCCATGGTGGCGACATCGGTCGGTGTTGCAGCGCATCCTCCTCGTGGCGACCTCGGTCTCCATCGGCTCTGCGGCGAGATGGATCGGCGATCGAGAAAAGAAAGAACAGTCAAGCAAATGTTGAAAGAAGAGCAGAAGAAAAAAGAACCCAAGGGAAATTTTCACGCAAGAGGATTACCGCAATGGGATCTGCAGCCATGGTCTCGATCACCGGAGGGTTTGGTGCCGTCCTGCCGGAGAAATCTCCTTGCGAGAACGCTCCCTTGGGAGAACGCTCCCTGCGGAGAATTCTCCCTTGGCGGCGTAGTTTAAGCAGATGGTATTTCAGGAGGCGGCTTCGGGCCCTCCCGAGGAGCCTGCTCGCTCCTACACAAATCAACAAGTCGAGATATCAGCAAGAAGGAGCACCCATGCACACCTAACCGTAAGAAATAAACCATATACTTACGGCTGGGGCGTGGCTTTGGGGCTGCTTTGAGGAAGGTTGCGAGGTCGGCAAGGGGTCTCAGGGATCGCCTCCTGTTGCCACATGGGGATCATCTTCGATGACAACCACGGGTCTTGGCTCTCTTGACCCTCTCGGACCAGCGCCACGAAAAGGAAAGAGTTCGAAATGAAGCAAATCAGATACAAGACAAAGCAACCAAATTGAAGAAATACAAGCACAGCATAGAAGCTTACTCTTCTTCTTCTTCCTCGTCGGACTGGCGGAGAGATCAAATTCTGGCTGCGCCTCCAGTGCGAAAGGGCGGAGGTAGAGTTCCCTTGACCGCTTGGCGGGGTGGCGGCGGTGGCCGAGAAGATCCCACCTCGGTTGTTGCAGCGGTGTGGGGTGCTCCCGTGCAACAGTGCTTGCCCGCGGTGGAAGCGCGTCACGCAGCGCTGCGACTGTTGGCCCGTCTGCCACCCCCGTCACTTCCCGGCCTTGCGGAGAGCGCCTTCTTGGTGGAGCTGTAGGCTCCGCTTCGCTGCAAGCTACTTGAAGGTGTGGAGGCGCCCTCGCCAGACTCGCTCGGCTCAACTTGGGCTCGGCCTGCTCCTCCTTGGCGCAAGCTCCTCTCGTCGGCAAGGCTTGCCGCCTCTGCCTCTGCCTCCTCCACGGTGAACCCGAATTCATCAGTGGCGGCAGCTGCGCCTCCTCCAGCTTTGGTGGCGTCGCTGCATCTCGGCGTCGGTGGTGTGTGGGTGAGCCACTTACGCTCGTCGGGGCGGATCGACACTTCTTCCAAGCTATCGAAGAACTGCCGCACGACGTCGTCCGCAAGCTCTTGCCAGGTTGGAACGATCCCATGCGAATCATACAACGGCATCATTGCACGGATGCGGTCGAGCGAAGAGTTGTTGCACAATGGGACGACTCCCCTCGGCAGCATGAACCATTCGGGGTGATCAGGGTCATGCTTGAACAACTCCAGAAGCATTGCGTCTAACTCCAAGACGGTGAAATTCCAGTTGAGGCCCGGGCGCAACCTCATGATATCCGCCGGGTTTTGGAACTCCCAAGCAGGTCTCCTCCTCTCCTGCAAGGGAAGCGTCTTTGGCGAAGAAATCTGCGCCAAGCTAGCCTCTGATGAGTCCGCAAGCACTGAGGCGCAAGATCCGGTCACGACAATCTTCAACCTAGCATCCTCCGCCGCCAAGTTGCTCCAATTGTTGCCGCACTATGGGAGTTTGGCTGGGCATGTTGAACTGCGGGTTCTCCTCAGCGATCCAACACCAATCGGCTGTCCACTCCTCCCACTTGCTGCGGAGCTCTCCTTCCAGAATAGGCTTCTTTCTTGCCGATCCTGGAGATCAAGCAATCCCTCCGGCAAGTGGCTCTCCTCTCTCGGCAGGGGCATGAAGAAGTGGCGGAAAAGGGCTAGCGTTTGGGTGGACTCCGACAAAGTTTTCGTAGAGGTGTGCGAAAACCGCCATGGTCAGGACAGCATTGGGGGTGAAATCAAGGAGGCGAAACCCATAGGTGTTCATGATATCACAGATGAACTGAGAGAAGGGCGGGCAGAGCCCGCAATAGAAGAAGAGCGCAAAGAAGGGGTACCCGCTCGAAGTTGACTCTGATGCGGCGGCGGAGAGTACCTTCGTGCGCGGATGCGCCCGCGTCTCCGTTGACCAGAAGAGGTAGTAGCCCTCCCTCAGCTCCTTTGCGTCGAGCTGGGGGAGATGGCCCGCCTCCGCATGGCGCCGGGCCGACTTCCGCCCTTCCCTTGTCGGCTTTGAGCCATGGCGGAGGTAGTGAGGAGACCGACGGCGTTGATGGCGCTGGTGGCGATGGGGGGCGGAACACTGCTCTCTTCAGACTAGAGAAGAAGGGAGGAGCGGCGGTGGTTTTCGAGATGGGAAAGCAAATGGTGAGGTGGGCGACCTGCCCCTGTTTCCCCTATTTATAAGGAGGAGAGAGGCGGACGTTCCGCTTTTCAATTAAAAAGCATACGATCTCTCCCCGACGCCACGTTAAGCGTCTGTTAAATGGGGGCGTGGTGGGTCGGAGCCGATTACGGCGTGATCTAGGCAGCGTGCCCGTGCACTGTTTTGGGGCTGGCCCAACAACGCCGGCACCGTGTGTGGCCCAGGCCGGGGGCTCTGCCGGTGTACTAGAGTAAGGGTACCCTAGTATCCCGAACTTCGTGCCGCAGACATCAGCAGCACCAGCAGCAAGGCTTGCTCGGTGACCGTAAAGTCCTCCATGGTTCCTCTAGAGCCATTCAAAAACAAAGTATTTAAGCCAAGGAGACAATTCCCCGGCAAGAGGAGCTTGCCGGGAAAGCCACTCGAAGCACGCAGAAGACAAGACCCCGGCAAGAGGAGCTTGCGGGAAGGCTGATGGCGACAAGCTTCCGGCGCGACAAAGGATTCAGCCATGCAAAGCGCTTGCCACGGCAGGCAACCACTCTTCATCTCCGCTCCAGCTCATCCACCAACGTGTCGCCATGGGACCATTCCAGGCGTGCGTGTCAAGAGGCTGTGCAGCTAGCGGAGAGCAGCGGTGAGCGGCGCTGACAGGAGTGCCATCGTGGCAAGCGGTGGCGCCCCTGACGGTCCCTTTCTGCACTGTTTAGGCGACATGGACGGGCATTTAATGCTTTTGTCCCTTGCCGTCAGAGTTAGGTAGAATACACTGTACAAAGTAGCTATACCAACCGCAACTCATTTTCCCATTTTGCCCTTGTCTACGTTGCCACTTGTTGGTGACCCCTTGAGCCTATAAAAGGAGGCCCATGCGCAACGTAGAAAAGGTTCGGCTGGGTTCGGTTCGACTCATTCGAAACCAGATACACTCACGCTAGGTTTTGTAGCTCTCTGTGCTCCCTAGCAAGAACACAATACAATCAGACAAGCAGAGTAGGAGTATTATCTCTCAGGAGAGCCCGAAGCTGGGTAAACTTTCGTGTGTTTCGCCTCGATCTGCTCTTCGTGCAATCTCCGCCCCCCCACCGAACCGAAAGGGACTCGGTCCGCCGGTCCCATAGGTGTTCGTGGGTTACGATCAGCTTCCCCGACACTCTCGCCCTCGCACAACTCCACCACCTCGCCAGACCCCGCCTAGCCACTAGAAGAGCCTCGAGGGGCCCTTCTTCCTCGACTCCGGTCAACTCCGTCCGCCTCGGGCTCCGGCAACGTTCTCGTCGGTGAGAACTCCTCCACCGCCCTACTATTGCCCGTAACCTCGAGGCACCACTAGGAGGCTAACCCCCACCTCAATTTGACCTCTGCAGCACCCTCCGACGAGGCCCACGACCACCCGAACCACCGTCCACCGGAGCAAGCGCCGCCGTCGACGTGGTACTCGCCGGCGACCACCACCACCACCCACAGACACGGAATGGCACCCTGAGCACGGAGGTACCCTCCGATCTCCCTACCTTGCCGTGGATCGCCGCCGGCGACCACCGCGGCTCTCGGGCACCGTCGTGCTCTGCCGCCTCTCTCAAATATTCAAACCTGACGGGTGGGACCCGCCCGTCAGCCTCTCTTTTGTTTTTTTAATCGTTTTCTGATAGCGTACTCTAGCAATTACGCTTTCTACTCTGAACCGTTTTTCTGCACTTTTCTGCTTAGGCCCCTGAGGGTTTTCTGTTTCATTACAGATGGGTCCTTGTACCAAAACTCTTATAACTTTTTAACAGAAAGGAATTTTTGAGTGATACCTTTTCTGTCCTCTTCAAAAATTTGACTAGTTTTTTTTATCATATTTATTTGATAAATATTTGGATTACTTTTCTGTAACCCACGGCATTTACGTTAGCGCGTGTGTTTTGTGTACCGTAGATACCGAAGGAGGTGACTGAACCGCGAACTTCACCGAGCTAGACCCCGACTACTACGAACCAGACAAGCAATGTTTGAACTTTTGATATGATGAGTGTTTGGGCATGTTTGCATTATTTTTGTATCATGACACGTTCATGAGCATTTCGATGATAGTTTATCTCGTGAGAGTTGAGGCAAGTGAGTTCGGAAAATCCATGAGTTGTTGGAAACATGTTGCATGGCCATGAGTTGGCATGAGTATGGGTAATATGGCAGTGTTGTAGCATGCCAGGCTTATGCCAGATCATTGACCCAGTGTCAACATAAATCAGTCAGATTCCCGTCCGTCTCCCCATTCGTACTACCACCTGTTTCCCGCAAGGGATACGACTTAGTAAGTTGCAAACCACTTCCTGGTACACACCAAATCGAGAGGCCGGGATGAAGGTTCCATGGCCCTGGATTAAAGCCTTTCATCCGGTTAGGGGGCATGGGTGTTTCCGGTTGGGACCGAGAGGGGGGCACCCCTTAGAGCGCGCGTAAATAAATTTGATCCCATGCTATTTGAGATTGTGATCTCCCCATCTCAAAGTTCTTCTTAAACGCTGTCTAGGGTGATTCCTGGCAACGTGAGGTATGATGGGTGTGTACTAGTTAGCTGTGTTTCCTCCAAAATACCGTAAACGGAACTAGTCCTTCGTGACTACGGAAATCCGTTGGCTGTGGACAATTTTGGTACAAACTCTGCAGAGTCAAAATTCTTGAATTCATCTTATTCATGTCCGAGTACCGTGTTCACCTTATCTTGTCAAATGTCGGTCTGATGTGAGAACTCCGATAACCATATGAGTGTTAAATGTTTATTTCCGTGAATGGACTAACCCGCTTATTGTCTTGTGAGGAATATTTTCCGTGAGCACCATTGCTTGTCAGTTATGAATAATGAATTATAAGCCCTTTCTGCGATGTCGCTCAGACGTCCGACTGCGGCCTTGTTATTATTTATTTTTATAAGCCCTTTCTGCGACGTCGCTCAGACGTCCGACTGGGGCCTTGTTATTATTTACTTTTGTTATAAGCCCTTTCTGCGACGTCGCTCAGACGTCCGACTGCGGCCTTGTTATTATTTACTTTTGTTATAAGCCCTTTCTGCGATGTCGATCAGACGTCCGACTGCGGCATCGTTATTACTTATTTTTGTTATAAGCCCTTTCTGCGATGTCGCTCAGACGTCCGACTGCGGCATTGTCATTATTTACTTTTGTTATAAGCCCTTTCTGTGATGTCGCTCCGACGTCCGATTGTGGCGCGCATTGTCTTTTCTTTCAATATAAGCCCTTTATGAGGTGTCTCTTAGACGCCCGACTGTGGCATGTTTTACTTAATTGTTCACCCTTCGAGGCGTCGCTTCAGACACCCGATCGGTTTTGAGTTTATCTTTTTTTGGGTTTTCGAGCGGACTACCGCCGATTCCCTTTTTAACTTACTTGTGTTACTAATTTGATGCACATTGCTATAAATTAATCATGTCGCATTCATGCATACATTTGTTATATCTTTTCTCTGAACTATCTTGCGAGTACTTTCAAAGTACTCACCTGGCTTGTTGATTTGGCCAGATGCTGACGAAGGCGATCTCATGGATGAAGAGTTCGATAGCGAGTCCGACGCCTAGAGGAATCCCAGTCAGTCTCGTGCGACCCCTGGATTAGTCATTGTGATATATCCGCTTCCGCTACCCAAATAAATTCATCGAGCCTCACCTCGACACTCGATGAGCCGCCAGTGTAGTAGTCTTATTAACCACCCCACTGTGTTATTCCACCAACCACTCATATCTCGAGTCAGTAGTATTTTCCACCCCACACCATTGTGTCATATCCGCCATCATGTATAATTATTGGCGTGTTTGTAATAATTCGTTGGGCATCTTCAGCCCGACCCTTTAATATTTTAATGCTACTGGCTTATTGTATCAAAGTTTTGTCTACCAGTATGGAGGATTTTCCTCATATTGGACTTCATAGGTCGGTTGTTCAATAAATATTTTTATTGAAAAACCGGTCATGACAAGCTTGGTACCAGAGCCAGGCTGACTGTAGGAAGCCACTAGGTGCGATCGCTAATTGGTTATTAGCAAAATAGAGCTGTTTATTATTTTTACAAATGTAGTCAATTTCTGGCAGTCAGCATAAATTTATGATTTGCCTACTCTGGATCTTTGCCTACTTTTGTAGATGGCTGGCAATGACTGCGAGTCGCAGATGTTCGCCAACATGCCCGATGGGTTCGTCAAGCTTCTCTCCTTCATCGTCCAAGTCGTGATGGGGCCAGCTGTGCGCCCAGTCTTCTCACTCTCTTAGCACAAGGTTAATGACCGTCTAACCATGCACCAAGCCACGGTGCAATTCAAGGGAGGGCGTATTGAATTACGCTGCTTCCGGTTCTTGGGGAGAGCCATGCCCACGGAGAAGCATGCACTGCAGATGGCAGCCCGTGAGGCGATAGCTCGTCTCAGGGATATCCTACCTTCAATGAAGACTCGTCGCTACCGCTACCTGCCATGTCACGTGCCATATACCTGCCACTACGCGTTCTCTTGCCCCAGAGGAGAACGGGACGAAGCTTTTGAGATGCTCATCGAGTATCTCCGGGCTTTGGAGGCAGCCTTCGACAACCTGGTGGATGACTTTGTAGCTACCCGCATGGACTCAGTCCATGGCTGTGCCGCCAACAGGAGGGAGCTCCTGGGCACCGCACCGCCACTGACTTTCGTCTCGTCATCAGCATCTTTTGCTCCTACTGCTCTCACCGCTACTCGTCGCCTGCCTACCACGGAGGAGTTCAACCATGTCATTGCGCCTACTCCGGTTCGTTCTGCACCACCCCTCGTGCCCGCTCATGTTCGAGTTGTCCCGCACAGGGCACCTGCTCCACCAACTCAGCACAGCACCTCACGTCTGGAACCTATCACCGACGAGGAGGTTGAGTCCCCAGCCTCACTACGCCTCACCCTTGGCAGGCCGAGGGAAATCCTTACCATCTCCGACAAAGTACGCTAAGCCGCCATGCGATGTACCGACTTGTACGATATGTTTATGTGTACATAGGCTGTGAGAAGTAGCTTGTTTGCGCATCATGTAGGATCAGGAGGAGTGCACTAGCCTAAATAACATGTCAGGATTATGTACGCATATCCTGAGTGATGTACTGTATAATTACTGCTTGCGTGTAAGATATGTAATGGACAGTCCTTCTCTGTGCGCAAACGTTTATTCTCTTGAAAAATCTTGGAGCATTTGCGACTTTTTCCGTCTTCTTAAATTTATTGATTTTTGCGGCTCAATTTATTTTCTTATGAGTGTTTCAAAACATATCCCCAGAGTGAACTATGTCTCGTCCTTGGACGCGCTCCATGCCAACTCCGACAGAGGAAAATTTTGGCACACCCCCAGGCAACAATTTCACACAGGGGCAGACAAGTCAACAGGACAGTGAAACGGCACTTTCCCAAATGTGTCGTCTTTATGAACAAAGTCAGCACCAACATCAGGAAATAATGAACCAAGTCATCAATATGGGGAATCACCGTGGACAGTATCAGCAGCAATCAAAGTTATCTGAGCTACAGAAGACACGTCCCCAAACTTTTTCTCACACTGACAAACCTCTTGAAGCCGAAGACTGGCTTCGAGACATGGAAAGAAAGTTAATTATTGCCCAGTGTTCAGATCTTGAGAAAGTGCTTTATGCTCCGCACTATCTCACTGGAGCAGCCGCATCGTGGTGGGAAAATTTCCTACACATGCACCCCAACGAAAATAATATAACATGGGAGGAATTTAAAGAAGGTTTTCGGGGCATATTCCTAAGAGTCTTATGAGGATCAAAAAGAGAGAATTTGATGACCTCAGGCAAAGGACAATGACGGTGTCAGAATACAACAGTCAGTTTACTCTGTTGTCTCGCTACGTCAACAAGGAACGTATGTCGGAAAACAAAAAGATGGAGAAATTCCTAGATGGTCTGACACCCGCGCTTAAATGCCAATTGGTCGTACACACCTTTCCAGATTTTAAGACGCTGGTGGATAAGGCCATTACCTTGGAAAATGAGAGACGTAGCTTAGAAGATTTCCGCAAGCAGAAGAGGGACCAGACTAATCACGCCCGCAACCACCGCGGCAAGACAGATGTTCAGAAAAACTGGACACCCAAACCCACGACAAGTGTCTCGCACCCAATCAAGAATTTCCATGCAAGGGACAAGGAGTTCACATACCGCCCAGGCGTTACCTGTTACGCTTGTGGATAAGAAGGGCACTATGCCAAGCAGTGCCCCAAGCCAAGGAACTCGACCCCAAAGCCGAACAACGGAAGCAATAATTCGGCGCCAAAGCGCAACAATTTCAACCCAAATAACAACCACAGGAAGGGTCATCTGAACCACGTGACCAAAGAGGAAGCACAAAACGCCCCAGATATCGTACTCGGTACGTTTCCTGTCAACACAATACCTGCCATGGTTTTGTTTGATTCTGGAGCTTCTCACTCATTCGTTTCGAAAAGTTTTGCTTTGCAAAATAATTTTTTGATGCTTCCCTTGGAAAAATCTATGATCGTCAGGTCCCCTGGAATTAAGCAAGTTACCCAGAATTATTGCCAAGGTGTGATTATCGAGTTTGAAGGGTTGAAGTTTCACGCAAATCTTATCGTGTTGGAAAATAAAGGACTGGATGTCATCTTAGGGATGGATTGGTTAACCACCAACAAAGGTTTTATTGATTGCTTCAATAGGACCGTAATTCTCACCCACCACCATGGGAAGACCATAAAGGTTTCAGCCAAGGAAAGAAAAATATCCCGGCAACCGAGATTGAACAAGGTGGATATTTCTGAATTGAGCAAGGTTCCAGTAGTGTGTGAATTTCCAGATGTATTTCCTGAAGAGCTACCAGGCATGCCACCAGACCGAGATATAGAATTCAGCATTGAGCTGGCACCCGGAACCACTCCCATATACAAGTAACCATACAGAATGGCACCATCCGAATTGGTAGAACTGAATAAGCAAATAAAGGAATTATTGGAAAAAGGGTATATACGAGCCAGTTCCTCACCTTGGGGTTCACCAATTTTGTTTGCCAAAAAGAAGGATGGAACACGAGATTGTGCATAGACTATCGGCGCTAAACATGGTCACAATCAAGAACAAATATCCGATGCCACGAATAAATGATTTATTCGATCAACTCGCTCAGGCCAAGGTGTTCTCAAAGATTGACTTGAGGTCGGGATACCATCAACTGAAAGTACGAACCAAAGATATTCCCAAGACAGCTTTCACCTCCAGATACGGATTGTATGAGTTCACCATAATGCCATTCGGACTAACAAACGCCCCCGCATATTTTGTTCACCTCATGAACAAAGTATTCATGAAGTTTATGGACAAGTTTGTTGCGGTATTTATCGATGATATTCTGGTATACTCCAAAACACCAGAAGAGCACGCTGAACATCTCTGAATTGTACTAGGAGAACTCAAGAAACATCAATTGTACGCCAAATTTAGCAAGTGTGAATTTTGGCTAAGGCAAGTAGGTTTTCTAGGCCACGTACTGACCCAAGAAGGTATCGCCGTAGACCCGGAAAAAGTCAAGGCCATACTTGGCTGGAAGCCACCAGCCAGCGTGACGGATGTATGAAGTTTCTTGGGGATGGCAGGATACTACCAAAGATTTATTGAAGGATTCTCCACCATAGAAAAGCCAATGGCGCAACTACTCAAGAAAGACAGGAAGTTTGAATGGACGGAAGCTTGCGAGAAAAGTTTCCAAGAACTGAAGAGGAAACTGGCGATAGCACCAGTATTAATTGTGCCAGATATACACAAAAATTTTGAGGTATTTTGTGACGCATCTCGAAAGGTCCTCGGGTGCGTATTAATGCAAGAAGGCAAGGTTGTCGCATATGTTTCCAGACAACTTTGCAAGCATGAGGAAAATTATCCCACTCATGACCTGGAATTAGCAGCAGTTATTCATGCACTCAGGGAATGGAGACACTTCTTACTTGGAAATCGTTGTGAAATATACACGGACCACAAAAGCATCAAGTATATTTTCACACAACCAGAACTCAATTTACGGCAGCGACGCTGGTTGGAATTAGTAAAGGATTATGATGTTGGAATCCACTACCACCAAGGCAAAGCAAATGTTGTAGCAGATGCTCTGAGTCGGAACCCCAGTCCGGACAACGACAGCATGCCAAACCTGAGACCTGAATTCCAGCAGGAATTCGCAAAGCTCAATCTGATGGTGGTCACCGAAGGCAGTGTGTCGAGCTTAGAGTTACAGCCTACCCTAATAGAGAAGGTTAAAGAGGCTCAACGTGGACACCCCAGCATTGAAGGCATAAAACGGAAGATAAATTTGGGCAAGGCCTCAAAATTCGTTATCGATGAGCAAGGAATATTGTGGTACGGGAATAGGCTTTGCGTACCAAATATCCATGACCTTAAACAGCAAATCCTGGCTGAAGGCCACACCGCTCCGTACTCAATCCATCCTGGAGGAAAAAAAATGTACAAAGATCTTCAGGAAACATTTTGGTGGCATGGTATAAAAAGAGACATAGCCACGTTTATTGCATGTTGTGACTCTTGCCAACGCATCAAGGCCGAGCACCAGAAACCGGCCGGGCTATTGCAACCAAATACGATACCCGAATGGAAATGGGACGAGATTGGAATGGATTTACTGTTGGACTACCTCGGTCACGACACGGACGTGATGCCATATGGGTCATCACTGATAGACTGACTAAAGTAGCACACTTCATCCCCGTGAAGACAACCCACACCACTCAGAAGCTTTCTAGGCTCTACCATTCCCGTATCGTTTGCTTACATGGAGTCCCAAAGAAAATAATCTCGGATAGAGGCACTCAATTCGTCTCCTGATTTTGGGATCACTTACAACAAGCTCTGGGAACTCAGCTGGCATTCAGTACCGCATACCATCCCCAGACAGATGGGCAGACTGAGCGAGTAAACCAAATTCTAGAAGATATGCTGAGAGCATGTGTCCTCACCTATGGGACCAGTTGGGAAGAGAGCTTACCATACGCAGAATTCGCATATAACAACAGTTATCAGTCCAGCCTGCAAATGGCACCATTTGAAGCTCTGTACGGGCGACGATGTCGTACCCCACTAAATTGGTCGGAAACCGGAGACAGCCATATCTTCGGCCCAGACCTGCTCAAAGAGGCTGAAGATAAGGTCAAGGTGATTAAGGACCGACTCAAGACAGCCCAAAGTCGACAGAAGAGTTATTACGATCAGAAGCATCGTGGAGTCAATTTTGAACCCGGTGAATTTGTGTACCTACTAGTATCCCCTATGAGAGGCCTGCATCGATTCAAGATTAAAGGGAAGCTGGCACCAAGATTCATCGGACCATTCTGCATAGTGGTACGAAGAGGCACGGTAGCCTACCAGTTAGACTTACCCGAAGAATTATCCGACATCCACGACGTATTCCATGTCTCCCAACTGAGGAAGTGCGTAAGCAACCCAGAGAAACAAGTACCCCATAAAAACATTGATGTGCAGCCAGACCTTACATATCGGGAGCATCCAATAAAAATCTTGGAAGAGTCTGAAAGGAGAACCCGACAGAAAACCACCAAGCTCTTCAAAGTTCAGTGGAGCAACCACACCGAAAGTGAAGCCACTTGGGAAAGAGAGGATTTCCTTTGAAGAGAGCACCCACATTTATTTGAGGATCAGCTGGAATCTCGGGGACGAGATTTTTCCTAAGGGCGTAGGTGTTGTCACACTCCAAAAATATTCTTTTGGTTTTCTTCAAAAAAATTGTTGGATTTGAAGAAGGTCTTCTAAACCCTTCCAAAAATCTCTCTCAAAAACTTTTTCCCTCTAGCAAGGATTTTATTTTGGCATCCCCTTCAACTCTGGTGTTTGGTTTTTAAGCTTTTCCTCTGATTGCCCTCTTCTCAAAATTTCAAAACTTTTGGATTCAATTTTTTCTTTTAAAAAGAAAACCCTAGGAGTTTTACATCTTCTCCAATATGGAAACCACTCATGATCTTTACCGTGCACCACATGGTAAAATCTTCCCTAAAATCTCTCCTTCCACTTTGGGCAATCCAAACATTCTGTCTCAACAAGTTCAACCCTTTTCTGAATTTTATTTCATTTATTTCTCCTCCCAAATCTTTTCTGTCCATTGTTTTGAGCCTAGGTGATTTGCAAAGCAAGTACCTAAATGCAATTGAGCTTTGACCTCAAACCAACTCCCCTGGATAGTCCTTGATACCCACAACCTAGAACAATCAAGATCCACTCCTCTTCTTTTCAAAAATTTCAAATTTCAGTCTCTGCAAGTTTGGACCAGATTTTTCAAATTTGGGGAAATTCATATCTTCTCTGCTCCAAAAATTCCACAAAAATTCAGGCAGCCTCTAGACGCATTGAGAGGCCCCTCCGCCAAAAATCAGCTCAAGGAGAAACTCCCACATGCCAGAATCATTCTGTCGAACACCTGGCAAGCACTGTTTTCTTGCAGTTTCAGTAATATTCAGAAGTTTCAGTGTTCAGTGTCGTTTCTCCTCGTCAGAATTCAGTCACGCGTCGACAGTGCCCTTGCCATGTTGCTCACAGCCCCTCCTCTCTGTCTGGAGCACCACACGAGCGCTTGGCTCATTCCTGGCGTCGGTGGCGCCCTGGCCCAACCTCGCCGGCGTCTTCTGCGGCGTCGGGACCTCCCATGGCGGTCGACAGAAGGCACCACCCCAGCCCAACGCCGTTCTGCGCCGCCCAACTCTCCCTAGCGCTCCGCGTGGCTCATGCATGCCAGCGCACGACCGCGGTGGCACCATCGCCGTGGCCCGGCAAGTACAGAACGTGCTCCCTGCCGGCGACGGGTCCGCACCGCTCCGTTCAGTCGAGCATGCCCAAAGCAACCAAACCCCGGCTCGTTCAGCACCTAAACGGAGTCAGTTGACCTCCACATCGGCACTCAACCCGAAAACCACCCCGACCAATGCACTGCACCGCCGTAACACTCGCCGGACTTATCCGTTCAAGGCAACCGCCTCGGGCCATCTATAAATGGCACCCCCCAAGCTCGCTCTCACCCTCGCACAACTCCACCACCTCGCCAGACCCCGCCTAGCCACTTGAAGAGCCTCGAGGGGCCCTTCTTCCTCGACTCCGGCCAACTCCGTCTGCCTCGGGCTCCGGCAACGTTCTCGTCGGTGAGAACTCCTCCACCGCCCTACTCCTGCCCGTAACCTCGTGGCACCACTAGGAGGCTAACCCCCACGTCAATTTGACATCCGCAGCACCCTCCGACGAGGCCCACGACCACCCGAACCACCGTCCGCCGGAGCAAGCGCCGCCGTCGACGTGGTACTCACCGGCGACCACCACCACCACCCACAGACGCGGAATGGCGCCCTGAGCACGGAGGTACCCTTCGATCTCCCTACCTCGCCGTGGATCGCCGCCGGCGACCACCGCGGCTCTCGGGCACCGTCGTGCTCTGCCGCCTCTCTCAAATATTCAAACCTGACGGGTGGGACCCGCCCGTCAGCCTCTCTTTTGTTTTTTTAATCGTTTTCTGAAAGCGTACTCTGGCAATTATGCTTTCTACTCTGAACCGTTTTTCTGCACTTTTCTGCTTAGGCCCCTGAGGGTTTTCTGTTTCATTACAGATGGGTCCTTGGACCAAAACTCTTATAAATTTTTATGTAAAGGAATTTTGAGTGATTCTTTTTCTGTCCTCTTCAAAATTTTGTCTAGTTTTTTATCATATTTACTTGAAAATATTTGGATTACTTTTATGTAACCCACGTCATTTATGTTAGCGCGTGTGTTTTGTGTACCGTAGATACCGAAGGAGGTGACGGAACCGCGAACTTCACCGAGCTAGACCCCGACTACTCCGAACCAGGCAAGAAATGTTTGAACTTTTGATATGATGAGTGTTTGGGCATGTTTGCATTATTTTTGTATCATGACACGTTCATGAGCATTCCGATGATAGTTTATCTCGTGAGAGTTGAGGCAAGTGAGTTCGGAAAATCCATGAGTTGTTGGAAACATGTTGAATGGCCATGAGTTGGCATGAGTATGGGTAAGATGGCAGTGTAGTAGCATGCCAGGCTTATGCCAGATCGTTGACCCAGTGTCAACATAAATAAGTCAGATTCCCGTCCGTCTCCCCTTTCGTACTACCACCTGTTTCCCGCAAGGGATACGGCTTAGTAAGTTGCAAACCACTTCCTGGTACACACCAAATCGAGAGGCCGGGATGAAGGTTCCATGGCCCTGGATTAAAGCCTTGCATCCGGCCAGGGGGCATGGGTGTTTCCGGTTGGGACCGAGAGGGGGGCACCCCTTAGAGCGCGCGTAAATAAATTTGATCCCATGCTATTCGAGATTGTGATCTCCCCATCTCAAAGTTTTTCTTAAACGCTGTCTAGGGTGATTCCTGGCAACGTGAGGTATGATGGGTGTGTACTAGTTAGTTGTGTTTCCTCTGAAATATCGTAAATGGAACTAGTCCTTCGTGATTACGGAAATCCGTTTGCTATGGACAATTTTGGGACAAACTCTGCGGAGTCAAAATTCTTGAATTCATCTTATTCATGTCCGAGTACCGTGTTCACCTTATCTTGTCAAATGTCAGTCTCGGTGACAGAACTCCTGATAACCATATGAGTGATAAATGTTTATTTCCCTGTGAATGGACTAACCCGCTTATTGTCTTGTGAGGAATATTTTCCATGAGCACCATTTCTTGTCAGTTATGAATAATGAATTATAAGCCCTTTCTGCGATGTCGCTCAGACGTCCGACTGCGGCCTTGTTATTATTTATTTTTATAAGCCCTTTCTGCGACATCGCTCAGACGTCCGACTGCGGCCTTGTTATTATTTACTTTTGTTATAAGCCCTTTCTGCGACGTCGCTCAGACGTCCGACTGCGGCCTTGTTATTATTTACTTTTGTTATAAGCCCTTTCTGCGATGTCGCTCGACGTCCGATCATGCATTGTTATTATTTATTTTGTTATAAGCCCTTTCTGCGATGTCGCTCGGACGTCCGATCTGTAACTTGCTATTATTTACTTTTGTTATAAGCCCTTTCGTGATGTCGCTCCGATGTCCGACTGTGGCGCGCATTGTCTTTTCTTTCAATATAAGCCCTTTATGAGGTGTCGCTTAGACGCCCGACTGTGGCATGTTTTACTTAATTGTTCACCCTTCGAGGCGTCGCTTCAGACACCCGATCGGTTTTGAGTTTATCTTTTTTTTGGGTTTTCGAGCGGACTACCGCCGATTCCCTTTTTAACTTACTTGTGTTACTGATTTGATAGCACATTGATATAAATTAATCATGTCGCATTCATGCATACATTTGTTACATCTTTTGTCCGAACTGTCTTGCGAGTACTTTCAAAGTACTCACCGGCTTGTTGATTTGGCGGATCTTGTTAAGGTGATCTCATGGATGAAGAGTTCGATAGCGAGTCCGGCGCTTAGAGGAATCCGGTCAGTCTCGTCGACCCTGGATTAGTCATTGTGATATATCCGCTTCCGCTACCCAAATAAATTCATCGAGCCTCACCTCGACGCTCGATGAGCCGCCAGTGTAGTAGTCTTATTAACCACCCCACTGTCTTATTCCACCAACCACTCATATCTCGAGTCAGTATTATTTTCCACCCCACACCATTGTGTCATATCCGCCATCATGTATAATTATTGGCGTGTTTGTAATAATTGGTTGGGCATTTTCAGCCCGACCCTGTAATATTTTAATGCTACTGGCTTATTGTATCAAAGTTTTGTCTACCAGTATGGAGGATTTTCCTCATATTGGACTTCATAGGTCGGTTGCTCAACAAATATTTTTATTGAAAAACCGGGTGTGACAAGATCAATACCCCAAGACGAATTTTGTTCCTCAACAAGAGAAGTATGATCCTACTTCCTTCAAGGGAACACAAGCACAAGATGATCTTCCACCACAAGACCACAAGAACAAAGGCAAGGACAAGCTTCAAGAGGAGATTGATGCATTTGAAGAAGCACCTAAGGCCTTGGTCAAGTGGGTTCCCAAGACTACGTCAAGTTCTACTTCATCAAGTACGAATACAACTCCAAGGATTCCCATCAAGATGATGTGGATCCCGAAGAAGAAGAACTAGAGTGTTCTTGAGGGTGACTCCGCCAACATTCTTCACTCATATAATTATGGCAAGGACAAGTGCAATCAACTTCCATATCTTGCACTAGTTCAAGGAGTCACAAAACCCTCATGTTGGTAAGGCAAGGGACAAGGTAACCTAATGTTTTCATGGACATCATTTGTGTGTGCATCACTCTATGTCTATGGATATTCTTGTTTGTTCCTTGTGGGACTAACCCATGTAGGTATTGAAAGTGCAACTCACTCCAAAGGATTGCTCCAAAAGATCTACATCAACATTGAGCATCCACATCTTCAACACCTACATGAAGTCATCATCGACAAAACCCAAGGTTAGTTCATCCCTCTAAGGGGGGATCTCACATCTAGGGGAGCTTAACTCTAAGAATTGAGTCAAAGAAACTATAATGATGTGAACACATAAATGCTTTATGTAAAGTGGTAACCCCACTTGAGCTTAAATGATGAGTATGACCTATGATCAAATGTTCTCATTTGACTCCTAAGTCAATATGCTCATATATAGATGACCTAGTCATCGCCAATTGTTTGATAGATGCTAGAATTTTTTGTGCATGCTTTGTCACATATTTCATTTGTCATTTTATTGTGTGATGATGTTGGTTGCATATTTTACTCATTCGAGGACATCCACTTGTTGTTTTGATTGTTTGGTTCCTTTTCTTTTGCCAAGTGGATGGACAAGAATGCCTAAGAACCTTCTCTAGCTATCTATGCTTTACTCGTCTCAAACTCTATTAATGCTACATCACAAAATTTGATCAAGTCAGATTCGAACCACTCTGTGTGAGGAGCACTCGGAGTCCCCGATTCGTCATAGACTTAAACTTCCAAAACTTGTTTGTGCTTTTCGGTCTGACCGATTCCTCCATTTTGGTCATACTGAGATCACTAAGTCGATCTAGTTTTCAATATCGGTGCAACCGATTTGAACTTTTCGGTCACACCGAGTTACTGTAACTGTCAACAGTTATGCATCTTGGTGCCATCGAGTTGTTCCACTCGGTTACACCGACAGTGTCGGGCTATATATTCACACGGGCAAAATTTTGGAAAACTTTCTCCAAATCTCTTCGCCCGCGCATAGCTAGCACTTCCTTCTAGGTCTCCGGATCGTCGAATTTGTCGCCAGCCGCCTCCTGTCGCTGGTCTCCACCGCCGTCAATGGATTTCATCTCCGTCGTTGCCGCCGTAGCGAGTTCATCGCCGAACTAGGGTATGAACTCGATCACAGTGCTATCCTCGCCTGATTCTCAGCACATTGTGTTCATTATGATTCTTGCCACGATTGAAACACCTCTATCAAGTCAAAACAATCCTTAGAATAGATGCGATTCGAAAATTTTGGGTTAGGTTTCCGCTGAAACCATCTCGGACCCACCGAGTTGAAAAACTTGGTCCCACCGATTCGGCTAACGCCATTGCACTATTAACTCTCGGTCTGACCGAGAATTGCTAATCGATGTGACCGATTTTAGAACTTTGTGAAACCCTAGCAGTCTCGATGCCATAGAACTGTGACTCGGTCTGACTGAGTTCACTAGTTTAGGTTCCAAAACTGCTTCGGTATCACCGAGTTTGAAAATTGGTTGATCCGAAATGCTTTCTGTGGAAAACTAAAACTAAGTTTTTTGAATAATTCTTTTGCAAAAATCTCTGCATTTTGTGATGCTCATCCACTCTATCTCATCTATAACTATTCACAGGGTCAGTTGTCAGTGTGTGCAGCATGTCAGACCAAAGTGACAGCTAGAACAAGTCAGAGGAGCAGATTCAGTTGAGTGAGGGCACTACTCCCTCTAGCAGCTCAGATGAAGGAAGCAGAAGCACTCCCAACAATTTGCCCAAAGCTGCCACCAGGGCAAGGAAGAAAAGAACCTCAGAATCTGAGGATGAGGATTATGTGGCAATAGAAGATGAGGCCATTTCAAAGAAGAAAGTGCTCAAGAAGGAGTATAGCTCAACTGTAATAAAGCCAGTGATGAAGATCAAAAGGCCTGCAGGAAGACAACCAATGTCCAAAGCCAGAGCCTCCACTCAAGCATCTTTGGAATCCCAACCCAAAGCGCCTGCTGCAGAAGGAAAGAAAAGGAAGGAAAGGGTCAATAAGACCATGCCCAGAGTGATTGGAAAGCCTTCCATGATGGAAGAGGATGAAGAAGAAGAGGTTGCTGCACCAGCACCCAAGGCACAAAAGCTGATGGGTGATGCTATAAAGTCAGGGGCTGCAACATCAAAGCCCAAAGAAGCACCCAAAGCTGCCTCCAAGCCCAACAGTGCACCTAAGAGGAATACCAGGAGTATACCAGCTGCTGAAAAGAACAAGGCCCTAGTGCCTGATGTTGCTGCTGAGGAAGATGATGAAAGACAAGTCCTAAGGAAGCTCAAACCCAAGATTGTAGACCATAATGATGCTCATCATGTGGCTGAGAACATGAAGATCAGGAGAGACTTAGGGTTGAGGCTATGGAGAGAGTCAGATCCATATGCCACCAGGAGAAGGACTGCTGTTGATTACAGGTTCCACACAAAGGAAAAGCAGGATTTCTATGAGACAATCTTGTTGGACAAGAAGCCCATAGTGTGTGATATGAGGTGGGTCGACTGGACCTACATAAAGGAGAATGAGGAACATTATCCTGGAGTGTATGACAGCTTCAGTGCTTGTGGAGTTGTAGACTTTGTTGGGCAGAAGCTCACAAACTAGAATGATGAGCTCATTATGCAATTCTACTCCACAACACATTTCTATCCATATGGCAGGATAGTTCGGATGTCTGAAGGAACGAGATACCAATCAACTATTGAGGAATGGGCAAGTCTGATCAATGACCCAAAGGAGAGTGAAGGTGACTTGGATGTTTATGCCAAGAAAAAGATGGATCACAACTCTATGTCACACATGTACAAGGAGATCCCAGACAAAGCTCTTGAGACTTTCAAGCTTGGGTCAGTCCATTTTCTTCTGTCAGGGCTGCCAACGATCAACTGGATCCTAAGGCACACTCTTTTGCCCAAATCAGGTGACCACAACATGATCAGAGGGCATGCAATTAATTTGCTACACATATTTGATGTGCCACAGAAATTCAAGGTCATGAGCCTCATGGTTGAGACTATCAAGAGGACAGCAGCAGACCAAAAGAGAAGTTGTGGATATGCCCCACAAATTCAGGAGTTGATTAACTCAAAATGGGCACATGAAAGTATCTGTTGGATAAGGAACACTTTGTTCTCTATCCTGACTTTGAGGACAATCAAGTTATGATGAATGAGAATGAACCATCATCAGTACAAGCTCAAGAGAAGAAGGAGAAAGCAAAGAAAGAGAAGGCTGCCAAGATGCCAACACAAGAGGAGGCATCTGAGTACTTTTTGAAGAGCAAGCAGGAACAGCTTAGTTACTTGATAGCATCAACTCTAAGGATTGAGAAAGGGTTGGCCACCCTAACTCAAAACCAGGAGAGCCTGGAAAGAATCATGGAAAAAAATTATATGTCTTGATGTCAAAGTAACTGAGATTCAGTCAGTTGTGGAGCAGCTACAGGATGACATGCAGGAGAGGAAGGGCAGGACAACCATCGATGCATTTGCCGAGTGCCTCGAGCTCAGAGATCAGCTACAGAGCCGAGAATGACACCGAGTCACTTCATCCGCTCCAGCTACAACTCCAACAAGAACCAGCTCCAAAGACTAACTCCTTCAGCTCCTTCCACATCAACTCAAGTCTTCGGCCCCAGAGCCATCTCTACATCACCAACTGAAGACCAAGCCTGAGAGACGATATAGTACTATGCATTTTCTAGGAACTTTTTGGTAACTTGTTGCCAAAGGGGGAGAAAAATGTATAGATCATAGGCTTCGAGAGAGAGAGAGAGAGCTTGCTTTTGTTCTCTCTTGTCTTCTTGGTTGAACTTCGTTTGCTTTTGATTGCTTAAGATACTATGCTATTATTTGTAAGACATTGATGATCATGTGTTTGATCATAAGCTACACTTATGCTTGTTAGATGATATTATCTTACTTATCCTTATATGATCATTCACTTTGCTTGGTGATGAGTGCATGTATTCAATCTTTATTATTTTGAGCGCTCCACCAAGAAGTATGTGACATGGAAGAGTAACCCATGAGCCTAATTCCTTGTGCATTTGCAGCCCAAAGCAAATCTTAAAATATGCACAAATTTAGGGGGAGCTCTTGCTTATCACATACTTCTCAAAGCGACGATGTTTTCCAATCTTATTATCATTTGTCGAAGCTTTGATCTATATGTTGTCATCAATTACCAAAAAAGGGGAGATTGAAAGTGCAACTATCCCTAGGTGGTTTTGGTAATTCATAACAACATATAGCTCATTGAGCTAATGCTATTCCAAGACAAATATTTCAGGAAAGCTCAATGAATGGCATGGCATGGATGATGAAAGTGGATCCCTCAAAATATTAAGGATAAAGGATTGGCTCAAGCTCAAAAGCTCAAGACTCTACATTTTATATTTTAGTGATCCAAGATCACATTGAGTCTATAGGAAAAGCCAATACTATCAAGGAGGGATGAGGTGTTGCTTAATGAGCCTCTTGCTTCATGTGCTTAGTGATATGCTCCAAAAACCCTCAACTACTTTCTCACACCCACATATGACCTAAACCTAAAGTCAAACTTGGCCCCACCGATTCTTTCTATCCGGCACCACCGATTTCAGATGTCATAGCCACTGCCACAAACTCTAGGCAAATCGGTTTCACCGATAGGGATCTCGGTCTCACCGAGAAGGGATTGTAATCTCTCTGTTTCCCGTCGTAACGTTTCGGTCTAACCGAAGTGTGCGATCGGTCCCACCGAGATTGCAATGTAAACTCTATGTTTCCCTTTCGTAACATTTCGGCCTCACCGAAAAGAGCGAATCGGTCCCATCGAGTTTACCTGACCAACTCTCTGGTTAGCTAATTACCAAAATCGGTCTCACCGAAGTTTGTGTAATCGGTCTCACCGAGATTACGTTATGCCCTAACCCTAACCATATCGGTCCTACCGAGTTGAATGTCGGTCCCACCGAAAACCCTAACGGTCACTAGGTTTACTGAATCGGTCCGACCGAGTTTGTTGATTCGGTCGCACCGAGTTTGGTAAATTGCGTGTAACGGTTAGATTTTGTGTGGAGGCTATAAATACCCCTCCACCTCCTCTTCATTCGTGGAGAGAGCCATCAGAACAAACCTACACTTCCAACTTACCAATTCTGAGAGAGAACCACCTACTCATGTGTTGAGGCCAATATATTCCATTCCTACCATATGAATCTTGATCTCTAGCCTTCCCCAAGTTGCTTTCCACTCAAACCTTCTTTCCACCAAATCCAAATCCTGTGAGAGAGAGAGTTGAGTGTTGGGGAGACTATCATTTGAAGCACAAGAGCAAGGAGTTCATCATCAACACACCATTTGTTACTTCTTGGAGAGTGGTGTCTCCTAGATTGGCTAGGTGTTAGTTGGGAGCCTCCGACAAGATTGTGGAGTTGAACCAAGGAGTTTGTAAGGGCAAGGAGATCGCCTACTTCGTGAAGATCTACCGCTAGTGAGGCAAGTCCTTCGTGGGCGACGGCCATGGTGGGATAGACAAGGTTGCTTCTTCGTGGACCCTTCGTGGGTGGAGCCCTCCGTGTTCTCGCGCAACCGTTACCCTTCATGGGTTGAAGTCTCCATCAACGTGGATGTACGATAGCACCACCTATCGGAACCACGACAAAAACATTTGTGTATCCAATTGCGTTTGAATCCTCCAAACCCTTCCCTTTACATTCTTGCAAGTTGCATGCTTTAAATTCCGCTACTCATATACTCTTTGCATGCTTGCTTGAATTGTGTGAAGATTGCTTGACTTGTGCAAAGATAGCTAAAATCTGCCAAAGTTTAAAATTGGGAAAAGGTTAAGTTTTTAATTGTTCAAGTAGTCTAATCACCCCCCTCTAGACATACTTCAAGGTCCTACAGCACCAAAGAGGAAATCAGTACTCTGCGCCTGCTGGCGCCTGCCTGGTCTTGGTTGTCATGGCTCACGTCACGGAAACCTCACGAGGTGCCCCCGCCTTGATCTCTCCGCTCCTCGCGAGCCAGCCTATTGAGGCTGCCCCCGAGGAGGTCTTGTTTCGCCTGCCTCGCGAGGCTTGGCCCCTCGCGAGGGTCTTTAGTGCTTAATGGTGAAGATGGGCTGTACCAGGCCGTTGGTGGAGCCACGCCGTGGGCTGCAGGCAGGCAAGTCTGGGGACCCCCGTTCCCAGGACGTCGACAGTACCCCCGGGCCCAAGGCCCGCTCGGACTTGGCTTAGAGGCGAAGCCAATGGGCAAGTGCGGAGCACCGCGGGCCCCAACCACCTGCGGCCTTGATTGATGCGTGGCGACTGATGGGACGTGGGCGTCTCCGCTTCCCCACGCTGCCTCAGCAACTGCCCGACTGACAAAAGGCTGGCGCGGGCTGTGCTGCCTTCGTTGCTCCCCTTCGTCTTGCTCTAGATCCCCTTTCTTGCTCCTTGTTTCGAAAGACTCCAGATCTGCCCAAATCCTCCTTCGAGCCTGCCGCCAATGGCACCCAACAAAGCTCGGGCCGCTCCTCCGTCATCCTGGTACGAGCCCGTGCGGAAAGCGCCGAGCGTCTCAGAGAAGAACCTTGCTACCACGCTCCTGATGACGGCGGAGGGCGATTAGTAGAGGAAAACTGCGCTCCGGGCTGGCTCCATCGAGGCGGAGGCCTCGGGCAGCACATTCTATCCCTTCTTCATGAGAAGCATCGTTGCGGGGTTGGTTCCCCCTTTCTCCGACTTCTACTCCATCCTCACCCATTATAAGCTTCACGCCCTCCATCTTCATCCCAACTCTCCCTCCTTCTGTCGATCTTCGCCTTTTATTGCGAGGCGTAAGTTGGGGTGATGCCGTCCGTGGCCCTGCTGCGCCACTTCTTCTATCTCTGGATCAAGAACGGCCCCTGCTCGGGGTGTGCCAACTTTGTTGCAGCCAACAAGACCAATGCGATTTCGAAGGCCGGGAAGAAGGCCGAGGGCTTCAGGAGCAAGTGGGTCCTTATGGATGCCAAGTGCTCTCACCCCTGGCTGGTGCTGCCGATGGAGATGCCAACGTCTCACGACGGGTGGTTCTGCGTGAAGCTCACCGACCCTCGGGCGTAGTTGGTGCTGGAGAGGATGACCGCCGACCTGAAGCCTGACGACCCAAGGGCGGCGAAGCTGTCGGGGGCAATGATCGTCAAGGAGTTCATGGCGCATCTCGTGGCTCCCCTCCAGGTGTGCTCACGGCCCTTGTGGAAGCTCGGGGGCGAAGGAGACGACCACCGCCTACGTCCGGAGGCCATGTCGGACGAGGAGCTGGGCACGGCTCTCCGCTCCTTGGTTGGGGAGGACCAAGGGTACCCGCCAGACACCTTCGTTCCCTTGTATCGCCACCCGGATGGGGTGAAAATTGCCGCCACAATGCCTGTCTTTGATGGGCGTGGTCTTGTGCCGCCTGCGCCCTCAGATGCCCCGGTGATGACGACTCCGGTGGTGGTGTCGTCTGGTGATTCTGACGGGGAGGAGGAGCAGGACTCGGCGGCCACCCCGGAGGGGTCTGGGGAGACCTCCCCTCCGTGTAACGACCTCCTCCACGCCTTGCCTAACGACGACGACGCTGACAACCACTCAGTGAGGGAAGTCCTGCCCCCTGCTGGGGTCACCACGAGGTCCAGGGTCTCCCCCTTGAGGAAGCCGCCGCCTGGCGTCCCGACGAAGAGCAGATCGGCATTGATTTCTCGGGGTGATGCCTCCGCCATGTCGCCGCCCGGGGCCATCGCGGCCTCGTCGACTCCTGGGGCTCGCGCGCCAGCGCCCTGGGCCGTGAGGACGCCAGGCTCCGCGCTTCTGAAGGGGCGGCGGGACTACGCCACCATGGACCAATGAGTATCCTATCCTGAGCTTGCCCTTGCTCCTGCTTCTACTGCGGCTGCCTGATGTTTCCTCCTTGTGCTGCTAGGCCAATGTCATCATCGAAGAAGAAGAAGTAGGGGGCGACCACATCTTCGAGGACTCAGCAGCCTGGCACGGCTGCACCTCCTCTGGCGCAGAAGGGCGGCGATGGCGCCCGCACCTCTCCGGCCCGGTCGTCCTCGCGTGTCCCAGAGGAGCATCTCCAGGAGAGGGCGACCCCAAGGCATCGTCAGCTCCTGAGGCACTCGTCCCCTGCTCACCGACCAAGGCTCATCGAGCTCTGGAGCCCCTGGCTTCTTCTTACACCGCCATCAACCTGCAGGTCTTTGTGATAGAGCTGCCTCCTTCTTCCGCCTCACCATCAGCTCGTGATCCTTCTGCCTCACCTGACGTCCTGGAGCATGCTCTTTATGCGCTGACCCTGCAGCGGGATGATCTTCAAGGCACCGACCGTCGCCTTGCGGCCGGGCGCCTGGAGCTGATCTCTGGCTGGCTCCATTCCGATGCGTCCGTCCGTGCGGCGCTGAGCCAGGCCGTGGTGACTTCATAGAAGGATAAGCAGGCAGCTGCTGCCTGCGAGGTGGCGCTGAAGGACGCCGAGGCCGCCAAGGAGCGCTACCAGTCGATGGAGGCCGAGCTGGAGGTCATGTGCAATGAGCGCGCGACCGAGGCACGAGACAGCAAGGCGGAGGAGGAGAAGACGAAGACCCGGGAGGAAGCCGTCAGAGGTCGCGATGCCGAGCTGGAGTAGTTGGCGAGGGCACAGGCCACGGAGTGCAGCCGGCTGGAGAAGCTGGAGCAGGAGATGAAGGCAGAGAAGGCTGAGCTGGAAGCCAAAGCGAAGGTCCAGGCTGAGGACCGCGTGGCCTTCAAGTCCCTTGAGGAGAAGTCCCGCGTGGCGCTGCGGGCACTCTACAAGAAGGGCTTGGAGGAGCCGCTGGTGACAGACGACGAGGGCCCCACCCAGCTGCTCCCTAATCTTGTTGCGGCGCTCGAGGATGTCGTCGACGGGATCGGCCCCTTGGTGGAGGGGGAAGCCCGTGCGCTCTCCTCATCTGCACTAACACGCGTCTTCATCCACCTCCATCTTTGTGATCCTAACGCCGACCTTGACAAGCTGCTTGAGCCCGTGGATGATAAGCGCTGCTCAGCCGCTGCCGAAGCCATGAAGAGTCAGGTAGAGGCCTTGCTCAAGAAGTTCCACGCCTTCGACCCTGCGCCCTCGACCGGTGGTGCTGCTGAACCTACAACTCCGGTGGGCGACACAGGTGAGGGCAACGTCACCGTCGAAGGGGCACCCCTTGCAAGTGATGGAGGCGTCCAAGGATGACGAGATGGCTTGCTGGCGGCTCCTTTTCCTGCTTTACCTCTGGAACATGCACCATGCCTTGTGGAGGTGTTTAAACTTGTGTTTGGTATTTGAAGAACAGTATGTTTTGTAATATTTGTTTGAGATTCCGTGATTTCCTTTCCATTTTCTTGGTGTTCTGCGTCGGCAGGGCCTGACCTCGCGCATACCTCAGCCGCCGTTGGATCGTCCTGATCGCCAGGACGAGACCAAGGGGTGAGGGGCTACGTGGCCAGTTAGGCTCCTGAGTCGTGATGCTAAGGAGTCCCCCTTGACGCGCAAACAACTTACAAAAAGGAGAAGCGGAAGTAGGCCTAGTGTTCTATGTCGGTGGGGCCCCACCCCGCGCATACCTCAGTCGCCATTGGATCATCCGGATCGCCAGGACGAGACCAAGGAGTGAGGGGCTACGTGGACAGTTAGGCTCCTAAGTCGCGATGCTCAGAAGTCCCCCTTGACGCCCAAACGACCTTCATACCTGGGCTCCGCTCGGGATGGCGCATGACGACCAGGTCCAAGGGACCTGGCAGGGCAGCGTACGCTTGGGCGTGACCCGAGCGCAGCCCACATGCCTAGCCCCCTCACGCGACTCTCCCGAGGGGAAGTTTTGCGACGAGGCTGGACAGCTATCCCGGAGGCTTCCTGAGGTTGGTACGGCCTTGGGGCCGCCCTCAGTAGTTTATCACCAGCGCCGAGCATAGCGCTTCCGCACTTGCACGGGCATAGCCGCTCCTTGACTGTGTCGACTGCCAGCATGGAGCATGGTGCTTCCACTGGTGCGTGGGGGAGGGCTCCCTCTGAGTGGAGCCCCCGCGACGTGTACAGCCCCGCCCCGACACGTGCCTTGCACGACAGGGATGGACATGGTGTGTCTGGGCACTCGTGAGCCAGTGCGGGACTCACGAGGCCCTACCTCAAGGTAGGTTGTGCCTGGTCTTGATTCTTGATGGCTGTGGTGGTCCTGCGAGATGGTTAGGCGACCTGCGCCGAACGAATCTCCTGAGGCGATCACATGAGAATGCTAAACACCAATGACCCCAGGAGGTGACGTGAACGGGGCCGGCCCGCCAGACAGAGCTCAGTCGTTGGATTTATCAACGCTGCAGGGACGGACCTGAGCACAGACGCCGTGCCTAGTCTTCTGATGCGAACAATCCTAAAGAAAGACGACCGGCGCGCGGCTCCCGTGGTGGCGAGGCACCGGGTCACGCACCCTAGCCTGTCTGTCCATGATTATCTAATGCGAGAACAAGGCACCAAGGGCCATGGGAGGTGACATACACGGGAGCGGGCCCGCGAGCCAGACCTCAGCCTCTTTGGTTTGGCGACGCTGCAGGGACGGACCCAAGCACAGACGTCGTGCCAGTCCTTAATCGTGAGGCGGTTGTGGGCGGGCTTGCTAGGTCGTACGATGTTCACGGCATCGAAGTGCCGGGCAGGCAGGTGGTAATCATAGGTGTCGGTGTCAGAACCGAGGGATCTCAGGTAGGGGGTCCTGAACTGTGCGTCTAGTATAGGTGGTAACAGGAGATGGAGGACACGATGTTTACGCAGGTTCGGGCCCTCTCTATGGAGGTAATACCCTACTTCCTGCTTGATCGATCTTGATGAATATGAGTATTACAAGAGTTGATCTACCATGAGATCGTAATGGCTAAACCCTAGAAGTCTAGCCTATGACTATGGTAATGAGTCTGTCCTTTCCGGACTGCCCCCTCCGGTTTATATAGACACCGGGGGGATCTAGGGTTTACGTGGAGTTGGTTACATAAGAAGGAATCTTCATAATTGGTTGCCAAGCTTGCCTTCCACGCCAAGGAGAGTCCAATCCGGACACAAGTACGGTCTTCGGTCTTCATGTCTTCACAGCCCATCAGTCCGACCCATAGACAACAGGCCGGACGCCCGAGGACCCCTTAGTCCAGGACTCCCTCAGTAGCCCCTGAACCTGGCTTCAATGAAGAGGAGTTCGGCGCTCAGATTTGTCTTCGGCATTGCAAGGAAGGTTCCCCCTTTTTCCAAACTCCAAGATAGTCTTCAGATGTGATGACTGTATCCGGATCTATTTCACACCATACACAACCGCAGAGAGAATATAATATTTGTACGAATCTAATCTCCTGACAACTTCTTTTCAACACGATATTACGTCCATCCGATCATAACTTCGAACCATTTTTCTGCCAACCCACGTTACGAGACGCGGTTGCTATTGGCACGTCTTGTCGAAACAGAGATTGTGTCCCCTTATTGCGGGATTCTCATCAAAGCGGGCATGGGTAACCCAACCGTGCCGTTTATACAGCCCTTGGGAACAGCCGAATCCTAAGGCGAGTGAGGAGGCGTTTAATATTTGCTGCCTTTATAAGGGGATAAGGATTCCTTCCTCTCATCAAGCTTTCTCTCTGCCTCCGCCTTTCTGATCTCAAGCTCCAGCGCCCGAGTTCTCGTCTCCTTTCCACTCAAGCAACCATGTCCGGATCCGGTGGTCAGGGCAAGTGGATGGTCTCCTCCGTCAAGGAGGCGGACATTACCGAGCTCCGGGCAGCCAGATATTTGGCGAAGGAGATCGTCCATCATCTGCCAGCCGAGGGACAAGTTGTCCCCACGCCGGAGCCCACAGAGAGGGTAGTATTCATCCCCCATTTCTTCCACGGGCTAGGGTTTCCACTCCACCCCTTCGTCCGCGGGCTAATGTATTATTACAGGGTAGATTTCCATGATCTGTCCCTGAATTCCTTCCTCAACATCTCGGCGTTTCTCGTCATGTGCGAGGCCTTCCTCCGCATCCATCCCCACTTTGGACTGTGGCTCAAAGTTTTCAACGTGAAGCCGAAGGTGGTGGACGGTCAGCACGCAGAGTGTGGAGGAGCCATGGTGAGCATGCTTCCCAACATCTCCTGGCCGAAAGGTAATTTTGTGGAGACAGTGAAGGAGTGGCGGAGATAATGGTTCTACATCACAGAACCCCGCGGCACCACCTGGGCCGCGGCTGCCGAATTCCGCTTTGGTGCTCCCATGCGGCTCACCTCTTGGGTCGATAAGAGTTCGAACTTGTGCTCGTCTGATGAGCTAATGGCGTCGCAGACGCGATTTCAGAGCATGATAGCCAAGGACGTCAAGCTCGTCGATGTGATCCAGGTGATGCTAGTTCGCCGGATTCTTCCATGCCAGCGCAGAGGACGGCCTCTGTGGGAGTTCAATCCGAAGAAGCATCGGACCCTGGTGAGGCTCTTCGAGACTACCCACGAAGATGCCTGGAAATTTCTCTTCAAGGGCAACGAGAAACCGCCGGCCACGGATTCAGACCTTGGTCACAACTGTAAACACCCCGCCAGCGAGGTACGTTACTTTCGATGTATTCCCAACTTAAATGTTTCGAGGATAGTGTCTGAGTTTTTAGTGTTGCTCGCTCAGGACTGGGTGGAGAGGGCGGCGGATCTGATGTCCGCCCGCTGCTCAAGAACCAGCCATCCCATCGCTACCTCTTGAGCACTGCGTTGGTTTTCCCTTGAAGAGGAAAGGGTGATGCAGCAAAGTAGCGTAAGTATTTCCCTCAGTTTTTGAGAACCAAGGTATCGATCCAGTAGGAGGCCACGCGCGAGTCCCTCGCACCTACACAAACAAATAAATCCTCGCAACCAACGCGATAAGGGGTTGTCAATCCCAACACGGTCACTTACGAGAGTGAGATCTGATCGATATGATAGGATAATATTTTTGGTATTTTTATGATAAATATGCAAAGTAAAGTAAAAGCAAAGTAAAAAAGCAACGGAAATAACTAATTGTTGGAAGATTAATATGATGGAGAATGGACCCGGGGGCCATAGGTTTCATTAGTGGCTTCTCTCAACATCATAAGTATTTTAAGGTGGGTGAACAAATTACTGTTGAGCAATTGACAGAATTGAGCATAGTTATGAGAATATCTAGGTATGATCATGTATATAGGCATCACGTCCGAGACAAGTAGAACGACTCCTGCCTGCATCTACTACTATTACTCCACACATCAACCGCTATCCAGCATGCATCTAGAGTACTAAGTTCATAAGAACAGAGTAACGCTTTAAGCAAGATGACATGATGTAGAGGGATAACTTCATGCAATGTGATAAAAACCCCATCTTGTTATCCTTGATGGAAACAATACAATACGTGCCTTGCTGCCCCTACTGTCACTGGGAAAGGACACCGCAAGATTGAACCCAAAGCTAAGCACTTTTCCCATTGCAGAAAGATCAATCTAGTAGGCCAAACCAAACTGATAATTCAAAGAGACTTGCAAAGATAACCATTCATACATAAAAGAATTGAGAGAAGATTCAAATATTGTTCATAGATAAACTTGATCATAAACCCACAATTCATCTCAACAAACACACTGCAAAAGAAGATTACATCGAATAGATCTCCACGAGAGAGGGGGAGAACATTGTATTGAGATCCAAAAAGAGAGAAGAAGCCATCTAGCTAATAACTATGGACCCGAAGGTCTGAGGAAAACTACTCACACTTCATCGGAGAGGCTATGGTGTTGATGTAGAAGCCCTCCGTGATCGATGCCCCTTCCGGTGGAGCTCCGGAATAGGCCCCAAGATGGGATCTCGTGGGTACAGAAGGTTGCAGCGGTGGAATTAGGTTTTTGGCTCCGTATCTGATCGTTTGGGGGTACGTAGGTATATATAGGAGGAAGGAGTACGTAGGTGTAGCAACATGGGGCCCATGAGGGTGGAGGGCGCTCCCAGGGGGGTAGGCGCGCCCCCTACCTCGTGGCTTCCTGGTGGCTTTCTTGACGTAGGGTCCAAGTCTCCTGGATCATGTTCGTTCCAGAAATCATGTTCCCGAAGGTTTCATTCCGTTTGGACGCCGTTTGATATTCTTTTTCTGCGAAACTCTGAGATAGGCAAAAAAACAGCAATTCTGGGCTGGGCCTCCGGTTAATACGTTAGTCCCAAAAATAATATAAAAGTGAATAATAAAGCCCAATAATGTCCAAAACATAAGATAATATAGCATGGAGCAATCAAAAATTATAGATACGTTGGAGACGTATCAAGCATCCCCAAGCTTAATTCCTGCTCGTCCTCGAGTAGGTAAATGATAAAAATAGAATTTTTTATGTGGAATGCTACTTGGCATAATTTCAATGTAATTCTTATTGTGGCATGAATGTTCAGATTTGATATGATTCAAGATAAAAGTTTAATGTTGACATAAAAACAATAATACTTCAAGCACACTAACTAAGCAATTATGACTTATCAGAATAACATAGTCAAAGCAAGTTATCCCTACAAAATCATATTGTCTGGCTATGCTCCATCTTCCCCACATAAAATATTCATATCATGTACGACCCCGGTTTTAGCAAAGCAATTGGTTCATACTTTTAACGCGCTTCAGCCTTTTCAACTCTTACGCAATACATGAGCGCAAGCTATGGATATAGCACTATGGTGGAATAAGGTATAATGGTAGGGGTCATGTGGGAAGACAAAAAAGGAGAAAGTCTCACATCAATGAGGCTAATCAACGGGCTATGGAGATGCCCATCAATTGATGTTAATGCGAGGAGTAGGGATTGCCATGCAACGGATGCACTAGAGCTATAAGTGTATGAAAGTTCAAAAAGAAACCAAGTGGGTGTGCATCCAACTTGCTTGCTCACGAAGACCTCGGGCATTTGAGGAAGCCCATCATTGGAATATACAAGCCAAGTTCTATAATGAAATTTCCCACTAGTATATGAAAGTGACAAAATGAGAGACTCTCTATTATGAAGATCACGATGCTACTTTGAACCTCAAGTGTGGTAAAATGATAGTAACATTTTCCCTTCTCTCTTTTTCTCTCATTTTTTATTTGGCCCTTTTTTTATGGCCTCTTTTTTTCCAGTACGGAGTCTCATCCCGACTTGTGGAGGAATATCATGGTCTCCATCATCCTTTCCTCACTGGGACAATGCTCTAATAATGATGATCATCACACTTTTATTTACTTACAACTCATGAATTACAATTCAATACTTAGAACAAAATATGACTCTATATGAATGCCTTCGGCAGTGTACCGGGATATGCAATGAATCAAGAGCGACATGTATGAAAGAATTATGAACGGTGGCTTTGCCACAAATAGAATGTCAACTACATGATCATGCAAACCAATATGACAATGATGGAGTATGTCATGATAAACGAAACGGTGGAAAGTTGCATGGCAATATATCTCGGAATGGCCATGGAAATGCCATGATAGGTAGGTATGGTGGCTGTTTTGAGGAAGATATAAGGAGGTTTATGTGTGAAAGAGCGTTTCATATCACGGGGTTTGGATGCACCGCTAAGTTTGCACCAACTCTCAAGGTGAGAAAGGGCAATGCTGCAATCAAGAGGCTAGAAAATTGCGGAAAGGTAAGTGTGTGTATAATCCATGGACTCACATTAGTCATAAAGAACTCATATACTTATTGCAAAAATTTATTAGCCCTCGAAGCAAAGTACTACTACGCATGCTCCTAGGGGAAGGGTTGGTAGGAGTTAACCATCGCGCGATCCCGACCGCCACACAAAGGAAGACAATCAACAAATACTTCATGCTCCGACTTCGTTACATAACGGTTCACGATACGTGCATGCTATGGGAATCACAAACTCCAACACATGTATTTTTCAATTTCACAATTACTCAACTAGCACAACTATGATATTACCACCTTTATATCTCAAAACAATTATCAAGCATCAAATTTCTCATTATATTAATTAAAGCAAATTGCCGTGCTGTTTTAAGACTCTCAAAATAATATAAGTGAAGCATGAGAGATCAATAGTTTCTATAAAACAAATCCACCACCGTGCTCTAAAAGATATAAGTGAAGCACTAGAGCAAAACTATATAGCTCAAAAGATATAAGTGAAGCACATAGAGTATTCGAATAATTTCTGAATCATGTGTGTCTGTCTCAAAAGGTGTGTACAGAAAGGATGATTGTGGTAAACTAAAAAGCTAAGACTCAAATCATACAAGATGCTCCAAGCAAAACACATATCATGTGGTGAATAAAAATATAGCTCCAAGTAAAGTTACCGATGGAAGTAGACGAAAGAGGGGATGCCTTCCGGGGCATCCCCAAGCTTTGGATTTATGGTGTCCTTAGATTATCTTGGGGGTGCCATGGGCATCCCCAAGCTTAGGCTCTTGCCACTCCTTGTTCCATAATCCATCAAATCTTTCACCCAAAACTTGAAAACTTCACAACACAAAACTCAGCAGAAAATCTCGTGAGCTCCGTTAGCGAAACAAAACAAAAGATCACTTCAAGGTAATGTAATGAACTCATTCTTTATTTATATTTATGTTAAACCTACTGTATTCAAACTTCTCTATGGTTTATAAACTCTTTTACTAGCCATAGATTCATCAAAATAAGCAAACAACACACGAAAAACCGAATCTGTAAAAAACAGAATAGTCTGTAGTAATCTGTAACTAACGCAAACTTCTGGAACTCCAAAAAATCAGACAAAATAGGACGACCTAGGAAATTTGATTATTGATCAGCAGAAATTGGAATCAATATTTTATCACATTCTGGTGATTTTTAACAATTTTGTTCGTGAACAGAAAGTTTCTGGAAATTACAGCAAGATCAAATAACTATCATCCAAGAAGATCCTATAGGTTTAACTTGGCACAAACACTAATTAAAACATAAAAACACATCTCACGAGAGGCTAAAACAAATATTTATTCCTAAACAGAAGCAAAAAGCAAAAAACTAAAAATAAAATTGGGTTGCCTCCCAACAAGCACTATCGTTTAACACCCCTAGCTAGGCAAAAAGGCAAGGATAGATCTAGGTATTTCCATAATAATGGTATCATGAAAGCTTTTATCATATTCTCTATGTTCAGCAGCAAGTTTTCTTTGAGGCAAGCAAAAATAATCAAAAGGGCTAAATTTCATGGGACAAAAGTCCCCAAGATCAATCTCGGGAGGTATGGGTTCTCCCTTGGCCCTTTGTATTGCACAACCAATTCATCATTACAAACATTCTTTTGGCAAAAAGTCACAAGCCATCGTTCAAGAGAAAAACCTAAACCATTATTCCGAATAGCAAAATCATCATTAAGCTTGGAAATTCTATCAACTAGAACATTGGTTGGAACCTTTTTCCTAAGATTTTCATTATAAGCAACATGATCCAAAGATTGTAAACGCATCATGTCTTCTTGATTAAAAAGGATAACTTCTATGGGAGGATAACTAAAATCTACCCTATAATGCGCAAAGATTTCTCTAGCCTCTTTCATTATGAATCTAAACTCATGAGTCAAAATGATAGTGGCGGCACGCTTAACAGAAGAATGCTCAATATTACAAAATTCTAGGAAAATTCTTTGTATGCAAGGATGCATATGAAGAAATTGCCTTTCAAGTTCAACTACAAGCAAAGATATTGCATCCGCAAGGCTACTAGTTTTATGAAGAATAGAGACACCCATAATGGGCAATGCGCCAACACAAGTAAAGAAATCTTGAATAACTCCTTTCCCAATAATATTGCCACTACCGACTCGAAACTTTTTGGTGTGCAAGATAGTAGGTTCCTCAAGATGATCATCGAAAGCATAAAAATTTCCCAAGTTGTTATTATTTCCTTCATTAGTGTAACCTCCCCAGATTCAGACATGGCGAAAGAAAGACGAGCGAAAAGAGGCAAACGGAAAAGAGAGGACGAATAAAACGGCAAGGGTGAAGTGGGGGAGAACAAAACGAGAGGCAAATGGCAAATATATAATGCGGGAGATAAGGGTTTGTGATGGGTACTTGGTATGTTGACTTTTGCATAGACCTCCCCGACAACGGTGCTAGAAATCCTTCTTGCTACCTCTTGAGCACTGCGTTGGTTTTCCCTTGAGGAGGAAAGGGTGATGCAGCAAAGTAGCGTAAGTACTTCCCTCGGTTTTTGAGAACCAAGGTATCAATCCAGTAGGAGGCTAAGCGCGAGTCCCTGGCACCTACACAAACAAATAAATCCTCGCAACCAACACGATAAGGGGTTGTCAATCCCTACTCGGTCACTTACGAGAGTGAGATCTGATAGATATGATAGGATAATATTTTTGGTATTTTTATGATAAAGATGCAAAGTAAAGTAAAAGCAAAGTAAAAAAGCCATGGAAATAACTAAGTGTTGGAAGATTAATATGATGGAGAATAGACACGGGGGCCATAGGTTTCACTAGTGGCTTCTCTCAAGAGCATAAGTATTTTACGGTGGTGAACAAATTACTGCTGAGCAATTGACAGAATTGAGCGTAGTTATGAGAATATCTAGGTATGATCATGTATATAGGCATCACGTCCAAGACAAGTAGACCGACTCCTGCCTGCATCTACTACTATTAATCCACACATCGACCGCTATCCAGCATGCATCTAGAGTATTAAGTTCATAAGAACAGAGTAACACTTTAAGCAAGATGACATGATGTAGAGGGATAAATTCATGCAATGTAATTAAAACCCCATCTTGTTATCCTTGATGGCAACAATACAATACGTGCCTTGCTGCCCCTACTGTCACTAGGAAAGAACACCGCAAGATTGAACCCAAAGCTAAGCACTTCTTCGGAGAGGCTATGGTGTTGATGTAGAAGCCCTCCATGATCGATGCCCCTTCCGGCGGAGCTACGGAACAGGCCCCAAGATGGGATCTCGTGGGTACAGAAGGTTGCGGCGGTGGAATTAGGTTTTTGCCTCCGTATCTGATCGTTTGGGGGTACATAGGTATATATAGGAGGAAGGTGTACGTCGGTGGAGCAACATGGGGCCCACGAGGGTGGAGGGCACGCCCCCTACCTCGTGGCTTCCTGGTGGCTTTCTTGACGTAGGGTCCATGTCTCCTAGATCATGTTCATTCCGAAAATCACGTTCCCGAAGGTTTCATTCCGTTTGGACTCCATTTGATATTCTTTTTCTGCAAAACTCTGAAATAGGCAAAAAAAAACAATTCTAGGTTGGGCCTCCGGTTAATAGGTTAGTCCCAAAAATAATATAAAAGTGAATAATAAAGCCCAATAATGTCCAAAACAGAAGATAATATAGCATGGAGAAATCAAAAATTATAGATACGTTGAAGACGTATCACCCACGCCTGGCGAAGATGCTGGTGCGGCGCCATATAAGGCGACGGAGAAGAAGGCAAGAAGCAGGCCAAGGGTGCCAAGAGTGGCCCCCGTTGCAAGGGCACTTCGGACGCGACATCCGAAGACGACGAGGCCCATTCCTCTGTCCTTGAGGAGAATGACGAGGAAGAGGAGGAGGGGGAGGAGAACAACCCCCCTCCCGGGGAGAAGAAGAAGAAGAGGGCGGCTTCAACGCATCCGGATGCGAAAGCGCCCAAAAAGGGGAAGGGTGCCCCAGCGGTTAATACCACCTGGGACGTCGACATCAGTCCGGAGCAACGGCCCCGCACTAAGCCCCAGGGCGCATCGTAAGTGATATGGCTTATTTGTGCGCACATCCAGCCCTTTCTCTTTATTATTTTAACATGGTCAAGTACTTATTGCAGTCCGGCCTCTGACCTTATCCAGTGATCCTCATCTGGAGGTTCGTTGGCTCCATCGGAGATGGCGAGCATGTCTCCATCGCCTACTGACTCCCCCAGGGCTAGGGACGACACCGAAGTGCTGTCCCGGAGGACCGCTCTGAAGGGAGGAGCCCAGGACGTTGTCCGGGAGGCGCCACAAGGCGAGACCTCCACTGCCGGACACACAGGGGAGCCAGTCCCCATGGAGACTGGCGAGGGGGGTCGTATGTAGTTCGGCCCTCAGCCGAATACGATTCCGGAGACCCATGTGGCTCCGGAGTCGGGCAAGCAGCCCCCTTTAAAGGAGGGGGGTGTGCCGCCTCCATCGGCGGCTCCTGTCCATCCAGGAGCGCCGTATGACCAGATGGGGGCGCTGAGAAGCTCCTCCGTCGTGGACGAGCATTGTGTCCTTATGGGTGTGGTGATCGAGAAGGTTCGGTCTGTCAAGAGCGGATTGAATGAAGCCTGCAGCAGCCTGTTGACAGGTTTCGAGGTAAGAAAGAGAAAAACCCCATATAGTCCGTAGCCCCTGAGACGTTGTTCGGTGTTTGGCAGAAGAACCAGACAGAGGATCAATACTTAATTATAAGAAACTGAATTGTGTATCGATAAGCAGGCGTCCCTGTTGGCCGCGACCTCGCATGCTGTCGAGGTATCCGAACTGAAGCGGAGGCTGGAGCTTACCGAGAGCGAGCTCGGTGAGGTTAAAATTCGGCTCCACGAGAAGCAAGGCGAGGAACTGTCGGCGTTCTGGGAACGGGGGTCCCCAGACATGCCTGCCTGCGGCCTGCGGCGTGGCTCAAAGGGGGGCCCATCACAGCCCATCTTCACCAACACAAGCTCAAGACCCTCGTGAGGGGCCAAGCCTTGCGGGCGGACGACAGGAGCTTCTCGTGCACGGCCTCATCAGCTGGCTCATGAGGAGGCGGAGAGATCAAGGCGGGTACCTCACGGCGCCCATGATGCAAGCCATGACGACCAAGGGCGCCAAAGGGTGCCAGCCTGCAAAGGTCCTCCTTTCCTATTTGGTGCAAAGGGAGCAAGAGCAGGCAAGAGCACCAAGCAAAGGCGTCCATTTCGGTGCAACAAGACCAAGACCAGCCCAACGGCAGGAAGGAGGTCATTGTGGAGCCCAAGCCGGCGTCACTAGCAGAGCCTTTGACAGGCGAGGACCAACTTTAGTCAGGATAAGTGTACCGGATGTTCCCCTTCAAAATGGCCAATTGTTGGCGCCCTTCCCGCTCAATATTTGGGAAGAGGCCCAGGGCCTTCACCTATAAATAGGACTAGCTACACACAGAGCTAGAGGCATCTTGATCCGATCCGGAATAGCTTGAGCTGGATCCCAGAGAGAGAGAGAGAGAGAGAGAGAGTGAGAGAGAGAGCGACTGAACTCCTCCAAGTAGTTCATCGCCCCGGCCAAGAACAGACCCTCGCGAGGCTGTTCTTCCTTGTATTGTTCATCACCATCAGCCCAAGAGGCAATCCACCACACCACAAACTAGAGTAGGGTATTACACCACAACGGTGGCCCGAACCAGTATAAACATTGTGTCTCTTGTGTTGTTCCTTTCGTAGTTTAGATCCTAGCGAGGCAGTGGGGTGCAGGTAGGTAGAGGGTGAATCTCTGCAAGACCCCAGTGTTCAACCTCGCGTCTGCGGAACCCGAATCCGACATTTGGCGCGCCAGTAGGGTGTGCCGAATTGCCTTCCGCCGCCTCTTCCCGCCGACCACCACATCCATGTTCCGACGCCGTAGGCCCGCGCTGAAGCGCTTAGCCGCCTCGCTTCCCGTGTCGCCTAAACGGTTTCCCGACGACGGGCGCTTCGTCGCTTCTCGTCGCTGCCGTTAACGCCGCCATCGCCCGACGGGGAACGAGCAGCAAGCATCGCCCCCAAGATCCTCCGTGAGGCAAGACGGCCGCACTGCTACCCCTCACTCGCCTGAATGGTTTTTGTCTCGCGATTCCGCGCTTATGGAGGCTCGAGCTGCGCCATCGCGCAAACGAGCTCATGCGCTACCGCCCACTCGACGACGCTTCACGAAGAGTGGCTCGACTGCCGCCGAGCTCGTCCGCGCCGCAGGGGCTCTCGCGCCGTCCCGTCCCTGCTTACACCGCACCCGCCTTTGCGCTGGGCGACGGTCTCGGGCGCGCCGCCCCTCAAGAAGGCGCCTAGCCCCAACGCTGCGGGTCCTCGGCAAACCCGCCCGTCCGGCGTGCCCGCGGCAAGAGCAGAGCTGCCTGGAGGTCCTTGCCCACAAGAAGCTGCCCGAGTGCTCCCCGCCCAGCTCGCCGCGACCACGCACTCCGCTTCCCGCATGTCAACATTCCCCGCTGTTCCCAGCTGCTGCGCATGGGGACCCGCAAGACCAAGTCTTCGTCATCCAAGGCCTCCTGTGGCTACATCAGCTGCCGCGCTTTCACCACCGAAGCTGCACAGCCGCCGCTGGCCCGCAAGTTCGCTACACCGCCTCGCTACGACGGTACGACCGACCCTGAAGAGTTCCTCCAGCTCTACGAGCTGGGCATCGAAGCCGCCAACGGAGACGAGAAGGGCATGGCGAACTGGTTTCCCATGGCGCTCAAGGACGGGGCCCGCACCTGGCTTCTGAACCTGCCTCCGGGCACGATCTCCTCCTGGGGCGAGATGCGCACCCGCTTCATCGCCAACTTCCAAGGTACCCGCGATCAGCCACCTGCCGTGAGAGACATGCGCTGCATCAAGTAGCAACCAGGGGAGACCCTGCAGAAGTATACCCAGCGCTTCAACAGCGCACGCCTCAAGATTCCCAAGGTGACCGAGGAGGCCATTGTCGGTGTCAAAACCGGCGGATCTCGGGTAGGGGGTCCCGAACTTTGCGTCTAGGCGGATGGTAACAGGAGACAAGGGACATGATGTTTTTACCCAGGTTCGGGCCCTCTTGATGGAGGTAATACCTCTCCCGCTTGATTAATATTGATGATATGGGTAGTACAAGAGTAGATCTACCACGAGATCGAGAGGCTGAACCCTAGAAGCTAGCCTATGGTATGATTGTTATTCGTCCTACAGACTAAAACCCTTCGGTTTATATAGACACCGAATAGGGTTAGGGTTACACAGAGTCGGTTACAATGGTAGGAGATCAACATATCTGTATCGCCAAGCTTGCCTTCCACACCAAGGAAAGTCCCATCCGGACATGGCACGAAGTCTTCAATCTTGTATCTTCATAGTCTAGGAGTCTGGCCAAAGAAGATAGTTCGGCTATCCGGACACCCCCTAGTCCAGGAATCCCTCAGTAGCCCCTGAACCAGGCTTCAATGACGACAAGTCCGACGCGCATATAGTCTTCGGCATTGCAAGGCGGGTTCCTCCTCCGAATACTTCATAGAAGGTTTTGAAAACCAGGATAGTGTCCGGCTCTGCAAAACAATTTCCACATACCACCGTAAAGAGAATAATTTTTGCATAGATCTGCTGACGTATTCCGCGGCGTGACATCACACCACGGCCAGGCCTTTATACGAATCGTTTTTACTGTTCCACCTTAGTGCGTTTAGCGAGGCGGTTTTCTTGGCACGTCTTATCAAAGCATAGATCGTGCCCCCTTATTCCGAGATTCCCATCAATACGGACGTTGGTAACCCATCCGCGCCATTGATTACGGCGCTTGGGAGATAAGCGAGTTTTACCAGGCTGGCGGGGGACGCATAACCTCGTCCGTCCATATAAGGGGATAAGGATCCACCTTTTCACCTACGCCTTCTTCCTCCTTTGCTCATCCATTTCCTCGCACTCGACCTCCAGCGCCCAAGTCCGCACACCCCACCTCAACCTTCTCCAACTATGTCCGAAGCGGGAGGCAGGTGGATGGCCTCCTCCGTCACGGAGGGGTACATCAAAAATCTGCGGAAGGCCGGATACTTGTCCAGCGACATCGCGCATCGGCTGCCCGACGAAGGGCCGCTCATCCCCACCCCTAGGCCCCATGAGAGGGTGGTGTTCCTCCCCCACTTCCTCCGTGGACTAGGGTTTCCACTTCACCCATTTGTCCCGGGGCTCATGTTCTACTACGGCCTAGATTTCCACGATCCGCCCCAATTTCATCCTCAACATCTCGGCGCTTATCGCTTGTGTGCGAGGCCTTCCTTGCATCCAGCCCCACTTCGCTTATGGCTGAAGATCTTTAATGTCGTCAAGGTAGTGGGCGGCCGCTGCCGGAGTGCGGAGGCGCCATGGTTGGCAAGATGGCCAAAGTCCTATGGCTCGAGGGCTCCTTTGTGGAGACCATAAAGGATGGCAATCGGGTGGTTCTACATCACCGAGCCGCATGACTTTCAAAGGAGGCGGCCCCGACTCTGATCTGGCTTCCCCACACGGCTCACATCATGGAAAGAGACGGGCCGGACGTGGGGGATTCGGATGAGCTGTCCGGACTCCAAACTTGCGTCCGAAACCTGGTGGACAAGAATCTCAGGCTTGTCAACGTAATCGAGGTGATGCTCATCCGCCGGATTCTCCCATGCCAACAACAGGCCTTCAATTTGTGGGAGTTCGATCCGGCACAACACCAAACCTTGAGCCGGCTCTTCGACACTACGTACGAAGATGCCTGGAAGGTGCTGTTCAAGGGCGCCGAAGCTCCCACATCCGCTACCAAAGATCGCGGATTCAGCTCGCAGCGTCAAGCCAGCGAGGTAAGTTGTTTTACCCTTTATGGGACTCTTTTTTCATAGTTTGACTCTATGCGGGATCTAAAACTCCCTAACCTTTGACAGACTGGTCAAGACGCCCGACAGATTAACTGTCCGCCCTTTTGCCGAAGACCCAGCGGACGCCTCGATTGGTGGGTTGTTGGTTCCGCACCTCACGTGGTGTCAAGAAGAAGGCCAAGAAGGAGGCCACGGAACTCGAAGGGCTTTCGGCGCCAGTGCCGCTTGACTCATCGCCCGACAACCCCGAGAGGAATCCTCCTCCGAGGAAGAGGAGGAGGAAGAAGCCTCTCCCGGGGGAGAGAAGAAAGGAAGGCCGCCCAACCGGGAGGCCGGAGGGTCCAAGAAGGGAAGGACCCTTCCTCCGGACTTCTCCACCAACACCGACAACGACGAGGAGCAGTGGCCAACAAGGTCCAAGCCCCTGGCGAGATCGTAAGTGTCCGGATACCCTTGGCTTTTTTTCATTGCATAGTGTTCTCTAATGCCGAACAATCATGCAGCCCGCCCAAGGAAGAGCTTGCCGCTTCGACGAGCGGGTCCCTAAATTCGTCGGAAGTGGAGGGTACTTCACTTCCGGCCGCCTCCTCACCTCACGCTGCTGACGACGCTGAGGTGGGGCCCAAAGGGGGGCCTGGCAAAGAGGAGGTGGCACAGGAGGCGCCGCAAGGCAGCCTTCCGACTCAGCGCGAGGGGAGCGAGACCTCAGGGCTCTAAGCCCCACCCTTGTCCGATTCCATACCGAACCTTCACGGTTCTGGCACGGCAAGCGCCCCTTCAGAGGAAGGGGTAAGACGCCGTGTCCTTCGCCCAACGGGAGGCACCGGATAGCTTATCGAGGCGCTAACAGCCTCCATCGAGGAGGAGCACCGCACTGCTATGAGTGGGGTAATCCAGAAAGTTCAGTCCACCAAGAGCGGGCTGACTGAAGCTGCATCAGCCTTCTAACAGCTTTGAGGTAAGTTTAGAATATGTAAAATATTACCGCACAGACAGAGTCCTCGATGCTTAGTTCGGTGTTCGGAAAGAAAAGCCGACTGAGGATCTAAAAGATATACGCAGGAGTCTAACATAATTATGTCAATATGGGAATGCAGGCTGCCCTGTTGACTCTGCCAGACCGATCATGGAGGTCAATGCATTGAAGGAGAGCCTCGAGCGGTCCGAGAACGAGCTCGCCAAGCCAAGAAGCAGCTCGAGGACAAGGAAGGTAAGTAATACCTTATTAAAGAAATACCTTATAGAAAGGATTCGCTGCAAAAATGACAGGAATAACGTGGTATTGTAGGGGCCACGAACGAGGTGGCGACTCGAAGGAAGCGTGTCCGCGTCGAAGCAAAGCGGCCGTGGAGCACACCGAGCGAGAGAAGCAGGAGGAGCGGGTGGCGGAGGTGCGGTAAGAGCTCCAGGCTCTCGTGAAAAAACACGAGAGTTTGGAGAGTGACTCGAAGACTAGAGAGTCCGAGCTTGCCTCGGCTCTTGAGAGTGCCAAAGCCGCTATGGCCGAAGCCCAAAAAGCCGTCGAAGAAATTGAATCATTAAAGAAGATAGCTGCGGGTAAGGCATTCTTTATGCAAAGCAAGCATGTGAAAGTGAATTACCTATTACTTACCCGGATTCGGAGCTCTCCAGGAGCATTCGCAGATCTGCCCCGTAGTGTGTCTGATGCTGCCGCGTTCTACCGCGCCAAGGAGGGGAGCTCGACGGAGAAGGTGTTCTCGACTCAAGATGTTGAAGCCGACATCCGGTGTTTTAAGCTTACCAGCTGAAGCAGCTGGTCGAGCTCCACAAGGTCGCCAACAGGCCATGAAGGGCCTTATAGTTTGGCTGTGGCCATTGGAAGCCATGCCCGGAGCTACTTTGGGCTAGTGCGGCGCTGGTGGACGCCTGTCCATGGATTGAAGTCATCAAGCGCCCGCCTGCATTGAAGGTGCCTATCGGGCCCTTGCCCGTGCTAAAGTGCACCGGGCAAGCTGGATGCGGAGAAGCTTGTGACGGACGGGCCACCGGAAGGGCAAGGAGCATCGCACGCCCGAAATGTACTATGAGGGCGCCCCAAGGGTGCACGCCAGATAGCGGATGAGTGCTCCAAGGATGTAATTTTGAATAGACTCGTGATTTGTTACCCCAGACGCTGAAAACTTGTTCATATGCGCTAAGCAACGCTTGTTAATTTAAAATATTACCTTCTGCCACCGCTTATCAAATTTGAGAGATGGCAAGTCGTTATTTCAGCCCCCATGCCACGAAAGTGCCGGGTGTTCGGATAAGCTTGAGCGCTCTTGTTCCCATTCTTGGGTCCGCTGAGGCAGGCGCCAACGCAACTAACAAGGCAACCGGACTTATAATGCTTGAACACTCTCACTTAGCCATATAATTCTATAATTTTAAATTTTGGCGAAGCCTCTAGTATTCGGAAGACCGAAGTTCGGGAGCTATCCACGCCTTGGCGCATAATGCCGACTCGCCTAAGCGGCATAAGTCTGTAGGGACCCAAAAACCTCTCCAACGGCGCATCGCTCGCCTCTATCATGACGGGCCGTTTTAGCTTTTCCACCGAGGTGCTCAACCCAGCTCAACCGGGCACAATCGCAGTGGTTCTCCCAGCGCTACCTTAGCCGATATAACGGAATGTAAGGTACCAAAACATGGGAGCCGCAAACTCAACTATTGACCCAAGACATGATTCGAGCCGATGCATATAATGCTATAAGTTCGGGTGCCGACTCGTGAGAGTGTTCGACTTCTAACACCATATTCGGGAACTTAAGCCCTCGGTGTATTGGCCGCACTAAAGTGTACGGGTGCAACATGTCATGAAATGAACATATATAGATAAAGAAAGGAGTGCAATAATAGGCAAAAGCTATGTATTGTTTATTCAAAAGGTACCGCAATGGAAGCAGAATGATACAAATAGTGCGATAAGCAAGGGATGGGACTATTTAACATGTCCTCTCCAGGGGTAAGCTGCGGATGCTATGTAAAACAGGTATAATGATCGAGTAGAGACCACCTAGACACTCGACGAAGTCAGCTTCCCCTCGCTGTTGCATCGTGAGTTCGGCAATTTAGTGCCGACAGGACTTCCGGAAAACGGAGTCCCGAAAGTAAGAAAAAAGAAGAAAAGAAAAAGAATGACACAATCGGGAGCCCCTAGTGCATTGAGCCGCATTCTGGGCGTGACGTGGTCGTGCCCCTCCCCATATGCCCATGGTATCCCTAGAGCGTAGTTATGTACGCGTAGTACTGGCTTCGCAGTTTTGTGAGGGCTGGGGTTGGGGCCGGATTGCTACGCATGCTCGGATCGTGCCAGGCGGTCTTGTTGTAGGTTACTCCGGGCGCGCTTGATAGTGTCCGATTGTTTATTGGCCGGACTGGAGAATTGCCTTAAGAGGCTGTTCTGCACTTCTGCCGCAAGGGAGGCCGTATGCTCCTCCGTTCGGAGAGAGCGTTCGGTGTTTCCATTGACCATAATTACTCCTCGAGGGCCTGGCATCTTGAGCTTGAGGTATGCGTAGGCGGCACCGCATTGAACTTTGCAAATGCGGTTCGTCCAAGCAAGGCGTGATAGCCGCCATGAACGGGACTATGTCAAGATTAACTCTTCGCTCGTGGTTATCCGGGATCCAAGACCACTTCGAGTGTAACTCGAGCCTGTACAATTGGCCTCTACACCGGTATGACGCCTTTAAAGGTCGCCTTTGTGGGTTTAATCCTTGAGGGTCTATGCCCATTTTGCGACCGTATCCCGATAAAGTAGGTTCGGGCTGCTACCGCCCATCAGACTCTAGTGAGGTGAAATCCATCGATGATTGGGTCAAGAACCAATGTGGCGAATCCGCCATGACGGATGCTAGTGGGTGGTCCTTCAATCAAAGGTGATCGGGCGGAGGACCATGGGTTGAACTTCGGGCGATCGCTCCATAGCGTATACGCCCCTTAGCGCGACGCTCGCCTCCTTTTGGGTATGTGGGTTGCGATATCATGTTCACCGTCCGCACTTGTGTGGGAAAGCCCTTCGTCCTCTATTGTTCGGGCGTCGGCTCCTCCTCGCCATCGCTATGCAGCCCCTTGTCGTTGTTTTCGCGCTTAGCTTGCCTGCTTGCTTGAACACCCAACAATCCCTGTTGGTGTGGTTGGTTGGTTTTAGGGGTGCCATGTATCCGCATGCGATCGAGTATTCGGTCCAAGTTGGACGGGCCTGGATATTTCTTTTGAATGGCTTCTTCCGCTGACCGGTTTAGAGCCTTTGAATCCGCATTTACTGTCGATCTTCAAGCATTATCACCGTTATCACGGGCGCTTATGCTTGTTGCGACGCCGACCTGCCATTGCTGTCTTTGGTATCCGAACTACCAGAGTGTTTGGCCAAGTTGTTGCTTCGAGCTAGCTAGCTGTCCTCTCCCGCGCAAAAGCGGGTCATGAGTGTGGTGAGGGCTGCCATGGATTTTGGCCTTTCCTGTCCTAGGTGCCGGGCTAGCCACTCGTCGAGGATGTTGTGTTTGAAGGCTGCTAGCACCTCGCAGATCCGGACAATGACGATCTGATTTTTCTTTGTTAGGAACCGCTGGCCCGTAATTGTCCGGCCGATTCTTCCGGCTGCTGAAATATATGGCTAAGGTCATCGGCGCTCGTGGTCGCACATATGTGCCCCGAAGTTATCAAGGAATGCAGATTCAGGTCCTCCCAACAACCGATTGACTCTCGTTGGCAAGCTGTTGAGCCAATGCCGAGCTGGTCCTTTAAGCTTGAGTGGGAGGTATTTTGCTGGCATGTAGATCATCACCGTGGGCCATGTGGATATGGAGGAGATAGTCCTCGATCCAGACCGCAGGATCTGTGGTACCATCATATGATTCAATGTTTACGGGTTTGAAGCCCTCGTGATTTGATGATCCATTACTTCATCCGTGAAGCATAGTGGCTGCGCTGCACCTCTCAGATAATATATCACGACGTAGCTCATATGAGCTTTGTCTATTGTGTTCGCCCGCCGGGTTTGTGTATCCGCGTGACGGTAGTCATCCCGAAGTCGTTGGCGCCCGCCGATCTATAGATCGATCGTATGCTTTGCCTTATCCTCCAATATATCTCGCAAGTCCGCGCGCTTTTCCCGTGCCTTGGTACTTTTTGAGCGCGCCGGGCGTGGCTTGAGTGGAGGGCCGAGAGTCTTCTCTGTTGCAGCCACGGGGTGGCCGGTCTGCCATGTCGTGCGCTGGTGACGTGTGTGCTTCCTCCTGTGATCGAGGCAACGGCCTGCGTTTGGGGTAGCAGGTCCATTTGTCAGCTAGCAGGTCTTGGTCAGCTCTAAGCTGTTGCTGCTTTTTCTTGAGGCTGCTTGCCGTGGCCATGAGTCTGTGTTTAAAACTCTCTTGTTCGACGGGGTCCTCTGGCATGACGAATTCGTCGTCATCGAGGCTTGCCTCGTCTTCGGCGGGGGCGATAGTTATCGCCCTTCACCTTCTTTTCTCGCTGCGACCGTCGCGGCGGACTTGCTTCTCCTCCTCCCGCGCTGAGTCCTGCCGAGGGGGTCGTCTTCGGCACTGTTCGGGGTATTATTGTCTCCCGTGCCGGAATCGCCGTTTTTACTGTGGCGGGATTTAGAGCGGCGCCGCTGACGACGACGCTTGGGCTGTTTCTTGGAGGGGTCATCCTCCGCTGTTCCTTCGCCTTTCCCATCTTTTGGGATGTCCACCATGTATATGTCGTATGACGTGGTGGCCTTCCAGTGCCCTATAGGCGCTGGTTCTTGGTCGTCTCCAGCATCGTCGTCCATACCGTCGATGTATTTGGAGTCGAATTCGAGCATGTCGGTTAAATCATCGAGAGTGGCTACAAAGTGGGTGGTGGTGGCGCTGAATATCTTCGCCGTCTGAGATCCCAACCTTCCCGACCGTAGTCCGCCAGGGCTCTCCGTGATAAAGAGAGAGACTTTAGTGAACCAGGATGTCGCCAAAGGGCGAAGTGCTGAAATATGTCCGCGGCAGTGAGCTCCATGACCGCGCCCAATCGGATTCGATTGGCAGGGGGCTCAAGGGTTCGGAGTCCGCACCTTGGAGTCACGGCTTCGCAGCGACAGGGATGGAGTTCGCTCAATCGCCGCTGAGATCATAGCCCTCGAGGCGGTGTCCAACCACTCGCCCTCGATCGGGGAACCGCCCGGATTAAGGGTCGGAGCGGCATCGGTGCGCCTCCGTGGCAATCGCTCGGGCGGCAGAGCTAGATCGCACTCCATCGAGACAAAGGCGGCACACTCGGCTGTGGTTTCGAATCCGTCAAGATCAAGTCTTCGCGACATCGGCCGTGATAGTTCAAGCTTTCCAAATCTGACCTGATGGCCAGGGCGAAGCTTTCGATCTGCTCCGCATGGCTGCTTAATTGGCCCGCAAAGGCAAAGCTGCCGAATACGAAGATCTGTCCGTGAGAAAAGTCTCACCGGACTGCGCCGTTGTTGATGATCGAAGGAGCCATTGGGCCCATTTGCGACGGCTACGCAGGAACTCTCAATGAAAGCACCAACGCCGGTGTCAAACCGCGGATATCGGGTAGGGGGTCCCGAACTGTGCGTCTAGGCGGATGGTAACAGGAGACAAGGGACACGATATTTTTATCCAGGTTCGGGCCCTCTCGATGGAGGTAATACCCTACTCCTTCTTGATTAATATTGATGATATGGGTAGTACAAGAGTAGATCTACCACGAGATCAGAGAGGCTGAACCCTAGAAGCTAGCCTATGGTATGATTGTTGTTCGTCCTACGGACTAAAACCCTTCGGTTTATATAGACACTGAATAGGGTTAGGGTTACACAGAGTCGGTTACAATGGTAGGAGATCTACATATCCATATCGCCAAGCTTGCCTTCCACGCCAAGGAAAGTCCCATCCGGACACGGGACGAAGTCTTCAATCTTGTATCTTCATAGTCTAGGAGTCCGGCCAAAGATGATAGTTCGGCTATCCAGACAGCCCCTAGTCCAGGACTCCCTCAGCCATCATCTCTGCCTTCTCCAACGGTGTGCGCGACGTCAAGATGAAAGAGGAGCTGGCGATGCATGAAGATCTGTGCACTTCCTTGAGCTATTCAACTTGGCACAAGCGCGCTTAGGGCCGAGGAAGGCGCTCTCCTCCTCGAGCTACCCGCCGCACCCGTAAGAGAAGAAATCCAAGGCCAAGGACGTGAAGCGCAGGGGCCGCCGTGCTCATGCAGAACCCGACACCAAGCGGGCAGTAGATCAGCCCGAGTCTTCCAAGGGCAGCCGGCACTGTGTGTACCACGACCTCCACACCCACAACACCAACGAATGTCAAGAGCTCCGAGCCGTGCGAGAAGGGAGGATCGGCCGAAGTCCCGACCGCAGTGATCGGGGCTACGGCCGAGGAGGAGGAAGGAAAGCAGGACGCTGGGAGGACCGCGACCCTCGCCAAGGGTGGCGCGACCAACCTCGCTAGGATCGCTGGCAAGACCCGCCTCACGAGGGAGGCTGGAGGGATCAGCCTCGCGAGGATCGCCCGCAAGGCAACGCAGGCCTCCCTCCTCCGCCACCGCAGCCAAGGAGAAATGAAGACCATCATCAGACGAGGGGCTGGGGCTTCAGGAGGGCGCGATCGCTCAGATCCCGGGCGGAGCCTGCCCCAGCCTCTCAATGCATCTTCAAGCAGTTCGCGCCTGGCGAATGCGGTCCTCCCCAAGCTCGAGGCCACGCGCCCCCTCAGGTGGTCGGCGTGCGCCATCACGTTCAGTTCAGCGGATCAGCTCAAGTGTGCTGCCACAGCCGGAGTCCTCCCGATGCTTTGCTCCCCGATCATCAGCGACGTGCTAGTCACCAAGACCCTCATCGATGGCGGGGCAGGGCTCAACGTCCTGTCTGTGGAAACGTTCAACAATCTCCAAGTGCCTTACAATCAGCTTCAACCAACCAAGCCTTTCTCCGGAGTCACCGATGGCTCCACGGTCCCGATTGGGCAGGTTCGCCTCCCTGTCACCTTCGGCGCGCGCGACAACTACTGCACCGAGCTCATCGACTTCGACTTCGCACACATTCACCTACCATACAACGCCATCCTCGGGTACCCAGCGCTGGCCAAGTTCATGGCCGTAACCCATCACGGCTACAACGTCCTCAAGATGCCAGGAAGTGGCGGAGTCATCACGGTGCCCTGCGAAGAGAAAGACGCGTGTGTTCTTGAGCGAGCCTTCAGCTGCATCACCGAAGACCCGGATCATGAAGCCGGAGGCTTCCCGAGATCGCCTCAAGAAGAAGAAGACATCGTCTGCCCGCCCTCAGGAGGCAGGTCCTCGTGGTCCGCGCCGCTTAGGGGGAACCTCCTTCTATCGTGATAGGAATCGCTACCGCGCCTCCTCAGCAGGCTCGGGGCCTCGAGGGCCACCGACCTTGCTAAGGTCACGGCGAAGGCGCTTGGGCACCACTTGGAGGCGTGTTTCAAGCACGCTTCCCTCAAGAATGAGCAAGGCAAGGAGGGCCAAACCCTCAGGAGTTCATCAGCAAGATCATTCAGGAGCTGTAGGAGTCAAGAGTCATGAGTGGCAACCGTCTCTTACCTGCCGTAGCTCCCCATCCAGGCGAGGATGGTGGGCTGCGCATCTGCATCGACATACCAGGCTCAACCGAGCCGCCTCTCAGAGGGCCTCTCGCCCTCTCGGGGGCGCCAAGGTCCACCCCACAAAGAACGCTCAGATGCCCTACGGCCTGCCGAACGCAACCGCCACGCACTCTGCGCCTCATGAGGGATATCCCGAGGCTCAAGAGGCCAGCGCCCGCAGCCCCGGCAGAGATGGAGATGGTCCACGAGGAGCCACCAACGCCCCGAGCCTCCCGAGGCCCCCGAGCCTCGGGGCTCGTGAGGATCGGCTCCCCGCAGCCCACCGAGTCTGCTGCACCAACACCCTTTCGCCTTCAACGCTATCGTGACGATTTCAAGTTTCATTTCTAGTGGAGCGCCTGTGGCTGCATTATTCCCTGTGCCGCTGTGGGTCCGCTCCTTTACGGCATGTATCCCTTTTACTTCCTGCTACTAGCTTATCTTGTTGGGGGTGCCCCTCGGGCTGCATCATCCCCAGGTCGCTCGGGTCCGGCCCAGCGATGTTCGTCTTCTTTGCGCTTATCTAAATGGACTTGCTCCTTCGTGATGAACATGCTTGACCTAGTTGCCCGCTCAACTGACACCAACTATTGGAGCTGCTTCCTAACGGCACGACGCTTGCACATGGGTCCGTCCCTGCAACGCCAACAAACCTGAATGGCTGAGCTCTGGCCGCGGTAGCCCCGCATAGCGCCACCTCGTCAAGCCTTCAGTGCCTCGTCACCCCTCCGGGGCAACCAACGGCTGACTGTCGATTGTCACGGCGAACTTTCGTTCTTTCTGTGATGAGCCTGCAGGATCTCTTCAAGGAGCAGCGTTAGGCGGGGCCCCCACGGTGTCTCCTTCACTCTCATCCGCGTGAACCGCTTGCACGTTAAAGGGGGGTGCCTAAGCATCGCGACTCAGGGCTCCTACTGGCTCTCCAGCCCTCACCCTCTAGCCTTGACCACGGCATCGCGACCTGGCATACCAGCGACGGCTGAGACTCGCTCGAGGGCCGGGACCCGAGGACGTAGAGCAGAAAGGGGAGCAAAGGCGAGAGGGGAGGGACCCGTGAGGACCTCGCCAAGCGACCCCTCGCCTGCCGATGCACGGACCCGGCAACACACCAGGAAGCGACTCCTGATTCTCGAGATAAGTCACCCTCCGGAAGCACTAACTAACACGGCACCGTCCCCTCACCTAACGTAATCCCGTGTTAGCAACGTCGCTCTCCTTTCTCACCGAACGATGGCTACTTGAGCGCTAAGGGGGACCTCCTGAGCATCGCGACTCAGGGGCTCTTACCGGACCCCGGGCCGCTCACCTCCTGGCCTTGACCACGGCATCGTGACCTGGCATACCAGTGACGGATGAAGCTTGCCTTGGGACTGGGACCTGTCGGCGCAGAGCGTCAAGCCCTCGCAAGGTTCGAATGGGAGAACTGAGCTAAGGCAGAATGAGCAACTCGCACTGCTTCACAACAAGGATCATATTAACAAATAGGATCACAGGCACCTTACAAACCCCCACGGGGCGCGCTTTTGATTCCTCACAGGGAGGAGGTCCTAAAGAATGCTAACTACACACGCTCCTGCAAAAGACGCCATCATCAACAGTGGGCCGTCAGGCACCGGCGCCAACCCCATCCAGATCAGAGGTGGCGACGGCCTGCCGAGCCCGCCCTGCTCCGAGAGCGGCGCAGGCTCGGGGGCTCGTATCTGTCGTCGCTCGTCTCCGGAGTCGCGAAGAACTCGGCGGAGTCGCTAGATCCTCGGACGCCTCCACCGCCTGAGGATTTGCCGAGGAAGCGGTCGGCGAGCCAAGCCCTCGTCGCGGCAGGGCCTTGATCACCTCTCCCGGGGCAGCACTCCAGCCGGCGCCTGTCTGCATCGAAGACCTTGAAGAGCATGACCGAAGTGCTGTCGTACTCCAGGTGAATCGCGAGGGCGCCCCTTGTCCTGCAGACCCGGGCGATCTCGCCCCAGCCTCGAGTCATGAAGACCTCGCCCGGGGCAATGACCGCAACCTCTGCCCCGGTCGCGAGGGTGCAGAGAGGCGCGGCTGCAGCGAGCTCCAGGATCCTCCTCGGGATCGCGGAAGCGAAAAAGGGAGGAAGGCGAATCCAAGACCGTGGAGACATGGAGGCATGGAGCACGAACTCTCGGGAGGAGCCCTCGGCGTGGACTCCAGGGGGAATGACGCTCACCTTCGTGACCTGCCGGCGACGACAGCGGGCGCGTCGCCAAGGGCGCTCGCATCGACACCTTCGAGCCCTCGATCTGGGCGCATAAGGAAGCGGAACCCGGTGGTGGCCGCCGCACGTGGCCTCGGCACCACCTGGTGGGCACCCTCATTCGATGGCAGAGGGTTAGCTGCTTTTGGCGGGAGCAGGTCAGGACCCTCTCGAGGAGCCTTTCCCTTCTCTGGCGCGGAGAACCGGCGGATTGGAGCCATTGCAGTAAGACGGAGCAAGGACCGGGAAGAAGGAGAAGCAAGAAGAAACGGACTATAGGAGCGCTCACCGTCACGTACTTAAAGCCAGGGGAGGCCAACCGCCGACCTCCACGATCGCAGGTAATCATGACCCGCTTTGCATGCGTGGACTTGTCAATTCGTGCAGCTGTTTAGGCGCATGGGGAAGTGGAGACACCCACGCCCAATCAATCGCCACGCTGGCGCCAAGGCCGCAGGCTGTTAGGGGCCCATGGCGCCAAGGCTGCCCTTCGCCTCTTTCTTGGCTAAACCAGGCGCGCTTTGGGCCCGAAAGGCCACTGTCGGCGTTTCGGGAACGGGGTCCCGAATTTGCTCGCCACGGCCTGCAGCGTGGCTCAAAGGGGGCCCATCACGCCCATCTTCACCAACACAAGCTCAGGACTCGCGAGGGGCTGAGCCTGCGGGCGGATGACATGGAGCTTCTCGTGCACGGCCTCATCAGGCTGGCTCATGAGGAGGCGGAGAGATCAAGGCGGGTACCTCACGAGGTGCCCATGATGCAAGCCATGACGACTAAGGGCGCCAAGGGCGCCAGCCTGCAAGGTCCTCCTTTCCTCTTTGGTGCAAAGGGAGCAAGCGCAGGCAAGAGCATCAAGCAAAGGCGCCCATTTCGTGCAACAAGACCAAGACCAGCCCAACGGCAGGAAGGAAGTCATTGTGGAGCCCAAGCAAGGCCACTACCAGAGCCTTTGACAGCGAGGACCAACTTTAGTCAGGATAAGTGTACCGGATGTTCCCTTCAAATGGCTAATTGTTGGCGCCCTTCCCGCCAATATTTGGGAAGAGGCCCAGGGCCTTCACCTATAAATAGGACTAGCGACACAAAGAGCTAGAGGCATCTTGATCCGATCCGGAATAGCTTGAGCTGGATCCCAGAGAGAGAGAGAGAGAGAGAGAGAGAGAGAGAGAGAGAGAGAGAGAGAGAGAGAGAGACTGAACTCCTCCAAGTAGTTCATCGCCCCGGTCAAGAACAGACCCTCGCGAGGCTGTTCTTCCTTGTATTGTTCATCACCATCAGCCCAAGTGGCAATCCACCACACCACAAACTAGAGTAGGGTATTTCACCACAACGGTGGCCCGAACTAGTATAAAACTTGTGTCTCTTGTGTTGTTCCTTTTGTAGTTTAGATCCTTGCGAGACGGCGGGCTGCAGGTAGGTAGAGGGTGAATATCCGTGCGCACCCAATGTTCAAACCTCAAGGGTCTGCCGGAACCCAAAATCCGACAGGAACGACCTGCTATATATTCGGGGAAAGATAAGCGTTGTATATTGACAACGATATTGTGATACATGCAGAAGCTGCGACTGATGTCGAGGCTCTGAGGACGGCCTTGGGCGAGGCCGAGGAGAAGGCTGTCCAGTAGCAAGCCGCCCGTAAGAAGGTAAAGGCCCGGGTCAAAGAAATCCAGCAGGAGCTCTAGGATGCTGTCAACAAATGTGAGACCTTGGAGAGTGATGCATCTTCTCAAGGGGCCGAGCTCACCAAGGATCTTCAGAGCTGGAGACCACTCGGAATGAGGCCCAGGCCGCCCTCCAGGAAATCCAGGAGGCCAAGAAGATCACGGCGGGTAAGGCTTTTAAGATGCAAAGCAAGTATGCGGAGAAGCAGTACCTTTTACTAACCCGGGTTCGGAGTTCCCCAGGGGCTTTTGCTGATCTACCACCAAGTGTATCGGATGTCGTGAAGTTCTATCGAGCCGAAGGAGGGTGTTCCACGGACAAGCTCTTCTGGTCGCAATATGAAGGGTCGGAGCCTCCCGTGTCCTTCACCGATCAGCTGAAACAGCTGGTGGAGCTGCACAAGGTGGCCGAATTAGCCATGAAGGATTTGACAATCCGGCTATGGCCAGCCGAAGCTATGCGTGGCAGCTACTTCGGACTCATGAGGCGGATGGTAAGCGCCTGTCCTCGGCTGGATGTCATCAAGCACTCCGCTTGTATTGAAGGTGCCCGTATGGCCTTCGCTCGCTGCTAGATGTGGTGGGCAAAGATGAACGCTGTTGAAGCTGCCAGCGGGCCGCCGGAGGGCAAGGAGCACCGCACACCCAAGCGATATTTCGCGGATGTCGTAGAGGGGTCTCGACTTGTAGTGGCGCAATGTTCGCAAGACATTGTATTTGAATAAATGTATTCATGTTGCCTTTGCCTTGTATTATGGGAACAAAGCCGGTTTTTGTAAAGTAATTGTATTATGCTTTGAATTGTTTCCTCCTGTGCGGCCGTGTTGCGTGTAATCTGAGGGAGTTGTTTAGCGCAACGAACAAGGCAATCAGACTTTACGGCTTGAACACCCCCACTTAGCCATAGGAGTTTTATAATAAAGCATGGGTGCTATAGCTAGTTTAAACCAGAGTACTGTCAGCATCTGATCGGGAAATGCCAATCTCTCGCATAACACGGAAAAAATCTCCAACGATTTGTAACCCTCTAGTAGCTAACCGGCTCTCGCCATATCATGACAGTCAGTTTTCGGCTTTCTCTATATACCCTAGCCAGGGCACAATCGCAGTAGTTCTCCCTTTACTACCCTAGCCGATAGAGCGGAACGTAGGATAGCAAGCATAGGAGCCGGGAAACCCAACTATTGATGAAAGACATGATTCGGAGCCAATGCATACAATGCTGAATTCGTTGTGCTCAACTTATATATAAGAAGTGTTCGGACTGTGCTGTCGTATTGTGGGGCGACAGGTAGCCCCTGGCGAATGTAAAACGAAGAAGAGTGTCGATGCGGAAAATAAGCGGATCGAAACAAAACGAAGTAAGAAGCAAAAAACACAGAAGCTGGGCCACGAACCAGTTTTATCATAACTGGATGGATACGTCAAAGCGTATCTTGTACAGATGGTGCGAAAAGTATCTGGCTATTTAACATGCCGGCATCAATAGGGCGTAGCATGCGGGTCCTGAGAAATAAGTATGAATACCGTCAAGAAGAATGCATGAAGGTTACCCTACACACTTGTGCTACTTGTCTCCGTCGTAGTCCATTCCTTCTAAACGACTTGCGATCAGGCCCACGGAGAAAGGTGCCTGAAACAAGAAAAAGAAGTAAAAGTATGTATGTCTGGAATTGGTTTGGCCGAACTGTAGACCCCGGGTTATCTCGTGCCTCCGTTGATCACTAAAAAAAAGACACATCCATGACATTTCGGGCCGAACAAAATTTTTTTTGGTCATACATATGACACTTCTATGACGATAATTTTTACAAAACACGGTATCATCATCGATGTTGGTGGGCTCCTACTTCTATGACAAAAAATCATGACAGAAAATGGGCTTTTCATCCTGGGCGGGCCGGAGATGCAGCTGCATGACATTCTTTGGGCCGTCCATGACGGAAAAAACCGTGGTAGAAGCGAGGGGGAGGAAAATTTTGGGGAGTTCCCGGTTACGGTGGGAGGTTGGGGGCCGAGCGATGCGCGTTTCTCTCGTACACGTACGAGGCGTTTGCTCTAACTGAACCAGAGCGAGGCATTAGGCCCTAACTGAACCCGAGCGACTGCACTGTAGGATAGGCGTTACTGAACCCGAGCGATCGATCGATGGCTGTTAACTGAACCCGATCGAGCGATTCCTTCGCTAATGCTGCTAACTGAAGCCGATCGATTGTATTAACAGTGAGCGCTGCCGGGGGGGGGGGGTGGATGAACAGTGAGCGGTGGCGTTGCCTCTGGATGAACAGGACCCCATGGTGTGGAGGGCTGGATGAACAGTAGACGGTGGGGTGGCCGTGGAGGGGTGCATGAACAGGACCCCGTGGTGTGGAGGGCTGGATGAACAGTAGACGGTGTGGTGGCCGTGGAGGGGTGGTTGAACAGGACCCCGTGGTGTGGAGGGCCGGATGAACAGTAGACAGTGGAGGGGTGCCCGTGGAGGGGTGGTTGAATAGTAGCCGGCGGAGTAGCGCACGGTGGAGGCTGGATGAACAGGAGCCCGTGGAGGCTGGAGGATGTAAACGGTAGCCCGTCGAGGCTGGAGGAGGTCGACGGTGGAGATGAACAATATCCCTTGGAGTCCCGTTTTGCGGTATGCCACACCCCTCCCGATGAACAGGACCCATGTTTCGACCGTAGCGATCCAACACAAGTCCGTTCCGTCCATTTTGTAGTACGCCACACCCCTCCACCCTCGTGTCGACGGTAGGAGGTCAGTTTCCTCCGTTTTGCGGTACGCCACACCCCTCCCGATCAACTGAACCCCCATTTTGACCGTAGGAGGTCCGTTTCCTCCGTTTTGCGGTACGCCACACCCCTCCCGATCAACAGGACCCCGTTCCGAACGTAGGAGGTCCGTTTCCTCCGTTGTGTGGTACGCCAGGCCTCATTTCCATCGCCTGTCCCGTCCAAGCCAGTTGGCTGCCATGCGTTCCGTTGCCTCCCGATGAACACGACGCATTCCGTTGCCTCCCGATGAACACGACGCATTCCGTTGCCTCCCCATGAACACGCGCATTCCGTTTCCTCCCGATGATCACGACGCATTCAGTTGCCTCCCCATGAACATGACAACGACGACGTTTCTCCATTCCGACCCAGCCATGTACACAGGCCCTGGCCGTACGTATGCGCGAGTAGGCGTTTGAGACCCTGCCCGTATGTACGTACGTGGCCGTATTTTCTTCCTTGCACACTCGCCGCTGTATGTACGTGTACATGCTACTGCACGCCTCTACATCCTCCAATATATATGTACATACACGTTCGCGACCAGAATGACAACGCTACGTACGCTTCGACAAGGTGATCCCAACTGTCAGGCACTTCCTTGCGTGCGAAGATGTAGCTGGTGGGTCCCAGCAATCAGGGGGGCGAATCGTTGTTTTTTGCCCGGACGCACTTCCTTGCGTGCGAAGATGTAGCTGGTGGGTCCCAGCAATCAGGGGGTGAATCATTTTTTTTACCCGGACGCACTTCCTTGCGTGCGAAGGTGTCGCTGGTGGGTCCCAACGGTTAGGGGGGCGGATCGTTTTGTTTTTTTTGTGGACACACTTCCTTGCGTGTGAAGATGTAGCTGGTGGGTCCCAGCAGTCAGAGGGAAACGTTTTTTTCGTGAAATACAGTAGCCCGTACGATGGGTCCCAGCTGTCAGGTGGAGGAATCATTATTTTCCGCGTAATAAGGAGGCACTTCCTTGCTGCGGCCGTGGACCCAGCTGTCAGCCTCTCCACGTACAGTCCACGTCCGATGGAAGTCGTTCCTTGACCACGTTGACCACGCCGCGCCGAGAGCACCAGGGCGGTGGACGACGGCGAGGCCTAGGAAGGGGACGATAGGGAGCCGGGGAGGACGCGGCAGTGGAAGCCCGCGCAGAGCGGAGTACGAGGGTTCACTGGTTCGGCTACGGCGTGAGGCTGCCGTCACCGTAGTGCCTGGCCAGTGGTGGGAATAGTAGGGGGCGGTGAGGCCTCCGCGGCAGCACAGCCGACCACGGGAGGCAGGAGCATGCGGCACGACCGGCGCTGCTTTGGGCGGCTGGAGCAAGAAGACCAGAGGTTGAAGAAGCACTACGGCCGTTGGATGGACATCGTACGGTCACTGGATCTAGAATCGTTCATATTGACTAAATTTGACAAAGGCCCCCGTCCCAGTCAACTTAGTAGGCCCACAAGTGAGCCTCCCACCATGGTGGGTCCCAGCTAGCAGGGGGAGTATTCATTTTTTTGTGCGTAATAAGGAGGCACTTCCGGTGGGTCCGAGCTGACAGCGGGGGGAATGTTTTTTCATGAAATACGCTAGCCCGTCCTGTGGGTCCCAGCAGTCAGGGGGGAAACGTTTTTTTTAAATAAGGGGGCCGGTCCGGTGGGTCCCTGCTGTCAGGTGGAGGAATAATTATTTTGCGCGTAATAAGGAGGCACATCCTTGCGGCTGCCTGGACCCAGCTGTCAGCCTCTCCACATACAGTACTCTTCCGATGGAAGTCGGTCGTTGACCACATTGACCATGCCACACCGAGAGCACCAGGGCGGTGGTCTAGATGACGGCGAGGCCTAGGAAGGGGACGACGCGGAGCCGGGGAACACGCAGCAATGGAAGCCCGCACGGAGAGGAGTACGAGGGTTCACTAGTTCGGCTGCGGTGTGAGGCTGCCATCGCTGCAGAATAGCAGGGGGTGTGGGTGAGTAGAGGGATGGCCTGGCCAGCGGTGGGAGTAGTACAGGGCGGTGAGGCCTCCGCGGTATCACAACCGGCCACGGGAGGCAGGAGCACGCGACACGACCGGCGCTGCTTTGGGCGGCTGGAGCAAGAAGACCAGAGGTTGAAGAAGCACTACGGCCGTTGGATGGACACCGTACGATCACTGCAGCTAGAATCGTTTATATTGACTAAGTTGACAAAGCCCTTGGTACGCGTCAACTTAGTAGGCCCACAGCTCGGATTTGGCAGAGAACATATAGCCCATTTGCGATTTGTAAGAATGTACAGCCCGTTTACTACAGCCCATTTACAGTTTGTTAAAAGTACAGCCCAACTTCTAGCTAGGACAACGATTAATAATTTCAAACAACCGCTCAAAACAGAATTCAAAAAAAATTCCCACATTTTGATGGGATCCGAAATATTTTTATCCAAAATTTCTAGTCAGGTTAAATATAATTTATAAAGTTGTATTACGTTAAAATCCAACGAAATATTGCGCGCGCAACAAGTAATGAAATTAAAATTTCCAAATTCCAAAAATAATATATTTTTCGAACTAATTACGTGTTTGGTGCATAGTATTTGCCCAGTTATTATAATTACATCCCATTTATTATTTCTTAAAGTCCATTTTCTTGTTAAGCCTAATGCATACCTCCTAGGAAACTCTGCAGCCCAGCTGGGCGGATAACAAGTTGAGCCGGATATTGTGTACAACTGTCGGCCCAGTTGCATTGCTGATGTTGAAAAAAAGGCCTGTGTAGTACAGTACAACCTAACATGGTTACCCAGCCCACATTCAGCGACGCCGGAAAGGCCCAAACAAGGCTTCTGTACAACTTTTTGAAGTCACTGAGCTCAGTTAATAACTTAAGAAAAAAGTTAGATTGCAGTAGAACCTAATTAAAAGTTGTCACGAGCAAATAAATAATTCAATGGGTCCCACTTGTGCGTGTGCGTGTGTGTGTGTGTGCGTGTGTGTGTGTGTGTGTGTGTGTGTGTGTGAGATAGAGAGAGAGACCCACCGGTCGATGCTCGTAAATACATCTTTCAGCCATATGCATTGCTGATGCTCAGTAAAAACTTATATAGTTGACACAATCATATATAACATCATAGCACACTGAACTTGCATACGAAAATTTCATGCAGGCGGCACAATCAGGATGGAAGCAGTGGATCGCTACGGGAAGGGCTATGTTGAAACCAACGAAGTCGTACATAATGGTTCATCGTCTTTATAAATGACGGGGAAATATCTTGAATGTTGTGCAAAGGAAACATACAGACATCCCAATAAGTCCTGCTGGCACATTAAGTTGACGTACAACCTTTTCTAAACAAAATTTAGGTACAAAATTAGAACAGGTCACAATCAAATGTACTGGCATATCAGTGCTTCAGACCCATAGCTCGGATTTAACTAGTACTATCTAACAAGATTCAGTTGTTACCTCAAATTAGAGCACATCTAGGCAGCCAGCCTTGCCTCTTCTCCCAAAGAAGCAGTGGCCTCCGCCGCACCATGGAGTAGGCCATGTGCCATCCATCGTTCTGAGCAACATGGGGAAAGTCTGACGTTGACTCCTGTAATGGACGTCATCGTCGGACCCTGACACCAGCGGCGGCGGCAGGACTTCGATTGATGGATTGACCACTCCTTCGACATGCACAAACACTCAATACATGTACATCCCTAACGTGGTCCGCGGCGGCCTTGGTGGTGACGAATAGTACAACCCCGGTTCCTGCACCGGTATCTCAACACCAATCACCTTCGGTATGGTGGACGGCTTCTTCATCCATGCCATAACCGTCAGAGCCCAGCTGTCTGGAGGAACAAACATACTTACGAGCTCACCTCCAAGGTCATTGATAAGCTCGTTCATGGACTCGCTGTTCCAAGCACGTCGAGGCATGCCGTGGAAGGTAAGCTTTGTTAAAAACTCAAGATCAGAGGGCACCGAGCCCCATCCTGGGTGCCATCGATCAAAGCTCACATGCGGGCCATCACAGAACAAACGCCGGGAAGATTCGAACACACGACTGCAGTCGAAAGTTGTCCGGAACCTGACGAAGAAATCAGCTGGTGGCGGACAGACTTCGACGAGCAAGTCACTTATTTAGATGCCGTGCGCAATGCCAAGAGCTTTCACAAGGTCGTCTGGCGAGATGGGAGGCCGGTCGCCGTTGATGGTTACCATCAGCACTTTGCCGGCAAACTGGTCGTCAAGCGCCGCCATGCCACTATTGAGCGACAAAGATGCGGCGATCAAGGCAGGGCGGACCTCGTGATCTCCGGCTCGAGATCCGCGTTCGTGACATGATAGTGCGCTTGAGTACAGGGAGTACAGGAGGGGATTTGGGGAATCGGAGTAGGAATCGAGATTCCAGAGGTAGGGGAGGGCGGAGACGGGGATGAAAAGGTAGCATGAATTTCGAGCATGCGCTAATATGCTCTCGGCGAGCAAGCGCACGAAAACACCGGTGGCGCCCACATGACGGCCTAAGAGTCCTTATTCTTTCTTTTTTGGAGAGCCCGGCCTTTTTTTTCAGGATCTTTTGAGAGCCCAGCCTGAGAGTCATAATTGACCTGTTTGGCATTACGTTACTACTCGGCCCATATTCAGCGACACCTCACTGTACATCATCGAAAAGGCAGTGAGCTCAAATTATATAACTTGAAAAAAGGAGATATACTCTGACACTGGAGAATGGTGATGCCCTCATTTAGCCCAACAGTAGTTCGAGACAATAAACAGTTCGAAACAACGATATATACAACATTCAAACACCGACTAGTCACTACTACGACATAAACAAGAAGACATGATAGTTCATAAGAAGTCGTGCTACACCACCAAAACGCACCCATCTGCAGCAAGGCTTAGACTCTCGTGATCCGCATTTAGAATGACATTCTAAATGTAGCAACTATTACATAGAAAGAGTGACATAGACGAGGATGACCAAATGACAAGGAATATGCATAACAAAAGAAAGAACTATCCATCCGTAACCAGCAACAAAGACAACAAAGTAATTCAAGAGATGATCCAACACCATCAAAATTTGCAGCCCCGCTTCAGCGACCAAAGGATCCGCAGACACCAAGATTCCACCCTTCGATGCTACAGCCCAATTACCTATCAACCCAAGGCTTGAACCACATCATCGCTCGTCAGAATTGAGACATCCAAGGATCAAAGTTAATCCGGATGCCTTTGTCATTCTCACCTTCTTTTGGCTGCAGGCTGTATCGTTGACAATCGGGGAGTTTTCTCCCGAACTCCTAGGGCTCGCCGTGTAGACATAGTTTTCCATAGCAAACAGAGCCTCAAGGTCCTTGCCAACGGTGATCTCTCGTTAATCGGATAATTGAGTCTCGAGAAGCAGAGAGTGTGAACCAAGGCTGTTTACCCGCCCCAACTAAAAAATCCTAAAGGCCCCAACAAGCTGGTATCATGCTCATAGACGTAATAGCCATCGCCCGGATACTCACGATACACGGTGCTTGTATACATGGGGTTTTTGCAATATAACTTTTTCGCTCATGTGTCCGAATGATCATCGGCCTTTTGCCGTCGTCGATCGAGCGAGGAACCAATTGTGCTTCCCTGTTTTTGGCAAAGGTGGTGTGATTACAAATGGCAGTAACTATAGGGACACTGCATCATATCAAAAAGGACAAGCATTGTTAATGTAAGATCAGCATTGTTCAGAGTATGAGTAGGATAATGCAAGAAACATCATTGATATGTCCCTGTTGGAACTGGGAGGAAAATACAGGGAAATGTATACTGGGTTCGAAAATATAGAAGTGCCATGCATGGTTATACTCATGTTATCTCACAATCGATTCTTCACAGGAAACTACCATGTCATGCATGTTATGTAATCATGTTCTGTCCACACAAACAAATTCTTCAAGGTAACTAACAGACCATGCATTGTTATATACTCGTGTTCTGTGGGCAAAATTTCTGTGAGGATATTATTCTACACATTGATTGCTGAAGGGCGAATATAGGTATGTACACATGGTAAGCGTTGCAAGATTTCACTACTTCCAAATATAGAGTTCTCCATATGCACATTTACTTCCCTAATGTATGGTTAGATGAAACCAACAATGTGGTGCATGTTTCTACATCATGAAAATGTGGAAACTAACATGGCCATTGATACACACTCATATTTAGTAGTAGTATATAGGTTACTGTAAAATAAGGATAATATCCATATATTCCTAACCGTTTGATTATTTAGGGTACAAATTGGCTGTAATGACATGGTCACAATCGCATGAATTAACTCATTCCAAATATAGCTGATTTACAGCGTCTCTAATATATTGCCATAGTTCTACTCAAATTCTGCTCAAACAGGGTTATGACAATAATCACAAAAAGTTCAAACAGTGTCATGGCGTCATCATTAACATGAGATGGAAACAACTTACACGCGCCGTCCCAGCAATACGTGGTGCCATCTGCTTTGTCGATCGCGCAGATGATGCCATTGTGTTCAATAGCATCACAGAAGTTTGTATCAGCTTTGATGATGATCCACTGCGAGCCGAGTTGTCTCCAGCTAAAGAAGGCACCAGCGTAAAGATAGGCGAGTCCGCGGTCGAACAAGGCAATTAGCTTGAAGTCTCTGTAATTCGCATGTCGTGTGGGCACTTGGCAGATTACAATCTTCTGCAAAACAAGGTCCGTCCAACTGACGTAGTAATCTAGATGACTTGGACCGCAATGGTAATACTCTATATAATCCAACGGAGGAAGGATAATCTCATGGGAGGTCTGGAAGTTCACGAGCACCAACTTTTTGCCATCTTCTCTGAAGGCAGCCATCCAGTGGGAGTTCATGCCGACCCAGTACATACCTACCAAGAAGTTTTGGGCGATGGTGATCGGATCGATGTTGAGGGAAATGATGTACGACGACACACTACATACCTGCAAAGAAGTTTCGGCTAATGGAGATCAGATTGAAGTCGAAGGGCATCATGCATGCCTCCGTATCCTGGTGAGCCAATCTCGCAAGACCAGAGAGCAGCAAGCAGGGTGTCTTGAAAAGCTTAGGCCTCTCTTCGACGATGGCCGTGTGCATGTCCCTCGAGCATGCAGCCAGCTGCAGGGCGGTCAACATATCCACACACGAACAACAGAGGTCGAGGATGTCATTGGGGAGATTGCTCCAGTCGCGGCTCATGTGGATGATGCGCGGTTCGCGTTCGGCCATGGTGGAGTTTGGAAGGGGGCTTAATTTACGAGGGAGAAGGATGTCGGTGCTGGAGCGGCTAGCGAGGGAATAGTGGTACTGGGGGAGGCGAGTGAGGCGACGTTACACGGGGGCACAGTGAGATGGAGACGGAGACGGAGACGGAGACGGAGACGGAGAAGGTGATGGAGATGGAGTGGTGCTATGGGAGCGGAGAGTGAGACGAGGCGAGGCGCCAATGTGTTGTACAGCTGCGGTGACAGACTGCACAGTGCACTGGGTGAGGCTGACTTTGGTAACCCGTACACGCCGCCTCACCGGGACTAGTGTCAGGCGTAGGGTGTTGTCACTTCACTGTGAGGACCATATGAATAGTATTTTGACCATCAAGTGTACCACAATTGTACTACTACTACTACTACTACTACTACTAGTAGGAACATGAGTACTCCAGTATTGTATAGCGGAAATAGGTCTCCTGTGCTAGCATGCCTGTTCACTTCATCGTTCGGTATCATCCATATTTGAAAGCGTAACCAAATTCTCGTGCATACCCATTCAACTCCCTGCCATGATGCATGCAAAGGGTCGCCGTGCATAAAGGACGGCATGCAGATCGTTCCACACGTGAGAAGAGGAAAAATGGAAAGGTAGAACGCGGCAACAGAGGAAGAGAATGCTGGCTAACAAGGCTGGGAGTGGATCGAGCAGGAAGTTAATGCTCCACGCCTAAAGGTTTTGGGAAAACCTGATTTTCATAAGGTGACTTATAATCACCTAAACGGAGGGAGTATTCCTTAACCAGAGAATGTTGTGTCTCCCACTCACGCACTAAAAAAAGCTACAACACATTTTTTTATCTGTTTGCATAGGTCCCACCTATCAGGAAGGATGGGCACATACACGAACAGGTACGACTCCTCAGTCTACCCGCATAGCCTTTTCGTTTAGTCTACCTAGCTGAGGGAGTCCAGGATTAGGGGGTATCCGGACAGCCGGACTGTATACGACGTCCGGACTATGGAAGCGTGAAGATACAAGACTCAAGACTTCGGCCCCTGTCCGGATGGGACTTTCCTTGGCGTGGAAGGTAAGCTTGGCGATCCGGATTTTATATTTCCTTCCTTATAACCGACTCCATGTAAACCCTAGCCCTCTCTGGTGTCTATATAAACCGGAGAGGTTGGTCCTTAGAAGGCCGATCACAATTACAATCGTACCATCATAGGCTAGCTCTTAGGGTTTGGCCTCTACGATCTCGTGGTAAATCTACTCTTGTACTACCCATATAATCAATATTAATCAAGCAGGAAGTAGGGTTTTACCTCCATCAAGAGGGCCCGAACCTGGGTAAACATCTGTGTCCCTTGCTTCCTGTTACCATCAGCCTTGATGCACAGATCGGGACCCCTACCCGAGATCGGCCGGTTTTGACACCGACATTGGTGCTTTCATTGAGAGTTCCTCTGTGTCGTCACTGTTAGGTTTGATGGCTCCTCCAATCATCATCAACCACGCCGTCCAGGGCGAAACTTTCCTCTCCGGTCAGATCTTCGTGTTCGGCGGCTTCGCACTGCGGGCCAACTCGCTTGCCCATCTGGAGCAGATCGACAGCTACGCCCCTGGCCACTAGGTCAGGTTCGGAAACCTGAACTACACGGCGGACATCCGCGGAGACTTGATCTTCGATGGATTCGGGCCCATGCCAGGAGCACCGGACAGTCACGTTGAGCATGGCTAAGACCTGCCGTCGGACGAAGCTCGGGGCATCACCCCCGTACTATCCCCGGACCTAGATCCGGAACAGGCTGCGCTGCCTAAGGACGGAGGGACGGACCCTGCTCCCCAGGTCGCGCACTCATCGGCGATGGAGCCGAACACGGGCCTTACCTCTGCGGTGGCCTGCGACTCCGAATCCCCGGATTCGTATCCGGACGTCGGTTCCAGTCCGCACACTCCTGAGCTCGTCGAGCCAGGATGGGCTCGGGTAATGGAGTTCACCGCTGCTGATATCTTCCAGCACTCACCCTTTGGCGACATGCTGGACTCATTAAAGTCTCTCTCTTTGTCAGGAGGCTCTTTGCCGAACTATGTCCGGCTCGAGTGGGAGGCAGGCGACGAAGGAATTCGTTGCCCACCCACCACCCACTTCATTGCCACGTGTCACAGCCCTAGAGTTTGCTTGTAACTAATGGCATTGCATCCATGCATCATGTTTAAATTTAATGAAACTTGAAATGGGGATTGATCAAAGCCCTAGCACCAAATGAATTCAACTAGGTTCCATAAAAATATATTTTCAATGATCCCAAATGCCTTTAGAAATGTTCATCATTTTTGAATTGGTCCAGCACCTCTGACAAAAATGATGCACCTATTTTTAGGCCATTCTGGATTTTTGAATTAATTCATATTGTATTTGCATTTGGGCATTTAAATGCTATAAAATATTTTAAATGCTCAAATAATCATAAACTAAAATGTTTACTGTTGGATATATTCTAAACAGTAGCCATGACTAGTTTCATGATTTTTGGAAATGCCCTGACTTTTTTAATAAAGCCCTGAAGTTACAGAAATAACAGAAAACATGAAATAATAAAAAGGGGAAGGAACTTACCTGGCTTACCTACACAGCCCACCTGGCGGCCCAAGTGGCTGGCCCAGCCACTGGACTGGCACTGTTGGCCAGCCCACCAGGAGCCCCACCGTCTTCAACCTCTGCCAGTAGACAGAGGCGTGTCGACGGGCGCGTGCACGACATGCGCGCACTGCCGTGCGCCACCTCCTGCTTGACGCCGAGGGCCTGGGCGCCTCTGGCGTTGCCACGCAGACGCCAGGAATCCCCCCTCTCGCCTCTCCCTCGCTCCCTGGCCTCTCTCCTCCTCCCTGCTCCCTCTCCCGAACACGCCCGAGCGCCGCTGTTGCCTCCGCTCGGCGTTGCCGTGCCCACCGCCTCCCCCGGCCAGTCCAGGAGCTCCGTCGCGTTGTCCTCGACCTCCTCGCTTAGCTACGCAACGCCGAACGCTCCGGAGCCTCGCCAACGTCGCCATCTCCGTCCTCGGGTGCCGGAGATCTCCCTCGCCGCCCCGCTCACTCCGGTTCCGCCCCGACCTCGCCGTCTGCTTCGCCGAGATCGCTGTGAGCTTCTGCCTCTCCTCCCCCTCTCCGTTCTCGCTGTCGCGCGCCATAGTAACCGCACCGAGACCACCCGCATGCGCCACTGCCTGAGCTCGCCGCCGACGTGGCTCCGGCCAGCAACGGCCTCGCCGTTCTGTCCTTTGACCTCCCCGCACCTCGTAGGGCTTGTAGGAGTTAACCCCGAGCCTCCACGCGCACCGTAGCAACGACTTCGAGTTCGCCCGAACTCCGGCCGCCGCCCAACTTGCCGCCGCCGCCGCCGCCACAGACCACCCCAAGTCCAGCCACCACCACCATCGGATGCGCCCTGCCGCGGGCGTTCCAACGCGCCCGGCCACGCGAGCTCCCGTCGCCGGAGTTGGCCGGACGGGCGTCGCCGTCGTGCTGTGCTTAGCACCGGCGTTTAGCCGCCGACGTGGCACCCACATTAGCGGCTAATGACGCTGCTAATTTAACCCCACAGCCGCTGACAGATGGGCCCGACGCCCTAATTAATCCCAGTTTTGCTTCTGGTTAGGTTAACTTAAATCCCAGCGGGACCCACGCGTCGGAGTTGATCAGGCCGATGTGTCATTGACCGACCCACATCATTGACCACAGGATGCCTTTGGGTCACCGACGATGGACCCCACTAGTCAGGTTTGACCCAGACCAGCCCCTGTTGACCTGCTGAGGTTAGCATGACCTAATGCTGACGCAATAACTCATTTTCTGGATTTATTATTATTCAGGAAATTCCAGAAATTAGTATAAACTTCTAAAATTCATATAAAATCAACAGTAGCTCAGAATGAAATAATTTATATATGAAAAATGATCAGAAAAATCCAATCTATCCATCTGTACCACTTTCATGCATGTTAGATCAACTTATACCTTTTGATCAGGTCAAATCAATTAAATGGCATTTGAATTTCACATATGGAGTTTGAATTTGAACCCTTGGTTCAAACCAACTTCATTTATTATGGTTGCTAGTTGCATTAGCTCAATCAACAGAATATTTCCATGTCATGATCATGCATCATATTATCGCATTGCATAGACTATGTTCTTTCTCTGTTGCCGGTGACTGTCCCCTCTCAGTAGACGACGTTCCGACGATTATTCGATGACACCGATGAAGAACTATATTATCTTCAGAGGTGCCAGGCAAGCAAACCCATGTGTTCATTCCGATACAATCCCACTCTCTCGCTCCTGCTCTCTTTTACTGCATTAGGACAACAATGATTCATATGTTACTTGGCGCGGTAGCTGAACCCCTTTATCCTCTGCATGACCTGTCATTCCACAGTAAATAGCTGAAACCCACTAGCATGAGTAGGAGTTGTTTGAGCCCTGTTGTGCCTACTCATTCATGCTTGTTTGTCATGCCTACTACTGCTTAGAGTTGAGTCAGGTCTGATTCATCGAGGATGAATCAGAGGTGTGTGAACATGTCCTACTGTTGAGAGCTAAGTGTGTGAACACATGTCGCGACCGGTTTTTCCGGGTATTGATTTCCAGAAAAATGGCCCTTGTGCTCACCAGCCCCAGGATAACTCTTAGCTGATGAGGCACCAACTTGATACAGAAATTCCAAGCAAAATACACAATATGCAGTACAAGACCATTCTGGCCTGTGAGTACAACAAATGGTTTCTAGTGGTTGAAGGCGGAAGAGGTTTATGGACCATCAGTGTCTATGGGACTCCATTTCCCACAGGAATAGCTGACCAGGTTAACTCCTATCTTCGCGAGGCTGCTATCACTGCTGCTTAGTTTCCGGGGCTGTCATCGCAACGCTCCTCTCCAAGTAGGAAAATCTGGCCAAGACAATAGCCAGGGACAAGCCAGTGAGTACTTTGAATGTACTCGCAAACATTGTGAACACTGGAATAATATCAATGATAAAAAAGCACTGGAATATTCTACAATCACATCGTCGGTCATAACTAAAATCTATTGTGCGTGCGAGCAGGTTATTTATATGCAGCATGAATATGCAACGATGGAGTGTAAATAAAATGCCACAGTCGGGCGTATGTGCGACACCACATAAAGGGCTTATAAAGTAAATAAATAACAAGCATGCCACAGTCGGGCGTCTCAGCGACACCACATAAAGGACTTATAAAGTAAATAAATAACAAGCATGCCACAGTGGGGCGTCTCAGCGACACCACATAAAGGGCTCATAAAATAAATAAATAACAAGCATGCCACAGTCGGGCGTCTCAGCGACACCACATAAAGGGCTTATAAAATAAATAAATAACAAGCATGCCACAGTCGGGCGTCTCAGCGACACCACATGAAGGGCTTATAAAATAAATAAATAACAAGCATGCCACAGTCGGGCGTCTCAGCGACACCACATAAAGGGCTTATATAATAAATAAATAAATAACAAGCATGCCACAGTCGGGCGTCTCAGCGACACCACATAAAGGGCTTATAAAATAAACAAATAACAAGCATGCCACAGTCGGGCGTCTCAGCGACACCACATAAAGGGCTTATACATAATCACAGTGAATATCCAGGAGGTAGAACGATCCCAGGGATACTCGATAATTCAAATAGTATAACGGGTTAGTCCATAAAAATAATAATCATAATCATCACAAGTCACAAGTCAGTAGCCAAGTTTGGTTTAACAGTTTCTCCTCCGAAGACCGACACTAAGACCAACACTTGACCCATCCCAGACTGATCCTTAACCATGTACACGGCTATTCGAATAGATTTAATCTCTGTAGAGGGTGTACTCTTTACCCACGAGTAACGGATTCCTTTAGTCCATCGGGACTAATTTCGTCTACGGCCTTTTAGTTGAAAACACACCTAACTTGCACACACCAGCTTAACTTACCGGTGTCTGGAATCACCCACGACACTTGTTAAGCAAAACTCTAAGTGGGGAGGCTACAACCTCGCATAGCATGGGATCAAATTTATATCGCGCGCTCTAAGGGGTGGCCTCCGCTCTCGGTCTCAACCGAAAACACCCATGCCCCTGGACCAGGTGGCCTGCCTACCAGCTACAACCGGTATCTTCCACCATGGCCTCTCTGTACGGTGTGTGCTAGAAAGGGGTTGACGACTTACTGAACCGTACCCTACTTGTAGTAGAGACGAGTGGTAGTACGAAACAAGTATGGGGGTTACTGGAACAAGACTCGATCTATGGTCGATTCAGGAGGTTTAAGTAATCCCTGCATGATTAGCATAACGAATATATTTCATCCAACAGACAGAATCACCACCCATCATACCCCTCATGCCATGCCGGACACACTCATCTCGACGATGAACTAGGGACAAGCTCGGGTCTACCCAAGACAGAGACTTTCCCATTTTCCTTCCGGTAGGCACGAAAGGCATACGAGGATGATCATTATCACAAGCATGCCCATTTCCAACAGCAAGGAAATTTCAAGTAAGCATTTATGCAAACGATCACATCACCACATAAAATAACGAGTTCCACGTATTGAGGTGGTGCCATAATCGTGTCAAACAATGCATGCAAAATATTATGCCAGGGTTCAGAATGCTTGCCTTTAATATGTCGAAAGGCAGGGTGCACTCCAAACTTTTGAAAGTTTGCTTCTCTCTCTCCAAAGTCACGTCGAAGGCGTATTCTGGAAATACGTTTACACTTAACCAGTGTGGACCGCGCGGGGAGTCACTGACAGTGGGTCCAGGTGGCCCACTAGTCAGGTTTGACTAGTCTACCTTCCCTCCTCTTCCTCTGCCCCGAGTGGAGGCAGGACTCCGGCGATGCTCGCCGGCGAACGGCGGCACCGTTCGGGAAATGGAGGCCATCCGCGGGCTCAGGGGATCGAGACGGTCACTCCGGTGGTCGCTACGGTCTCTGGGGTGGACGGAGCTGCCGGCGGCGAGCTTCGCAGCGAACGGTGGCCGTCGGGCAAAGTGATTTTTCTCCCACGGCGAGTCCCGATCAAAATCGAGCAGGGGGATGGATTCACTAGGGGGAGAGGGAGTTCCTGGTGAAGAGAGTGGAGAGGGGGAGGCTCTGGTGGCGCCGGAATGGCCGGGGCAGTGGCGGCGGCTGCAGTTGCCGGAGGTAGGGAAGAAGACCTCCCCGCGTCGAATGGCTGCCACGAAAGAACTGGGGGAGCATGCTGAGGCTGCCTAGGGAACGGAACATGCTCGGGGGCCTCTTTTTATAGCGCAACGAGGTCGGTTTGCGGCGGCTGTGGATAAGTTTGCCGGCGAACTGCCTCCCTGTAGCGGCAGGGCGTCGTGGCGACGACGAGAGCTAGAGGACGTGCGAGAGGATGAGGCTGAGCTATTCCAGGGGCAGGTGGCGAGCAGCTGAGGCTTGGGCGGCACCGACCTGACAGAGATGCGCTGCGGACGCCGGCGTGCCGCCAAGGGGCTCTGACGGCGGTGTTGCAGGGCACCAGGGCTGCTTGGCGTGTTCTGGTGAGAGGGAGAGTGCGTGGCGCGGCTCTGTGGTGTGGGCAAAACCAGGGGCACGACGTGGCGGCTCGGGCACGGCACGTGCAAAACGCTTGTTGTGCTCGTGCTCTGGGCGTGCACGGCACTCGTTCGACGAAATGCCAGGGCATCTAAGGTTGCTGGAGAGCCACTGCAAATCCACATGACTAGGTTAGGGACATGCAGAAGGCTACTAGACAACTTGGTTTGAGGCAAGGGAAAAGTTCACAACACAAAACCTTCAACCATGCCAAATCTGTTCATGCACACAGGGTGTTCGACAAAATGCCAGAGGCATCTAGGAAGTACTTGGGGTGATCAAAACTTCCAGAGTGGGGCCTCTTTAGATGAAAGAGAGGGTGGTGAGGTTAGTTTGCCAAAAGAAGAAACTTGCTAGTGCAAGTTTTGCAAAACTTCAGTTCTGGACAGAAAGAACAGGGCATGATTGCATGTATTAGAATTGCTCCAATGAGTCCAAACTCCTGGACTTAAGGTTCTAGCAGGAAGGGCTACAAGTAGGAAAAGGAATCACGGCAAAAGGAGCAAGCTAAAGTGTAGTTGTAGTACAATCCATTAAGTTGGACCAGAATGAAGATGAGGATGGTTCACTCAAATTTTTCAAAGGACATCAGTGGGTTTTTGCATAAAGTTGAATTGCATGCTACCACTGATCTCCCATAATTTTGGATAAAGCTAGAAAGAAATATTTAAATGGGTTGTAGTGTAAAACTGCTCACTGGACCAGATTTGAAAATATGATGTAGAGCTCAAAATATCCAAGGAATGAAATATCTTTTTGCATAAAAGTGGTTTGGTGACATCACATGACATCTCCAAATTTTGGTGGAATTTTTGAAAGAATTTATAAAAGGGTTGCAGTGCAAAGGGGACCCTAAACTTATGAAAAACCAAAATAGAGAGATAAAGCTCAGGGAAAAATAATTATATAAATAATTCCCACTGATAAAGGAATTGTTTTATTTGAGAGGGTAAAAGAGTCCAATAAAAATTGGGAAGTTTTCCACTAGGGGTAAAAACTCCATAAAGATAAAGGGAAGAAAGGTTCTGAAACCCAGAAAACAAAAGTTTAAGTTCCTGGCAAAATTTTAATTAATAAAACAAGACTAAAATTTTTGGGGTGTTACAACACGATTTGGTAAAGGTAGCGGTGAGAGGCCATGTAGGAGTACATGGTGGGTTGTATCATTGCAGCCGTCCTCAGGAACTGAGTTCTGTGTTTGTGATCCATGAAACAGTTACTACCACACATTGGGTTCCGGTAACTCGACCCCTCTCGGCTTATTAATCGCGTCGATCTCTGTCCAGGAGTGGCAACTAGTTTCTGGTGTTTATAGGATATGTGTTGGGGGCCGTGCGTAGCGCTGACCCTAGGGGTGGGCTATGTTGCGGTAGATACACCGTGGCACGGTGTACCGCGCGAGCGTTTGGTGTCTCGGGAACCCTGCTCACATCGTTTGGGGCCGTGAGCGACACCTCGGCCGAATCTCCTTGCGGATGGAACCTGAATAGGCGATAAACCTGGATGAGAGACTTGTGTGGTTAGTCAGGTCGTGGCCGACTCCCTCGCTAGGCTTCCGCTTGAAGGTTGCCGAGATACACGACGTGTACATGGTGGTAAGTGCCGAGAGCGTGTGTGAAGAAGTACACCCCTGCAGGGTTAACATCATCTATTTGAATAGCCATGTCTGCGGTAAAGGACTTCTGGGTTTCCTGTACAGTTCATAGACAAGTGAAAGTGGATACTCTAAAATGCGCAAGATAAGCGTGAGTGCTACGGATGGCGTTCTCGTAGGGAGGCGGGAGCGGATCCGTAGTGGTGTATTGATTTTGTGAATATGTGGACTCATGAGCGCCACCTCAAAAGAGTTACTTGCAGTCATAGTTCAGGATAGCCACCGAGTCAAAGCTGGCTTGCTGCAGTCAAACTCCACCACCCCCCTTTGTTGATAATGATGCATATGTAGTTAGTTCTGATGTATGTCTTGCTGAGTACATTTGTACTCACGTTTGCTTATTTTATGTTTTGCAGAAAGAGATATCAGTCTCGCTAGTAGTTCCGCGTGGACTTCGACGTTTAGCTTGATACCTCAGCTACGATCTTGTGCCCACGGCAGGATCTGGTAGATAATCAGGATTCTCAGCCTTTTTCATTTATAGTTGTCTGTACTCAGACATGTTAAGCTTCCGCTTGTGTTTTGACTTGTATGCTTTAAATGTTGGGTCATGAGACCCATGTTTGTAATATCTCGCTCCTCGGAGCCTAATGAATAAATACTTGAGTCGTAGAGTTATGTTGTGATGCCATGTTGTATTTACACATATCGAGTATATTGTGTGTATGTTTGAAATGCTTGGTATGTGTGGGATCCGACAATCTAGTTGTTTATCCTTGGCAGCCTCTCTTATGGGGAAATGTAGTCTAGTGCTTCCTTGAGCCATAGTAGTCCGCTACAGCCCGGTTCACGGAGTCCTACTAGCCCAACACTACTGCTCGGGACACTTGGTGGCCGGCATGTGTTTCACTTCGTTCTGTGGTTCATCCCTTGGCGAAATGTCACGCGGTGACATCCGAGTCCTGCCTAGCTGCTACAGCCGGGTTCCCGGAGTCCTGTTAGCCCAGTGCTACAGCCCGAATTCACACGCTGCTGACCGACATGCTTGAAGTTGATTCATGTATGCCTATCCCCATGGGTTAGCGCCGCTTTGGGTTCACAACTAGCCATGTCGGCTCGGGTTCTCTTTCATATGGATGCTAGCGACACTATCATATACGTGAGCCAAAAGGCGCAAACGGTCCCGGGCCATGGTAAGGCGACACCCATGGGAATACCGTGCGTGAGGCCTCAAAGTGATATGAGGTGTAACCGGCTAGATCGATGTGATTTGGAATCGGGGTCCTGACAGCTTTGGTATCAGAGCCTGACTGCCTGTAGGATTACCAAGCCAAACTGGTCGAAGTTGTGTCTAGAAATGCTTTAGTTATATGAGGGAATTGATTGGGGAAGGGAACGTAAGGCTCTTTTTACTCCTTATACCTCATGGCCTTCTGATCTGAGTCATCCTCTTCTCTTCTATGGGGTTTAAGAACTAGGCTTCTCATCTATCTATCAGGATGACGTGTTACTAATCCATAGACTTACAGGATTGTTGGTTTCAAGCCTCAGTTCAGTTCCTACTACTTCCGTGTGTTATTATTTGATCTCAGAACATTGTTATTGTGATGTTGAGTGGTCATGCCTCTGTTTTGCAGGATGTCTCAAATCATTTTCAGCATTTACAGCTGTTATGTTGTCCGAGTCATCCCAGATTTCTATATAGTCCGATGCATTTGCAAATCCCTTCTCTCCGTTTCTAATGTTCATTTGGGCCAGATTAATCATATAAATTAGTGCGTTGAGGTACTCCGCTGCCTCGGCATATATGTTGGAGCTATTATTATGAACCTAGGTGTTTTAGGGAGTCACCTAGTAATCTAGCCATGTTTGTGTTCCCGGTGTGATGATTCTGGCCATTATTCCCGAAAGCATCCTGTGATGTCATTTAGTTAGTAGGTATTCTATTCCTGGGTTCTTGAACCCGAGGTTCACCCTACTTACCTCCTGTTGATAGTGTTTGCTAGTTCCTTTAGGATATTAGTAACCTTGCAATAATCCTCGAGGTCTGTGGTATTTCCTTCTTCCAAATACCATGAACTGCTTATGGCAGAAGTTCTTTGAGCCAAAAGATCACAACCAGGGTGCTCTCTAGGAGTACTCCATTTTATATTGCGACTCTGCCAGTTCTACTTTTCTGCATAGGTTATCCGGAAGGAACCTGTTGAACTTGATTCAACATACTAACCTATGCATCCACAACTCAGAAAGTTATATGTTCCTCGAGTTGTTCCTCCTTAGTTGTATTCTGAACCACGTCTATCAATTGATAGTCAAGGGTATGTGTGCGATCGTGTTTATCGATGCCTATTATCCTTGTGGTCCGTCAAGCCATTCTATTCCGGAATGACTAGGAGAAACAAACTCCAGTACCTCATCCATATCTAGGATTGGGTCAAAGTAGTTGTATTCCATAGATCAAAATGCCAATCCAGCTTTTGTTCTGTTCTACCTCGGAGTGATACAATCTTTATGTCAAGAGTGTCATGAGAATTGCACCACCTCTTATGAATTCTTGACACAGTAATACTTCTTTCCATCATTGTTCATTCCTCGGTTCCCATGTTATTGTAACCGGAATGCCGACAAGTGTACTGTGATGTGTGAAATCGATACTCCTAGCAACTAGTTGCTTGGTAGTAGATGGGCAATACTCTTATTCTTAGCGTGTTGGTTATTGAATCATCATTTCTAAGATAGATTGTGCTACTTAGTCCTTATTTCTGGAGCACTCTTCGATCAAGGAGTCAAGATTGTGCCAATCCTTGCTTATTTGATCATGTCGTCTTGCCTGAGAAGCAAGGTTGTTCTCGAGGTTAGTAACATACCAGTGGTTCGTGATGTTCCGAATATGTTCTCGCAAGCATTACCAGGTTGTACCCTGGCCGTTATGTTGAGTTCGTGATCAAGTTGGTTTTCCAATAAACCACTCTTTCTCCAAGAATCTGTGTTGGATATCCCTGAGCTAGTTGGTTGAGCTAGACAACAACTTGGAGAGTTGGAAGACAAGGCTTGTCTGACTTAGTTCATGTTGAGGGATATCTTTGTGTGTGTGTGTTGAAGAAAGATGATATCTTCATCGATTGGTTCCTGTGATCAGTTGTTGGATCTATCGCCTTGTCAAAACCTTGACTTGAGTATGGGCTATTGTCAAGTCAAATCAGAACCAACGATGTTCGTAATGTTATCTTACTCGTGGTTGATTCCTCGAGTATATACCATTACATCTCTTGGTCTGACCAATGCTATCACCGTGTTCACATGATGGTGGAAGTGATATGGAAATTCCGATGAGTTGCTATTGTGCCCATCAGCAGCATCTTGTCTCCCCCATGATTCATGTTAAACATTGAGCTAGTGTTGGAAACTTTGGAAACAATGTCCTCATGTTCCATTCATGAAGCATATGTTTGGATGAAAGTAGTGACTTACTCTAAGTTCACGTGCAACCGATGCAAGTTGTCGCCGTGAATTCGAGAAAGGTTTGTTTTGTTTCCTCTGGAATCATCCCAAGTCAGTCATGCCTGTGCAAAGTATTATATGGTCTGATAGACTAATCATCTTCATTCCATATGCAATTCCTAGCACCACAAGCCACTGATTGAATTGTTCAAAGAAAATAAGTTCATGCGCTAATCCTGAAGGGCCCGGACGGATATGCACAAGACTTCGTTATCTCAAAGATGGTTCCCAATCAGAACTCGGTAGTGTTTTATTGCAAGACTACCATGTGATCATGCTTGTCTTGGACAGCGTGTTCATGGGTTTGTAGCAGAACCAGCTCATGTTTTCGAACTTGCTATCGTAGTTCATTTCCTGAGAATCTCGCAACGTCATCTCGTCGAATTGTGTTGCAAACTTTCTTTTCAGACATGCTGAGTCTGAAGTATCCTATCACCAATCAAATCTGAATATCAGGCAGATATGATGGTTGGAACATTCCCAACAGTTGCATTTTGTTCCCAGCTTGCACCGCCATTGTGCCAATTTCCCATGGGCTGCCCTTCTCAGCAGTTGCTGTCCCAGATCATTTTCAAAAGTGGACTTACCATGGGTCTCATCCATTTCCAATGATAAGCTAAAGCCATCCATTGCGTTGTCTTCAACAAGGTAGTCCACATCATCCATCCTAGTGTTTGAAATATGCCCTAGAGGCAATAATAAATTAGTTATTATTATATTTCCTTGTTCATGATAATCGTTTATTATTCATGCTATAATTGTATTGACGGAAACAACAATACATGTGTGGATACATAGACAACACCATGTCCTAGTAAGCCTCTAGTTGACTAGCTCGTTGATCAATAGATGGTTACGGTTTCCGACCATGGACCTTTGGATGTCATTGATAACGGGATCACATCATTAGGAGAATGATGTGATGGACAAGACAATCTAAGCATAGCACAAGATCGTGTAGTTCGTTTTGCTAGAGCTTTTCCAATGTCAAGTATCTCTTCCTTAGACCATGAGATCGTGCAATTCCGGATACCGTAGGAGTGCTTTGGGTGTATCAAAGCGTCACTGGCGTGGCGGGTGACTATAAAGGTGCACTACAGGTATCTCGAAAGTGACCATTGGGTTGACACGGATCGAGACTGGGATTTGTCACTCCGGTAGACGGAGAGGTATCTCTAGGCCCACTCGGTAAGACATCATCATAATGTGCACAATGTGACCAAGGGGTTGATCACGGGATGATGTGTTACGGAACGAGTAAAGAGACTTGCGGTAACGAGATTGAACAAGGTATCGGGATACCGACGATCGAATCTCGGGCAAGTACAATACCGCTAGACAAAGGGAATTGTATACGGGATCGATTGAGTCCTTGACATCGTGGTTCATCCGATGAGATCATCGTGGAACATGTGGGAGCCAACATGGGTATCCAGATCCCGCTGTTGGTTATTGACCGGAGAACGTCTCGGTCATGTCTGCATGATTCCCGAACCCGTAGGGTCTACACATAAGGTTCGATGGCGCTAGGGTTATAAAGGAAGTTTGTATGTGGTTACCGAATGTTGTTCGAGTCCGGATGAGATCCCGGACGTCACGAGGAGTTCGGAATGGTCGGAGGTAAAGATTTATATATGGAAAGTTGTTGTTCGGGTTAGGAAAAAGTTGGGTTTTTCGGTATTGTACCGGAAGCTTCGAGAAGGTTCGGAGGATTCGGAGGGGTCCGGAGGTCAGAAATTGTTCCACCACGTCCAATACAGTAGCATGGGCTGTAGGGGGCGCCCTAGCCATAATGGGCCAAGGGAACCAGCCCCCAAGGCCCATGCGCATGGGAGGGGGAAACCCTAAGGGGAGGGCCTCCACTTGACTTGGGATGCACTCCTCCCCTCTTGGCCGCCCCAAGTCCCATCTAGGGCTGGCCGCACCCCTTGGGGTGGAAACCCTAAAGGGGCGCAGCCCCCTTTCCCCTATATATACTTGAGGTTTTGGGCTGCCCAACACACGAGAACCTCTCCCTCTTGGTGCAGCCCTGCCTCTCCTCCTCCTCCTCTCCCTTGGTGCTTGGCGAAGCCTGCGGGATGCCACGCTCCTCCATCACCACCACGCCGTTGTGCTGATGTTGGATGGAGTCTTCCTCAACCTCTCCTCTCTCCTTGCTGGATCAAGGCGTGGGAGGCGTCACGGGCTGTACGTGTGTTGAGCAGCGGAGGTGCCGTCCGTTCGGCACTTGATCATCGGTGATCTGAATCACGACGAGTGCGACTCCATCAACCCCGTTCACATGAACGCTTCCGCTTAGCGATCTACAAGGGTATGTAGATGCACTCTCCTTCCCTCGTTGCTAGTTTCTCCATAGATAGATCTTGGTGACACGTAGGAAAATTTTGAATTTCTGCTACGTTCCCCAACACCTAGTTCGAGTATGTCATTTCTTCGAGCTCTTTTAAACAATCAATCGTAAATTGCCTTAAGCTGGTATAAAGAGTTTCAACGATCTCTGAATCAAAGGTAATTCTTTTTACCACTTAAGGGAATAGTTCTACGAGTCACCTTCCCCAAGGTGCCCCGTTACGGGATCATGGCAATTATTTCTCCCCACCTTGACCTCATCCACCATCCTTCTAAGCGTGGAATTGTTGCCTACCAAATCAAACCCCGTCGTCTGTTCCTCCATCCCTCTGGGTGTATGTTTCATGTCTCCGCTCGAGAGATGTTGCTATGTCTCATTCCGAGAATTAATCCTGAGTTGTTCGATCCTGGAGAAGATCGATCCTTCTGGAGTTTTCCCTTTCCTCTCATTATCATGTTAGTTGGAGTTCTCAGAGCAAGACATCGAGGCAAAGATGGTGATCGTGTCAACGTTCTTATGACATGCAACCTGGATCGTGAAGACCGTGTTAGCTTGTGCCCCCTCTGTCTTCTTACCTCACGTCTTCAATCTCGGGACAAGATTATTGTTTAGTGGGGGTGAGTTGTCACAACCCTAAAGTTTGCTTGTAACTAATGGCATTGCATCCATGCATCGTGTTTAAATTTCATGAAACTTGAAATGGGGATTGATCCAAGCCCTAGCACCAAATGAATTCAACTAGGTTCCATAAAAAATATATTTTCAATGATCCCAAATGCCTTTAGAAATGTTCATCATTTTTGAATTGGTCCAGCACCTTTGAGAAAAATGATGCACCTATTTTTAGGCCATTCTGGATTTTTGAATTAATTCATATTGTATTTGCATTTGGGCATTTAAATGCTATAAAATATTTTAAATGCTCAAATAATCATAAACTAAAATGTTTACTGTTGGATATATTCTAAACAGTAGCCATGACTAGTTTCATGATTTTTGTAAATGCCCTGACATTTTTAATAAGGCCCTGAAGTTACAGAAATAATAGAAAACATGAAATAATAAAAAGGGGAAGGAACTTACCTGGCTTACCTGCGCAGCCCACCTAGCGGCCCAAGTGGCCGGCCCAGCCACTGGCCTGGCTCTGTTGGCCAGCCCACCAGGAGCCCCACCGCCTTCAACCTCTGCCATGGCGAGGCGTGTCGGCAGGCGCGTGGTTCGACGCTGCAGACCGCCAGGCGCCACCTCCTTCCTGACGCGGAGGGCCTGGGCGCCTCTGGCGTTGCCACGCAGACGCCAGGAACCCCCCCTCTCGCCTCTCCCTCGCTCCCTGGCCTCTCTCCTCCTCACTGCTCCCTCTCCCGAACACGCCCGTGCGCCGCTGTCGCCACCGCTCGGCGTTGCCGTGCCCACCGCCTCCCCCTTGCTTCCCGGGCCAGTCCAGGAGCTCCGCCGCGTCGTCCTCGACCTCCTCGCTGAGCTACGCAACGCCGAACGCTCCGGAGCCTCGCCAACGCCGCCGTCTCCATCCTCGGGTGCCGGAGATCTCCCTCGCCGCCCCGCTCGCTCTGGTTCCGCCCCGACCTCGCCGTCTTCTTCGCCGTGATCGATGTGAGCTTCTGCCTCTCCTCCCCCTCTCCATTCTCGCTGCCGCGCGCCATAGTAACCGCACCGAGCCCACCCGCATGCGCCACCGCCTGAGCTCGCCGCCGACGTGCCTCCGGCCACGCAACGGCCTCGCCGTTCTGTCCTTTGACCTCCCTGCACCTCATAGGGCTTGTAGGACTTAACCCCGAGCCTCCACGCGCACCGTAGCAACGGCTTCGAGTTCGCCCGAGCTCCAGCCGCCGCCAACTTGCCGCCGCCGCCACAGACCACCCGAAGTCTAGCCACCACCACCATCGGATGCGCGCTACTGCGAGCGTTCCAACTCACCCGGCCACGCGAGCTCCTGTCGCCAGAGTTGGCCGGACGGGCGTCGCCCTCGTGCTGTGCTTAGCACCGGCGTTTAGCCGCCGACGTGGCACCCTCATTAGCGGCTAATGACGCTGCTAATTTAACCCCACAGCCGCTGACAGATGGGCCCCACGCCCTTATTAATCCCAGTTTTGCTTCTGGTTAGGTTAACTTAAACCCAGGGACCCACGCGTCGGAGTTGATGGCTTGATGTGTCATTGACCGGACCCACCTGTCATTGACCCTGGAATGCACTGGGTCACTGACCAGTGGACCCCATTGGTCAGGTTTGACCCGGACCAGCCCCTGTTGACCTGCTGAGGTCAGCATGACCTAATGCTGACGCAATAACTCATTTTCTGGATTTATTATTATTCAGGAAATTCCAGAAATTAGTATAAACTTCTAAAATTCATATAAAATCAACCGTAGCTCAGAATGAAATAATGTATATATGAAAAATGATCAGAAAAATCCAATCTATCCATCTATACCACTTTCATGCATGTTAGATCAACTTATACCTGCTGATCAGGTCAAATCAATTAAATGTCCTTTGAATTTCACATATGGAGTTTGAATTTGAACCCTTGGTTCAAACCAACTTTATTTAATATGGTTTCTAGTTGCATTAGCTCAAGCAACAGCATATTGCCATGTCATGATCATGCATCATACTGTCGCATTGCATTGACTGTGTTCTTTCTCTGTTGCCGGTGACTGTCCCCTCTCAGTAGACGATGTTCCGACGATTATTCGAAGACACCGATGAAGAACTATATTATCTTCAGAAGTGTCAGGCAAGCAAACCCCTTTGTTCATTCCGATACAATCCCACTCTCTCGCCCCTGCTCTCTTTTACTGCATTAGGACAACAACGATTCATCTGTTACTTGTTGCGGTAGCTGAACCCCTTTATCCTCTGTATGACCTGTCATTCCACAGTAAATAGATGAAACCCACTAGCATGAGTAGGAGTTGTTTGAGCCCTGTTGTGCCTACTCATTCATGCTTGTTTGTCATGCCTGCTACTGCTTAGAGTTGAGTCAGGTCTGATTCATCGAGGATGAATCAGAGGTGTGTGAACATCTCCTACTGTTGAGAGCTAAGTGTGTGAACACATGTCGCGACCGGTTTTTCCAGGTATTGATTTCCAGAAAAATGGCCCTTGTGCTCACCAGCCCCAGGATAACTGTTAGCTGATGAGAGCTAAGTGTGTGAACACGATTTGGTAAAGGTAGTGGTGAGAGGCCATGTAGGAGTACATGGTGGGTTGTCTCATTGCAGCCGTCCTCAGGAACTGAGTTCTGCGTTTGTGATCCATGAGACAGTTACTACCACGCATTGGGTTCCGGTAACTCGACCCCTCTCGGCTTATTAATCGCCTCAATCTCTGTCCAGGAGTTGCAACTAGTTTCTAGTGTTTGTAGGATATGTGTTGGGGGCCGTGCGTAGCGCTGGCCCTAGGGGTGGGCTATGTTGCGGTAGATACACCATGGCACGGTGTACCGGGCTCCCGTTTGGTGTCTCCGGAACCCTGCTCACATCGTTTGAGGCCGTGAGCGACACCCCGGCCGGATCTCCTTGCTGATGGAAGCTGAATAGGCGATAAACCTGGATGAGAGACTTGTGTGGTTAGTCCGGTCGTGGCCGACTCCCTCGCCATGCTTCCGCTTGAAGGTTGCCGAGATACACGACGTGTACATGGTGGTAAGTGGCGTGAGCGTGTGTGAAGAAGTACACCCCTGCAGGGTTAACATCATCTATTCGAATAGGCGTGTCCGCGGTAAAGGACTTCTGGGTTGCCTGTACAGTTCATAGACAAGTGAAAGTGGATACTCTAAAATGCGCAAGATAAGCGTGAGTGATATGGATGGCGTTCTCGTAGGGAGGCGGGAGCGTATCCATAGTGGTGTATTGATTTGGTGAATATGTGGACTCGTGTGCGCCACCTCAAAAGAGTTACTTGCAGTCATAGTTTAGGATAGCCACCGAGTCAAAGCTGGCTTGCTGCAGTCAAACTCCACCACCCCCCCTTTGTTGATAATGATGCATATGTAGTTAGTTATGATGTAAGTCTTGCTAAGTACATTTGTACTCACGCTTGCTTATTTTATGTTTTGCAGAAAGAGATGTTAGTCTCGCTAGTAGTTTCGCGTGGACTTCGACGTTTAGCTTGTTACGTCAGCTACGATGTTGTGCCCTCGGCAGGATCTGGTAGATAGTCAGGCTTCTCAGCCTTTTTCATTTATAGTTGTCTGTACTCAGACATGTTAAGCTTCCGCTTGTGCTTTGACTTGTATGCTTTGAATGTTGGGTCATGAGACCCATGTTTGTAATATCTCGCTCCTCGGAGCCTAATGAATAAATACTTGAGTCGTAGAGTTATGTTGTGATGCCATGTTGTATTTACACATATTGAGCATATTGTGTGTATGTTTGAAATGCTTGGTATGTGTGGGATCCGACAATCTAGTTGTTTATCCTTGGCAGCCTCTCTTATGGGGAAATGTAGTCTAGTGCTTCCATGAGCCATAGTACACCGCTACAGCCTGGTTCACCAGAGTCCTGCTAGCCCAGCACTACTGCTCAGGACACTTGGTGGCGGCATGTGTTTCACCGTTCTGTGTACGTCCCTTCGGGAAATGTCACGCGGTGACATCCGAGTCCTGCCTAGCCTGCTACAGCCGGGTTCCCGAGTCCTGTTAGCCCGATGCTACAGCCGGATTCACACGCTGTCAACCGACATGCTCGGAGTTGATTCATGTATGCCTGTCCCCATGGGTTAGTGCCGCTTTGGGTTCACGACTAGCCATGTCGACCCGGGTTCTCTGTCATATGGATGCTAGCGACACTATCATATACGTGAGCCAAAAGGCGCAAACGGTCCCGGGCCATGGTAAGGCGACACCCGTGGGAATACCGTGCGTGAGGCCGCAAAGTGATATGAGGTGTTACCGGCGAGATCGATGTGATTTGGAATCGGGGTCCTGACACCACGGTCGATGACTTAACCGAGGTACTGAACTTCGACACCGAAGACATCGACGGTATGGACGACGATGCTGGAGAAGAACATGAACCGCCGGTCACTGGGCGGTGGACATCCACCTCTTCTTGTGATATATATATATGGTGGACACTCCGAAGGAAACAAATGCCGATGAGGCAACGGAGGATAAAATCTCAGGGAAAAAAGCAAAGAATGGGCGCCGTCGGCGCCACTCCAAGCCCCGCCACACCAATACCGGCCCAAAAGACGAAAACAATCCGAATGGCACCAAAGAAGAATACAACCCTGAACAGCCCACCTTTGAGCAGGCCGAACATGAGGATGAGCAGGTCGGCCCAGAAGAACAGGCGACAGACGAATACCCGGAGGAGGACAGCCACATGCCCCCCTCCAAAGACGAGATTAGCATCGGCGACGACGAGTTCGGCGTGCCTGAGGATCCCGTAGAGCAGGAGGGCTTCAAGCGTCGGCTTATAGCCACTGCGAGGAGCCTGAAAAAGAAGCAGCAGCAACTCCAAGCTAACCAAGACCTGCTCAGAGATAGATGGACTGAAGTCTTAGCAGCCAAGGAATATAGACTCGAGCACCACATGGCTGACCGGCCACCTCGTGGCCAGGATAAAACGGCATATCAGTCCGCATACCAGCCAACACCCCCACGCCAACATACTACGGCCCGGGGAAACAAATCAGGACAACCAAGATCGATCTACGTATCGCGGGGGTCACGCCAGACACACCTTCAACAAGTCCGGCCGTGCCGAATATAGCCACCCAGAGCAATTCGACTTGCGTAGCCACATAGCCCGGCATAGAGGCGCCACACAGCCCCTCTACTTCACTGATGAAGTAATGGATCACGAATTCCCAGAAGGGTTCAAACCCGTAAACATCGAATCATACAATGGCACAACCGACCCCGCAGTATGGATCGAAGATTTTCTTCTCCACATTCACATGGCCCGCGGAGACGATCTGCACGCCATCAAGTATCTTCCCCTCAAGCCCAAAAGGACCAGCCTGGCACTAGCTAAACAGCCTGCCAGCAAATTCCATTGGCAGCTGGGAAAACCTGGAAGACGCATTCCTCGACAACTTCCATGGCACATATGTGCAACCACCTGACGCCGACGACCTGAGCCACATTACTCAACAGCCCGGAGAGTCAGCCAGGAAATTCTGGACTCGGTTCCTAACTAAGAAGAACCAAATAGTCGACTGTCCGGACGCCGAAGCCCTAGCGGCTTTCAAGCATAATATCCATGACGAGTGGCTCGCTCGACACCTCGGCCAGGAAAAACCCAAGTCCATGGCAGCTCTCACAACACTAATCACCCGCTTTTGCGCAGGAGAGGACAGTTGGTTGGCCCGCAGCAGCACTACGCCACAGTCTGGCAATTCGGATGGCCGCGACAATAACGGGAAGCCGCGGCGGAACAGACATAAGCGACGGAACAACGGCGACAACACTGAAGACACAACAGTCAACGCCGGATTTAGTGGATCCAAGCCCGTTCAGCGGAAGAAGCCGTTCAAAAGAAATAATCAAGGACCGTCCAGTCTGGACCGCATACTGGAGCGCTCGTGCCAAATTCATGGCACCCCGGACAAGCCAGCCAACCACACCAATAGAGATTGCTGGGTATTCAAACAGGCCGACAAGATAAACGCTGAATACAAGGACAAGGGGCTGCACAGCGACGATGATGAGGAGCCCCGACGTCCGAACACGGGGGGACAGAAGAAATTTCCCTCCCAGGTGAAAACGGTCATCATGATCTACTCCACGCACATCCCCAAGCGGGAATGGAAGCGGGCACTAAGGGACGTCTATGCCATGGAGCCAGTCGCCCCGAAATTCAACACATGGTCAGCTTGTCCGATTACCTTCGATCATAGGGATCACCCTACTAGCATCTGTCACGGCGGCTCGGCCGCATTGGTCCTAGACCCAATCATCGATGGATTCCACCTCACGCGTGTCCTTATGGACGGTGGCAGCAGCCTGAACCTACTTTACCAGGACACAGTGCGCAAAATGGGCATCGACCCTTCAAGGATGAAGCCCACTAAAACCACCTTTAAAGGTGTAATTCCTGGAGTAGAGGCCCGCTGTACGGGCTCTAACATTGGAAATGGTCTTCGGATCTCCGGATAACTTCCGAAGCAAATATTTAATCTTCGATATCGTCCCCTTCCGCAGTGGTTACCATGCACTGCTCGAACGAACCGCATTCGCCGGATTCAATGCGGTACCACACTACGCATATCTCAAGCTCAAGATGGCAGGACCACGCGGGGTCATAACGGTGAACAGAAATATGGACCGCTCCCTACGAACAGAAGAACATACTGCAGCCCTTGCGGCGGAAGTACAACGCGGCCTTCTCCGACAAACCAATCCGGCGACAACAATTTCGAGCACAGTCAAGCGAGTCCGGAGCACCCCGCAAGAGGATCATCAGGCACGCCAAGAGCGCGACTAGCAATCCGGCCTCCGCTTAAGCCCCACCAAAGCAGCATTTGTGCCATGTGCACACAATTACGCACTCAAAATACCATGGGCGTAGGCGGAGGCGCATCAACGACTCACTCAATAGTGCAGGTAACCGCCAAATAGTTTCGTACTCTTTCCCTCTTACCTTTCAGGACACCGCGTTGGCGCAGCATCCTCAAAAGAGCCGAATTTCCAGACTTATAGGGAAGAGACATCCAAGGAGGCAATAGACGTTGTGCACAGAAGAAAATACCCTGGTGGAATCTATTTACGATCATTATACCTGCTTTATCTACCTGAACACAGCCTGGCCCTGGATAGGACATGTCAAATAGTCCTATATTACCTCTGCTTAACGCACCCATTGGAAATGTACGCTTAAACGTATTTTTCGTCAATGGGAGATTATATATAGCGCCAGCTTATTATTCTTATTTGAGAATTTTTTCTCTTATAAATGTTTATTTGATATTGCATCCGTACACTTTGGTGCGGCCAGTTCGCCAGGGGCTTCTTATGGCGCCCTGTAATATGGAAACTAAAGTCCGAACACTTTCAACAGTGCGGCACCACGAACTTATAGCACTATATGCATGAGCTCCGAATCATGTCTTGGGTCTACAGTTGGGATAGCCCTGGTCCCTTGTTTTGGTGCCTTACGTTCCGTTATATCGGCTAAGGTAGCGCAGGGAGAACTACTGCGATGGTGTCCCGGTTCTTCCGGACAAGCACCTTAGTAGAGAAAGCCGAAAACTGACCGGCATTATGTGGGGAGAGCTGGTCGCTGTTCGAGAGGTTTTAAAATCCTTAAATATTTTTTTCTTTAGGCGATAAATCGGCTTCGCCCGATCTAGGCGTGTATAGCACCCCGATTCGGTCTTCCGGATTCTAGGGGCTTCGCCGAAATTTAAAATTGTAGACTTCTATGGCTAAGTGAAAGTTATAAAGCCCATAGTCTGATTGCCTTGTTCACTGCGCCGGACACCTCCTTAAGGGACCAAACATTTGGATAAAGAGTGTCCGGGTTTTCCACGAACACCCCAGTGCTAGTCACGTGGGGGTGGAAGCCGACAACAGCCTACTTTCAGGATTTTATAAACAGCTGCATGAAGGTAATATTTTAAATAACAAAAGCGCTACATAAGCGCAAGTAACAAATCTTTAATTACAAACATGACAGAAGTGAATTCATTCCAAAATGGCGTCCTTGGTACACTCATCGGCGACGAGACGAGCACCCTTCATCACGCCATCGTAGTATATTTTGGGACGGCGATGTGCCTTGCCTTCCGGCGGCCCGTCCTTGACCAGCTTCTCCGCATCGAGCTTGCCCCAATGCACCTTGACGCGGGCAAAAGCTCGGCGGGCCCCTTCGATGCAAACGGATCACTTGATCACTTGAAGCCGCGGGCAGGCATCCAGCATCCGCTTGATCAGGCCAAAGTAGTTGCTTGGCAGGAGCTCACCAGGCCACACCTTGACTATGAAGTCCCTCATAGCGAGTTCGGCCACCCTGTGGAGTTCGACCAACTGCTTCAGTTGGTCGCTCAGAGGCATCGGATGATCGGCCCCAGCATACTGGGACGAGAACAGCTTCTCCGTTGAGCTCCCCTCTTGGGCACGGTAGAACTCCGCAGCGTCTGAGACGCTGCATGGTAGATCTGCAAATGCCCCTGGAGAGCTCCGTATTCGAGTAAGTAAAAGAAACGCCTCCTCCACATGTTTTCTTTGCATAAATAATTTCTTACCCGCTGCTATCTTTCTGGCCTCCTGGATCTCCTGTTGTGCTTTCTCGGCCTCGGCCTTGGCATCTTTCAAACTTACAAGGGCCTTCGCAAGCTCGGCCTCCTTTGCCTTTAGATCATGATCCACGGAGTCGCACTTCTTGCCGAGGTCCTGGAGCTCTTGTTGTACCTCGCCCACTCTAGCATTTTGCTTTTCGCGCTCCTTGCATTCCAAGGCCGCTTTGTCTTCGGCCTCGGACAGCGCTTTCTTCAGGGACGTCACTTTGGCGGTGGCCCCTGCTACACAGTCACGACGCTTTCGCGTTAGATTGACAAATTTTGCCTATCTTTAAATACATAAGAGCGGAAATCACTTACCCTTGCTCTCTTTGAGCTGCCTCTTCGTGAGGATGAGCTCTCACTTCCAGGTCCCGGTTCAGTTCGGCAACCTCGGCAGTACGGGCAGCAGCAGCAAGCAGCACAACCTGCTTATTCACAACAATACTTATTATTAGACTCCTGCGGATTATAATTGACCCTCCGTTTGGCTTTTCTTTCCGAACACCAACCAGAGTATCAGGGGCTACTACCTATCGGGTGGTAATTCCATACATTTTTATTACTTACCTCAAAGCCTGTCAGGAGGCTTGTGCAGGCTTCGGTTAGTCCGCTTTTGGCGGACAAAAACTTTTGAATCAACACACTCATAAGAGTACGGTGTTCTTCTTCCATGGAAGCGCCTCAGAGCGCTTCCACCAGACTATCCGGCGCCGTCGAAGCGACGGAAGTCTTCGGCACGGGCGGCTCGCCCTCCCTAACAAGGGGCTGCCTGCTTGAGTCCTGATCCGTCGGAGGTTCTGGAGCAGTGTTCGGTTGGGAGCCAGCCTTGTTGCGGCTCTCATCGACGCGATCCGGGGGACCTTGAACCCCGCATGTCCGACAGTCGGAAGTCGGCCTTGGGGCGTCTCCAGTACCACCTTCCCCTGCTCGGGGAACCTTCGGGACAACACCTTCGTGTCATCCGCAGGCTGAGGAGTGGTGGCCGTCAGGAGCGAGTTCATCTCAGAAGCGCTCAGAGACCCATCCGAAGACAACACCTCCGGATGAGCCCGGAACTGACTGCATCAATGTTCGGCGTTATTAACAATTGTGAAATGAAAATCAAGGTAGAGTGCGGACACTTACGATCGCGCCAGGGGCTTCCCCCTGGGCAGCCACCCTTCCTCGCTATGAGCGGTCGTGGTGGAGTAGTCTGGAACGGACGTCTTTCCCTTCTTGGGCGTCCAAGCCTCCCCTTCTGGGGCGGCTTTCCTCTTTTTCTCCTCCCCAGTACGGGGAGGTGGAGTTCCTTCTTGCTTCCCCCCGCCAACGTGGGAAGAATTTGTTTCGTCATCATCGAACGACGTGGGTATGACTGCCTTGCGTCGAGGGCCTCTCCCGGCCCCACGGCCCGTCGCCTCAGGCATCTCATCCTTTTCGGATGGGGCGGCCTCTTCTTCTTCTTCCTCCTCCTCGTGGGAGGAGTGCGCCTCGTCGTCTTCGGACGAGGCTTCTAGCACAACCTTACGACGGAGACCCTTTCGGGTCCCCTGCGCCTTCTTCTCGGCCTTCTTCTCCGGCACCTTGTACGGTCCCGGGACCAGCATCTCCGTCAGGAGAGCATCCGCTGGGCCTTCTGGTAGCGGAGCCGGACAGTAGACCTGCTCCGCTGTATCTACATAGTCCTGAAGCAAATATACACAAATACTTAAGACTCCCCCATGAATATATTGGGAAAAACTGGGTCTGGTGGCTGTCTGAGAATTCACCTGACTAGGAGCCCGCGCGGCGTGAAGCCCGCGGTCCACGGATGTGGGAGGAGGTACTTCGGAGGCCTTGAACAACACTTTCCATGCGCCTTCGTGCGTCATGCCGTAGAGCTCCCGGAGCGTCCGGTGATTGGCCGGGACGAACTCCCACAGATTAACTGCCCGCCTTTGGCAGGGCAGGATCCGACGAACGAGCCTGACCTGGATCACGTTGACAAGCTTGATGTTCTTGTCCTTCATGCTTTTGATGCATGTCTGGAGTCCGGCCAGCTCCGTGGAATCACCCCAGGACAGGCCCTTATTTTCCCAAGAGGTGAGCCGCATAGGGGTTCCGGATCAGAACTCGGGGGCCACTGCCAAGCTGGCGCCGCGCGGCTCGGTGATGTAGAACTACCCCGATTGCCATCCTTTTGCGGTTTTTGTGAAGGAACCGTCTAGCCAGGTGACGTTAGGCATCTTGCCCACCATGGCTCCTCCGCACTCCGCTTGCTGGCCGCTTACTACCTTCGGCTTCACGCAGAAGGTTTGCAGCCACAGGCCGAAGTGATGCCGGATGCGGAGGAAGGCCTCACATACGACGATGAACGCCGAGATGTTGAGGACGAAATTCGGGGCTAGATCATGGAAATCTAGCCCGTAGTAGAACATGAGCCCGCGGACGAAGGGTTGAAGTGGAAACCCCAGTCCACGGACGAAGTGGGCGACGAACACGACTCTTTCGTGGGGTTCCGGGGTCGGAATGACCAGCCCAGCGTCCGGTAGCCGGTGCGCTATGTTTGCGGCCAAGTATCCGGCCGCCCGAAGATTTGTGATGTGCTTCTCCTCGACGGTGGAAGCCACCCACTTGCCTCCTACTCTGGACATATCTAGCTGTGCGGAGGAGACTTGGACTTGGGCGCTGGAGCTCGAGGGGGCAAGAGTGGGCAAAAGGGGGAAGAAGGCGTGGGTAAAAATGGGGAAATCTTATCCCTTTATAGAGGCGACGAAAGCGGTGCGCCTCCCCACTTGCCCGTTGAGCCCGTTTGCCTCCCGCTCGCCGCGATTAGCGGTACGGTTGGATTAGCCATGCCCGTATTGATGAGAATCCCGCGATAAGGGGACGAGATCTCCGCTTTGAAAAGACGTGTCGAGGAAACCGCCTCACAATATGCGCTGTGGCTGCTTGTGGGAAAATGGTTCGAATAATGACCCGACCGTAATGACACATCGCGTTGCGTAAAAAATGTTGGCAGATTGCATTTGTGAAACATCATTCTCTCTACGGTGGCATGCGAAGATCATCATGTGGATCCGGACATGGTTCGAGTGTTCGATAATTACTTTGGAGTATTCGGAGGAGGAACCCGCCTTGCAATGCCGAAGACAATACAGCACGCCGGACTCATCGTCATTGAAGCCTGGTTCAGGGAGGCTACTGAGGGAGTCCAGGATTAGGGGTATCCGGATAGCCGGACTATATACGATGTCCGGACTATTGAAGCGTGAAGATACAAGACTCAAGACTTCGGCCCGTGTCCGGATGGGACTTTCCTTGGCGTGGAAGGCAAGCTTGGCGATCCGGATATTATATTTCCTTCCTTGTAACCGACTCCGTGTAAACCCTAGCCCTCTCCGTTGTCTATATAAACCAGAGAGGTTGGTCCTTAGAAGGCCAATCACAATTAGAATCATACCATCATAAGCTAGCTCTTAGGGTTTAGCCTCTACGATCTCGTGGTAGATCTACTCTTGTACTACCCATATCATCAATATTAATCAAGCAGGAAGTAGGGTTTTACCTCCATCGAGAGGGCCCGAACCTGGGTAAACATCTGTGTCCCTTGCTTCCTGTTACCATCAGCCTTGACGCACAGATCGGGACCCCCTACCCGAGATCTGCCGGTATTGACACCGACACTAGCCGTCTAATCAACAGCCTGAACGCCACTTCGCCCATTTACTTCTCCATCGGGAACCGATTCGCCTCAGCTTCTTCACCTCCCCTTCGTCTTCATTTGCATCCAAACCCCACTGCGTTCACATTGTTTTAAACTCTTTAAATAATCATCTACTACTTCAGTTAGACTAGCCATCTAATCCTAATTCTCCAAACCATAGCCCTCCGTTCCAGCGGTTCCAAATGGCGAAAGAGATTGAGATGCAGGTTTTTAGCGTCCAACATGTCCTCGTCGAAGGCTCAATGCGCATAGTTGCCACCGTCACCGTCCACCAAAGTGTTGTTCGGCAGTGGATCAACCATGTATCCAACTCCCTCAAAAAGGTAGAGACGAGGGTCATCGGTCTCGGCAGAGTACAGGCGTGCCCAGGAAGATCCAGCGCACCGCCGTCCTTCAGTTGTTCCTCGAAGATGATGTTTTGGTGTACCACATCATACACTCGCCCTCCATACCAGGTGAGCAGTGGCGGAGCTACGTGCTGCGTGCAGGGGCCATGGCCCCCACATCATTGCTAAAACTATGAAGGAAAAAAAATAGAGCCTGCTTAGATTAGAAAATTTAGAGCCTTTGGCCCCCAAACATGCATAATTTGTGTTTGGCCCCCCTGAAGATCTTGTCTAGCTCCGCCCACTGCAGGTGAGCTTCACGATTTCTTGTCTCGGGAGGGCGTATACTACGTGGGGCAGCCATCGAAGGGACAAACAGAAGCTGGAGCCTTACAACCTTGATTTGAAAAGCATCGCTGACCTACAAACCAGAATCAAAATTCTGTAGAAGATTGTGCTAAGCAGACACCATCCCTATTCGGTAGCAAATTTTGTGCTCGGTACAAATCTTGGAGAAGGGTGACGAGGCGGTGGCATTAAGGTCGTGCGGATGGGAGAATTATCCCTTGACGTCTGGCGGATAAAATATGCTGCCCTCGATGCGTGTGAGTTTGAGATAGCTGCAAGGTCAAAGTGCTTGTTGCGAAGCCATCTCCCGAGAGAATGAGAAGAAGAAGAAGAAGAAGAAGAAGAAGAAGAAGAAGAAGAAGAAGAAGAAGAAGAAGAAGAAGAAGAAGAAGAAGAAGAAGAAGAAGAAGAAGAAGAAGAAGAAGAAGAAGAAGAAGAAGAAGAATAAAACACTTGCACCAGCGAGAGGGCATTATGGATGGATGAACTATTTCCTCCTTGTTAAAAAATTATTCCCTCTCGGTGTATATTGATATAGATGGACTATTTCGATGGTGTGCATTTCTTTGGAACAGAGTAGTAGCGTGGGTCCGCTTGACTATAAGGAACTATTTATCCGCATATATAGCTTTCTCTGCTACTCCTTCGGTGATCGATATCACGATGCATGTGTCCGTAGACATGACAGCTTGTCCATGGAAGTTCAACTACTGGCGACCATCACGTTTCATATCGCGATTCCCACGATGCCTCTACAACCCATGGTACCCGCCCCCTCCCCGGCGTCGCCTCACCCTCTCTCCGCACCGCACCTCTGCCTTTGTGTCCATGACATGTGGGCCACCTAAAATGCGGAGAGCATCCACAGCCACCCGCGATTCCCACGACGCCGCTCGAACCCATGAAACCAAACGTCCCCCGACCTGCGGCTCACCCCTCTTGGCCCCACTGCCCTCTGCCTTCGGGAGCATTACATGTGGACCAGTCACCTATTGGGTCCACATGTTATTGACTCAAAGGTAGGTGTAGTAAGGCGCTGAAGCTTAGTCCCGACGGCCCTGAGAGGGCAATGTAACTCCTGCGCCAGGGCTTGTGGTGCTCCCGCAGCACAAACTCGTGCCAAACTCAAGATTTGTTTCTTTACTATACATGCACGCAACGATTTAATGGACATTGTAATATCAAAATGTGATGGGGAGCTCTAAATTTGAATTTGAAACTTGTAAAACGAAAAGATTCAAAACAAATAAACTGGGAGAGAGGGAGTATATCGTAGGATGTGTCCCTTACAAAATAAGTCCTCTGGTTTGTCACCGCGAAGATGCGGTTAGAAAGGAGCACAGCGTCTTCCTACTCGTACGACAACAAATCGGCCGCAGACAGCATGGTCTGCCTTTGACCGCCATGTGCAAGGTTCGTGCTATCTTATTCAATCTCACCATGGTTCCATCGTACCAATTCATGCGGTGGCCCGTTGCATGGCTGATCCCAATGTTGGACAAAGGTTCTCTGAGAGCAGTGTCACCGTTGTAAATGTTGTGCAAATTGATGTTGGTACCCTCCCGTACATATACAAGCCAATCTCCACTACACCGAGCCTAGCCCGTGAAAGCGATGGGCGGGGAGAATTCGGAAATGGACACAGTAGTCTTTAGAATTCATTTACTCGTGATTAAACTCATCTTACCTGCTCATCGAGGAAATCCGAGTGCCCCTCAACGTCGGCATCTCAAGGCGTTAACTTGCAACTCGGCCACGCCCTTGGAGAGACCCCAAGGAAACATCCTCGTGCATTCCACGGAACATCAAGATGCATTTCTATGAGCAGTTTATCTTGTGAGAGAAAATGTTGAACGAGGAAGGCCTCTAGAGATAGAGATGGACACTACTACTACCAATGTGCTGGCCGTGCGTTGCAATGGATCCAAACTAGTAGAATAATACTTGTTCACGTGCTTGAAATATAAACACTCTAGTTTTGATATACATGTGTGGCGGAACCGACAGCTTGTGCATGGAAGTTGAACCACGGCGACCATCACGTTTCTTGTTTACGCCACTGCCACACCCACATGCGATTCCCAGCGCCACTCCAACCCACGGCACGGCGTCCCCGGCGTGGACATGGATCCTCGACATGGCTATCCTTTGCCTTGCTGCCTTTCCTTGACGACAGGTGGGACCCCGCTTATGGTTCCCACATGTCGGTGGCAAATGGTAGGATTGTTCGATGCCCCTCATCCTTCTCGGCCCCACCGCTCCTCTGCCTTTATGTGCATGACATGCGGGCCAGCTGAACTGCGGCGACCATCAACTTTCTACCACAGACACACCCGATTGGACGCAGTTTTCCTGCTCCGCCGCTGTGCTCCGATCCGTACTCCCGCACCATCGAATTTTCATCCAACGGCTGTGACACATTTTGTCCCGGGCATCAATCGTCAGCTGGAGTACTAATGTACTACAGGTAGTACCCGCCGGTGAGGCCATCTACGCCTCGTAATGCCCCGACCGCCAGCTGTGGCACCCTCGCCACGGCCATGCCACCACCGGCCGGTTCATCTCAAATGAGTGAGACGCGAACCACGCCACCACCATGAGAATGACATGTGGGCCAGCTGCATTTAAGGTCCGCATGTCATTGACTCATAGGCGGGCACTAAGCCCTTTGAAGTTCGGTCCCGTGGGCCCCGAGAGAAATGTAACTCCTGCATCGGGCCTTGTGGTGCTCCATGATCTGAGCTCGTGCCAAAACTGGAATTTGTTTCTTACTACTACCAACTATTACTAGTAAGGTACACGTGCATTGCACGCATGAGATTCTGGTGGTTTGTGCATTATGCTTCTACATGTGGAGTTTTCTGGACTCTAACATGTGATAAAATCTGGTGGAATGTAAGGTTAGGCAAGTTTGATTAACTTAGGTGAGTGTTTGGTTCAAGCCACACCTTAGGCAAGCCACACTACGGTCCCACATGCATACACACAAAAAATGTGGCAAGATTCCCTTAAGCTTGCCAACTTGTGGCTCTCATTTTGAAGAACTAATAACTTTGCCTAAGCTTAGTTGTGGCAAAGTTAGTCATGAATTAAGTTCAACCATGGAGTCTTCTAGAATGTACATGTGGCGGAATCGGTGGATGATAATAGCGGCCCGAGAGTGCTTGGATTTGCCATCTTTGTACCGTCGGATTGGCTTCATCCAACGACCAACTTTCAAAGTTTTTCACACACTATATAGGGGGTATAGATATAGATGTGTCGGTCCGTTGCAATGGATCCAAAGTATATCTATTTAGTCGAGTGCACTCTAAACACATTATCTATTTATTTTTCTCTAACCTTCCATAGCCATGCAACCAAGCCACATAAGCTTCATGGGTTCCCCCACATCATATTATTCATACTCGTTGATTGAAAAAAGATAAATCACCCAAAACAAGATCTTCCCGTTTTTTGTTCCTACGATGTTGTGTCGTGCACGTATCTACTAGTTGTATAGTGGTAGTACTAGTAATATAGTATTAGGAGTACAAACTTGGTACTACTAGGCACTACAAAAAAAAATACACTTCCGTGATGATACGTGTTTGTCACAGTAAGTCGCGTTTTTTGTCATGCATGTACATCCATGATGATTTTATGACAGAATCAAGATAGTCATACTGTCTTTGTTGTAGAAGTGTTCCATGACATTACCAAAATTATCATCACGAAGTGTCCACTTCCATGACGATAAATCGCGCGTCCTGAAGTGCTTTTCGTCAAGGGTGACCGACACATGGCATCCACTATAACGAGCGCCGTTAAGCTATCGGGTCGGGTTTTGGATCCGATAACCCGTTAATAGCCCGACCAATGGGGATTTTCCGTGTAAAATCATCATTGGCTGGAGGAAACTGCGTGTCGGCTCATCGTTGGGACGGTGTCATCCACTCCTTTGGACGAAGAAGCGCCTATGATCGTCGACCGTGGCACGATTAATGAGGCCCATTCACGTGAAAAAGGCGGCCCGTTTGACTTGGTCAAAAGGTGGCGGGCAGGCCCATGGAAAGCACATTAACGGCCTGTTAGCATATAGCTCATTCTGCCCGCTAACCCAAGGCCTGTTCGCCCTATCCGAATTAGGCCCGATGGCGTCATCTGGGCCATCAATATGACACCGACTGTTTTCGCCGGCCCATGTATGGCCCATAGCGACTTCGGCCCATATGAGGCCCTATGTAACTCTTGGCCTATTAACGGCCCGTCGTGGCCAGCCCGCAATGAACGATGTATCACTTTACACCCATTAACGGCCCATGGTGGCGGCGTAATGACGATGTATCACTTTATACCCATTAAGGGCCCGATATTCGGTTGGGCCATTTCAGCCCATGTTATCTTCGGCCTTCTCGAGCCCATTTATTATTGGGCTCATTTCGATATTCGTTTACTTACGACCCGTTCTTGTCATTTTACGCTTGTGGGCCAAATTCAGCCCATAGTTACTGATCGGCCCGTTTGTGGTCCGTTAATCGTTGGGCCATTTTCATAGCATCATCAAATACAGCCTATAAGCGATGGCCCGTTATGGTCGGCCCATGAGCAGGCGATTCAACTCTAGCCCGTTTACGGCCATAATGCGACCTGTTATTGGCCCATGTTTGTGTCGATCATCTGACCCGTATAAGGCCCATTGATGATCTGACCCATAGAAGGCCCATTGTTTCTCTGCCCGTAGAAGGCTCATTGTTTCTCGGCCCGTATAAGGCCTCTTGTTTCTCTGACCCGTAGAAGGCCCACTTGTTCTCTGACCCGTGGGAGGCCCGTGTCACTACTGAAATATTAGCCCATGGTTATTGTGGCCTAGTTTAAAAAATAGGTTATTGTAGCCACTAGCAAACCGCGGAAAAAGAACTGCACTGACTACAAGCAAACAAAAAAACAAGACAACAAGGAAATAAATAACCAAGCAACTTATGTTAGGCTATCACGGCTATTACACATATTACATCCACTTGGCATCAAAGTTCGCCGCCAGTGCAAATATAGGGAACAAAGCAGCATATCATATACACTGGTTGTCAAAGTGGGCGACCAGCGCAAATAAACGCCGCAGCAAAACTGTCGGATTTCGGGTTCCGGCAGGCCCTTGAGGTTCGAACACTGGGGTGCTTGCGGAGATCCAACCCTCCACCGTCTCGCACCTCGCCGAATCGCTAGGACCTAAACTACTAACAGAACAGCACAAGAGACACAAGATTTATACTGGTTCAGGCCACCATTGTGGTGTAATACCCTACTCCAGTTTGTGGTGTGGTGGATTGCCTCTTGGGCTGATGAGGAACAATACAAGGAAGAACAGCCTCGCAAGGGGCTGTTCTTGGCGGGTGCGATGAACTGCTAGGAGGGGTTCAGTCGCCCTAGCTACTGGTTTCTTGATGAGGATTCGGATCTCCCTCTCCTCCTGGTCTCGGATCTCCCTCTCGGTCTCTCCTCCTGCCCTGGGGGTGGCTACTCCTATTTATAGGCGAAGGCCCTGGGCCTCTTCCCAAATATTGAGCGGGAAGGCGCCAACAATTGGCCATTTGAAGAGGAACAGCGGGTACACTTATCTGACTAAAGTTGGTACTCGCTTGCCAAAGGCTCAGTGATGGCCTTTGCTTGGGCTCCACGATGACTCCCTTCCGGCCGTTGGGCTGGTCTTGGTCTTGTTGCACCAAAGCGGATGCCTTTGCTTGATGCTCTGCTGCGCTTGCTCCCTTTGCACCAAAGAGGAAAGGAGGACACTGCTTGCGGGCTCATGTGTGACTGGCGCCCTTAGTGCGTCATGGCTTGCGTCATGGGCACCTCACGAGGTACCCTGCCTTGAACTCTCCGCCTCCTCATGAGCCAGCTGGCGAGGTCCTGCTGAGAAGCTCCTTGTCATCTGCCCCCATGAGGCCAGCCCCTCGCGAGGTCTTGATCTTCATTGATGAAGATGGGTCGTGGTGGGCCTCCTTGAGCCACGCCGCAGGCCATGGCGAGCAAGTCAGGGACCCCGTTCCCGAGCGCCGACGATAGCCCAGGCCTGGCGCGCCCGAACTTGGCGGCGAGAGAGGCGAAAGGGCAAGTCTGGCGTCGCGAGCCCTAACAGCCTGCGGCCTTAGGCGCCGTGTGGCGGTTGATTGGGCCAGCGTATGCTGCTGCAACATGCGAGTTGATATGAGCGGCATCTTCCTTGCCTCCTTTACTTTCTCGATTGCTGCTCAGATCCCCTTTCTTGCGCCTCTCCTCTCTGCTTCCAAGATCTTCAGATCCACTCCGCTGCGTGCCCTAGCCAGATCATGGCGCCTTGCCAAGCCCGGCGAACTTGGTACTCTCTGCCTTGGACCCGCCAAATGTGTCGAGGCGAGCCTGCATACAGTGCGCCCGGATAAGCGGGCGCGGCGTCAGCAGGCAGGCGTTCAAGGCCGGCTCTGCCGCCCCTGAGGGTCGGGGGAGTACCTTCTACCCGTTCTTCGTGAGCGCCATCATTGCTGGTCTGGTGCCTCCCTTTTCTGAGTTCTTCTTCTCCGTCCTCCGTCACTACAACATTCAAGCTCTGCACCTCCATCCCAACTCCGTCCTTCTTCTGGCAATCTTCGCCTACTATTGTGAGGCCCATGTTGGGGTGAAGCCCTCGGTGGCCTTGCTGCGCCATTATTTCTCCCTCCGAACCTCCCGTGGTTCCGCCTCCGCGTGCGCGAGCTTCGTCGCATACGGCGGAGCCATCGCCATTTCAAACCCTGGGAAGCGGATTGAGGCTTGGCGAAAGTGGGTCTTGGTGGATCTTGGCGCATCCACCTCGGCTGATCCTGCCCACAGAGCACCCATGAGCTCCGGCGATTGGTCCCGAGTGGAGCTTCGGATCCCAGCGAAGCTGGTCTTTGGAGAAGATGGGCCAGATCTGAAGCCGGCCAGCAGCGGCGGCGAAGCTGACCGGTGCGTTCTTTGCTGAGGAGTTCTGGAGCATCAAGCGGCTCTGTTTACGTCGATACTACGCTTCGATGTGGAGGCCTCACTCGAGCCCGTGGTCTGGCCGGCGAGGATCTGGCGGTGGTCTGAAGTCCGTGGTTGAGGCGATGTGGCGAGGCGGGCGCCCCGCCCTTCTTCCTTCGCGAGGATTGGGAGCAGGTAGTGGGGCCCATGCACATCTTCAATGGGGATGGGCCCGTGCCCGTCAGAGGCTCGGAGGACTGGTGGATGTGTCCTCTGCGGCTCCAGCGAAGAGGTGGAGGAAAGAGAGCCGGAGAGGGGTTGATTCGGGAGCGGAGTCAAGGGCTCCTCCCCTTCGGCGCAGGTCCCGCACTCTCCGCCTTCCCAGTGGCGGCGATGAGGGTGAGGATGAGCAGGAGGCGTGCTTGCCCCGATCGAAGAAGGACGGACTGGGCTGGTCCCCAGCAGGTCCGCCCGGCCCAGGCGATCATGACGCACCTCCTGCTCCCGGGCCCCTTGAAACTGATCCCTGCAGCCGGCTCTCGGGCTTCAAGTATGGCCGGAGGTTGCTCGAGCTCGCAAGCGATGACCAGTAAGTGCTTGATTCTTGTTCTATCCCTGGCTTTGTCGCTGAGGCTTGATATCTGTATCTCTTGGCTAGGCTGGCGCCTGCGGCGAAGAAGCTGAAGGGGGCTCCTGAGGCCCCACCATGGCGGTGCCTCTGCCCGAGAGAGAAGGTGATCGTGACGCACAGGCCTCTCCTGCCCGGGCGTCCTCGCGAGGCCGGGCTGAGCCCGCTGGGGCGAGCTCAGCCCCCGTGACCCAGGCGACTCCCGAGGTGCCCTTGCTTGGCGCTGCCTCCACTGTCGCCGTGGCGCCGCTGTGGCTCCTGTCCTGCCTTTAATTCTTGCACATGTATCATGCCTCGAGGAGGCGTTTAAACTTGCATTTGGTATTGCGATAATAGTGTGGACTGTAATATTTGCTTTTGAATTCCTTGAAATTTGCGCTTCCTACTTGCTTATGTTCTCGCCGGTGAGCCCGGCCCGTGCATACCTCGGCCGCCGTTAGCCCCGACCTGAAACCAGGGCGGGACCAAGGAGTGAGGGGCTACGTGACAAGTTAGGCTCTGAGTCGCGATGCTCGAGTCCCCTTGGCGCCTGAACAGCAAGTAGGGAGGTGAGGCAGGCGGATCCACCATTCTCGTCTGCGAGCCCGGCCCGCGCATACCTCAACCGCCGTTAGCCTTTCGGAACTAAGGGGTGAGGGGCTACGTGACCAGTTAGGCTCCTGAGTCGCGATGCTCAGGAGTCCCCCTAGACGCTCAAACGGCATTCGTACCTTGGCTCCGCTCGGGAAATGACGTGCGACGAACCAGGCCCGGGGGCCTGGCTAGGTGGCGTGCGTCTGGGCGTGACCCAGGCGCAGCCCCCGTGCCCAGCCCCCTCGCGCGGCGCTCCCGAGGGGAGGCATTGCGATGAGGCGGACAGAGCTCTGGGCTCCACGAGATTGATCACGACCGGGGCCACCCTCACTTGTCTATCACCAGGCGAGCATAGCTCTTTCGCATGCGTCTGGGCATAGCCGCTCCTCGGCGGTGTCGTCAGCCGGTAGCGGAGCATGGTGCTTCCAGCGAGTGCGTGGGAGGGGCTCCCATTCGGGAGGAGCCCAGGCGTGTCAGCCCCACCCCGACATGTGGCTGTACGGTAGAGCTGGGCCGAGTGTATCAGCCACCCGTGAGCCAGTAGCAGGACTCACAGGGCCATACCTCAAAGGCGGGTTGCGCTGGCTCTGAGCCTTATCTTGAGTGTGTTCCTGCAAATTTGGCGGATGCGGTGCTCTCGTCTTGGTCCGGCTCTCGGGCTGGTCTCAGCCGTCGGTGGCAAGCCAGTCGCGATGCCATGGACAAGACCGGAGGGTGAGGGACGGAGGCGGTAGGAGCCACGAGTCGCGATGCTCGAGCACCCCCTTTAGCGCATAAGCTGGGTTAGATGCAGCAACTCTCGTCCTCGGGTCCGGCTCTCGGGCTGGTCTCGGCCGTCATTGGCAAGCCAGGTCGCGATACCATGGACAAGACCAGAGGGTGAGGGCGGAGAGCGGTAGGAGCCCTAAGTCGCGATGCTCGGGCACCCCCCTTTAATCGCATAGCTAGGTTAGATAATGAAACTCGTCCTCGGGACCCGGCTCTCGGGCTGGTCTCGGCCGTCGTTGGCAAGCCAGGTCGCGATGCCATGGACAAGACCGGAGGGTGAGGTCGGAGAGCGGTAGGAGCCACTGAGTCGCGATGCTCGGGCACCCCCTTTTAACGTGCAAGATTCCGTCACCCAGGAATAGGCACCAAATAACAAGCATGGTGGAGCGAGGCATAATCTTAAGGAAAGCGTAAGAAGGATACATGCGGCTGGGACAGGCCCGGCGGCTTGGAGATGATGCAGCCCAGCAGGCGCCCCCAACGAGATAGGCTAATGACATGAAATAAAGGGATACATGCAGCGAGGGAGCGGACCTGCGGCACAGGAATAATCTGACCCTTAAAGGCGCTCCCAAGCGGAAATAAAACTTAAAGATGTCACCTGGTGATGTTGGGGACAAAGGGGTGTTGGTGTAGCAGACTCGGTGGGCTGCGGGAGCCGATCCTCACGAGCCCCCAGGCCCTGGGGCCTCGGGAGGATTTTGGAGGCCTGGCGGCTCCTGGGGCCATCTCCATCTCCGCCGGGGCTGCAGGCGTGCTGACCTCTCGAGCCTCGGGATGGCCCTCATGAGATGCTAGTCGCAGCAACCCGCGTTTAGCAGGCCGTGAGGCATGCGCGCGTGGCTGTGGGCGGGCCCTCATAGCGTCGGTCGTGAGGGCCAGTGGCGCTCTTGAGGCGGCTCGGTTGAGCCTGGTATGTCGATCAGATCGCAACCCACCTTCCTCGGCTGGATGGGGGCCTGGCAGGTAGGCTGTGGCTGCCCTCATGACCCTTGATTCCTGTAGCTCTGAATGGCCTTCTTTGGCGAACTCCACGAGGGTTCGGCCCTTCTTGCCTTGCTCTGCTTGCGGGAAGCGTGCTTGAGCACGCCTCCACGTGGTGCCCAGCGCCTCCTCGTGACCTTGGCGAGGTCGGCGGCCCTCGAGGGAGAGCCCCGAGCCCGGCCTTAGGAGGCGCGGGTGCGCTTTCCTATCTGCGATGGAAGGAGGCTCCCCTTGGCGGGCGCGGGCCTGAGGGCTTGCCTCTTGAGGAGCCTCCGAGCCCGGCCTGAGGAGGGCGCCGGGCGCGCTTTCCTATGCCATGGAAGGAGGCTCCTCCTGCTGCTGTGGTCTGGGTCTTCTAGCGTCACGGACTGAAAGGCTCGCTCTAGGGAGCACTGCTGCGTCTCTCTCTTCACAGGGCACCGTGATGACCCCGCCGCTTCACGGCATCTTGGGGCGTTGTAGCCATGGTGGAGTTCTGACCATGAATTTGTGGCCCGGGTACCGAGGATGGCGTTGTCTGGCGGCGAATGTGGGCGACGTCGAAGTCGATGAGCTCGATGTGGTAGTTTTCGCGAGCCCCAAAGGTGGCAGGAAGGCGGACCTGCCCGATCGGGACCGTGGAGCCGTCGGTGACTCGGAGAAAGGCTTGGTTGGCTGAAGCTGGTGTAAGGCACTTGAAGATTGTTGACTGTTTCCACAGACGGGGCGTTGAGTCCTGCCCGCCGTCGATGAGGTCTTGGTGACCAGCCGTTGCTAATGATTGGGGAACAAAGCATCGGGAGAACTCCGGCTGTGGCCGCGCACTTGAGCTGATCCGCTGAGCTGAACATGATGGCGCACGCCGACCACCTGAGAGATCGCACGGCCTCGAGCTTGGGGAGGACTGCATTCACCTCGCGGGTGAACTGCTTGAAGATGCGCTGAGAGGCTGGGGCTTGAGTTCCGCCCAGGATGCAGGCGATCGCACGCGGTTCCTGGAAGCCCCCAGCGCCCTCGTCCGGATGACGGTCCTCAATTCTCCTTGGCTGCGGCGGCAGCGGAGGGAGGCCTGCGTTCCCCTGCGAGCGATCCTCGCGAGGCTGATCCCTCCAGCCTCCCTCGCGAGGCGGGTCTTGCCAATGGTCCTCGCGAGGTTGGTCGCGCCACCCTTGGCGCGGGCCGCGGTCTTCCTAGTGTCCTGCATTCCTTCCTCCTCCTCGGCCGTAGCCCCGGTCGCTGCACTCGGGGCGTCTGCCGACCCTTCCTTCGCGCACGGCCCGGAGCTCTTGGCATTCATTGGTGTTGTGGGTGTGGAGGTCGTGGTACACGCAGTACCGACTGCCCTTGTAAGACTCAGGCTGATCTCTGCCTCGCTTGGGGTCTGGTTCAGCCTTGATCTGGCAGCCCCTTGCGCTTCCGTCCTTGGCCTTGGACTTCTTTTCTTGACATCTGCGGCGGGCAGCTCGAGGAGGGGCGCCCCCTCAGCCTGGCGCGCCAGTCGCCAAGTTGAACAGCTCAAGCGGTGCACAGATCTTCATGCATCGCCAGCTCCTCCTTCATCTTGACGTCGCGCGCGCCCGTCGGAGAAGGCGAGATGATGGCCTCCTCCGTTACCACAGGGATCTTGGTAGCGTTGTTGAAGCGCTGGATGTACTTTTGTAGGGTTTCCCCTGGCTGCTGCTTGATTCGGCGCATGTCGCTCATGGCGGGTGGCCGGTCGCGAGTACCCTACAAGTTGGCGATGAATCGGGTGCGCATCTCGGCCCAGGAAGAGATCGTGCCTGGGGCCAGATTCAGGAGCCAGGTGCGGGCTCCGTCCTTGAGTGCCATGGGAAACCAGTTCGCCATGACCTTTTCATCCCTATTGGCAGCCTCGATGCCCATCTCGTAGTGCTGGAGGAACTCCGTAGGGTCAGTTGTGCCGTCGTAGCTAGGAGGCAGGTCTGGCTTGAACTTGGCGGGCCACGCGACGCTGCGCCTTCCGGAGGTGAAAGCGCGGCAGCCCGCCGTGGCAGCGCGGGGGCCTCGGACGATAGAAGCTTGGTCTTGCGGGACTCCTGCGCCTTGGCTGGGGGCAGCGAGGTCTGGCGTCTTTGGGCGGGGCGCTCGGGCAGCTTCTTGTGGGCGAGAACTTCTTGACAGCTCTGCTCTTGCCGTGCGGCGCTGGCGGAGCGGGTTCCGCCAGAGGCGCGCCTTAGGGCGGCGCCTTCTTGAGAGGAGGCGGCTGGCGCCCAGGGCTTCATCGCCCGCGCAGGCGGGGTTCGTGCAGCGAGGCGGACGGTGCGGGGCGCCTCTGCAGCAGCAGACGAGCTCGGCGACTCGGTCGAGCCATTCTTCGTAAACGTCGTCGGCAGGGCGGTAGCGCAGGAGCTCGTTGCGCGATGAGTGCAGCTCGGGCCTCCATGGCGCGCAGAAGCGCGTGGCGAAACCAGCGGGGTGGCGAAAGCGTGGCGGTGCGGCCGTCCCGCCTCATGGGCCAGTGCTGGGGCGATGCTTGCTGCTCGTTCCCCGCCGGGCGGTGGCGGCGTTGGCGGTGACGAGGAGCAGCGAGGCGCCCGCCGACGGGAGCTGTCAGGTGACATGGGGCGAGGCGGCTCGGCGCTCGGCGCGGGACCGGCAAGCGTCGAACATGGTTGCGGTGGTCGGGAAAACGAGGAGGCGAGCGGCGATTCGGCGCACCTACAGCGCGCCAAATGTCGGTTCGGGTTCGGCAGACCCTTGAGGTTCGAAACCTTTGGGGTGCGCGCGGAGATCCAATCCTCCACCGTCTCGCACCTCGCCGAATCGCTGGTACCTAAACTACTAACGGAACAGCACAAGAGACATGAGATTTATACTGGTTCAGGCCACCATTGTGGTGTAATACCCTACTCCAGTGTGTTGTGTGGTGGATTGCCTCTTGGGCTGATGAGGAACAATACAAGGAAGAACAGCCTCGCGAGGGGCTGTTCTTGGTGGGTGCGATGAACTGCTAGGAGGGGTTCAGTCGCCCTAGCTACTGGTTTCTTGATGAGGATTCGGATCTCCCTCTCCTCCTGGTCTGGGGGTGGCTACTCCTATTTATAGGCGAAGGCCCTGGGTCTCTTCCCAAATATTGAGCGGGAAGGGCGCCAACAATTGGCCATTTTGAAGGGAACAGCGGGTACACTTATCGACTAAAGTTGGTCCTCGCTTTGCCAAAGGCTCTGGTGATGGCCTTTGCTTGGGCTCCACGATGAGTCCCTTCCGGCCGTTGGGCTGGTCTTGGTCTTGTTGCACGAAGCGGATGCCTTTGCTTGATGCTCTCGCTGCGCTTGCTCCCTTTGCACCAAAGAGGAAAGGAGGACAACTGCGGGGTGGCGCCCGATGGCGCCCTTGGTAAATCATGGCTTGCATCATGGGCACCTCTCTAGGTACCTGCCTTGAACTCTTCGCCTCCTCATGAGCCAGCTGGCGAGGCCGTGCACGAGAAGCTCCTTGTCGTCCGCCCAGCAATCTGGCCCCTCGCGAGGTCTTGAGCTTGCGTTAATGAAGATGGGCCGTGGTGGGCCTCCTTGAGCCACGCCCGCAGGCATGAGCGAGCAAGTCAGGGACCCCCGTTCCCAGAACGCCGACAAAAACAAATCCAGAACTGAAATCACTTCAGAAGATCTCAAGAAGCAATATCCTGGGGACCCATAATGCTGGCAAGATGCTTAGCAAGCTTATTAACTTTCTCTTGTTTGGCGCTTAAATCCTCCAGTGCTTGCTGTTGCACTAGAAAATATGCATCTGGATTCTGCAGGGACTTCCTCAGTCCTTCAGCTTCCTGTCGCAGCACATCTGATCGATGTCTTTCAACTTGAAGTTGAGACTCAAGAAAATGAACTAATTCAGGCAGCGAGTTCGAAGAGCTTGTGTCGGCAGTAGTGGCCAGTAACTCGAACACTACATCAAGACTGGACTTCTGGGTTCCCTCACTGTCGTCAAGATAGTTTTTATCAGCTTTCTTGGAGACCAACAGGGATGTCTCACTATCTTGAACCTTGTCTGCATTACTTCCTTTACCATTGGATAACGCGGTACTGTTCTCCAATATTTTGTCCGCATTCTAAAAGAGAAACAAGCAGACACATCACATGTTTACCATGTTGTATATGAAACTCATTTTCGTAAATGACTTCAGTAGTAAAGTGGACAGGATAACAACATGAAACAAACATATATCTATGTGCCATGGTCACTTTATGGTCTATATCATTCTAGTTTTTGTTGCCAAATCAACATAGAGACACAGTTCAAATAATATTTGTTCAAGACAAAGCAGAATAGACAGAATATAAGTGTGGGTAACTATAGAGCAATAACAACACTTGTAATGTGCATGACATGAGAACATAACTGTTTATTCAATTGAAACTGAAATCAACATAGAGCAGGTTACAACAGCAAACCACTTAAAGAAACAGGTTTAAAACATACATGTTGCGTCATTGGAGTTTCAATTCCATCCTTCAAATTTGAAAATAGTTGGTATGAGTAAATACAGTAATGCAACAGCAAAGGAGTATGAACCATAGCTACAGAAACGACCGAGAACAAATCTTCTTCTCCTTTAAGCGTTGAGTTGGGATTGAGTGGTGGTCCCCGTGCTTTGGGCACTGCAGTTCCCTTACTAATTGCTCGTGTTTGGGTGCTCTGTTGTGGAGACGGTGCTGGGTCAACTGGAACTGGGTTACTATCTGCCCGGGTTGGGGTTAGAAGTGGTGTAGCTGGTTCTCTGTCCAACTGGGTAGGGTTACAATCTCTGAGTCAGGTTATGTGTGGTGGATCTGGTCCTTGGGAAAGTACAACCGTGGTTCTATCTGCATCAGCTGGTAGCACTATCTTTTCGAAGACCGTGTTGTTACTCCTTAGATCTGCCATCACGCTCTCCAATTCAGATGGCTGATAAACAAGAAAAGTAATTGAAAGTATAGACATTGTATGATGAGCAGGTGCAATGGATAGTGGGGAATAAAGAGGGCATGAAATAATTCATATTTATGTTGTCTAAGCAAACAGGATAGCATGACACAATTTCACATATATGATGGCTAACTAAACAGGATAGCATGACACAATTTCACATTATGATGGCTAACTAAAAAAGATGGAAAGACATAGTTCAAAATATGAGACTATGTAAACAAGATGACATGACATAACTATATAATGTGTTTATTAAATAGGTTGGCATGCCATAATTCACATACATTCACGGATAGAATGCCATAATTCAAAATTTGATGACTGTAAACACTAAACAGGATGAGATGATATAACTATATGTTGTCTTTATTAAATGGGTTGCCATGCCATAATTCAGATAGATGATGTGCATGTACTATGTAAACATGATGGCATGATATAATTCAAATATATGATTTATATTTTAAGCAAGTAAGCAGATGGCAATCCATATATGATGTAAAAACTAAGCAATGCAAGACAACATGCATGACATGGGTAATATAACCCTGCCAAGTTTGAGAATAGACCTCGGGAAATAGGACTGGTCATCGGTCTCGAATCCTCCTCGAGGAGCTCTCTGTAACCAACAAGATGTACGCTTGAGCGAGTAGCATTATCTGCTCTGAATACCTTGTTTTCACTCCAGATACTTCCATCACCGCTTTAAATGGCTGATGCACAGGAAGAGTAGTTGAATATACAAACATTGTCGATAAATGGAACACGTAATACAAAATAATGATAGCATGATATAATTCACATACATGATGATTGGCTAAAAAGCATGGCATTGCATAATTCACATATATAATGCCTTTGCAACAAGATAGCATTGTATAATTCACATATATAATGTCTTGCAACAAGATGGCAATGCATAATTCACATATATGGTAATTAGACACTGAACAGGTGGCATTCACACAAAGCATGTCTAAACTAATCAAATGACATAGCAATGCGAGACACCATACATACGATATGAGCAACATAACCCTGCCAAGTTAGAGCATACACCTCGGGGAATAGGACTGGTCATCTGTCTGCGAATCCTCATCGAGGAGCTATCCATAACCAGCGAGATATGCGCGTCGAGATAGCATAGTCTGCTCTGAAGACCTTGTTTTCACTCGAATTTGCCATCACCGTGTCAAATGGCTGATGCACACGAAGAGCAGTTGAATGTACTAACATTGTTGACAAATGTAATATGTAGCATAAAAAAGGATGACCTGATATAATTTACATATAAGATGATGGCTAAGCAGGATGGCATTGCAAAATTCACATATATGATGCCTGACTAAACAAGATGGCGTTGCGTAATTCACATAAATGATGAATAAACTAAACAGATGGCATTCACACAAAGGATGTCTAAACTAAGCAGATGACATATTTGATGTATAAAGTTAGCAATGCAAGACACCATATGCATGATATAACCAACATCAGCATGCCAAGTTAGGCGAAGACCTCGGGGATAAATAGGAGTTGTCTTCTCATACGAATCCCCTCGAACAGATATCTTCCTCTCGATTACAATCCGAAATGCATGGAGGGGGGCTGCCTTTGCGCCTACCATGGAGTGACGTCTGCATGAAATTTTATTGCCACGCAAGGCTCGTCTCTTTTGCTCTACATGTTCAGTTCCATTGTTTACAATAACTGTCATGCATAGGAATAAAACATAGTGAGATTATGTAAGGAGTGCATGCAGAAATCCGGAGTGATGCTAGCAACCTGTGGATAGACCCAAAACCAATAATAGCAGGTAGATAATGGCTTCAGTTAAAATATACAGATAATGGCTTCTTTACTGTTTGTTTCCCACCCAACATGAAACTCATAGTAGACACCAGAGATTAACCAAATAGTAGATAGATACTATTGATAGCGGCCCCGATATGTACCGCACAACCATTTAAAAACTCAAGTTTGACCACTAGTTTGGAGCTGACTCAGAGTCTAATCGGTGAACAGGACGATAAAGTAGCATGTAATATTAAGCGATGCATAACGTAAGCATACACGAAAGAGTGCGACCTCTCTTGTGGACCCTTGTAGTCCTCGAGGTCATCTGCTCGGTTGATGATCGTAATGCAGTTTTCATGGCTGCCAGCGGCGGGGAAGAAGATCTGAGGCGGCGAAAGACAGTCTGGAGGCCGGATCCCTTCTATGCTAGACCCTTCTATCGTTGGAGCAGCTGAGCTGGGGTGGACGACGGCGCAACAGGAGCGGGACAAACCACGCAAGATTTTCTTTGACAACTATCTGTAAGAGAAGTAATTCTGTAAGTGCTTGTTTGAATTGGAGGATTCCAACAATGCAGGTATAGGAAATAGACAGGAATAGGATTGGAATGCACAAAACAGAGAATGTAAAAACACAGGATTTCTGCCAATCTGGGTGTTTGATTCACAATAATTGGAAGATCATAGGATGCAAAGAAGCATGGTGAGATTAAGTCAAACCACAAGAAAATGTACGGTTATAAAGCTATTATGCTACTATCTCTTAGTCTTCTGCTTCATGAATAGGAATTTGAAAAGGAGGACACGTGAAAATTAATTCCTACGTTTTTTGTCTTTGAAGGAGACACTAAAGGAACAAATCCATGTGCTCAGTGGACAGTATATATAACATGTAGAGTAAAAAAGCGATGCAACAAGTGTACAACCTCTTTGGCGAAGCCATGTCGATCTCAGCATGATTGGGTTGGCCGGTGAGGATGCTCGGCTGACTTTCTTTGTCGGAGGAGGAAGAAGATCTTTGGCGTCGGAGATGGAGCCCAAGGTACTGCTTTCTGCTGTGATGGAGGGTTTCGTCGTTGGAGCAGCTCCGGTGAGTTGTACGACGCCGAGGCTGAAGCAGGACAATAGAGACAACGAACAACGTTAACCTGAGTGCAATTCTAATAGCATCTCCAATACATGACGTAAAATACATAACCACAAAGTGCTAGATGTAAAATACATCAGCCGCTCATCTCTGAACTTAACTGTGAAACTGAACTTAACTGTCGAAACTAAACTCAACTGTCGAAACTGAATTTTGCTGTCGAAACTGAATTTTGTTGTCGAAACTAAACGCACTAGCAAGGTGAGGCTACCGTCGGTCGTGACTTTTTCATCTCTGGTGCATCGATTTTGCAGCCGTTGGATCACGAAATCAAGGGCATGCGGTTCATCTTCAACCTCCACCCCACGAGCCGCCACCACCACCGGCCAAACAGCAGCCCCCCCGCCCGCCCGCCGAAAACCTCCCCACCGCCGGTCCGCCGCCGCCCAGCCATCCCTCTAGGCCCCCACGTGCGAGCTTTTCTCCGGTGATCCCCCGCCACCGCCCGCCAAAGCCAATAGCGCCCGCCACGCCCGGCGACCATCGCCCCCATCCTGAACCCTAAGATAGATAGTGGGGTAGCTCTCCGTGAGCCCCCTCCACGCCCTTGTGGCTGGTTCTTCCTTCACCCAGCGAGCCCCCCCACCCATGAAAATCGACTACCCAAAAGTCGATTCAGTCGTGAAGTGTAGCTAAATCGGAGCAGCATCGCAAGCAAGAGCAAGAGCAAGAGCTAGAGCAGCAGCACGAGCAAGAGCAATAGCAAGAGCAGACAAGACAGGGGACCGAGAGCAAGAGCAGAGAAGCAGCGCAAGCGAGAGCTAAAGCAGCAGCAGCTCCTACTGATATGGACGTCGCCGCCGAGGGAGCGATGCCGTGGAGGAAGTGGCCGGCGACACCGCCGTGGATGGAGCCGCGTCGTGTTGGCTCGGGACCGAGTGCTGGCAGCACCGTGAGATCGAATCAAGAAGAAAATGCGGTGACTTAGTGTACAACCTCTTTGGTGGTGCCGATTAGGCCGCAGCTTCATCCAAGATGTTGCTCTTCCGGTGGTGCAGGTGACGGCAGTGTGGGAATGGAGGTGGCATGAAAGATGAGGGGAAAGTCGGGGCAGCTCCTTGGAGGTGGAGGACGGGGTGGCTGAACCGGCGGGACGATGAGATAGACGACGGATCCTCATCCGGTACGGTGGATGAGGAACATCGAGGTGTTGTTGTGGACGACGTCGTCGGGGAAGAGGCTCCGGCTGGGTGGCGAACGGAGCAGGGTGTGGGGTTTCATTGTGGGTTTTCGCGGCCTCGGTGTACGAATGAGTGGGCAGATGGGATGGCAGTGGGGAACCATGGCTTGGAGACGCGCTTGTCCGAAATGTGGGGTAAGTTATGAAAGTACCCCCCACCGATTTGAGGCGGTTCTTTCGGTTCAGGGGTACCACGGGCATTTTGGGTGTCGGGATTTCACAGGAGGTGGGAGTTTTCGCGCGCGTTGTAATTTCGGAATAGAAAGGCGCGGGTTGAAATTTCCGGACAAGCCTAACGTGTACTGTACCAAATCAATGTGCACTACAAATGTCATTCAAAACTTTGAAGTCGTGTTATTTTCAATTAAAATATTCCGCTACGTGTATAATGCATGCAACCTACTACTCAAATGAACGTTTTAGTGCATTCCAAACGTATATACTACCGCTTCAATATGAACTAAATTTGAATTCGTTTCTCTATTTGAATAAGACCTACAGTAATGATTGTTGTGAAGTCAAAGCATTTGAATTCGTTTCTCTGTTTTAATAAGATCTACAATCATCATTATTGTCAAGTTAAACCATCGTTTGTGTATTATCTTCACAGCACACCACATGATTAGTCTCGAGTTACATATGAACTATGTGTACTATATGAACTCGAACTAGATTTTTTGAATCCACGTTATTTTGATTTCAAATCACATTACATTTCTAGCTCTAGCTAGATCTTCATAATCTAAATCATGTCTCATATGTATAATGTGTTTATCACATTATGTATGGTGCCCCGCCCCCCTACGCCTACAAGTATTTAGATGTGAGTTGCAAACACCACACATTACCACAAAAAAAATGTGATAATGTTCGATATATAGTATTGTTTAGATTGTTCGATATTTAGTTGTAAGCTGCAAACGCCACACATTATCACAAATTCAAATAAAATGTGAGATTGCTTGATGTATAGTATGGTTTAGATTGTTCGGCATTTAGTTGTGAGTTGTAAACGCATGCATTATCACATTATGGTATAACATGTGCACAACACGTGTATCACCGCTATATTCATGCATGCAATGTTTAAAACACTAAGATCTCCTGTTCAAATATATGAATCCGCTTTCATATCAAATTATGATCTTTGTTAGTCTCTTACACCCACACAATCCTCTAACCTTTGTAGCTACCACTAACTTTCTCTCGTGCATGCACATGCTCTCCTCGCCCTCCCCTCCCTCGGCATTCTATCCACCGGGCACATTCACTTTTTTCTTTAGGTCGTTCTCCCAGAGTCTCCACAACTCCTTTCCAACACACACCGATCAACCTCTCCCGTGATGCCTGCCTACAACATACACACACACCTTCAATCTCCTCCTTTATTTTTCCTTGCCTCGTTTATCTCATACGGTCAGACACACGTGTAAACTCTCGCCCCTCTTTTCATCGATCTCACAACAGCACACTCCTCCCCCTATCTAGCTAGTAGTTGGGCCTCTCGCACCACCTCCTAGCTCCATTCTCTCTGTCTATCTATCTCGCTGGGCTTTATTTGCCTCTAACAAATGGACGTACACTGACCGGTCTCTTGCTATACATATAGCTAGATCATTAGTTGTGTCTCTCCCTTCCTTCGACAAACAACAATTGATCTACCGATCTAGTTAGGTTTGCTTACCAAACACATGGTTCCCCTTCATCATCCATGGATGCGTCCCGACAGATCTATCACGCACAGGCACACACAGAAACACATCCCCACTCTTATTGATAACATTGCAGTTCCACCCTCAGTTTGTCTAGTAGACCTCTCCCACCATCTCTGAGAAGCAACTCCATCACCCATCCAGCACTCTACCCCTCTCCCTCCCTCTCCCTCCGTCTCTCTCTCCTCTCTCTCTCTCTCTCTCTGTCCCATCATATTTCCCATCCTTCAGTTATGTATGGATGTCGAACGATCTCCCTCAAGACATAGCTGGGCCTTTCCTTCTCAACACATATACGAGTCGTTCTACCTCTACAGTTAGGCCTCTCCCTACCCCTCCCCCACCCCCTCCCCCCCCCACACACACCGATACATCTAGCGCTCTAGTCATGTCTCCCTGCCACACACAAACTTGACATGTGACATCTAACGTTCCGGTAGGCCAGTCGCCCTATATCTTTGACTTGCACACACACACAATTTTGATGGCTCTCTTCATCGATCTCGCACCCACCCACTTGATCCTCTCTTCGACTCTATCGATAGCTATGACCCCTCCCTCTCTTCTCATGGATTGCCCGACCCTCTATGTATTATATGGATAGGCCTCCATTTCACACACATTGCATGCAAAATTTTGTTTGAGATGTCATCAACACATATTCCCACAAATAATTCACGAAATCAACCCCCCACCCCAAAACAAAAAACACTCACGAACGCGGTTTGTATCTCTCACACACACCCAAGTAGGTGGGGGACGTGCAGGAAGAGAAGAGGTGCATGCACGGCGCACGTACTCCCGTCTGTTTCCCAACCACACCCGCGCGGGTACACGGTGGAGCTCAATTCCGTACGAAAAAGGAAGCCCACGTGGTAATTTGGCACGTGTACTGGTTGTCCACTTGGTGGAGGGAGGATCATCTACCATGGGTGAACAAACAAATTGCGACTTGACGTGTTATGTTAAAAAAAAGAGGCAAACCATGTGGGGCCTACCTTAGAGGCAGGACTTTTGATGTGTCCCATCAGCTCGCAGAACCAGGAGAAGCTTGCTTAGTACGCCGTCTCCCCCGCCCACGGGAGCGGTGGCTCGCACGATGAGATGAAGCTTGCTCCGCCTTACGCCCGCTCCCTCGCCCATGCGTGCGGTGGCTCGCAGGACGAGGAGACAAAATTACTACTCCCTCCGTTTACTCCTCGTCCCTACTACCTTGGTTATATAGATTATATCATATTGTTTGGAATATATATGACCTTTAGTAGATTTCAATATGAACTACTAGTACATACTCCAAACACTGATGTATATAGATGTATTTTAGAGTGTAGATTCACTCATTTTGCTCCGTATGTAGCACTCTCCCTCGCCCCTCGACCCTTGCCCACGTGGTGGACGTGCAGCAATTCATTCGGTCTCATATAGTCAGAACGATATATACTGCACTACCATTATTGCTCGACTTCCCGAAGAGGCGAAGAGCCAATCGCAAGGTTAATATTTTGGAGATGCCAAGCGCAAGGTTATATGAGAATGAGTAGTAGGTGTTGCGTCATTTATAAATAAAGTTTTTTTCTTCAGTGGCACGTACACAATATGATAGGTTCATATGGAGAGAAAAGGAAACCGCTCCACTATATACATAGTCAGGACGGGCCAGCCTACACGGTTGCTTGTTGGGGTTGCTCTCTTCACACTCTCTACAAAAGCATTGTGGCCACATCTCTAACATCCCGCGGATCCGTCCGCTTGGGGAAAAGGGTGGATGCTTAGTGTAGATCGATGGCCGTCGCCGGCGAAAACCCATGTCGGCACGTCGATCAGGGGTCCCGTCGTTCTCTCGACAAAGCGGTGAGGTTGCCTTCGTCCCTTGCTCCTTTGCCGCGGCGTGGGCGGTTGCCGCCTCCGCCGCCATCCTCAAGGTTGAGCTCGTTCCTCGGTACAACTCCCTTACAGCCGGCTTGCACCACTGCTCCAGCTGCCCACATCACTCCCTGTAGATATTTCTCTACTTCTTTGCCCCTTTATACCTCTCTGGCTTCTCGTCTTGTATTTGTGATGAGTTTATGTCTCATCAACTAGTCCCGATAATCTTATTCTAATCACGCTTCTTCAATTTCTTTGCCACGAGGGATGCTCATCTCGATTTTGGTGAAACTGCACAAAATGATCCGATGGTCAAAAGGTTGCAAACTTCATTTATTAGGAAGCTCGAGCGTTGCCCGCAAATTGAAGGCTGTTTAGGGTTCACGGTTCAAGGGCTAGGGACTGCATGGATCGTTTTTCTTTAGCTGCCTCTGTTCCAAAATAAGTGTCAACTTTAGTAGTAGTACAACTTTGTACTAAAGTTTGCACAAAGTTGAACACTTATTTTGGAGCGGAGGAGTATATATTGCTATGATCGCCAATCATTGAGATGCAATAGCATGCATGTTAGTCTCCTATGTATTTGATGAAATGTTGCAGCGGGCAACCTTGGGCATAAGATACATGTAACAGAAGTGGAAGCTTCATAGCATTATACAAATTTATCTCATTGATAAATTACGATTACTTACTATACTAGTACTTCCTCCGTTCCTAAATATAAGTCTTTGTAGAGATTTCACCATGAACCACATGCGGATGTATATAGATGCATTGTAAGTGTAGATTCATTCATTTTGTTCCGTATGTAGTTCACCTAGTGGAATCTCTACAAAGACTTATCTACTAGTAATAGCTAGCCCCCACTACTAGGAATTATCTATCCTCTCCTTGAGCCACATCATCAAAATTGATGTAGCCATTAGATGAAGTAAATCAGTCCATAATAGCCGTCTGATCTAGACTTTGAGAGGCTCCGCACTAAGCCACATGCAAGCATGCAGAAATACCATGGCACATGCATATGAGTGGGTTTTAAATCACATCAACATGTCTGCATGCAAGCATGCACCGGTAGCATGCATATAAGTGAGCTTTTAAGTCCCATTAACATGTCAAAATAAAAATATAATCCCATTATGCAGTTAGGAGTTGGCTGATCTTTTTTCCTTCGTGGGATGATCTAAATGATGATGTTAGTTTATTTAGTTTGGCTACCACATTTTCATGCGGTTATAGAGTTTTTTAGTTCTATGAAATCAATAATTTGCTTGAGAGAGATATACCGTTGTTCATGACAGCAGGGACTCATCTAGTAATATTTAGGAACAAAGGGAGTAGTATGTAAAGAGTTAGGTGTCGCACGGTGATAGTGTGAGGTGGGCCATGTAATCACTGAGCCTGCGTGTTTTCACTGCTCTTGCACTCCTTCGCTGTAAGAATGGAGAAAATTGTAATCTAGTACGCCAAAAGCGTGGGACATCCAGTAGTCCTACCACCTCAGTAATAAAGACCAATGAGCTGTCCAATCACATAGACCCAACAGTAAGTTGGACAGATGAAGCAACCATCACTCTTGCGCCAGTGAGAGGCCGCGTTCGCTCTTCCCGGGCATGAATGCGGCACCGAGTCTTTAGAGTGGCGCTGACCATTTCGGGCGGGAAGCGCGCGCAGGTGATGGAGGGGCTTTGGGTGGGCCGGGATGGTCAGGAGCGGGCGTGGCAGCTGTCCACATGTCCCTACCGGACACGCCCAGAAACGAGAGGATGCACCGACTCTCGCGGCTAAAATCGTACACTACACACCATCTCTCTGTAGGAGTAGGTCGATCTGTCGCACTCTCTAACACACACATGATGTTAAACACACACACGCTGCATACGCACCTTGGTCCCGTTGCACCTTCTAACGTGACTTATTACACCTAGGCGGAGGGAGTAGTAAGTATACGAGATCTGTGGCACACTTGACTTAAGTCGAATACAAGTGCCCAAAATTTGTGTGCATGTTATAATAAAGATTCACTTAAAATAGTGCACGTGGCGAATAGAGGATCAATTGGACAGTGTTCTGAGCGATGGCGAGATTTGTGAGGTAAGATACACCCTGGCGCTTTTAATTTTCTTATTAATTTGTTTGTTTCACCCTCGACTAGTGGGACCCAGCATTACTACGTGGAGAGAGGTGAGGTGACTAGGGCTGCATTATTTCTGCACCACTTGTGGATAGTCTTACCACCAAAGCCACATGACACGATTATGATTGAAATCCCAATGACTCCACACACACAAAAAACACGACATGCTTGTCACACGAATGCAGGAATGTATAAAAGGTTATTTTCCTCTCGTTGAACATAACGGGAGGGTTGTGTAGCTGGTTAGCCTGTTCGCTCATCAAGCTTGAGGTCTCGGGTTCGATAACTACACTTGAGCATAATCCTTGCGGGAGGATTCTTTGACTAGTCAAAATGTTTTCTAGGGTTTGCATGCTTCACACTCTCTCTCCAGTATATATATACACGCTGGAGCCTCAGCGCTTGTTGTTGCTCTCTTCACACTCTCTCGCCCTCTCCCGCTGGAGCCTCAGCGCTTGTAGTTGCTCTCTTAACACTCTCTCGCCCTCTCCAGATCTGAACAAGACTTCGTTGGCCTCTCTCTCTCCCCTCACTGCTTCTCAAAGATCCGGCAGGATCCGTCCGCCGGGAAGGGAAGGAGGCTTAACGATGTCGCCGCCGGCGAGGGAGGGAATCCACTACCGGCGCAGCTGTTCACTTTCCACCCAGCGACGGCGCGGGAGGGCCTCCGACCCCTTCTTCTTCGCCTTCGTCCCGTCGCCCACCGAACCACGCCCCAAGAACCTTAAGGTATAATTTGCTTACTCCACATGCATTGCTCTAACTGCATGTATACCATGAATCTAGGACGTGGTTCAAAGAGTAAAGGAGTGGGAAAAGTTGTATATATAGCATGAATCTAGGATGTGGTTCAAAGAGGAAATGAAGGGGGAAAGTTGTATAGCATGAATCTAGGACGTGGTTCAAAGAGGAAAGGAATGTGGGAAAGTAGTGGGGAAAGTTGTATCGCATAAATCTAGGACCTAGTTCAAAGAGGAAAGGAAGGGGCGAAAGTACTAGTTCAAAAAGGAAAGGAAGGGAGAAGGCTGTAGAGTTTGAGCAGGACTAGATTTGCTGCGCTCACATAGGGAAAGGTGTCTAAAGATAACAAAACTGGGACCAACACAAATACGCTCCTTGGTTGTTTGTTCTTTGTTGCAACAAATTGTGCATGACCACAGTACATCGGTAGATGCACATGGTGCTGGTGCGTCCACTGTCTCGTGCAACTCATTAGCTGTTATTAATCTAAGGCCCTGTTTGGTTAAAAACTCCCCACTCCCTACCTGCTTGGTTCTAGGGACTAAACATGGACTAGAGGTTATTAAATGACATGCTAAAAGACCATGTTACCCCTAGTAATGAACTAATAGAAACAAGGTGCGTTGCGTGGCAGGGGCAACTATTGGAAAAAGTCCTCAGGGTCTTCTTTCTTTGGTCCCAAATGCCCACTTTTAGTCCCTAAAAGTCCCTCCTGTTTGGTTTAGATGGGACTGACACGGAGTTATTTTATTCCGTACACCAAAATGTCCCTGTAAACAAACACCCTCTAATAATGACACTGGAAAATTGATGCAATGCCAGAGTTAAAAGCAAATTACATGTTTAACGAATTTTATTGTTAATATAATCTCTATGTTAATATTAATCAATGCCCCCGTTTGAGAAATGCTACTGTCTTGCTTTCTTTCCCATTTAGATAAGGTAGATGCTTCTTTTTGTTGGCTTCTGTGTCATCCACCGTTATTGACCACTAATTGTTTCCTTTGCACCTTTGTGTAAACAGGGTTATCTACTTCACCTTGTTGCCATTGTGACCTTTTGTTGCACTTCACAAAACACTTTTGTTTTAAGAGTGTTTTGTGCAGTTCAACCGAAATGTCACACCGACAACGTTGCTTGATTACTTGATCTTAGTGGAACTGCACAAGAGGCAATCTTACTTCCTATCCGTTTAGGTGAATTTGGTTCAGATCTTCTTCTTGTGAGTTGTTTGAATTCCGCATCATGAGAGGTCAGTACTAGCCTTCTTTCACATGATTCTGCAGTGTGCTTTTATATGTTGTGCTACGTGTATGATAATATTGCTTGATTTTAGTGAACTGCACAAATGGAGACAAGACTTCCAATCTGTATGTGCACTATAATATCCCATTGAGGTAAGATAAGGATATTTCACAACTGCTGGCCTGTATTTTGCCACTTTCATCAGAAAATTAAGTTTAGTACTATACTTGTGCTCCCTAATTGACATGTCAAATCTTACATTGAAGGCAAAGCTTGCATTATTGAACCAAGTGATGAAGGGAAGAACAAGCGGAAGAAAAACAAAAATCAACTCCCGGTGCTGTAATGAAGCACTGGAACTGTGATGACACAAGCAATGATATAGTTTTGCATCTTTATTTAATGCTATGGCTGGAACGAGCAATTGTTTTGCCACTGATTTGATGCCATACGTAATTATATCTACTTGTGCAAACAGGGATCTTCTTTGAAGATACCATATATTTTAGTGGAACTGCACGAGAAGATGTTGGAAACATTTAACTAATTGAGGAGTATATAGTAAGCAAGGCCACCCCCGTAGATAGCAGCAGATGGTTCCGGAGAAGTGCTTCATCTGTATGCTCTACACAATCAGCCTCCTGACATTGGTTGGTACCCGCCCACTGATTTCATCCATATGATTGAGCTTTGTCATCTCTATTGGTGTTGTGCTACTGTTTAGATACTGTCATGAAAAAGTGGTATTGTCCTTGAGAAGTGCTTCATCTGTGCTATTTTAAATATTTCCTTTCCTTTTTTTCAAGCAAACATGGATGCTAGCATTTAGTAGTCCTCTTGTCTTTGCACAACAGGATCATCTTCCTCTGAAGAAGAATATGGAGTACGTGAAGTGACTAGTTCCGATTATGCCAGGATGAAGAAGCCTTGTATATCTTCTCATCAGAAGGAGCAGTTGAAGGATGGTTAAATTACTCCCCACAAGACCAAACTAACTTCAGCTCAGAAGGACTGACAAATCTCCATTTTTTTTGCTGTGATGCGCGAGCACAATGTTGTTTTAGGATTCTAGTGAGTTCCAATTTTCTAAAAGTGTGCTCTACATGGACCATGTATGTTCCTGTTGAAACTGTCAAATCATAGTACAGTTTGCTTTATACTAATCACTTTTTTGTATTTGGGCAAACAGGGGTGCTCAGCTTGATTTCAATGGGAACTGCACAAAATGTTCACGAATACATCGAATCATTCATTTCCACCACAAGAAAGGAGGTGCCGATAAGTTCAAGGCGTTGCAACATATAAGGGCGAAATCATACAAGCTACGCGCGAATTTGGTTGATTTTGGTGGAACTGCACAAAAAGAACACCTGGTTTATTTAGCAGGAGGTGCCATGTCAATGTCCGAACTGATGGCAAACCATGCCCATTCCACAATCGTAGGCATTTGATATTTTGGAATGGGACAACCTTGTCAAAGTTTGCTCATTGATTTAAGCAAGACATGCGTTTGATATTTTCGAATGGGACGCCCTTTGCTGTCAGCAGAGTTGATCAATTTTTTCTTTATTCTTTAGTTGTGAAGTAAATATTGCCTCTGACATGTGAGTCACTGAGATGCATAATCATCGATTGTTTTGAATGTTTTCTATGAATTGCTAGGCCTGTGTGTTTGATTGCAATGTACAGAAATGCTAAAAAGCTGCTCAAACTCTTTGTACTCCTTATGTTCCTTTTTACTTCGCACATTGTGAAAGTGCATACTTTTTTGTATAAGATTGGTCAAAGTAGAGATACTTTGACTGCAGATAAAACTTGTATGCAGACTAGAAAGGACGGAGGAGTACATGTGAAACTTCTGCAAAGGAGGTGATCACCACAGGAATAATGCTAGTACTTATTGTTTTGCATGTTCATCCAATGCCGTGATACAGGAATTGAACTAATCGAAATAAATTCATTAATACATGGTCGGATTTCATATAAACATGCCGGATTTCATTACATTTCATACATTCTTCAACTAAAAAGGGGTGCGCTGGAGGTATAATTAATTAACCGAAGCTACCCACCTGTGTCCCGTTGAGCCGAGCAGAAGCTTGGTGACTTAAGCTGCTGGTGCAGTTGTGTAAGCGACATGTGGCATGTTGGACCCACGTGTCGGTCACCAAGCTGCACCAGAGTTAAGTAAGCAGCGTTCTTCTCGGCGCAGCTCTCCGACTCCACGTCTCCGCCAAGAAGCTAATCGGCCGTCAATGGTCAACCCGCCTAGCTTGGCTTCAACCGGAGGGTAGCAGCGGTGGCCTTACTTGGACCCAAGCGGCCGCGACCTACCATGTTCTACTCTTCCTTGTTTTCTATGTGGTGGCGCCTCGTTGGCAGCGGGGAGGAGCCTCGGCGGAGCCGGCGATGTACTCTGTCTCGTTGTCGGCGGGCGGCGCTTCAGCGGAGCGGTGGAAATCCTCCCCCACGTTGCCGGCAGGGTGGGGCCTCGGATGAGCCGGCGATGTCCTCTTCCTTGTTGACGCCAGCGGAGCGGGGACTCGTCGGAGCCGGCATCATCCTCTGCCTCGTCCTCGGTCTCGCCAAACAGCGCCTCGCCCGCTTCATCGCCCTCTTTGCTAGCCTCTTTGTAGGCGGCCGCAGCCTCTGCCGCCCACATGCGGTACCACCAGCGCTCGAGGCGACCCTTGCGGGCGGAGCGGTATGAGTCGAGCAGCGCCTCCTACTCAGCTCACTCCGCGGTGATCTGCTCCTCCGCCTGCAGGTGCTCCTGGAGGAGATGATGGTTGTAGGCGGCGTCGGCCTGCGCCTCTCGAAACTGCTCCTCACGCATCTGCCTCACCATGTCCATATATTGGGCACGGGCCTCGCCGATCGTCATGCTGCAATGCACCGGCGAGGATGGTGCGGAGGAGGGGGTTGGCGCTGGATCGTCGACTACCATGTTCTCCATTGGGACGTCGTCCTCCTCCAGCTACCTGCCGTCCAGCCGGTCGGCAACAATGGCTGCCATCTCCTTGTGGTCCGTCGTCCGCCCGTCCCGAAGAGCGCTGGAGCGCGAGGAAGCCTTGATGGGTAGTACTGGTGTGGATAGGAGAAAGGAAACGGATGCGGATGACTGCGGCTATGGCCGGCGCAGCAGTTTATATAGCAATGGTGGGCGGGCGGAGGGACAGAAGTGTGGCGCTGGACTAGCCGCCTCGGCAACCGCGTATCATTAATGTGGGCGGCAGATGGACGGACGGACGACACTTGTGTCATTTGAAGGCGGAGCAATCGCCTACACTGGGAAGCGGGGCGGGCGGCGCTGACAGTTTCGGGCGGAAAGCGCGCGGGCGCGAGGAGATGACTTTACTTGGAGAGGATGACAACGGGGACCCACCAGGTCCATAGCCTCACGTACGCAAGTGCCTCCTTATTTTATATATATATATATATATATAAAATTTATTTTTCTTCCTCCTGGTTTCCTGACATCACGGTCCCACACCATTGTCAACCTCCTGGAGTAGTCAATAAACGAGAGAATTGCACAAGAAGCGGCTGACAGCTGGGACCAAGCAGCTCGAGCAGTATTTGTGCAAAGTTTTTTGATGTTTAGCCCAGATATTAATTTTTCTCCTTTGAACAACAACAAAAATATCGCTGCAGGTATTAACTTGGCGGGCTGTGGCCCGTCTAGCCCAGGGCAGATATCTAGCCCAGATATTAATTTTTTTCAAGCTGAAAATGGCTAGCCCAGCTATACTTTTTTTTAGGAATACCCAAGCAAGGTCAAGTTTTTATTCTCCCCCCTGCTGGGCTGCAAATCTTTCCTAGGAAGGATGCATTAGGCTTAACAAGAAAATAGGCTTTAAGAAATAATAAATGGGATGTAATTGTAAAAACTGGGCAGTAACTATAAAAAATGCACCAAACACGTGATTACTTTATAAATTATTATTTTTGGATATTGAAAATTTTAATTTCATTAATTTTTGTGAGCGCAATGTTTCGTTGGATTTTTACGTAATATAAATTTATATTGAAATTGTATTTAATGTGACTAGAAATTTCGGGATAAAAATATTTCGGATCCCATCAAAATGTGGGAAATTTTATTGAATTCTGTTTTGAACGGTTGGTTGAAATGGGCTGTACTTTTAACAAACTGTAAATGGGTTGTAGTAAATTCCATTAGAATTCAAAAATGGGCTACACATTCTTACAAATCTCAAATGGGCTATAAGTTCTCTGCCACATACTTCTGTCCTTACTAAGTTGACGCGTCCCCTAAAAAACAGAGTTGACGCGTATGCAAGGCTTTGTCAACTTATAGTCAACACACGGTTCTAGCAGCAGTGGCCGTTGGATGTCCATCCAACGGATGCCGTTCTTCTTCTTCAATCTCGGATATTCTAGCTTCACCCGCCCAAAAAATTATTCCTCCCCCTGACATCTGGGACGCACCAGGTCGGAAGCTGACCTGTGGGCCTACTAAGTTGACGTACCAAGGGATTTGTCAACATAGTCAATATAAACGATTTTCTAGCTGCAGTGACCGTACGATGTCCATCCAACGACCGTCGTGCTTCTTCAACCTCTGGTCTTCTTGCTCCGGCCGCCCAAAGCAGCACCGGTCGTGCCTTTGCTCCTGCCTCCGTGGCGGCTGTCTTTGCCCTGAGGCCTCACCGCCCCCTACTACTCCCACCGCTGGCCAGGCCATCCCTCCACTCACCCACACCCCCTGTTATTCTGCGGCGATGGCAGCGCAACCGAACCAGTGAACCCTCGTACTCCTCTCCGCGTGTGCATCCACTGCCGCGTCTTCCCCGGCTTCGCGTCGTCCCCTTACTAGGCCTCGCCATCGTCCACCGCCGTGGTGCTCTCGGCGCGGCGTGGTCAAGGAACGACTTCCATCGGACGTGGACTGTACATGGAGAGACTGACAGCTGGGTCCACGGCAGCCGCAAGGAAGTGCCTCCTTATTACGCGCAAAATAACTAATCCTCCACCTGACAGCGAGGACCCACCGGACGGGCCACCATATTTCGCGAAAAAAATGATTCGCCCCCTGACTGCTGGACCCACGAGCTACATATTCGCACGCAAGGAACTGCGTCCGGAAAAAAAACGATTCGCCCCCCTGACTGCTGGGACCCACTAGCTAATCTTCGCACGCAAGGAAGTGCATCCGAAAAAAAACGATTTGCCCCCCTGACTGCTGGGACCCACTAGCTACACCATCGCACGCAAGGAAGTGCGTCCGGGCAAAAAAACGATTCACCCCTGACTGCTGGGACCCGGCAGCTACACCTTCGCACGCAAGGAAGTGCGTCCCGAAAAAATTAACCAAAACGATTCGCCCCCCTGACTGCTGGGACCCACCAGCTACATCTTCGCACGCAAGGAAGTGCATCCGGGCAAAAAAACGATTTGCCCCCTGACTGCTGGGACCCACCGGCTACATCTTCGCACGCAAGGAAGTGCGTCCGGGCAAAAAAAATGATTCGCCCCCTGATTGCTGGGACCCACCAGCTACATCTTCGCACGCAAGGAAGTGGCTGATAGTCGGGACCCACCTGGTCGAAGCGTACGTAGCGTTGTCATTTTGGTCGCGAACGTGTACGTACATATTGGTTGTTGTAGAGGTGCACACGTAGCATGTACACGTACGTACAGCGGCGAGGGTGCAAGAAAGAAAATACGACCACATACGTACATACGGGCAGGGTCTCGAACGCTTACTCGCGCATACGTACATGGCTGGGTCGGAACGGAGAAACAACGTCGTCGTCGTGTTCATGGGGAGGCCACGGAATGCGTCGTGTTCATGGGGAGGCAACGGAATGCGTCGTGTTCATCGGGAGGCAACAAAACGCGTGGGAGCCAACCGGCTTGGACGGAACAGGCGATGGAAACGAGCCCTGGCATACCGAAGAACGGAGGAAATGACCTTGTGTTCGACCGGCCACGTTCGGAACGGGGTCCTGTTGATCGGGAGGGGTGTGGCGTACCGCAAAACGGAGGAAACGAACCTTCTACGGTCGAAACGGGGGTCCTGTTGATCTAGAGGGGTGTGGCGTACCGCAAAACGGACGAAACGGACCTCATACCCTTGAAACGGGGGTCCTGTTGATCGGGAGGGGTGTGGCGTACCGCAAAACGGACGAAAGCGGACTTGTGTTGGGCTTCACGGTCGAAAGCAGGGGTCCTGTTCATCGGGAGGGTGTGGCGTCGCAAAGCAGGACTCCACGGATCTGTTCATCTCCACCGTCGACCTCCTCCAGCCTCCACGGGCTACCGTCGACCTCCTCCAGCCTGCACGAGCTCCTGTTCATCCAGCCTCCACTGCGCGCTACTCCACCGGCTACTGTTCAACCACCCCTCCACGGGCACCCTGTTGGAAATATGCCCTAGAGGCAATGATAAATTAGTTATCATTATATTTCCTTGTTCATGATAATCGTTTATTATCCATGCTATAATTGTATTGATAGGAAACTCAGATACTTGTGTGGATACATAGACAACACCATGTCCCTAGTAAGCCTCTAGTTGACTAGCTCGTCGATCAATAGATGGTTACGGTTTCCTGACCATGGACATTGGATGTCATTGATAACGGGATCACATCATTAGGTGAATGATGTGATGGACAAGCCCAAACCTAAGCCTAGCACAAAGATCGTAGTTCGTATGCTAAAGCTTTTCTAATGTCAAGTATCATTTCCTTAGACCATGAGATTGTGCAACTCCCGGATACTGTAGGAATGCTTTGGGTGTACCAAGCGTCACAACATAACTGGGTGGCTATAAAGGTGCACTACAGGTATCTCCGAAAGTGTACATTGGGTTGTACGAATCGAGGCTGGATTTGTCACTCCATGTAAGCGGAGAGGTATCTCTGGGCCCACTCGGTAGGACATCATCATAATGTGCACAATGTGACCATGGGATTGATCACGGGATGATGTGTTACGGAACGAGTAAAGAGACTTGCGTAGCGAGATTGAACAAGGTATCGGGATACCGACGATCGAATCTCGGGCAAGTACAATACCGCTAGACAAAGGGAATTGTATATGGGATTGATTGAGTCCTTGACATCGGGTTCATCCGATGAGATCATCATGGAACATGTGGGAGCCAACATGGGTATCCAGATCCGCTGTTGGTTATTGACCGGAGAAACGTCTCGGTCATGTCGCATGGTTCCCGAACCCGTAGGGTCTACACATAAGATTCGATGGCGCTAGGGTTATAAAGGAAGTTTGTATGTGGTTACCGAATGTTGTTGAGTCCGGATGAGATCCCGGACGTCACGAGGAGTTCGGAATGGTCGGAGGTAAAGATTTATATATGGGAAGTCCTGTGTTGGTCACCGGAAAAGTTTCGGTTTTTCGGTAGCGATCGGGACCAGGGAGGGTCAGGGGTCCACCAAGTGGGGCCACTAACCCGGAGGGCTGCATGGGCCAAGTGTGGGAGGAACCAGCCCGGTGGGCTGGTGCCCCCACAAGGGGCCCAAGCGCCTAAGGAGAGGAGAGGTGCAAACCCTAAGGCGAGATGGGCCTTGGGGCCCATACACCGTGCGCCTCCTCTCCCCTCGACCTGGCCGCCACCCATATGGGATTGGGGCTGGCCGCCGCCCCTAGGGTGGAACCTAGAGGCGCAGCCCCTCCTCTCCCCTATAAATACTTGAGGCTTGGTGGCTGCCCAACATATGAGTTTATCTCCCTCTTGGCGCAGCCCTACCTCTCTCCCTTCTCCGCTCTTGCGGTGCTTGGCGAAACCCTGCTGGATTGCCACGCTCCTCCATCACCACCACGCCGTTGTGCTACTGCTGGAATGAGTCTTCCTCCACCTCTCCCTCTCTCCTTGCTGGATCAAGGCGTGGGAGGCGTCACCGGCTGTACGTGTGTTGAGCGCGGAGGTGCCGTCCGTTCGGCACTAGGATCTCCGGTGATTTGGATCACGACAATCGACTCCTTGAACCCCGTTCTCTTGAACGCTTCCGCTTAGCGATCTACAAGGGTATGTAGATGCACTCTCCTTCCCTCGTTGCTAGTTTCTCCATAGATAGATCTATGTGACACGTAGGAAAATTTTGAATTTCTGCTACGTTCCCCAACACACCCCTCCACTTTCTACTGTTCATCCAGCCCTCCACACCACGGGGTCCTGTTCAACCACCCTCCACGGTCACCCCTCCACCGTCTCACTGTTCATCCAGCCCTCCACACCAGGGGTCCTGTTCATCAGAGGCAAACGCCACCGCTCACTGTTCATCGAACCCCCCGCAACACTCTTTGTTCATCCCAGAGGCAGCATCGATCGGCTTGATTAGCAGCAGTAGCAAAGAATCGCTCGATCGGGTTCATTAACAACCATCGATCGATCACTCGGGTTCGATGAACGCGTAGCCTGCGCGGTGCAATCGCTCGGGTTCGATTAGAGCCCAACGCCTCGCTTCGGTTTGATTAGAGACAATGCCTCGCCTGACGCAGCGACGTGTACGAGAAAGCAGCGATCGCTCGCCTCGACCTCCCGCCGTAACGGCAACTCCCGAAATTTTCCTCGCCCTCGCTTCTACCATGGTTTTTTCCGTCATGGACGGCCCAAAGAATGTCATGCAGCTGCATTTAGGAAATCTAGCAGATGGATGTCAAAACGAGTTTCCTTACCAGTTTCCGTAAGGAAAGGTTGTATGAGATAAAATCAGAAAGGTTTTGTCGATCCTAAGGATGCTGAAAGGTATGCTAGCTCCAGTGATCCTTCCATGGACTAGAGTAAGCATCTCGGAGTTGGAATATACTCTTTGATAAGATGATCAAACATTTTGGGTTTATACAAAGTTTATGAGAAACTTGTATTTCCAAAGAAGTGAGTGGGAGCACTATAGAATTTTTGATGAGTATATGTTGTTGACATATTGTTGATCAGAAATGATGTAGAATTTCTGGAAAGCATATAGGGTTATTTGAAAAGTGTTTTTCAAGTGAAAACCTGTATTAAGCTACTTGAACATTGAGCATCAAGATCTATAGGGATAGATCAAAACCGCTTAATGGTACTTTCAAATGAGCATATACCTTGACATGATGTTGAAGGTGTTCAAGATGGATCGATCAAAGAAGGAGTTCTTGCACGAGATGTAAGGTATGAAGTTAAGACTTAAAGCTCGACCACGGCAGAAAAGAGAGAAAGGGCGAAGGTCGTCCCTATGCCTTAGGCGTAGGCTCTACGGTATCTTTGTCTTGTGTACCGCACCGGAAGTGTGCCTTGCCATGAGTCAGTCAAGGGGTACAAGAATGATCCAGGAATGGATCATTGGACAGCGGTCAAAATTGTCCTTGGAGTAAATAAGGACATGTTTCTCGATTATGGAGGTGATAAAGAGTTCAGCGTAAAGGGTTACGTCGGTGCGAGCTTTAACACCTATCCGAGTGACTCTGAGTAGCAAAACGGATACGTATAGTGGAGCAACCATTTGGAATAGCTCCAAGTGTAGCGTGGAAGCAGCATTTACAATATGACATAGAGAATTGCGAAGTACATACGGATCTGAATGTTGCAGACCCGTTGACTAAAACCTCTCTTACAAGCAAAACATGACCAAACCCCAGAACTCATTGAGTCTTAACCACATGATGATGTGAACTAGTTTAGTGACACTAGTAAACTCTTTGGATGTTGGTCACATGGTCATGTGACCTGTGAGTGTTAATCACATGGCGATGTGAACTAGATTATTGACTCTAGTGCAAGTGGGAGACTGTTGGAAATATGCCCTAGAGGTAATGATAAATTAGTTATTATTATATTTCCTTGTTCATGATAATCGTTTATTATCCATGCTATAATTGTATTGATAGGAAACTCAGATACATGTGTGGATACATAGACAACACCATGTCCCTAGTAAGCCTCTATTTGACTAGCTCGTTGATCAATAGATGGTTACGGTTTCCTGACCATGGACATTGGATGTCATTGATAACGGGATCACATCATTAGGAGAATGATGTGATGGACAAGACCCAAACCTAAGCCTAGCACAAAGATCGTAGTTCGTATGCTAAAGCTTTTCTAATGTCAAGTATCATTTCCTTAGACCATGAGATTGTGCAACTCCGGATACCGTAGGAATGCTTTGGGTGTACCAAAGCGTCTGGCGTAGCTGGGTGGCTATAAAGGTGCACTAAAGGTATCTCCGAAAGTGTCATTGGGTTGTACGAATCGAGGCTGGGATTTGTCACTCCGTAAGCGGAGAGGTATCTCTGGCCCACTCGGTAGGACATCATCATAATGTGCACAATGTGACCAAGGGGTTGATCACGGGATGATGTGTTACGGAGCGAGTAAAGAGACTTGCGATAACGAGATTGAACAAGGTATCGGGATACCGACGATCGAATCTCGGGCAAGTACAATACCGCTAGACAAAGGGAATTGTATATGGGATTGATTGAGTCCTTGACATCGTGGTTCATCCGATGAGATCATCATGGAACATGTGGGAGCCAACATGGGTATCCAGATCCCGCTGTTGGTTATTGACCGGAGAACGTCTCGGTCATGTGCGCATGGTTCCCTGAACCCGTAGGGTCTACACATAAGATTCGATGGCGCTAGGGTTATAAAGGAAGTTTGTATGTGGTTACCGAATGTTGTTCGAGTCCGGATGAGATCCCGGACGTCACGAGGAGTTCGGAATGGTCCGGAGGTAAAGATTTATATATGGGAAGTCTGTGTTGGTCACCGGAAAAGTTTGGGTTTTTCGGTAGCGTGTCGGGACCACGGGAGGGTCCCGGGGTCCACCAAGTGGGGCCACTAACCCGGAGGGCTGCATGGGCCAAGTGTGGGAGGAACCAGCACCGGTGGGCTGGTGCGCCCCCCACAAGGGCCCAAGCGCTAAGGAGAGGAGAGGGTGCAAACCCTAAGGGCAGATGGGCCTTAGGGCCCATACCTGGTGCGCCTCCCTCTCCCCCTCGACCTGGCCGCCACCCATATCGGATTGGGGCTGGCCGCCGCCCCTAGGGTGGAACCCTAGAGGGGGCGCAGCCCCCTCCCTCTCCCCTATAAATACTTGAGGCTTGGTGGCTGCCCAACATATGAGTTTATCTCCCTCTTGGCGCAGCCCTACCTCTCTCCCTTCTCCGCTCTTGCGGTGCTTGGCGAAACCCTGCTGGATTGCCACGCTCCTCCATCACCACCACGCCGTTGTGCTGCTGCTGGACGGAGTCTTCCTCCACCTCTCCCTCTCTCCTTGCTGGATCAAGGCGTGGGAGACGTCACCGGGCTGTACGTGTGTTGAACGCGGAGGTGCCGTCCGTTCGGCACTAGGATCTCCGGTGATTTGGATCACGACGAGTACGACTCCTTCAACCCCGTTCTCTTGAACGCTTCCGCTTAGCGATCTACAAGGGTATGTAGATGCACTCTCCTTCCCTCGTTGCTAGTTTCTCCATAGATAGATCTTGGTGACACGTAGGAAAATTTTGAATTTCTGCTACGTTCCCCAACACACCCCTCCACTTTCTACTGTTCATCCAGCCCTCCACACCACGGGGTCCTGTTCAACCACCCCTCCACGGTCACCCCTCCACCGTCTACTGTTCATCCAGCCCTCCACACCAGGGGGTCCTGTTCATCCAGAGGCAAACGCCACCGCTCACTGTTCATCCACCCCCCGCAACACTCACTGTTCATCCCAGAGGCAGCATCGATCGGCTTCAGTTAGCAGCAGTAGCAAAGGAATCGCTCGATCGGGTTGATTAACAACCATCGATCGATCGCTCGGGTTCGATGAACGCGTAGCCTGCGATTCTGCAATCGCTCGGGTTCAGTTAGAGCCCAACGCCTTGCTCGGTTTCAGTTAGAGCCAATGCCTCGCACACACGCGCGTACGTGTACGAGAGAAACGCGCATCGCTCGGCCCCTGACCTCCCGCCGTAACCGGCAACTCCCCGAAATTTTCCTCGCCCTCGCTTCTACCATGGTTTTTTCCGTCATGGACGGCCCAAAGAATGTCATGCAGCTGCATTTAGGAAATCTAGCAGATGGATGTCAAAACGAGTTTCCTTACCAGTTTCCGTAAGGAAAGGTTGTATGAGATACAATCAGAAAGGTTTTGTCGATCCTAAGGATGCTGAAAGGTATGCTAGCTCCAGTGATCCTTCCATGGACTGGAGTAAGCATCTCGGAGTTGGAATATACTCTTTGATAAGATGATCAAACATTTTGGGTTTATACAAAGTTTATGAGAAACTTGTATTTCCAAAGAAGTGAGTGGGAGCACTATAGAATTTTTGATGAGTATATGTTGTTGACATATTGTTGATCAGAAATGATGTAGAATTTCTGGAAAGCATATAGGGTTATTTGAAAAGTGTTTTCAAGTGAAAACCTGTATTAAGCTACTTGAACATTGAGCATCAAGATCTATAGGGATAGATCAAAACCGCTTAATGGTACTTTCAAATGAGCATATACCTTGACATGATGTTGAAGGTGTTCAAGATGGATCGTCAAAGAAGGAGTTCTTGCACGAGATGTAAGGTATGAAGTTAAGACTTAAAGCTCGACCACGGCAGAAAAGAGAGAAAGGACGAAGGTCGCCCCTATGCCTTAGACGTAGGCTCAACGGTATCTTGTCTTGTGTACCGCACCGGAAGTGTGCCTTGCCATGAGTCATTCAAGGGGTACAAGAATGATCCAGGAATGGATCATTGGACAGCGGTCAAAATTGTCCTTGGAGTAAATAAGGACATGTTTCTCGATTATGGAGGTGATAAAGAGTTCAGCGTAAAGGGTTACGTCGGTGCGAGCTTTAACACCTATCCGAGTGACTCTGAGTAGCAAAATGGATACGTATAGTGGAGCAACCATTTGGAATAGCTCCAAGTGTAGCGTGGAAGCAGCATTTACAATATGACATAGAGAATTGCGAAGTACATACGGATTTGAATGTTGCAGACCCGTTGACTAAAACCTCTCTTACAAGCAAAACATGACCAAACCCCAGAACTCATTGAGTCTTAATCACATGATGATGTGAACTAGTTTAGTGACACTAGTAAACTCTTTGGATGTTGGTCACATGGTCATGTGACCTGTGAGTGTTAATCACATGGCGATGTGAACTAGATTATTGACTCTAGTGCAAGTGGGAGACTGTTGGAAATATGCCCTAGAGGTAATGATAAATTAGTTATTATTATATTTCCTTGTTCATGATAATCGTTTATTATCCATGCTATAATTGTATTGATAGGAAACTCAGATACATGTGTGGATACATAGACAACACCATGTCCCTAGTAAGCCTCTAGTTGACTAGCTCGTTGATCAATAGATGGTTACGGTTTCCTGACCATGGACATTGGATGTCATTGATAACGGGATCACATCATTAGGAGAATGATGTGATGGACAAGACCCAAACCTAAGCCTAGCACAAAGATCGTAGTTCGTATGCTAAAGCTTTTCTAATGTCAAGTATCATTTCCTTAGACCATGAGATTGTGCAACTCCCGGATACTGTAGGAATGCTTTTGGTGTACCAAACGTCACAACGTAACTGGGTGGCTATAAAGGTGCACTACAGGTATCTCCAAAAGTGTCTGTTGGGTTGGCACGAATCGAGACTGGGATTTGTCACTCCGTGTAAACGAAGAGGTATCTCTGGGCCCACTCGGTAGGACATCATCATAATGTGCACAATGTGACCAAGGGGTTGATCACGGGATGATGTGTTACGGAACGAGTAAAGAGACTTTCCTGTAACGAGATTGAACAAGGTATCGGGATACCGACGATCGAATCTCGGGCAAGTACAATACCGCTAGACAAAGGGAATTGTATACGGGATTGATTGAGTCCTTGACATCGTGGTTCATCCGATGAGATCATCATGGAACATGTAGGAGCCAACATGGGTATCCAGATCCGCTGTTGGTTATTGACGGAGAACGCCTCGGTCATGTCTCGCATGGTTCCCAAACCCGTAGGGTCTACACATAAGGTTCGATGACGCTAGGGTTATAAAGGAAGTTTGTATGTGGTTACCGAATGTTGTTGAGTCCGGATGAGATCCCGGACGTCACGAGGAGTTCGGAATGGTCCAGAGGTAAATATTTATATATGGAAGTCTGTTTTGGTCACCGGAAAAGTTTGGGTTTTTCGTGAACGCATCAGACCACCGGAGGGTCCGGGGTCCACCAAGTGGGGCCACTAACCCGGAGGCTGCATGGGCCAAGTGTGGGAGGAACCAGCCCGGGTGGGCTGGTGCGCCCCACAAGGGCCTAAGGCGCCTAAGGAGAGGAGAGGGGCAAACCCTAAGGCGAGATGGGCCTTAGGGCCCATACTGGTGCGCCTCCTCTCCCCTCCACCTGGCCGCCACCCAGATGGGATTGGGGCTGGCCGCCCCTAGGGTGGAACCCTAGAGGGCGCAGCCCCCTCCCTCTCCCCTATAAAAACTTGAGGCTTGGGAGCTGCCCAACATATGAGTTTATCTCCTCTTGGCGCAGCCCTACCTCTCTCCTTCTCCGCTCTAGCGGTGCTTGGCAAGCCTGCTGGATTGCCACGCTCCTCCATCACCCACCGCGCGTTGTGCTGCTGCTGGACGGAGTCTTCCTCCACCTCTCCCTCTCTCCTTGCTGGATCAAGGCGTGGGAGACGCCACCGGCTGTACGTGTGTTGAACGCGGAGGTGCCGTCCGTTCGGCACTAGGATCTCCGGTGATTTGGATCACGACAGTCGACTCCTTCAACCCCGTTCTCTTGAACGCTTCCGCTTAGCGATCTACAAGGGTATGTAGATGCACTCTCCTTCCCTCGTTGCTAGTTTCTCCATAGATAGATCTTGGTGACACGTAGGAAAATTTTGAATTTCGCCACGTTCCCCAACACACCCTCCACGGTCTCTTGCTCATCCAGCCCTCCACACCACGGGTCCTGTTCAACCACCCTCCACGGTCACCCCTCCACCGTCTACTGTTCATCCAGCCCTCCACACCGGGGGTCCTGTTCATCGAGGCAAACGCCACCGCCATCGCTCATCCAACCCCCCGCAACACTCCTTTGTTCATCCCGAGGCAGCATCGATCGGCTTGATTAGCAGCAGTAGCAAAGGAATCGCTCGATCGGGTTGATTAACAACCATCGATCGATCACTCGGGTTCGAGAACGCGTAGCCTGCAAAGGCAATCGCCGGGTTCGATTAGAGCCCAACGCCTCGCTTCGGTTTCGATTAGAGACAATGCCTCGCCGACAGACGCAGCGACGTGTACGAGAGAAAGCAGCGATCGCTCGCCCTCGACCTCCCGCCCGAATCGCAACTCCCGAAATTTTCCTCGCCCTCGCTTCTACCATGGTTTTTTCCGTCATGGACGGCCCAAAGAATGTCATGCAGCTGCATTTAGGAAATCTAGCAGATGGATGTCAAAACGAGTTTCCTTACCAGTTTCCGTAAGGAAAGGTTGTATGAGATACAATCAGAAAGGTTTTGTCGATCCTAAGGATGCTGAAAGGTATGCTAGCTCCAGTGATCCTTCCATGGACTAGAGTAAGCATCTCGGAGTTGGAATATACTCTTTGATAAGATGATCAAACATTTTGGGTTTATACAAAGTTTATGAGAAACTTGTATTTCCAAAGAAGTGAGTGGGAGCACTATAGAATTTTTGATGAGTATATGTTGTTGACATATTGTTGATCGAAATGATGTAGAATTTCTGGAAAGCATATAGGGTTATTTGAAAAGTGTTTTCAAGTGAAAACCTGTATTAAGCTACTTGAACATTGAGCATCAAGATCTATAGGGATAGATCAAAACCGCTTAATGGTACTTTCAAATGAGCATATACCTTGACATGATGTTGAAGGTGTTCAAGATGGATCACCAAAGAAGGAGTTCTTGCACGAGATGTAAGGTATGAAGTTAAGACTTAAAGCTCAACCACGGCAGAAAGAGAGAAAGGACGAAGGTCGCCCCTATGCCTTAGACGTTGGCTCTACGGTATCTGTGTCTTGTGTACCGCACCGAAGTGTGCCTTGCCATGAGTCGGTCAAGGGTACAAGAATGATCCAGAATGGATCATTGGACAATGATCAAAATTGTCCTTGGAGTAAATAAGGACATGTTTCTCGATTATGGAGGTGATAAAGAGTTCAGCGTAAAGGGTTACGTCGGTGCGAGCTTTAACACCTATCCGAGTGACTCTGAGTAGCAAAACGGATACGTATAGTGGCGCAACCATTTGGAATAGCTCCAAGTGTAGCGTGGAAGCAGCATTTACAATATGACATAGAGAATTGCGAAGTACATACGGATCTGAATGTTGCAGACCCATTGACTAAAACCTCTCTTACAAGCAAAACATGACCAAACCCCAGAACTCATTGAGTCTTAATCACATGATGATGTGAACTAGTTTAGTGACACTAGTAAACTCTTTGGATGTTGGTCACATGGTCATGTGACCTGTGAGTGTTAATCACATGGCGATGTGAACTAGATTATTGACTCTAGTGCAAGTGGGAGACTATTGGAAATATGCCCTAGAGGTAATGATAAATTAGTTATTATTATATTTCCTTGTTCATGATAATCGTTTATTATCCATGCTATAATTGTATTGATAGGAAACTCAGATACATGTGTGGATACATAGACAACACCATGTCCCTAGTAAGCCTCTATTTGACTAGCTCGTTGATCAATAGATGGTTACGGTTTCTGACCATGGACATTGGATGTCATTGATAACGGATCACATCATTAGGAGAATGATGTGATGGACAAGACAAACCTAAGCCTAGCACAAAGATCGTAGTTCAGTATGCTAAAGATTTTCTAATGTCAAGTATCATTTCCTTAGACCATGAGATTGTGCAACTCCGGATACCGTAGGAATGCTTTGGGTGTACCAAACGCCACAACGAATCGGGTGGCTATAAAGGTGCACTACAGGTATCTCCGAAAGTGTCATTGGGTTGTACGAATCGAGACTGGGATTTGTCACTCCGTAAACGGAGAGGTATCTCTGGGCCCACTCGGTAGGACATCATCATAATGTGCACAATGTGACCAAGGGGTTGATCACGGGATGATGTGTTACGGAGCGAGTAAAGAGACTTGCTGTAACGAGATTGAACAAGGTATCGGGATACCGACGATCGAATCTCGGGCAAGTACAATACCGCTAGACAAAGGGAATTGTATACGGGATTGATTGAGTCCTTGACATCGTGGTTCATCCGATGAGATCATCGTGGAACATGTGGGAGCCAACATGGGTATCCAGATCCGCTGTTGGTTATTGACCGGAGAACGTCTCGGTCATGTCTCGCATGGTTCCCAAACCCGTAGGGTCTACACTTAAGGTTCGATGACGCTGGGGTTATAAAGGAAGTTTGTATGTGGTTACCGAATGTTGTTCGGAGTCCCGGATGAGATCCCGGACGTCACGAGGAGTTCCGGAATGGTCCAGAGGTAAATATTTATATATGGGAAGTCCTGTTTTGGTCACCGGAAAAGTTTCGGGTTTTTCCGGTAACGTACCGGGACCACCGGGAGGGTCCCGGGGGGTCCACCAAGTGGGGCCACTAACCCCGGAGGGCTGCATGGGCCAAGTGTGGGAGGGAACCAGCCCCAGGTGGGCTGGTGCGCCCCCCCACAAGGGGCCTAAGGCGCCTAAGGAGAGGAGAGGGGGCAAACCCTAAGGGCAGATGGGCCTTAGGGCCCATACCTGGTGCGCCTCCCTCTCCCCCTCCACCTGGCCGCCACCCAGATGGGATTGGGGCTGGCCGCCGCCCCTAGGGTGGAACCCTAGAGGGGGCGCAGCCCCCTCCCTCTCCCCTATATAAACTTGAGGCTTGGGAGCTGCCCAACATATGAGTTTATCTCCCTCTTGGCGCAGCCCTACCTCTCTCCCTTCTCCGCTCTTGCGGTGCTTGGCGAAGCCCTGCTGGATTGCCACGCTCCTCCATCACCACCACGCCATTGTGCTGCTGCTGGACGGAGTCTTCCTCCACCTCTCCCTCTCTCCTTGCTGGATCAAGGCGTGGGAGACGTCACCGGGCTGTACGTGTGTTGAACGCGGAGGTGCCGTCCGTTCGGCACTAGGATCTCCGGTGATTGGGATCACGACGAGTACGACTCCTTCAACCCCGTTCTCTTGAACGCTTCCGCTTAGCGATCTACAAGGGTATGTAGACGCACTCTCCTTCCCTCATTGCTAGTTTCTCCATAGATAGATCTTGGTGACACGTAGGAAAATTTTGAATTTCTGCTACGTTCCCCAACACACCCCTCCACGGTCTACTGTTCATCCAGCCCTCCACACCACGGGGTCCTGTTCAACCACCCCTCCACGGTCACCCCTCCACCGTCTACTGTTCATCCAGCCCTCCACACCACGGGGTCCTGTTCATCCAGAGGCAACGCCACCGCTCACTGTTCATCCAACCCCCCCGCAACACTCACTGTTCATCCCGAGGCAGCATCGATCGGCTTCAGTTAGCAGCAGTAGCAAAGGAATCGCTCGATCGGGTTCAGTTAACAGCCATCGATCGATTGCTCGGGTTTAGTAACGCGTAGCCTGCAGTGCAATCGCTCGGGTTCAGTTAGAGCCCAACGCCTCGCTCGGGTTCAGTTAGAGCCAATGCCTCGCACACACGCAGCAGCACGTGTCACGAGAAACGCGATCGCTTCGCCCTCGACCTCCCGCCAGAACGGCAACTCCCCGAAATTTTCCTCGCCCTCGCTTCTACCACGGTTTTTTCCGTCATGGACGGCCCAAAGAATGTCATGCAGCTGCGTCTCCGGCTCGCCTAGGACGAAAAGCCCATTTTCTTTCATGATTTTTTTCATAGAAGTAGGAGCCCACCACATATATGATGATACCGGGTTTTGTCACAATTATAGTCATATAAGTGTCATTTGTATGACAGAAAAAAAATTGTTCGGCCCAAAATGTCACGGATGTGTCTTTTTTTTTGTAGTGAGGAGTAGTACTACTACGGAATGCTCCTACTCTATCAACGAGCCCCGTCTGACACAAAATTTCTTGGCTTCCGTGCTACAGCTAGATCTTCCCCTTGTTTCTGTTTTCCAACCCGGCGGCGGGCGCGGTGTTGGTTTGCTCAATGGCGGTCCCACATGAAAGTGAAAATGCTGGGCAACACGCCTTCCCTAAGCTATGTGTCGTGCCGGACGGGCCGTGTTGTACTCCGAATTCCCGGGCGTGTGGGGGTGCGACGCGAACGCGGCAGGCCTTTTCCTTTTACTAGCAATGTGCCCGTGCGTTGTGACGGATCCAAAGTAGTAGAATAGTAGTATTTGTTCACAAACTTGAAAGAAATCACTATTGTTTTCATATACTCCTAATATATTACTCCCTCCGTACCTAAATATTTGTCTTTTTCGAGATTTCAAATGGACTATCACATACGGATTATATAGACATGTTCTAGTGTTTCTAGCAAGATGCCCGCGCGTTGCACGAAGTTTATGGAAAAGGTAAGCACAACTTATAAATTTACGGATGGAGTACTAGTTACAGTGATGCATATAATTAAGCAAAGGGATCGCACATGTCGGTATTGACTGGAATGAGAATGCAACAACACAATAAGAACTAAGGCCACGATGATGCGATCGCAGTGGTGGTTACAGAAGGCAATAAGAAAGATGGATCGAGTTGTGATTAGATCGAGTTGTCACCCTTCTGCTGTCATTGTAGGGGGGGAGGGAGAGAAATACGTATCGAGAGTGTGCGCGGTAGGCACAGAGGCACAACTAGCGTGTGTGTGTGTGTGTGTGTGTTTGAAAGAGGAGTAGATAGATTATTATCAAGATCGATGTGCCACCCTACTCCTTCGGTGTCGGGTAGTGTGTGTGTGTGTGTATGTTTGAGATAGAATCCAGTCGATAGATTGGTATCAAGATCGAGGTGTCACCCTACTCCTTCGGTGCCGGGTAGTGTGTGTGTGTGTGTATGTTTGAGAGAGAGTCCAGTCGATAGATTAGTATCAAGATCTAGGTCTCACCCTACTCCTTCGGTGTTGGGAAGTGTGGGTGTGGGGGGGGGCAAAGACACTCACATATCTCTACTCTTATAAAAAAACAGAGTTGGTGATGATGGTGATCCTGCCATCCTGCAATATAGGCCATCCGATTTATATCCGACGGACAGGAAGGAAAATATGGCAATTTTGCAAAAAGATACCCACACCCCTCTCCGCATTTGCAAATAAGGCATTCCCTCGTTCATCCTTTTCTCCCACAAGATAAACTTCTCGTACAAATGCATCTTGATGTTCCGTGCAACGCATGGGCATCTTGCTAGTAGGGAGAAGGAGTTTGTGTGACACATATCTAGCTATATTAAGGGATAGGTAGATAGCATATGTGTGAGAGACATTATTATACTTTGAGACATTAGTGGCTGTGGGTGGGCGGAATTAAAGGGGTGGGCATGTTAGACATAGAGAGCGTGTGTGTTTCTATGTGAGAGACTAGTAGGACGGGGTAGAAAGACGAATTTAACCCTAACAGAGGGAGAGAAATACATGAAGTGCGCGTGTGTGATTCCGATGCCCACAGGGAAGTGAGATATGTATGTGTGTGCGAGAGATTGCACAATTCATTCACGTATCACTATCTAGCGATCGTGGACGTGCATCGCTTGAACATAAGTCAATATCTACTTCGTATCGTGGCCAAAGGTACAATATCGATTCAACGCTAACTACAATATCCATTTGTTTTTGTGCGCCTCTACACTAATACGTCAATGCATTATGTTTAAAGTAAATAACCAATGGCACTAAATTATCTATTTACACGAGAAATACATAGGCTGACCGTTTGATCCCTTTTTTGTGAACACGCCACTACACCCGTACGATTGGCCGCGCCCGTGTGAACGTCCAAGTTATCGGTGCACCATCCCGAGTTATTGTCTTTTTTTCTGGGGTGGACTTCACACCAGTTATTAACTGCTGACGTGTGCCCCGTGTACACAGTCTAACATGACCTTCCCGCTAGCATGATCCAAAATTAGTTGAAACTGGATACGAACAATCCTGCGGGCGGCAAAGTCTCCCGCCTCCTTCTAAAATTTCCGCCACCTTAGTCTTTAGCATGCGAAATCCCCCTTTTGTCCTTCGTGCACGGAGACCAACAGTTACAATACCGCCCTCATCTACATGAATAGTCGGGGATGCTTTGGTAACTTCCGGTTCCCCCCACTACACGGCACCCCCATTTCCTCTCCCCCTCCCACAAAAATGACTAACTCCACAGCACCAGAGCATCTTACATCACGCCGTACGTACTTCATCGCCCTTTCTCCCCTCCCCTCTCGAAACCCTAGACTGCTTATCCAACCGGCGTACCAAAGCCCATTCACTACCAGCGGCGTCCACCTCGCCGGATCTTCTTCTGCGGCCGCATCTACCCCTCTCGCCTCCCCTAGAAACAAGTAGACTGCTCATCCACCACAGTACCACAGCCCATTTAGTGCCGGCCTTGTCCACGGCGCCGGATCTTCTTCGCCAGTACTCTCATCAACCGCCGTGCATCTGCAGCGGCTCATTTGTACTCCCCACCAGAGACGCTTTGTCCACACCCCCGAAGCCGCCCCACCGAAACCCCCGTCGACGGCCTCTGATCCACTTCGCCGACACCTTCCTCAACCCTACCGGAGCCGCTTCGCCGACACCTTCCTCAACCCTACCGGAGCCGCTTCGCCGACACCATCGTCAACCCTACCGGAGTAGCTTCGCCTATACCATTCTCGACCCTACTGGGGCTGCTTTGCCAACTCACAAGTCCACGGCCTCAGGTCCGCTTCCTCGCACCCTCATCCAACCTACCGGAGTAGCTTCTGACGGCCCATCCACGGCCGCAGATCCGCATCGTCGACACCACCCTTAACCCAACCACCGGAGCAGCTTCTGATGCCCCGTCCACGGCCGCATATCCGCATCATCGACACCATCCTTAACCCAACCACCGGAGCAACTTCTGACGCCCCATCGACGGCCGCAGATCCGCGTCGTCGACACCATCCTTAACCCAACCACCGGAGCAGCTTCACCTACGGCCTCGTCCACGGCCACAGATCCGCTTCGCCCACACCGTAGTCCACCCTACTGGAGCCGCTCCACAAACACCCTACTCAACGGTTCTAGATCTCCTTACCGGACCCAGACAACCAGTGCAGCGTCATCACCCTCGACGTTTCTAACCTGATTCCCACTGCTCGAGAGATGCAAGCACCCGCCACGGCCTAGGTACTTGTCACCTTTAAACCCGTCCGGCATCACCGCTCGATGTACTTCAAATATACTACCCGTCATCTGTTACTCGTTATGCAGCTGGCAAAAACTACAAGGACGATGTTTCTTCTGGATCTAACAACTTGGCCAACCAAGATCCTGGACTGAGGCCTTGCTATGATCTTGTAAGCACGTCTCTCTCTCTCTCTTGTATTGTTCTGTGCCTGCCAGTGTGCTTTGCTAGAATTTTTGACCAGTAATCCCTTTGTGCAGACAATGATTTCTACTACTGGTTGCTAAATTACTAAATTAGATATGTAGATGTCATACATGATACTACCTCGTACCTTCGTTCCTAAATATAAGTCTTTCTAGAGATTCCACTAGAGGCTACATTAGGAGCAAAATGAGTGAATCCACACTCGAAAATGCATCTATATACATCTGTATGTGGTCCATACTTGAATCTCTACAAAGACATATATTTAGGAACAGGGGCAGTACATTACACAAAATCATAGGTGGCATGTAGGAATTCCAGTGCACTACATTAGGCTCCCTTAGAGTGCCTGCTAGTCCAGCATACAGAGTCATGGCTAGTTTATGGTACGCACACAATCGTTAATTGGTGGTTTAAATATGCGCAAGGGATATGCAATGTAGTATCATGTAGAGATGTCTGAATTTAGCCGTGTCAACTTGCAGATAGGGTTGCACAATGAAAAAGTACAAGATGTATGTGGCAATTTCATGGAACATCGCAAGAAAAGGAGAGGCAGCGGTGAGCCTATACAGTGTGCTATGGTCCGTCACTCCTCCATTGCAATCATCGTGACATGTTATTTGTATGCCATTTCTATTAGCCAAGTTTCTTAGGGACAGTTATTACGAGTTATCCTAAGAAAATAAGCACGTGTGAATATAAGCTCCATGTAATAAGCCAACCAGTTCTTTTCATTGCGTTTTCAGCTTATCTTTGGTATGATCAGTGGAAAGTCTAGATTGCATTATATATTTTTCAAGTTGCTGCCCATATGGAAATTAATTTTACTTGCAAACATCACAAATTGAACCCAGTGCAGTAATTAATATGATAGGAAAACAGACCATCACTATTTGCTCAAAATGCAAATACAAAGATACCATCTACTTGGAACAATCTACTTTGGTCAATGTTTTCCATAGAGATCCCATTGCCTAATTTAAACGAAGAACGCATGACCCACATTTAAATGAAGAACAATTATTTATTGAAATTCGATGGTCCAAGTGGCTGGTTATTATCATATAGCAGCAGCAGCTCATAGAAACTCATCATACAGCAGCAGCAGTCTGCAATTCATCATATACCAGCAGCAGCTCATAGCAATTCATCATATAGCAGCAGCAGGAACAGCTCATAGAAATTCATCATATAGCAGCAGCAGGAGCAGCTCATAGCAATTCATCATATAGCAGCAGCAGGAGCAGCTTGTAGCAACTCATCATATAGCAGCACCAGCAATTCATAGCAATTCATCATATAGCAGCAGCAGCAGCTCATAGCAACTCGTCATACAGCAGCAGCAGCTCATAGCAATGCATCATATAGCAGCAGCAGAAGCAGCTCATAACAATTCATCGTATAGTTGATCAGAATGAAAATTTGGCAAAAAATCAGAGGAGATCCTCACCTTGTTGGATGAGCTCATCCTTCAACAGCACCTCAAGGCCATGGCCTGGAAGGAGGGGAGGGGGTATAAGGTGCCTTCTGCCGCAGTGTGGCATCAGTCGTAGTTGTGCAGCGCCTGCCGAAGTAGTGTGTTGGACGACCACAGTGGAGCAGCTGCTGGAGACCATGAGAATGAGGGGCGGCGCAGAGGGAGGAGCAGCCAGGAGATTTGCCTCACCACCGGCTATGTAGCCTAGCTGGACATAGCATCGCCGAGACCAGGCAGATGGGACCATTGGCGACGGCTAGTCGGAGGAACCCTAGTGCTGCAAGGGGGATCGAGGTAGAGGGAAAGGGAGAGGAGATGCAAGCGGGCAGGGCAATGAATGCTTGCGTGTTTGTTTTTACTTGAGGGTCGTGTGACACGAGCGCCGTGATTGCATTTTGAGTGTAATATTAGGCGAACAACGAGTCATTTCACTATTCCCTTCCTTCAATTTTTATTGAGGTTCTACCCGAAACACCCCCCCTCCAAAGCGAAATTAGTTAAGCCCAAGCCCATAACTCAAAAATGAGTTCTTTACATCTTTTATGGCTTATTTTGACAATATGCCCTGAAAAGGCGGAATCGAATCGCCCTTAACCTGCAATTCAATTGTGCGTGCAATGATGAATCACTCCTGCCTGCTATCTGTACATTTAGGCATCATTATACATGGCATAACCAAATACATGTGCATTCCATTGTAGAATCTGGAATATGCAATGTTTATGTTAGTTCACACGTTGCACATGATGTTTAAATGCCCTTAAATCTGGTCACCAAGTGATGGTCTTTAAGCCTCCTTCTTTGCTTCTTTTCCCGATATGTAAGATTTGCTCACACATCTGTTCAATTGCTTGTTTGCATCAGCCAGCCATACTAGGACTGTTTGCTTTGATTACATGTTGTTCTTGACCTAACACTCCAACAGAGCTTGTCAACGATTTAAACACTAAGGGCTGCTGTAGTGGGGCCTTGTCTAACTCATAGGTGACATAAAGGTTTGGTTGTACACTACAAGAGGGCTCTCCAAGAGTACCGGAGATCCAGTTCAAAGGTATGCCTAGTTTTTACATAGTGCAGACATAGTAAGTGCTCATTTCATTGTGTGCAAGTGCAAGAGATGCGGCATGTTTCATTATGTGGTGTTGTTTTGTTATAGTCTCATCCTTTTCTGTTCACAGACTGGAAAGTATGCATATTTATCTTCCAAGGAGACGAGTAACTAGTTTGTGTCACCTTGCAGAGGGGGTGCAATGAAGATAATTAAGATTGAGAATTCCAAGTACAAGATGTTAGGAAGGAGCCTTGCAAGATAAGTAGGAGCTGCGGCGAGCCTCTTCAACCTGCTAAGGTAAGTCACTGTATGCAACTCAACAGTTCAATTCCTTGTTTGTTTCAGGCATAGTTAATTTTCTCTTTTCGATTGCTTTATTTTTCCTCAGTTAATGAGATGCCCAAATAATCATGCCGGATGTTTGGTACTTGTATCACTATTAGTTGACATAATTGAAGGCCTTACCATTTAATTACTCTGCCGAAGTGTGCCTGAAGCTTTGAAGTCTATTAATCAACTATTATTGCATGAGGCTCACAATCTAGTTTATACTACGCTAATGATTGCATAGTTTTGCCCTATCGTAGTATGTTTGTATGAAACCCTCGTTGTTCATTATGCTCCCTAAGACTTTAATTGAGGTACGTAATGGCCAACTGCTTGCTTACTTATACGCAACGTGCTGTCTAAATTTCTAACTTGTCCGTGTTTTCGATTGGGCCCCAACATCATGCTCCTCCGGTGAGCTAAGAGGGATTTCTGTATGCAGGCTGCACAGACTATCTTTTTATAATTTTTAAAATATCACCTGCTTATGCTTCATGATGTGTAACATTTTTTTGTGAAAGTGACGTGTAACATTATTGTTAGTCCTATTTTGCCATGTAGTACAAAATAGTGTCTTGTTCTCTTCACTGTTGTAACTATATTTTTGCCCTAGTCATGTGTACTTACAGAAACATTTTAGGATGAAGTGACATCAACACAAAATTTGCGAAGCAAAGGCGGCATGGTCGTTATCGAATGATTATGGATTGAATTGAATGTGCTGATGTTCTCGAGCATCAACTAGAGGTGGCAAGACAACGTGTACATTATTGTCAACGTATAATCAACAAGTTGAGACTGGACATGCAGGTATTAGATGCAGGAGTCAAAAAAAATGAACAAGACACCGAGGTAACCATGAAGGAATTGGAGATTTTGCAGACTGAAATTTGTGCTATCTCGAATCCGCCAATCCTATTTTCTCAAGAGATTATAGTTCAAATGGAGTTAAGTTGATGCGCGCCCATGATGTATGAGCTGTATTTGCCCAGTGTATGTAATTTGTTGTTTGTGTATGCTTTATTATCGCCTGTGTCGAACCATAATGCCCAGTGGGTATAATCGGCTGTAATTTCTTTATTGTATAGTGTAGGATTATTCTACCTTTCTATGCCTTGATCTCTTTGTTGTAGAGTGTATGCTTTTTAGAGGTGATAGTATTGAGTAGGATAATTCTTTGAATATGCTATATCGTTCAAACGGGGGCCAACTCGCCTGACCATGGCCCTTCACGGGCCGTCGAATCCATGGGCCTTCTACGTCTCGTAGGATCCATGGGCCTTCTACATCTCGTAGGATCCATGGGCCTTCTACGTATCGTAGGATCCATGGGCCTTCTATGTCTCGTCGGATCCATGGGCCTTCTATGTCTCGTAGGATCCATGGGCCGCCGACTCATTTATAGGTCTTGTACGGGCATTTAATGGGCCGTAGATGGGCCTATAATGGAAATCGTATGTTTGATGGGATGACCAAAACGGGCCGTTAATAGGCCGTATTTGGTGATGCTATGAAAATGGCCCAACAGACTAATGGACCACAAATGGGCCGACTGTAACGATGGGCTGAATTTGGCCCACAAGCAGAAAATGACAGTAACGGGTCATAAGTAACCGAATGCTGCAAATGAGCCCAAGAATAAATGGGCCCTCAGAAGGCCGAAAGTTAACTTGGGCTGGAAGCGGCCCAACGGAATAACGGCCCGTTAATGGGTATAAATTGTTACACTGTTCATTACGGGCTAGTTTCATCGCGGGCCGTTAATGGGTGTAAAGTGATACACTGTTCATTACGGGCCAGTTTTAGCACGGGCCGCTAATGGGCCAAGAGTTACAAAGGGCCTCATATGGGCCGAAAGATGTCATGGGCCATACATGGTCCAGAAGTGAAAACGGGCTGGAACCATATTGGATGGCCCAGATGACGCTACTGGGCCTAATTCGCATAGAGCGTAACGGGCCTTGGGTTAGCGTGTTGTAAATGGGCTATATGCTAATAGGCCGTTAACAGGATTTCCATGGGCCGGCCCGCCAGCTTTTGACCAAGTCAAACGGGTCGGCCTTTTCACAGGAATGGGCCACTGTTGGGTTGTGCCACGTGTCGACGTATCATAGGCGCCTTCTGTCCAGTGAGTGGATGACATCTGTCCCAATGATGAGCCGACACGTGTTTCCTCCAGCCAATGATGATTTTACACGTGGAAAATCCCCATTGGTCGGGGCTGTTAACGGGTTATCGGATCCAAAACCCGACCCGATAGCTTAACAGCGTTCCGTTACGATGGATGCCACGTGTCGGTCACCCTTGACGAAAGCACTTCTATGACGCGTGATTTATCGTCATGGAAGTGGACACTTCCGTGATGATAATTTTGGTTATGTCATGGAACACTTCTACGACAGCACAGGTATGACTATCTTGATTCTGTCATAAATTTGTCATGGATGTACATGCATGACAGAAAACGTGACCTACTGTTATAAACACGTATCATCATGGAAGTGTATTTTTTATAGTGGATGTCCATGGAATTTTGAGTGCGTAATTGTGTACGCGTGGTACGAATTCCACTACCACATTGGGGCTGGGACGAAGGCCGAATTGCTAGTCGAGCTCTTGACGAGCCGCGCTGTCCTGTTGCAGTGCAGTCCGGACCCTCTTGATGGTGTCTAGGGGCTCGGCAGCTGGATTATAATGCTGCTTGAGAAGGCCGCTTTGTACTTCTGCTGCTAGGGCGGTGGTTTGCTCCTCTGTTGGGAGGGAGCGTTCAGTATTGCCATTGACTGTTATGACGCCGCGTGGACCGGGCATCTTGAGCTTGAGATAAGCATAGTGTGGCACTGCATTAAATCTAGCAAACACGGTTCATCCGAGCAGTGCGTGATAGCCGTTGCGGAAGGGGACAATATCGAAGATTAACTCTTCGCTTCGAAAGTTGTCCGGAGAACCGAAGACCACCTCCAGCATGATTGAGCCTGTACAATGGGCCTCTATGCCTGGAATGACCCCTTTAAAGGTGGTCTTTGTTGGTTTGATTCATGAGGGATTAATGCCCATCTTCCGTACTGTATATCCTGGTACAGCAGGTTGAGGCTGCTTCCACCATCCATCAGGACTCGTGTTAGGTGAAATTCGTCGATGATTGGGTCCAGGACAAGTGCGGGTAAACCGCCATGGCAGATACTAGTCGGATGATCTCGACGATTAAAGGTGATCGGAAATGACGACCAGGGATTGAACTTTGGGGCGACTGGCTCTACCGCGTAGACGTCCCTGAGCGCCCGTTTGCGCTCCTTTCTGCGCATGTGTGTGGCGTATATCATGTTCACCGTTTTGACTTGAGGGGGGAATTTCTTCTGCCCCCCGATGTTCGGCTGCCGGGGCTCTTCATCCTCGTCCTCACTTTGTGATCCCTTTTCTTTGTTTTCAACGTTTAACTTGCCAGCCTGCTTGAAGACCCAACAATCCCTGTTGGTATGATTGGCTTGCTTATCCGGGGTGCCGTGAATTTGGCACGGACGGTCGAGTATGCGGTCCAGGCTGGAAGGTCCTTCGTTGTTTCTTTTGTAGGGCTTCTTCCGTTGGCCGGACTTGGAGCCACTGAATCCAGCGTTGACTGTGGTGTCATCGTTGTTGTCGCCATTACTTCGCCATTTGTGTCTATTGCGCCGGAGCTTGCCGGTGCTGTTCTTGGCCTCAGTGGTGCCTGCCTCGATGGCTGTATTTTTGCTACGAGCCAGCCAGCTGTCCTCACCCGCGCAAAAGCGGGTCATGAGTGTCGTAAGGGCTGCCATAGACTTCGGTTTTTCTTGGCCGAGGTGGCGTGCTAGCCATTCGTCACGGATGCTGTGTTTGAAGGCTGCTAGGGCCTCGGCATCGGGACAGTCAACGATCTGGGTCTTTTTGGTGAGGAACCTGGTCCAGAATTTTCTGGCTGATTCTCCAGGTTGTTAAACTATGTGCCTTAGGTCATCGGCATCTGGTGGCCGGACATAGGTTCCTTGGAAGTTATCAAGAAAAGCTTCTTCCAAGTCCTCCCAGCTGCCTATGGAATTCTTAGGCAGGCTATTTAACTAGTGTCGAGCTGGTCCTTTAAGCTTTAATGGGAGGTATTTGATGGCGTGGAGGTCATCTCCTCGGGCCATGTGGATGTGGAGAATAAAATCTTCGATCCACAGTGCTGGATCAGTCGTGCCGTCGTATGATTCAATATTGACGGGCTTGAACCCCTCGGGGAATTCGTGATCCAGTACTTCATTTGGGAAGCAGAGAGGGTGTGCGACACCTCTGTATCGGGCCACATCGCGGCGTAGCTCTGATGGAGTCCGTCCGCGGCATTTGGCCCGGGCGTGGTTACGTTTGTCACGACCGAATAGGTAGCCGTCGTCGTCGTGCCTCGAGGCACGCCCTCGTGATTCGTAGATCGATCTTGTATGTCCTGCTCTACTGTCCAGGATTTCCGGAGATCATACGTGTGACCCCGAATTCTTCCGTCTCTATTTTTTCAGGGCAGTGGGGACGGCTGCTGTTTGGCCTGAGTTGTCGTTTTATCCCGACCGCGGGGTGGCCGGTCAGACGCCCTGTCTCGACCACGTGGTGGTCGTTCCGCGTTACGCGAGGGAGATGTACATTCTGGTGCTTCCTCATCGAATTGAGGTAGCAGTCTGCGTTTCGGATAGCTCTTGGCTGGGCGCTTGAGGCCGTATTCTTCGGCTGTTAGGACATCGGTCCATCTATCGATGAGCAGATCTTGTTCAGCTTGAAGCTGCTATTGTTTCTTTTTCAGGCTCCATGCAGTGGCTATGAGCTGAAGCTTAAAGCGCTCCTGCTCTAGGGGATCCTCAGGTACGTTGAAGTCTTCGTTGTCGAGGCTTGTCTCCTCCTCGGAGGGTGGATGTAACTATCATCCTCCGAGTCCTCTTCTACGGCCTGTTCATCAGGGTTGTTTTGCCTATCGGCGTGTTCCTCCTGTTCGGATGCAGCTCCGGCAGGGTCTTCATTGTTTTCGGCGTCGCCTGGAGTACTATTTTCTCCGGTCACTACTAGGAAAAGGGCTATAGATGAAATGGACACTAATGGCGCACCAGACATGTGGTGCGCCACTACTATATACTAATGGCGCACCATGTGTTGGTGCGCCATTAGTGTCCAAATACTAATGGCGCACCACATCCACGGCGCGCCATTAGTAACAAATTTTTTTTATTTTTTTTCAAAACTAGTAATGGCGCACCAGGGAATAGTGCGCCATTACTAGTTAAACTAGTAATGGCGCACCACATCCACGGTGCGCCATTAGTAAAAAAAATTCAAATTTTTTTCAACTTTTTTTTAATTTATTTTTTCAAAACTAGTAATGGCGCACCAGGGGATAGTGCGCCATTACTAGTTAAACTAGTAATGGCGCACCACATCCACGGTGCGCCACTAGTAACTTTTTTCAAATTTTTTTTCAATATTTTTTTCAAAACTAGTAATGGCGCATCGTGGGAGTGGTGCGCCATTACTAGTTGAACTAGTAATGGTGCACCACTCCCACGGTGCGCCATTACTAACTTGGCCCCAAAATTCCCCCGCATGCACCCCCCCAAGTGGACCGCCTTTTTAGTTTTAAAAAAAATAAAAGAAAATGATGAAAATGTCAAAAAAATAAAAGAAAATAAGTTTCCCATGTGATATGTGGTCTAGTTGTTGGGAAAATTTACACATATGAATTTCGACTTTATTTGCAAAATCTCTCTGGAATTTGTAAAATGGGCATAACTTTTGCATACTAACTCGGATTAAAATGTTTTCTATATGAAAAATCATCTACTCGAAAAGTTACATCCGAATTTAACCTGGGGAACCCCGTTAAACATTTTCAAAATCCACAAAAACCTAACAGCAAAAAATTTACGGGGCTTTTAAGATCTGGAGGCAAAAAAATTCAAAAAATTTCAAACTTACTAGTGGCGCACCGTTTGCTAGGTGCGCCACTAGTAACAGAAAAAAAAATAGTTTCGATTTTTTTTCGGAATTTTTTTTTCAAAATATGATACGTAATATGAACGGAAGTTTGAAATATTTTTTCAAAATTTCATCACACTCATGAACATGAACAAAGTCCTGAACATCAACAAGGTTTCATAGGATTGATATGCTAGATATATCAACAAGTTCCTGTGAAGTGAGTTGGTGCTGGGTTGGATAGAACTTTGAAGTTAAGCGTGCTTGGGTTGGAGTAGTGTGAGGATGGGTGACCTTTCGGGAAGTTTGACCACGGATTGTGATTTGACCCGAGATTAGGCCATAGTGACCCGAGATTAAGAAAAAACTGAAAAAATAAAAAAATTGAAAAAAAATTAAAAATATTTAAAAAAAATTATTACTAATGGCACACTTCTATGTGGTGCGCCATTAGTATACCAAATACTAATGGCGCACCATTAGTAAAAAATACTAGTGGCGTGGTACTAGTGGCGCACCAGTAGTGCGCCATTAGTAGGCAAAACTGGTGGGCCACTAGTAGGCCTTTTCCTAGTAGTTGGTGCCTGTGTTGCCGTCCTTTGAGCGACGAGGCTTAGAACGGCGCTTGGGGCGTCGGCGCTTGGACTGCGTCTCAGAGGTTTTATTCGCATCGGGCTCTTCGTTGTCGTCGCCAGATCCTTTTGGTGTATCAACCATGTACACGTCATACGAAGAGGTAGCCGTCCAATGTCCGGAGAATGGCGAGTCTTGGCCTTGCTCCATATCGGCATCGTCGTCCATACCGTCGATGTCTTCGGAGCCTTAGTCAAGCACGTCGGTTAAGTCATTGACAGTGGTTATGAAGTGGTGGCGGGAGGGAAGCAAAATTCCTCGTCATCCTTCTCTAGCTCAAACCGTACATAGTTCGGCTGTGAGTCCTTCTCCAAGGACAAATTCTTTAAAGATTTTAGCACGTCACCCAAAGGCGAGTGTTGAAAACCGTCGGCGGCGCTGAACTCAAAGATTGATAGCCGATCTAGCTCGGTGTCTGCGGGCGTGCACAGTCCGGAACTTATAGCCGGAGACAAAGTCTGAAGTTCCGTAAGAGCGAATATTGCAAGGCGTTGAGTCCATGTGCGGCTCCAACGCCGCGGACCCTGCGGCCTCAGATGGCCCGATCTGCTTTGGCTCTAAGACCGTTGTAGCCGCAGGAACTATCTCCTGGGTGTGATCCGATGATAGATTCAAGTCACGTTCATCGGAGTGAGGGGGAGCGATAGCCGCGGGCTCAAATCCCTTGAAGATCAGGTCTCCATGGATATCCGCGACGTAGTTCACGCTTCCGAATTTGACCTGATGGCCAGGGGCGTAGCTGTCGATCTGCTCCAGATGTCCAAGCGAGTTGGCCGGCAGTACGAAGCCGCCGAATACGAAGGTCTGTCCGGGAAGGAAGGTTCCTCCTTGGACAGCGTCATTATTGACAATTGAAGGGGCCATCAAACCTTTTGTCGACGGCACAGCGGAACTCTCAATAAAAGCACCAATGTCGGTGTCAAAACCGGCGGATCTCGGGTAGGGGGTCCCGAACTGTGCGTATAGGATCGATGGTAACAGGAGACGGGGGACATGATGTTTACCCAGGTTCGGGCCCTCTCTATGGAGGTAATACCCTACTTCCTGCTAGATTGATCTTGATGAATATGAGTATTACAAGAGTTGATCTACCACGAGATTGTAATGGCTAAACCCTAGAAGTCTAGCCTATGACTATGGTAATGAATCTGTCCTTTCCGGACTGCCCCCTCTGGTTTATATAGACACCGGGGGTTCTAGGGTTTACATGGAGTCGGTTACATAAGAAGGAATCTTCATAATTGGTCGCCAAGCTTGCCTTCCACGCCAAGGAGAGTCCAATCTGGACACAAGTATGGTTTTTGGTCTTCATGTCTTCACAGCCCATCAGTCCGGCCCATAGACAATAGGCCGGACGCCCGAGGACCCCTTAGTCCAGATCTCCCTCAATAGTTAACTCATGTGAGGGAACAAGTTAGTTCAGATAGATGCAAGAACAATACATGCCAGTGGGACGGACCCGAGCGGCCTGGGGATGATGCAACCCGAAGGGCGTCCCCGATAGAGTAAGCTAAAGATGCAAAAGGATACATGCCGCAGGGACAGGCCCGTGCGACCTGGGAATGGTGCAGCCCGAGGGGCGCTCCCAGCTGAGTAAACGGGAAAGTGTCACTTGGTGCCGTTACCGAAGGAGTGTTGAGGTAGCCGAAGGCGCGCGATGAAGGAGTCGCTCCTCACGAGCCACCAGGGCTCTGAGCTTCGGGAGGCTCCGGGGGCTCGGGTGGTTCTTCGAGGACCGTTGCCATCTATGCCCGGACTGCGTGATGCCTGGCCTCGTGAGCCGCCAGGATGCTCCGCAAGTGGCGCTGGAAGGCAGCATCAACGTTCGGCAGGCCAAATGGCATGCGGACATAGCTGTGAGGTGAACCCTCGCACCGCCAACGCACGAAGTCCAGAAGCGCTCCTGAGACGCGGACCTGTTGGGCCCTGGAATGACGACGCAGACGCGCAGCCCGCCGTGCTCGCCAGGATGGGGAGCTGCGCCTGGTGGTAGGCGGCGGTCGCCACGCATGGTCCTTGCTTCTTGAAGCTCCTGGGTCACCTTGACGATGAACTCCTGAGCACCGGGCGCTCCTTGCCAAGTGCCCTCTTGAGGGAAATGTGCAGCGAAACACGCCTTCACGTGGTGCCCGAGCGCCTCCCTCATGATGTTAGCTAGGTCTGAGGCCCTCCAGAAGAGAGCCCCCGAGCCCTGCCCGAGGAGGGCGCCGGGCGCGCCTTCCTATGCGAGGGAGGGAGGCGCCCCAGCTCCGGGTGCTGATCCTGAGGTGGGGCCGCCGGAGATGCCGCTCTCCTAAGGCCCGGTGCAGAGTAGCTGCTTCTTATTCTTGGGGGTGGCCTCAGGAGGGTACAGGGTGCCTTCGTTGTCGGGGTCCTCGATTGTTGTGGCTTGGAAGGCGCGCTCTAGGGAGCACACCGCATCTCTTTCTTCGCAGGGGACCATTATGACTCTGCCGCTTCGTGGCATCTTGAGGACGTTGTAGCCGTGTTGCGTCACCGCCATGAACTTGTCCAATGTCGGATACCCAAGGATGGTGTTGTACGGAAGACGGATGTGGGCGACGTCGACGTTGATGAGCTCGGTGCGGTAGTTGTTACGCTAGACGATGGTGACAGGGAGGCCCACCTGCCCTATCGGGGTGGTGGAGCCGTCGGTCACTCCTGAGAAGGGCTTGGTAGGCTGCAACTGATTGTATGGCACTCGGAGGCTATGAAATGTCTCGACGGATAGGACATTGAGCCCTGCGCCAACATCGATGAGGGTCTTGGTGACTTGGACGTTGCTGATAACAGGCGAGCAGAGCATCGGGAGGGCGCTGACAGTTGCCGTGCACTTGAGCTGGTACGACGAGCTGAGGGTGATGGCGCATTTGGACCACCTGAGTGGGCGCGTGGCCTCGAGCCTAGGAAGGGCCGCATTCACCTCAAGAGCAAATTGCTTGAAGATGCGCTGGGGCGCTGGGGCCTGGGCTCTGCCCAAGATGCAGGCGATAGCGTGCGGTTCCTTGAAAGCATGAGCACCCTCGTCCTGATGGTGGTCGTCATTCCTTCTTGGCGGTGGCAGCAACGGAGGAAGGCCAACATTGCCCTGAGGGCGGTCCTCGCGAGGTTGGTCCCTCCAGGCGCCCTCACGAGGCTGGTCCTGCTAGTGGTCCTCACGAGGCCGGTCGCGCCACTCCTGGCGGGGGCCGCAGTCGTCCCAGTGTCCTCCTCCTCGGCCGTAGCCCCGGTCATTGCGCTCGGGGTGTCGACCGAAGTGTCCATCTCGAATGGCCCTGAGCTCTTGACAGTCGTTGGTGTTGTGGTTGTGTACGTTGTGGAAGGCGCAGAACGGACGGCTGCTCTTGGACGACACGGGGTGGTCCCGGCCGCGCTTCGTGTCTGGCTCCGCCACGAGCATGGTTACTCCCTTGTGTTCCACGTCTTTGGCCCTGGCTTTCTTCTCTTCTAGGGCGGCAGCAGGGAGCTCGAGGAGGGAGAGGCGCCCCTCCTCAGCTCTCGCACACTTGGTCACCATGTTGAATATCTCCAAAGCCATGCACAGTTCCTCGTGGATGGTGAGCTCCTCCTTCATCTTGACATCACGGACGACATCAGAAAACGCTGAGATGATGGCCTCATCCGTCATCTTGGGGATCTTGAGGCGGACGCTGTTGAAGCGCTGAATGTACTTCTGCAGGGTCTCTCCGGGCTGCTGCTTGATGCGGCATAGGTCGCCCGCGGCCGAAGGGCGGCCGCGAGTGCCCTGGAAGTTGGCGACAAAGTGGTCGCGCATCTCACCCCAAGAGGAGATCGATCCCTGTGGCAAGTTCAGGAGCCACGAGCGAGCACCGTCCTTGAGAGCCATGGGAAACCAGCTCGCCATGACTTTCTCGTCACCTCGATGGCCATCGGGGCCCTTTCCAGAGGCGGAGCTTGATCTTGATACCCGCACACCGGGGCCCTTGGCCGCCTCGATGCTCAACTCGTAGAGCTGCAAGAACTCCGCAGGGTCGGGGTGCCATCGTAGTGCGAAGGCAGGTCCGGCTTGAACTTGCCTCGCCAGACGATGCTACGCAGCTCCGGAGTGAAGGCACGGCAGCCTGCTATGGCCACCGGGGCCCTTTGCAGAGGCGGAGCTTGATCTTGATACCCGCGCACCACCACCGCAGGTGGCACATGGTCATGACGTGGTGGCATCGAGAGTGCATGAGCGTTTTCTTGCGGTTGAACTTCTTGGTAGCTTCCTTCTTCGCGCGCGGGCGCCCGGCGTGGTGGGTTGCACCGAGGGGCCCCGCGTCATGGTGCCAGGGCGCCGTCTTGGTGCGGAGGTGGCGGAGGCGCTCCGTGAGCTACATCGCCCGCAGCTGCAGGAGGGCGAGGCAGCGAGAGCGATGGTACGGGGGAGCCCCCAGCGGTGCTGACGAGCTCGGCGATGCGGTCCAGCCAGTCCTCGTAGAGGTCGTCGACCGGGCGGTAGCATAGGAGCTCGCGTGCCATGAGCAGAGCGGCCTGCGCGTCCGTGGGCGCACGACGAGTATGCGATGATGAGCCAGCCGGAGTCAGTGACGGGGTGGCGGTGCGGCCGTCCCGCCGCACAGAAGGGTGCGCGATGATGCTTTGCTGCTCGTTTCCCGCCAAGCCGGTGGCGGCGTTGGCGGCGGGTGATGGAGAACGACGGTAACGTTGGCAAAAGTAGTAGTAGCAGTTTTGTAGCAATTGTAACAGTGGTAACGGAAAAGTAACTTGGCAAAGATCAATATGTGAAAAGCTCGCAGCCAATGGATCAATGATGGATAATTATGTTGGATGGCATCCATCATGCAACAGTGATAACATAGGGTGACACAGAACTAGCTCCAATTCATCAATATAATGTAGGCATGTATTCCGAAAATAGTCATACGTGCTTATGGAAAAGAACTTGCATGACATCTTTCGTCCTACCCTCCCGTGGCAGCGGGGTCCTAATGGAAACTAAGGGATATTAAGGCCTCCTTTTAATAGAAAACCGGACCAAAGCATTAGCACTTAGTGAATACATGAACTCTGCATACTACGGTAATCACCGGAAAGAATCCCAATTATTGTCACCTTGGGGTATGCGGATCATAACTCGTAATAGGTGTCTACAACTTGCAAGATCGGATCAAGAACACAAATATATTCATGAAAACATAAAGGGTTCAGATCTGAATTCATGGCACTCGGGCCCTAGTGACAAGCATTATGCATAGCAAAGTCATAGCAACATCAATCTCAGAACATAGTGGATAATAGGGATAAAACCCTAACAAAACTAACTCGATTACATGATAAATCTCATCCAACCCATCACCGTCCAGCAAGCCTATGATGGAATTACTCACGCACGGTGGTGAGCATCATGAAATTGGTGATGGAGGATGGTTGATGATGACGACGGGGTCAATTTCCCCTCTCCGGAGCGCCGAACCGACTCCAGATCTGCCCTTCGATGAAGAACAGGAGGCGGCGGCTCTGTATCATAAAACTCCATGAATCCTTCTCTCTGATTTTTCTCTCCCGGAAAGTGAATATATGGAGTTGGAGTTAAGGTCGGTGGAGGTCCAGGGGACCCACAAGGCAGGGGCTTGCCTTCCAACCTTGTGGACAGCAGGTGGGTCCCCCTCGGTTGATTCTTTCACCAATGTTTTTTATTAATTCCGAAAATATTCTCCGTGGATTTTCAGGTCAATTCGAGAACTTTTTTTGTGCACAAAAATAACACCAAGCCAATTCTACTAAAAATAGCGCCAGTCCGGGTTAGCCCCTTTCAAATCATGCAAATTAGAGTCCAAAACAAGGGAAAAAGAGTTTGGAAAAGTAGATACGATGGAGACGTATCACTCCCCCAAACTTAACCAATTGCTTGTCCTCAAGCAATTCAGTTGATAAACTTAAAGTGATAAACAAAAACTTTTACAAACTCTGTTTGATCTTGTTGTTGCAAATATGTATAGCAAGCATTCGGGTTTTTAGCAAAGATTATGAACTAACCATATTCACAAAAACATTTAGGTCTCACGTTTACTCATATCAATAGCACAATCAACTAGCGAGAAATAATAATAAATCTCGGATGACAACACTTTGTCAAAACAATCATGATATGATATAACAAGATGGTATCTCGCTAGCCCTTTCTGAGACTGCAAAACATAAATGCAGAGCACCCCTGAAGATCAAGGACTGACTAGACATTGTAATTCTTGGTAAAAGAGATCCAGTCATACTTAATATCAATTAATAACAATGCATAGAAATGACAGTGGTGTTCTCTAACTGGTGCTTCTTATAAGATGATGATGACTCAACAATAAAAGTAAATAGATAGGCCCTTCGCAGAGGGAAGCAGGGATTTGTAGAGGTGCCAGAGCTCGAGCTTTTTGAAACAGAGATAAATAATATTTTGAGCGGTATGCTTTCATTGTCAACATAAAAACCAAGAGATCTTGGTATCTTCCATACTAAATACATTATAGGCGGTTCCCAAACAGAATGGTAAAGTTTTTACTCCCCCACCACCAACAAGCACATTCCACGACTGGTCCGAAACAACGGGTGTAGTCCAACTAACATCAATCATGGGGGAGTTTTGTGTGAAGTTATATTTTGCTTTTATTTGAGCATGGAACTGGGCATCCCAATTACTAGCCATTTTCTCGTGAATGACGAGCGGAGTCCACTCATCGTGAGAATAACCCACCTAGCATGGAAGATACTGAAGCCCGACCAGTCGCTACATGAGCGATTCAGACATACAAAACAGATAATAATTTGAAGGTTTAGAGTTTGGCACATGCAAATTTACATGGAACGGCAGGTAAAAACCACATATAGGTAGGTATGGTGGACTCATATGGAACAACTTTGGGTTTATGGAAGTGGAAGCACAAGCAGTATTCCCGCTTAGTACAAGTGAAAGCTAGAAAAAGACTGGAGCGACCAACTAGAGAGCAACAACAGTCATAAACATGCATTGAGATTAACCAACATTGAGTGCAAGCATGAGTAGGATAAAAATCACCGTGAACATAAATATCATGGAGGCTATCCTGATTTTGTTTCAACTATATGCGTGAACATGTGCTAAGGAAAGCCACTCAAATCATTCAAAGGAGGATACCATCCTATCATACTACATCACAACCATTTTAAAGGCATGTTGGCACGCAAGGTAAATCATCATAAACTCTTAGCTAATTAAGCATGGCATGAGTAACTATAATCTCTAATTGTTATTGCAAACATGTTTCCTGCATAATGGGCTGAATCAGGAACGATGAACTAATCATATTTAAAAAAACAAGATAGGTCAAGTTTATACCATCTTTTCCTTATCTCAATCATTTCATCATATATCGTCATTATTGCCTTTCACTTGCATGACCGAACAGTGTGAATAATAATAATAGTGCACGTGCATTGGACTAAGCTGGAATCTGCAAACATTTATTCAAAGGAGAAGACAAGGTAATATGGGCTCTTTGTTAGATCAACAATAATGCATAGGAGAGCCACTCATCATTTTTGGAGTTTTTGTTTTGCTAAAGAAAGTTAAACAAGAACGAGAAAAACTATTTACACGGGAAAGCTCCCAAGAAGCAAAAGAAGAACGAGAAATCTTTTTGGTTTTTCTTTAATAGTACTACTACATAAACATGGAAAGGAAACTAAACAAAGCTACAACTAATACTTTTGGTTTTTCTCAAAAAAATTCAAACACACAAGAATAAAGCAAGAAAAAGAAAATAAACTAGCATGGATAATACAATGAAAAAGTATGAACACTGACAACTAGAATGAATGCGTGAACATGAATGTAATGTTGGTGAGAAAATGTACTCCCCCAAGCTTAGGCATTTGGCCTAAGTTGGTCTACGCCCATGGATCAAAGTAGCCCTCTCTAGTGTACTGAGGAGGGTCCTGGGGGTTCCACTGGTTAGTGAGCTCCTGTGGCTCCCACCGATAAATAGACTCCTGATATGGACCAGGTGATGGCTCTGGCTCTGGAACTGGGGATCGCGTCCGCTCCCAGTATGCATAAATGTCCACGGGCATGATGGTGTACCTGCCTAAATGAATATCGAACAAAGAAGGTGCAGGCAAGGTAATAATCTGACAAGTCTTCTAGCTAAATACCAGGTTATAGATGACTCTCTTGTCCTTATCATCACTAATAAAATCATGTGCTACCATACTGTTATAATCTAAGTATATGGTGTGTTGCAGATTCTCCTCTCTCTCTTCGTGCCTAATGGGTATCTCGAAGCGTCTAGCAAGACGGCAAGCATAGATGCCTCCAAAGATAGTACCCTTCAAATGGTTTAAACTCAACCATCGAGCAACCATAGCGCACAAACTAAAAGTTCTATCGCGAAGTAAAGTATGGCGCAAAGTTGTGAGGTCAGGGGCACTAAGGCCTCCACTCTCTCCACGACCAATTAAACATCTCCCAGCAAATAATGAGTAATAGCGTAAAACAGGAAAATGTAAACTAGCCACTCTCGCTTTCGACACCTTTCTCCTTTCCCCTACGGTAACTTCACCAATAAAATCTTCCACATCTCTAGGACGTGGTTCATCGACGCTGCCCTCATAAGGTAATTTTCAAACCACACAAAAGTAATAAAGCGTCATCTCCTTATGCTCATCATATAAATAAAAGTCTACCATGGGTGGTGATTTCTAGCATGAAAGTGAAAATTCTGCACGAAGGTATTAGTGAGTAGGAGGTATTGTTCACACTTTTTTGAACCATTGAAACAGTAGGACAGGCTCCTACTGCAAATTAATTAAATGAATCAACCACTGTACATGAGTCTAATGTTACAAATCCATCCCACTTTGTGGGTGGAGAGGGGGGGGGGTAGATGAACTAAGGGTTTTGTTACAAGGTTTGGATAAAGGAAAGTAAGAAGGGTTTATTCTTTTCTCCTACCCTATAGGTTAGGAGAGCTAGGTCTTCTTTCAGTCTAAAGAGCCAGGAACTTATGGATGGAGTTATGCCTCGGAAGTGCTTGCTGTTCCTTTCTTTCCAAATGCTCCAAGTAGATTGAAGGAGGATCTCCACAAATAAGGGTCTATTCCAAGAGGTTTTAGCATACTCCACCCAATCCAACATGTTGCCAGTAGCGGTCCCTTGCATACCAATTTTGGCCCAACATTGTAGGCTAAAGGGACAGTGGAAGAATATGTGCTCGACCGTTTCATCATTGCATGTGGGGCAAAGCAGGCAATCAAACGTGTTACCAATGTTATAGTGTCAGCGTTTCAACATGTTTCTGGTGTTCAGCCTATCCGAGAGCAAGAGCCACCCAAACATTTTGAGTTTCATCGTGGTTTTGGACTTCCATAGCCAAGAGAATGCAGGATGAGCTTGGATGTCTCTGATGTAAAACTCATAGAATTTGTTGGCCGCATAGAAGTTGGAGCTCCAGGTGTATATCCATTCATCATGTATTAGTTGATCTTCGAGTTGAACGTCCAAGGTCAAGTGTTGCAATTCCGTGGTCTCCACGTGGGCTTGTGCAGATGAGGTCAAGTGAAACGTTTCTGGCAAGCTGGTGGTTCCAAGAAACGCAGCAACAGAGATGTCTTCATCCTTTGCAAAAGAGAAGGCTCGTGGGTGGGTTTCAGCTAATATCTGATCCAGCCACAAATCTTTCCAAAAGAGCGTGGTTGTACCATTGTTCACACTCACCTGTGTGATTCCTCTATAAATAGGCATTAGCTTTGAAACATCACGCCACCAAAAAGAGCCGCAAAGATCAATTGCGTGAGGTATCCGGGCAGTGTAGTAAGAGTTCCAAATGAGCTCCACCCAGGGTAGATCACAATGATTGTAAAACTTATGGAGAAACTTGAGAAGAAGGGCCTCATTCTGGATTTTTAGATTTAGCACCCCGAGACCACCACACCTTTTAGGCTTGCAGATCATATCCCAGGCAGCCAAGGAATTGCATTTGTCTCCTTGATCCGTTTTCTTTGTCCATAGACATTTTCGTCGTATCTTGCCCAGAAGTTCAATAATTCCAATTGGCAGCTTGAGTGTGCACATAGCGAAGATGAGTAGGGAGGTAATAACTGAGTTGAGTAGAGATAGCTTGCCACCATAGGATATCATATTCAGTGTTGCAGATAACCTCCTTTCGAGCCTACAGACTAGGGGCATGAGATCGTGCATGGATGGTTTAGTAGTCCCCATGGTAGGCCGAGGTACGTAAATGGCATTTTTCCCACCACACATCCAAAAATATGCGCCAGATTGTTGCATAAAGTCTCATTACAGTTGATCGGGACAAGTGTGGATTTGTGGAAGTTAATTTTTAAGCCAATCGAAGTGTCATAGTCGGATAAAATGTCTTTGATGATTGTAGCCTGGGTAGGACAAGCTGGCATAGCAAGGATCATGTCATCCGCATATTGGATAACAGGGTAGTCATTCTGGGTAATGCATGGGAAGGGTAACTTGATAAGATCACGAGCGAAGGCATCATTGATTGCAGCTTGCAGCAGATCCGCAGCCAAGACAAAAATGAGGGGGGACAAAGGGTCACCTTGGCGAACACCACATTTGCAATGAAACTGTCGGCCAGGAACGCCATTAAGAAGGACAGCGGACTTTCCTGAGGCAAAGATACATTTAATCCAGCCAAGCCACTTTTCATTAAATCCCATGTTGCGCATGATCTCAATCATGGCATCATGATCAATGGTGTCGAAGGCTTTAGCAAAATCCAGTTTAAGGTGAATAATCTCTTTCTTGGATGCTTGGCATTGGTAGATGTATTCGAAGGCCCAGGCTAGACAGTCTTGGATCGTGCGCCCCTTGAGGAAACCATATTGATTGCGGTGCACAATTTTGAGGACGATTCGTTGTAGTTGGTTGGCCAGCAGTTTAGTTATCACCTTGAGACAGCAATTAAGAAGAGTGATCGGCCTGTACTCATTAATTGTTGAAGGTGCATTAGTTTTTGGAATGAGAGTAATTAGGCCTTCATTAATGCTCTCTAGGTTCAGATCACCCTCAAAGAACTGGTTGCAAAGCTTGTAAAAGTCCTCCTTGATCACCTCCCAACAAGTTTTAAGGAAAATACCAGTAAATCCATCAGGGCCCGGTGCACGATCGGCCGGCATCGTTCTGATCACATGACCAATCTCATCCCTTGTGAAGGGTACTGTGAGTTCATCGAGGCCATCTATTTTTTTGATGAGTCTCGGTAAGTCAAATTTCATGTCATGTTTGGTTTTTGTTCCAAGTCGATCCTTGAAGGTCTGAAAAATTATGGCCTCTTTGCTTGCGTGGTGCTCCGCACAATATCCATAATGAGTGGTGAGGGAGGGTATATTGTTTCTTCGGTATCTCTCAGAAGCCATAGCTTGAAAAAAATTTGAGTTTTCATCACCGAACTGGACCCAACAAATTGTCACACGCTTCTTCCAGTATTGTCGTTGATATGAGAGGAGCCTGAGTAAATGTTTCTTTAGAATTGCCCTAAAGTTGGCTTCAGGTGTTGTGAGAGGTCTCTTGTCTTCCAAGCCATCAATTTCAAGTAGGGCCTTATTAGTGTTGTCAATAGCAATGGATAACTTGGAGATGTTCTTGTTCTAGATCTTAAGCTCATGCCGCAAATGCTTAAGTTTTTTGCACAAATTTGAAGCCATATTTGTAGAGTGAGCAGGTATGGCCCATGCCTTCTTTACCGTATCTAGAAACCCCGGGTGATGGATCCAGTAGGACTCAAATCGGAACAACTTGGAGCGTGGTATCTTAGTTTCAATCGAGATGACACAAGGGATGTGATCAGAGACCGGCCTACTGAGGGGTTTAACAATAGTGTTCGGGTATGAGGTGGTCCAATGATTACTAGTGAAGAACCAATCAATTTGCTCAAGTAGAGGATCGGTTTGCATGTTACTCCAAGTGAAAGCTCTGCCCTTGATTGGAAATTCAATTAAAGCCTGAGATCTAATGAAATCATTGAAGGTTATCATGTCGCCAAAATGACCACCTGGTTTGTTACGATTTTCGGGCCCTCGAATCAAATTAAAATCCCCGCATAGGAGCCAATCTTCATGATCAGGAATATCTAGTGAAAAAAGCCATGAAATGAAGTTATTTCGAGGGTCCCCTTGACAAGGCCCATAAACATTCACTAAGGTCCAGGATTGAGCTAACTGGGTGGATTGAAAGCCAGTAACGAGCCCAAAAGCTTCTGAGGCCACAGTAGTAGCTGTGAAGACAACACTGTTCCATATTGTGGCAACTCCGCCCGAAGCCCCTCTAGATGGGATAAAATCGAACTTATCAAATCTTCGCGGGCAACATGACTTAATAAAAGCATTATCAAAAGAAGATTTTTTTCGTTTCCTGCAAGCAGATAACCGCACAACCACTAGAGTTGATAGCATTAGAAAGCGCTAACTATTTGGCTTCAGAGTTCAGCCCACGTACATTCCAACAAAGAACGTTCCAGCTAACCAAAAGAGGCATTAAAGATAGAAAGAGGGGGTTTAGGTAGCATCAGAAGATGACCCTGCATCCTTGCTAGCCAGGAGTTCCTCCTCCGAAAGCTCATCAGCCGGAATTCCGCACATGATATGGCCAACATGCTGAATGACTGGGATTGGGGTTGGAGGTGGCAGAGCAGCTTCCTCCGTGACTTCAGTTATAGTGACAGCAGCTGTAGAAGAAGGAATGACCCTGGGTTTCACCTTGGAAGTCCTGACCTTGGTATCTGTGATTGGTGGCACTTTAAAACCATCGTACTTGTTCTTGCGGGCACTCCTACGAAGATTGACCGAAGATTCAGGCACAGGACCTTTGCCATGGCGATTGACCAGAGAGGTCTCCTATTCAGGCTGGCTAGCAGAGATATTCTGTACAATGGGGCCAGGAAGCTGCATCATGGAGTTTTCGGGAGGAGTGACCTGGTCCGAAAGCAGCAGAGGCGGATCGACAGTCAGTGTAGAACCACTATGATCATTGTCATACTCAGCTGATATAATCAGTGCAGGTAAGGCGAAGACCGTAGCCATGTTCAACTGTTCCACAGTGGTGGAAGCAGAGTTATGCAGCGTGACAGTTTTTGTAGCATCAGTAATAGAGAAATTCCCCTCCTCCTCAGAAATTGCAACATGAAAATCCACTCTTTCTTGTCTAAGACCAAAACCCGAGCTCCATGGGCCATAAGCAGCAATAATGGGCATAATTGCAGACCTGAGGAAGGAGTTCAGTCTATCAATTGGGAAACCAGTATGAATTAGCATCGAATTAACAATATCACCCTGTGCAGACATAGCAAACTGTAGGACAGCAGCAGACAGAGATACATGGATTTCCAGAGTAGCAGTAGGTGCCGGGCTAGTGACCATACTGTTGTCAGGCAGGGCAGAACTTTCCCCAACTGTCAGAGCATTGAAGATATTGCTGGGAACCACTATATAATTGTCCGAGAGAGTTGCACCGGAATCAGAGCTATGAAATTCAGAGAAAGAGTCATTCCAAGCAGTACCTGGACTATCCTGCAGATTGTTTGGAGGTAAAATCCCAGCCTGAACCTGTAACCCTTCCGCAGTCAGCCATGCTTGAAAGTTGTACAGAACAGGCGGTGGAGATGGTGGCCAAGCACCCCAACCAGCTTGGAAGTGAATGTCATGTCCTTGCGCCACATTGTGCTGCGGAGCGGCGTCAGGTTGGTTTGGCGCAGCATTCTGAGCAAGCCTATTGTGCAGTTGTGCTTGGTACATCTGCTCCGTGGCGAGGCCTTCTCCAAACAGAGGGTGGGGGATTCCGTTAGCAGGAGGTGGATCCATGACAGCTGGCGGCATATCCGGGATATGTGCGTTCCAGTCACTGCTGCGCAAGATTGTGACACAGACCATCCAGCATCGGCGCTCTCCACCCAGTTGATGCATAACAAAACTTTTGGGCACCCGGCGCAAACTAATCAGAACAAACTTCCTGTCTCCTCTAGGATTATTCCAAGTGATAAGCTCACCAAATTTGTCGACAGACTTATGGATATAATGGGAAGTCTGATAATCATGCGGAAAACCAATATAAAGCAACCACACTTGAGGCCCAAAACTAGTTTGGCGCCTATTGATAGCAGCGTCATGAGGAACAAAGGAAACAATGGTGCCTTGGTTCTCATCATCCTCATCAAGCTCAAATGTCATGCCCACAACCGCATCTCTCACAACTGAGTCCACAAAACCAAAGATGCCAATTCCTAGTGGGTAATCATCAACATCAGTGGGGGAAAAGTTGGACTCATGGAGCAAACCTTCGATGGTGTGGTGAAGCAGAGCTTTCTGATGGTCAGGGACGAAGTGATTCACCTCCGCTATGGCCAAGAAGTCATGGCGGAGCGGCGGCCCCGGATTGACCACCATCTCATCTCTGACCAGGCGATCCTCAGGCCCCAGCTCGATGGTCATACCCAACGGCAGGTACGGGACGACATTGACGGGGTAGTTCGCCATGGCGGAGCTCGGTGTAGGGGCGGGGGAAGAGACGGAGGGAATGACAGGTGACAGAGAGGAATGCATATCGGCGGGGGTATTTTGCCTCTTGGGAACCCAAACGCGACGGCCCTGCCTCCGTTTGACCCAACAAGAAGATGCCACGTGGTTAGGGTCGCCACACGATCTGCATCGGACGGCACCGGTGCGTGCACGGCCAGTCCTGGGACCGTGGTGGTTGAGGGAAAGTGAGTCATTAAAATCACTCTAGTTGATTGGATGCCTCTGATCGGTATTGACTGGGATAGACTGAGATAAGATGCCAATATTATTTTCAAAAGAATCTGCCGAAATTGATTTGTCCATTCTTTCTTGCGGCAATAAATCATTATTCTGTCTCGACTGCCTTGTAGTAAGTATCGGTTCGAAGGTCGTGGGCCGGTGAGCAAGCTTCTGCTTTGGAGCCCATTTAAGGCATGGAATTTGGGCTCCCCAACAATCTCCAGAGAAATGGCACAGCCAACCGCACCACGAACACCATTTTAGGCCGGGGCATTATAATAAACATGATTGGTATCGTTACATGTTGTGCAAGATCTAATGATCAAATGGTCAGGCTCTGGGTGGGTTCCGTCAACAGTTTGAGTGTTTCCAAGGACTCCCTGATCGGTAGCCGAGCATAAACAAGGCACCTCAAAGCAATTATCACAAGGTTTCCCCGGATAATTATGTGAAAGATGTCCCACAATGTCATAATTTGCACAAATTCGTAGCCGCTCATAGATATAATCAAGTGTCAGTATGGAAGATAGGGACCAAATGGTAGCAATATGCGCAATAGAGTACCCAAACCGAAGTTGATCCAAAATATGGTAGATCATGAATGTTGGAATGGAATCCCAATAAGATTTCTTGAAAGACTGACCTTGAAATCTCAAAATAGTCGGGGTTGGTCGGTCTCCCACCAAGTCACAAGACATTGTGCCCAAACAGACTTTATCTGGTAATAAATGCTGATTGTCTGGAATGTCCTGAAATGCTGCCGTCTCATTAAGTTGATGAATTCAACCAAAATCCCCAAAGGAAAGATCATTAAGACTGGCCGCAAATTGGGAGCCATAATTGCCATTAAGACCATTAAGACCATTAGTTGTCTGTACCAAGTTACCAAAATTTAGATTGGTGGCCGGAGTGGAGTTGGTGGTCATCGCCGGTAAGGAGTCCGGTAGACCTTGGGGAGCCGAAGATGGCCCTATCCCAAGAAGATTTTGTAGAGAATCCAAATTCGGATTGCTCTTAGGCCGTAAAAAATCCAGAGAGGACCTGATAGCAATAGGTGAGCGGCTAGCAATTTCATGTGCATTCTCATCAGAGTGCCAAAAGTTGTCAATGTGAGCAACGCCATGATCCTTGGCTCGAAAGAGCTGAAAGTGACAAATGAAATCCAGCCAGATGCGATCTTTGAGGTGGTATATGAAATGACCAACTTTGTTAGAAGCCACCGAAAAACGAAAATGCCGATCGCTTAAAGTTTGAACATTGAGGCCCGAAGATAAGCCTCCGATGCAACACTGCAGCGCCAAACCAACTGATTCCTCCGAGAGAGCGAAGGAAGCCGATGAAAAGTAGACGACCAAGAAGAACTCCTTGGTACCAAGGCCAGGGGAGAAATGAACCGTAGAGCCAAAGCGTCGACGCACCTGATCCACGACTGCTAGGCCGGGGTTGAAGTCCCAATGTAGAAGACCCTCCATGGAAGTAGCCGGCGAAGATCTCCATTAGGGTAGCGGGAGAGCAGGTGGAGAGGAGAGGAGAGGAGCCATTAAGCTTGAGGCCGAGATTGTTTTTTCATGTAGGTATTGTTCACACTTATCGTGAAGGAAGTCGGTGATGCCTGCATTCCCAGACAAATAATAGAAATCCTCATAAATTTTGGCCGCCTCCAAGAATGCATCACCTGGCCATTCACACGGTTGAACCTCTGCTGTGCGAGGAAGGTTGTACTTGACAATCTCCTCATTATTTTCTCCCTCTGAAAAATTGTGAAATTTTTAGTGACTCAAAAATAAAAGTGAACCAAACTCTACAAGATTGATAGCAACTACTCCTACAAGTGCCTAGAGGCTGAATCATGCATCAAAACTACTTTCGACCTTATAAATTTGACATGCAAGCTCAAGAACAAGGTCACCACAATAGTAAAAATTTGCAGTAAATAAAGCACTAGAACAAAAACTAGTTGGACCATTGGAGGAGTCACATACCGAAGAACAATCCCCCAAAACAATTTTGTAAATGGAGCTTCGCACAAGGAGATCAAAAAAGGTAGCAAGATGAGCAAGAACACGGGTTTGAGCTACGAGATGATTTTTTCTGGAGGAAGACGAAGTGGATGGGTGCTAGAATAAGTAAGGGGGGCCAACATGGGACCCACAAGGCAGGGGGGCGTGCCTTCCACCCTTGTGGTCCACTGGTGCAGCCCCCTGGTGCATTCTTTGTGCCAGAAATTCTAAAGTATTCTAAAAAATCATACTAAATTTTCAGGGCATTTGGAGAACTTTTATTTTCGGGGCATTTTTTATTGCACGGATAATTCAGAAAACAGACAGATAATACTATTTTTGCTTTATTTATTTTAAATAACAGAAAGTAAAAAGTAAGTACAGAAGGTTGTGCCTTCTAAATTCATCCATCTCATGCTCATCAAAAGGAATCCGTTAACAAGATTGATCAAGTCTTATTAACAAACTTCTTTCGAATATCATGAAACCGGAGAATTTTCGAATAACACTAAGTTACCTCGATGGGGATATGCATGTTGATAACCCACAAGTATAGGTGATCATTGTAGCCTCTTTCGATAAGTAAGAGTGTCGAACCCAACGAGGAGCTAAAGGTAGAACAAATATTCCCTCAAGTTTTATCGACCACCGATACAAATCTACGTACGCTTGACGTTCGCTTTACCTAGAACAAGTATAAAACTAGAAGTACTTTGTAGGTGTTTTTGGATAGGTTTGCAAGATAATAAAGAGCGCGTAAATAAAAAGTAGGGGCAGTTTAGATAAAGAAGCAAAAAAGTTAGTATAGCGAGTGTGGAAAAGTGGTGGCAGGAGTTGCGAAATTGTCCCTAAGTAATTGACTACTTTACTAGACCGATAGCAAGTTTTATGTGGGAGAGGCCACTGAGGGAGTCCCGGATTAGGGGGTATCCGGATAGCCGAACTATAGCCTTCGGCCGGACTCCTGGACTAAGAAAATACAAGATTGAAGGCTTCGTCCCGTGTCCGAATGGGACTTTCCTTGGCGTGGAAGGCAAGCTTGGCAATACGGATATGTAGATCTCCTCCCACTGTAACCGAATCGGTGTAACCATAACCCTCTCCGGTGTCTATATAAACCGGAGGGTTTTAGTCCGTAGGACGAACAACAATCATACCATAGGCTAGCTTCTAGGGTTTAGCCTCTCTGATCTCGTGGTAGGTCTACTCTTGTACTACCCATATCATCAATATTAATCAAGCAGGAGTAGGGTTTTACCTCCATCGAGAGGGCCCGAACCTGGGTAAAAACATCGTGTCCCTTGTCTCATGTTACCATCCGCCTAGACGCACAGTTTGAGACCCCCTACCCGAGATCCGCCGGTTTTGACACCGACATTGGTGCTTTCATTGAGAGTTCCTTCGCGTTGCCGCCATCGTGAAGGATGCCTCATCCCATCTTTAAATACGGCACTGTTGCTAAAGGAGCTTTGGCTATCGGCCAAACTCTCCGGCTGGGCGGTTTTCTTATGACCGCCTGTTCGGCCGTCGCGCAGACGATGACTTCTCGGGTCATCAAAAGCAATCTTCACGTAAACTTTGAACTCGCCGAGCAGTTAGATCTGATGGAGCTCTCTTCTCTAAACGAGCTCTTGGATCGCATCGCCGCCCTGGGAGTCGCTAGACTATGATCAGATTGGACCTAAACCCGATCTGAGAGAGATTAACTCTCCCCAGGTCACCCATCACGTTGATGTGGTGGAGGAATAATGCGGCGACCCTTCATCTATCTTGAGGACTAACTATGTACGGATTCCAAATCCCTCCAAGACGGATACCCGCGGAGGGAAGGACGTCACTCAAGACCTGAACTTAGAGTCAGGCAACGGGCTAGATTCTGTGGGCAACATCCAAGAATCCAAGCTCCCGAGTTCGGAAACTCCTTGGCCCTTGAGCCTCAGAATTGGTGGGGTCTCGGATCTAATTCCACCCACCCACCCGAACATAGGCGATCTATCCAATATTAGGCAAGAGCCTGAAGAAACAGTACATCATTACTGGGCCAGATTCCTCCTGGTTATGAACAGGATAAAGGACTGCCACGAGGAAGACGCAATTTCATTCTTCTGCAATAATTGCACGGACATGGGAATCCTCAACGCCATAGGTCGCCGTGAAATTACACGCTTTGCTCACTTGGCGTCCATAGTACGAAAGTACTGTGCGATGGAAAGCACCTGGAAAACCGAAGTAAGATTTTGGGACAATCCGGCCCCGAATACAAACCCAGTCCAAAACAAAAGGGTGCATTATCGCCAATCACCCGGGTTAAACACGAAAAAACAAAAACTCCCCACGGGGCATGGAGCCGTACTGGAGGGATGGCTCAACGGACCCTGTAAAATTCATAGTACAGAGGGCGCCACACCAACTCATAGCCTTAGAGCATGTTGGATACTCCAGCAGGTGGCCAAAAGCGGCGAGTAGCTTCTAACCCCAGCATCCACAGAACACCAGCCCAAGGATACCAGTACGGTATTAACAGTCTTCGAGACTTTCGCATCAAACAATATGCGAAAACGAACACTCCGCAGCCTTGCTGAAGTCTACCAAGTAGCAACAATAAATCCATGGAGTGACACGGCTATTACCTTTAATGCCAGTGATGAACCTAAATTCCGAACAGCCCGAGCAATAGCAGCATTGGTCCTCAGTCCAATAGTGGACGGCTTTCGCCTTACCAAGGTACTCATGGACGGTGGCAGCGGATTGAACCTACTTGATGAGGAAACCCTTCGAAAAATGGAAATAGACTGGAGCCGCATTGAGAGAAGAAGCTCAACCTTTAGAGGAATAATCCCTAGTCGGGAAGCGAGCTGCACAGGTAAAATCACACTGGATGTGGTGTTCGGCACGCCGGAAAATTACAGGTCCGAGGAGGTCACGTTCCAAGTGGCCCCGTTCAGCAGCGGATACCACGCTCTATTAGGGCGAGAGGCATTCACAATTTTTCAAGCTATACCCCATTACGGGTACATGAAGCTCAAAATGCCCGGGCCCAATGGAATCATCACTCTTGCTAGTGACCCGGACATAGCACTCTGCGCCGAAAATAAGACAGCCGCACTAGCCCTTGAGGCACTATCTGAAGCCCTAGCGGCCGAGGAACTGATTGCGCTACGCTCCACGGTGAACAGGGACGATGTGATACTCGATAAAAGATCCAAGTCCACCTCCTTTAAACCAGCAGACGAAATAGTCAAATTCCAAGTCCACCCAACGGACCCTACAAAAATGGCTTCCATTGGGGCACAATTAAACCCTGATGTAGACGCTGCACTACGAGAATTCCTACGTGAAAATTGGGACATTTTTGCCTGGCACCCTTCAGACATGCCAGGAATCCCACGCCGACTGGCCGAGCACAGCCTAAACATCCTAAAAGGATTCAAGCCTACCAAACAGGCTCTTGGCAAGCCCGAACCTAAGAGACAAGCCACGGGAGAGGAGCTAGCCAAACTATTGGAGGCCGGATTCATCAGAGATATAAAACATCCGGACTGGCTAGCAAACCGGGTGATGGTACCGAAGAAGGACAAATCCTGGCGCCTATGCGTCAATTTCAAGGACCTCAACAAGGCTTTGCCAAAGGATCCCTTCCCCCTCCCCCGCATCGATCAAATTATCGACGCTACCGCAGGACACGATTCATTGTGTTTCCTCGATGCATACTCTGGCTACCATCAAATTAAGATGGCAGAACCTGATCAATCGGCAACGACATTTATCACCCCATACGGCCCATTCTACTTCAACACAATGCCCTTCGGGCTCAAAAACGCCGGCGCAACATATTAGCGCATGATTCAGACATGTCTGGCAAACCAGATCGGCAAAACAGTGGAGGCATACATAGATGATGTGGTCGTCAAAACCAAGCATGTCGAAACTCTAGTAGACGACTTGAGGCTCACATTCGATAATCTCTGAACATATGACATCAAGCTTAACCCTGAAAAATGCGTTTTCGGCGTACCAGCCGGAAAGCTCTTGCGCTTCATTATATCTGGTAGAGGAATTGAAGCAAACCCAGCCAAGATCCGAGCTCTGTCACAATTGGATATCCCAAAGTACCTCAAACAAATACAAAAGTTGACTGGATGTGTGGCGGCTTTAAGCCGCTTTATCTCCCGTTTGGGAGAAAAGGCATTACCCCTCTATCGCCTCCTCCGGCGCACCGAACACTTCGAGTGGACGGATGCCACCACGGCCGGAGTCGAAGAAATAAAAGCCATATTGGCAACAAACCCTGTCCTGGCCGCGCCCAGCATGGGCGATCCAATGCTATTATACATCGCCGCAACTCATCAAGTTGTAAGCGCGGTGCTCGTTGTCGAAAGAGAAACGGACGGACACAAGTTTCCCCTTCAAAAACCAGTCTACTATGTTTCCACTGTCCTCACTCCATGCAAGTCACGGTATCCGCATTATCAAAAGATAGCATACGCGGTGTTTATGGCATCCCGGAAGCTGCGACACTACTTTCAAGAGTGTTCAATAACAGTAGCCTCTGAAGTACCTCTTAACGACATTATAAACAACCGCGACGCGACAGGCCGGATTGCCAAATGGGCCATTGAGCTCCTCCCATTTGACAAAACCTATAAGCCACGGAGAGCCACTAAGTCGCAAGTTTTGGCCGACTTCGTCGCCGAATAGACTGAAGCCGAACTCCCTAAAGAGTACGGAACATATTCCAACTGGATCATGCACTTCGATGGCTCCAAAATGTTGGCTGGTCTGGGGGCTGGTGTCGTTCTGACGTCCCCAACAGGAGATACAGTTCAATACGTACTCCAGATAATGTATACGGACTCCAACAACGCAGCCGAATACGAGGCCCTTCTACATGGTCTCCGGATGGCAGTGTCCATGGGCATTCAACGCCTAGAGGTGCGCGGGGACTCGAACCTCGCGATAACCCAAATAAATGGAGACTTTGATGCCAAGGATCCGAAAATGGCAGCTTATCGCAACGCCGCCCTAAAATGTCAGCTCGGTTCAAGGGCTCAATTTCACCATATAGCCCGGAAAACAATCAGCAGCAGACGCCTTGGCACGCATTGGCGCAAAGCGCGATGCCGCCCCCCCAATATCTTCTTAGAGAGGCTGTTCGCCATACGATCATGGGAAGGAGTCCGAAATAACAGCCCGGACCCAACAACACCGCCCGACACGAACATTCTCGACACAATTGGAGGCTCGCCACGGCAACATCTTCAGCCCACGTAATAATGGCAGTCATTGCCCCGTGGACGGAACCATTCCTAGCCTACCTAACCAGGCAAGAACTTCTCGAGGACCAAAACGAGGCACGCTGCATAGTCCATGAGGGAGAGCTTTATAAGAAAAGCACCACCGGAGTCCTTCAAAGGTGTATCTCCGAAGAGGAAGGGCGGAATCTTCTGGCTGAAATTCATGCCGGACTCGGCGGGCACCACGCCGCAGCCTGGGCCCTTGTAATCAAGCCCTTCCGTACAGGATTCTATTGGCCGACGGCCCGGGCAGATGCTCAGGAATTAGTCCAACGATGCGTCGGTTGCCAACTCTTTGCTAATCAAAGCCACATGCCACCCACCGCCCTCCAAACTATACCCATCACCTGGCCCTTCGTGGTCTGGGGGCTTGACATGGATGGACCCCTTAAAGGACGAACCCACAAGCAAAAATACCTACTGGTCATGATGGATAAATTCACCAAATGGATAGAGGCCAAGCCTGTTAAGACGGTTGAATCCGTACCGGTGATAGACTTCATATCGGGGTCGACACCGCTACGGCGCGCCCACAAAGATCATCACCGATAACGGCACGAACTTCACGGCCGACGAGGTCAAACTCTGGTGCAAAAACATGGGCATCAAGCTCGACTACGCTTGAGTCTATCACCCTCAAACTAACGGTCAAGTCGAACGAGCAAATGGTCTAATCATGAGCGGCATCAAACCCAGATTAGTGCGGTCCCTCAAGGAATCTAACACGCACTGGCTAGAGGAGCTCGACTCAGTACTCTGGGGGCCGCAGACTATGCCGAATCGCACCACCGGATTCACACAATTCTTTATTGTATACGGCGCAGAGGCAGTTCTGCCCTGCGACATAATTCATGACTCACCTCGCATGCGCATGTACGAAGAAAGAGAAGCTGAGCTCGATCGGTAGGACAGTTTGGACGCCTTAGAGGAGGAGCGTGACGTGGCCAAAGCCCGTTCCGCATTCTATCAACAGCAGGCTCGAAGATATCAAAGAAGATAAGTACGGGCCAAAACTTACAATGTTGGCGAGTTAGTTCTACGCCTGCCGGACAAGAAAAAGGACAAACTCAAGCCCAAATGGGAAGGTCCCTTTATTATCGACCAAGTCCTGGCTGGTGGAGTGTACCGTCTGCGAGATGCATCGGACAACCGACTCGAGCCGAACCCATGGAACGCAGCCCGTCTCCGAAGATTCTACGCCTAGCGCCGGATTCTGAGTTCGTCTCCTTCCTTTGTCTATTCTTTACGCATTGGTTGTCTTATATTTCTCTCCTTCTCCCTGTTTTTCTCTTACAGCCTTTAAAGGCTCGTTCGCGCATTGTTCGCACACACTTGACGCGCTATCCACGCTCATTATACCTGGGGGCTTCTTTAACAGAAGCTTATTTATACGGGTTGACCGTGTAACGCTTCCGCATGTACCTTTTATTCACCATTATATGCATCGATATGACTTAAGTTTTGGCCAAGCAGGGTTGCCTGGCTGCTGTGCTTACCCCTACGTTCCCGATTGTTCGGCTAGGTGGTAAAGGGAGCACCTCTGCGATTGTTACTGCCGGGTCAGCCGGATGTGTACCTCATACTGGGTGAAGCCGAAAGCTAGCGTTCTTAAGGGAATATTCGGTCGGTGAACTAAATATGATTTCTCACTTATTTATTTATCCGCCCCCAGATGCTTTTCTGCTTTTTTTTGCAGCCCGGACATGCACTTTAAGGCATGCCTCCCAGGGAAGGGAACCCTAATGGAACTATTCTCCCTGGAAGATGTTTCTTACTAACCATGTAATATAACATAACTAGTTGGGCACTTGTCTGTTAAAGCACTAATGACCCCTACGCCTGGTCTCCATGCATACCGCGGTTCTTACATAACCGTGATGGTATTCGACACACTCCGGACTATATGGTCCCGAGGTTGAAGCTTAAAAGGTCCGCCATGACAAACGATCTACAATCCGCTAGAAGGCATTTTTACATGTCATCTTAAATTACATAGTCAATTTGATCTGGTGTATTCCTCCTCAATACCATCTAATAGGCTGTCTAGTTTACAGTCCTGTTGGGAATACTTTGCAGCCAATTCTACTTGGCCGTACACTAAGCTCACAGGGATCTCCTTCCCATCAGGCCCCACAGGTCCGACCTCGGCCATGTGGTTTGGGTCAGCCTTCGTGTACTGCGTCTTCACCAAGGCCCAGGCCTCCCTGGTGCCTTGACGGCAGGCTGATATATTCCATAATCGGAAGCGCCACCGCGCTGCCTTAAGCCTCTCTGCAAGCTCTCCAAGGCCTTCGGGAAGGGAGACAGATGGCCACAAGGCCTGGGCGACACCCTTCATCACCTGCCGAACTCGTTCGTGCAGTTGTAAGAGCTCGGGAAGAAGTTCACCCGTAGAACCGGGCATTTCCTCCGCAGGACGACCTGTGAGCATACCTACAGACATAACTCTGTTAGTCGACTTCTTCACCGAACTCCTTTTCAAAGTTCGTTCCAGCACATACTTAAAATGTCGCGTCGAAGCCATCGATTCTCCTTCACGTAGTCCGCCAGCTGAGCACGAACATCTTTGAGTTCCGCTCCTAGCTGGGTGTTGGCATCTTGGAGATTATTCTTCTCCTGCCGCACCCTCGTAAGCACGCTCTCCCCGGCTTTTAACCGACGCAAGAGTTTTTGCTTGTCCGGATCTACTCCGGCGCCATCTGCAATGATATTGTCGATTTACACATACGCCGACTTCACAACATACTTATCTTTCAAGCGATATTACCGGAGGGGTCTCTTGGCCTCCCTCGCAGCTAGCTAGTGCGGCCTCAAGTTGGGCTTTGCACTCTTCCAGCTCCTGGGACAGTTGGGTATTCTTTTTTGTAAGATCCTGCATAACAAATGATCATTAAATCAGTTATTCTAACTATTTCAAGTCTCGGGGGCTACTGGTATATATAACCATCAAATTTTCTCACCCGTATGTCTTTCACATACTGCTCCGTGGCTCTGGCAAGACCATTTTGAGCGGCACGGAGGTGCGCATCTCCCGAATTGAATTCATCCAATGCCTCTTGGGAGAAACATGCGTCACGAAGAACAGTCCGGCGACGCCTGTGATTCATGGCACTCTCCACCTCGGAATTGGTGGCAGATAGTCCATCGGCATCCTCTGTCGGAGGACTGTCCGACGCACGCCTCGTGTTCGCCTCCGCTTCTGGACCTGGCTTTGGAGCCTGGCTGGTGGAGGCTCGATTGGCAGCCTCTTCGGATATAGTCCGGCGAGCGCTCTTTTTCCTGAAGAGAGCATGAGTGTTAGTATACCTTCCGGGAATAAAACCTGGGAATAAGGCGGCATGCCATGCCGTGGCGCCGGCGTCTCAATCTGGACCGCACTTCTTTTCAGCCTACTGGGCCTTGCTGCCCCTTGTTGGCTAGCCACCGCAGGCTCGGCCTTCCGCCTCAAGGGCTCCCCCTGCAAAACACCATTGATATACGGTGATCAAAGATAAGCACGGAGGGATCATTTTTAAAATATTGGGACTTCGGTCTCAATTACCTGTGAGGCTGGAAATATTCCGGGGTAATCGGCCGTAATGGCAACCAAGGCATTGTCGATGCTCAGTTGGTAAAATACCCCATCGATCAGCTCCACGGATATGTCCGGATCCTCTTGGGAGGCCGGATCGAGGGACCGTTCTGGATCCTCGGGTTGTGGAGGTGGGATGTTTATATCCTTTACGGCCTAGCGCAATTCCTGCGCCAAAATCACAAGATAAGGTACTTAACAATGGGAATATGGAATGGATGGGCATAAAGAGGTGTCCGCTTACCCAGCTTGGAGGATCGTACATAGAAAATCCGCTCTGTGGATTGATGCGGAGGAAATCCTCCTCTCCTCCCTTGTATAATGCGGACAAGGCCTTCGTCAGAGCAGCAACCGATCCCGGCCCCTTACGGCCGCAGCTGGTGGCATCATTATCCCCATTGAAATCCCACATGGGGTGGCCTCTATACTGAAGCGGCTGCACCCCCCGCATGACGCATGTGGCCATGACCCCGATCATGGTCAGTCCGGAATGAGCTAGTAATCTTATCCGGCTCATCGGGTAAAGGACGTCCCTGTCATTTTCCTTCTGAGGGCTCCGTGGGCGCCAGCTTAGACGCTTCTTCAAAGGAGCATTATTGAACTCAGGAAGGCCGATCCGAACAGGGTCCGGCAGGGGGACACCTTCTATATAAAACCATTCTGAAGGCCAGTCTTCGGACGCCTTCTTTGGGGTTCTGGATAGATATCCGGTCCCGGTGATGCGCCATAGTTCGGCTCCGCCCACTTGATATATCGACCCCTCCTGAGAACGGGGCACAAGGTAGAACAACTTCTTCCACAGCACGAAATGAGCCTCGACGCCCAAGAACAGCTCGCAAAGGGCTACGAAGCCCACGATATGCAATATGGAGGCAGGCGTAAGGTTGTGCAGCTGGAGGCCGTAGAACTCCAGGAGCCCCCAGAGAAATGGATGAATTGGAAATCCGAGCCCTCTTATTAAGTAAGGGACAAGCCATACCCGGTCTCCTTTGGAGGGATTGGGGACGCTTTCCGCCATTATAGGTGGCGAGTCCGGCTCGAACCAGGACCATGAAGGCTGGCGGAAGAAATCCCTTGGTTTGGAGCGTCACTAGCTCACTGTGTGGGACGGAACATCTCTCCCAATCTCCAAGCTGAGGGCTGGCAGAGCGAGAGGAGGAGTTGTGTCGACTGGCCATGATGGAATGAATTTCTGTCAGATGCGCTCCGATGAATGCTCGCGAAGGGGAGATGGTGTGATTCGGATCTAAATCCTCGTCTCTTTTATAAGGCAGCTTATTTGCGCAGCTAGGGCGGTAAAAGTAAAAACACCCTGGCTTTTTGCATTCGTTTTACACGTGGAAGATGGCCATTATTGGGCGTGGAAGCCAAGGAGCGCAATATTCACGAAAAGCCGGACACTATTCAACAGGTACACATAATTTGGAGAAGAACCCGCCTTGCAATGCCGAAGACAAATCTGCGCGCCGGACTCATCGTCATTGAAGCCTGGTTCGGGGGCTACTGAGGGAGTCCCGGATTAGGGGGTGTCCGGATAGCCGAAATATAACCTTCGGCCGGACTCCTGGACTATGAAGATACAAGATTGAAGGCTTCGTCCCGTGTCCGGATGGGACTTCCCTTGGCGTGGAAGGCAAGCTTGGCAATACGGATATGTAGATCTCCTCCCATTGTAACCGACTCGGTGTAACCCTAACCCTCTCCGGTGTCTATATAAACCGGAGGGTTTTAGTTCGTAGAACGAACAACAATCATACCATAGGCTAGATTCTAGGGTTTAGCCTCTCTGATCTCGTGGTAGATCTACTCTTTTACTTCCCATATCATCAACATTAATCAAGCAGGAGTAGGGTTTTACCTCCATCGAGAGGTCCCAAACCTGGGTAAAAACATCGTGTCCCTTGTCTCCTATTACCATTCGCCTAGACGCACAGTTCGGGACCCCCTACCCGAGATCCGCCGGTTTTGACACCGACAGCCACTGCTAGCATGTCATCCCTGACTTGGAATTCTATGCACTTATGATTGGAACTATTAGCAAGCGTCCGCAACTACTAATGTTCATTAAGGTAAAACCCAACCATAGCATTAAGATATATTGGTCCCCCTTCAATGCCGTATGCATCAATTTCTATGCTAGGTTGAAGCTTCTGTCACTCTTGCCCTCCAATACATAGTCCTATCAACATAAAACTAACCCTATGGTGTGATCCACGCGCGCGCTCATATGATGGGCACCAAAGGACAGCAACATAACCACAAGCAAATTAAACCCTTCATAGCAATTCACCAATTACCGATAGGACAACGAAAATCTACTCAGACATCATAGGATGGCAACACATCATTGGATAATAATATGAAGCACAAAGCACCTTGTTCAAGTAGGGTACATCGGGTTGCGGGAGAGTGGACCGCTGTAGATAGATGGGGGAAGGTGATGAAGATGTTGGTGAAGATGGCGGAGGTGTTGGTGTAGGTTGCGGTGACGATGATGGTCCCGGTGACGTTCCGGCGCCACCGGGAGAGAGGGGGAGAGGGCCCCCCTTCTTCTTCTTCATCCTCCTTGACATTCTCCCAAGATGGGACAAGGGTTTCCCCTCTGGTCCTTGGCTTCCATGGCACGGGAGGGGCGAGATCCCCTCCGAGATTGGATATGTCTATCTGTCACTCTCTATTTTTGCGTTCTGGATTCTGCCCTTTCACCGTTTCTTTTATAACTCCGATTGGATTGAAACCTTCGCCACAACTTTTTTTTTCCAAAAATTAGCTTTCTTGCGGCAAAAGAATAGCAGCAACCGCCTTATGGAGTGCCCACGAGGGTCAGGGGCGCGCCTGCTCCCCTGGGGCGCGCCCCACTGCCTCGTGGCCCCCTCGGGCACCGTCTCACGTTGATTCTTCTTTCCAGATATCACAAATATTGCAAAAATATTCTCCACCCATTTTTATTCCATTTGGACTCCGTTTGATATGGGGTTTCTGCAAAACATAAAACATGCAACAAACAGAACTGCTTTGAGCAATCGGATCAATATGTTAGTCCCAAAAATAGTATAAAAAGTTGCCAAAAGTATATGAAAGTTTTATAATATTGGCATGGAACAATCAAAAATTATAGATACGACGGAGACGTATCAGCATCCCCAAGCTTAATTCCTGCTTGTCCTCGAGTAGGTAAATGATAAAAAAGATATTTTTTGTTGTGGAATGCTACCTAGCATAATCTTGATCACATAATCTAATCATGGCATGAATATTAAGACACGAATGATTCAAAGCAATAGTATATCATTTGACATTAAGACAATAATACTTCAAGCATACTAACCAAGCAATTTTGTGCTCTCGAAATAACATAGCCAAAGAAACCTCATCCCTACAAAATCATATAGTTTGGCCATGCTTCATTTCTGTCACACAAAATTCTCCCATCATGCACAACCCCGATGACAATACGGTCAATCGGTTCATATTTTTTAACACGCTTCAGCCTTCTCAACCCTCGCGCAATACATGAGCGCAAGCCATGGATATAGCACTATGGGTGAAATAGAATATAATGATGGAGGTTTGTGTGAGAAGACAAAAATGGAGAAAGTCTCACATCGACGCGGCTAATCAACGGCTATGGAGATGCCCATCAATTGATGTCAATTTGAGGAGTAGGGATTGCCATGCAACGGATGCACTAGAGCTATAAGTATATGAAAGCTCGAACTGAAACTAAGTGGTTGTGCATCCAACTGGCTTGCTCATGAAGACCAAGGGTATTTGAGGAAGCCCATCGTTGGAATATACAAGCCAAGTTCTATAATGAAAATTCCCACTAGTATATGAAAGTGATAACTCAAGAGACTCTCTATATGAAGAACATGGTGCTACTCTGAAGCACAAGTGTGGTAAAAGGATAGTAACATTGCCCCTTCTCTCTCTTTCTCTCATTTTTTGTTTTTTTTTCTCTTTTTTTCTTTTTTTATTTTGGTGGGCTTCTTTGGCCTCTTTTTTTGGGCTTCTTTGGCCTATTTTATTTATTTTTAAAGTCCGGAGTCTCATCCCGAGTTGTGGGGGAATCATAGTCTCCATCATCCTTTCCTCACTGGATCAACATGTTAGTCCCAAAAAATAGTATAAAAAGTTGCCAAAAGTATGTAAAGGTTGTACAATATTGGCATGGAACAATAAAACATTATAGATACGATGAAGACGTATCAGCATCCCCGAGCTTAATTTCTGCTCGTCCTCGAGTAGGTAAATGATAAAAAAGATAATTTTTTATGTGGAATGCTACCTAGCATAATCTTGATCATGTAATCTAATCATCGCATGAATATTAAGGCACGAGTGATTCAAGTCTATCATTTGACATTAAGACAATAAAACTTCAAGCATACAAATAAAGCAATCATGTCTTTTCAAAATAACATGGCCAAAGAAAGTTATCCCTACAAAATCATATGGTCTGGCTATGCTCCATCTTCACCACATAAAGTATTCAAATCATGCACAACCCCGATGACAAGCCAAGAAATTGTTTCATACTTTTGACGTTCTCAAACCTTTTCAACATTCACACAATACATGAGCGTGAGCCATGGATATAGCACTATAGGTGGAATAGAATATGATGGTGGAGGTTCTGTGGAGAAGACAAAAAGGAAGATAGTCCCACACCGACGCGGCTAATCAATGGGATATGGAGATGCCCATCAATGATGTTAATGTGAGGAGTAGGGATTGCCATGCAACGGATGCACTAGAGATATGAGTATATGAAAGCTCAAACTGAAAACTAAGTGGGGGTGCATCCACATTGCCTGCTCATGAAGACCTCGGGCATTTGAGGAAGCCCATCATCGGAATATACAAGCCAAGTTCTATAATGAAAATTCCCACTAGTATATGAAAGTGATAACTCAAGAGACTCTATATATGAAGAACATGGTGCTACTCTGAAGCACAAGTGTGGTAAAAGGATAGTAACATTTCCCCTTCTCTCTTTTTCTCTCATTTTTTGTTTTTTCTCTTTTTTTGTTTTTTTGTTTTGGTGGGCTTCTTTGGCCTCTTTTTTTGGGCTTCTTTGGCCTCTTTTATTTATTTTCAAAGTCCGAAGTCTCATCCCGACTTGTGGGGGAATCATAGTCTCCATCATCCTTTCCTCACTAGGGCAATGCTCTAATAATGATGATCATCACACTTTTATTTACTTACAACTCGATACTAGAACAAAGGTATGACTCTATATGAATGCCTCCGGCGGTGTACCGGGATGTGCAATGATCTAGTGTAGCAATGAAATCAAAAAACGGACAAGCCATGAAAACATCATGCTAGCTATCTTACGATCATGCAAAGCAATATGACAATAAATGCTCAAGTCATGTATATCATGATGATGGAAGTTGCATGGCAATATATCTCGGAATGGCTATGGAATTGCCATGATAGGTAGGTATGGTGGCTGTTTTGAGGAAGATATAAGGAGGCTTATGTGTGATAGAGTGTATCGTATCACGGGCTTTGGATGCACCGGAGAAGTTTGCACCAACTCTCGAGGTGAGAAAGGGCAATGCACTGTACCGAAGAGGCTAGCTATGATGGAAGGGTGAGAGTGCGTATAATCCATGGACTCGCATTAGTCATAAATAACTCATATACTTATTGCAAAAGTTTATTAGCCCTCGAAGAAAAGTACTACTACGCATGCCCCTAGGGGGATAGATTGGTAGGAAAAGACCATCGCTCGTCCCCGACCGCCACTCATAAGGAAAGCTATCAAAGAACGTCCCATGCTTCAAATTTGTCACACAACGTTTACCATACGTGCATGCTACGGGACTTGCAAACCTCAACACAAGTATTTCTCAATTTCACAATTACTCAACTAGCACAACTCTAATATCACCACCTTTATATCTCAAAACTATTTCAAGGAATCAAACATATCATATTCAGTGATCTACAAGTTTTATGTAGGATTTTATGACTAACCATGTGAATGACCAGTTCATGTCATCTCTCCAAATAGATATAAGTGAAGCAAGAGAGTTTAATTCTTTCTAAAAAAGATATGCCCACGCTATAACGAATATAAGTGAAGCAAAAGATCATTCTACAAATGGCGGTTTTCTATGTGAAGAGAAACAGGCAATCCAAACTTCAAATGATATAAGTGAAGCACATGAAGCATTCTATAAAGCCATACTCAAAAGATATAAGTGAAGTGCAAAGAGAATTCTATAAATCAACCAAGGAATATCTCATACCAGCATGGTTCATAAAAGAAAAGTGAAAACTAAATGCAAAAGACGCTCCAAGATTTGCACATATCGCATGAACGAAACGAATCCGAAAACATACGGATACTTGTTGAAGAAAGATGGGATGCCTTCCGGGGCATCCCCAAACTTAGACGCTTGTGTCTCCTTGAATATTTACTTGGGGTGCCTTGGGCATCCCCAATCTTGAGGTCGTGCCTCTCCTCCTTTTCCTCATATCGAGGCCTCCTCGATCTTCGAACACTTCATCCACACAAAACTTCAACAGAAAACTCGGTAAGATCCGTTAGTATAATAAAGCAAATCACCACTCTAAGTACTGTTTCAAACCAATTCATATTTTGTTTTTGCATGGTAGCTACTGTAATATAACTTTTCCATGGCTTAATCCACTGATAGAAATTGATAATTTCATCAAAACAAGCAAACTATGCATCAAAAACAGAATCTGTCTAAAACAGAGCAGTCTGTAACAATGTGAACATTCACCATACTTCTGGTACTCCAAATATTCTTCCAAAATTAGGAAAAATAAAAAATTTGTATATAAAGACATTTCAAAAAGAATCAGAACCGTTTGTCGTTCCACTAAAAAACGTAAAATCACGCACTACAGCCAAAGTTTCAGTCCTGCACCGCACAAACCAACAAGTATTGTAAACATCCTAAAGGCATACCTTGGCACATTATTTTTATAATACAATGGAATTGTACAAGGGGATAATTATTTTTGTTGAAAAGTTTCTGTAATCAAGATTCACAAAGTTTCAGTGAGCATGAACAAATTTCAAGGAGCTCCCCCACTTCAACCATGCTTGTCTCTCTCACTTTCACTTTCCTTTTTGAACAATTTTTGGTTCCCCTTTTTATCTTTATTTTTTAAAAAACTATATGAAAGAACTCAACAGAAATAAATGACTCTCTAAAACTTCCATGTTGTCTCCCTGGCAGCGCTTTCTTTAAAGCCATTAAGCTAGGCATATAGTGCTCAAGTAATGGATCCACCCGGATCCCAAGGTATATCAAAGCCAATTTTAATTAACAATGATTTGTAATTTAGTTGTGAGCACAAAGTAACATATATCATGTAATGACGAAGTCTAACTCTCTTCCTATGCATCGGCATGTCATAAAAGAACAATTCATGAACACTAAGTAAAGGCCAATGCATAGTGTAAACAATTTCTTGCAATTTTTTCGTGTTGGAAACATAAAGAGGCGGAGATGTAGTTCCTCTCTCATAATAATTGTAAGTCCGAGCAGCAAGCACATGCATATTATATCTATCAAAATCATCATGTGTAATAGTAAAATGCAACCCATCAATATAATCCTTAATAAGGGTAAACTTCTCCGATATAGTGTAGTTGGGAGAATTCAAAAAGATAATAGGACTATCATGCGTGGGTGCAATAGCAACAATTTCATGTCTAACATAAGGAACTATAGCAAGTTCATCTCCATAAGCATAATTCATATTGGCATCTTGGCTACAAGCATAGCAAGCATCATCAAAAAGGGATATTTCAAAAGAATCAACAGTATCATAACATTCATCATAGCATTCATCCTTCGGTAAGCACAAAGGGAAATTAAACAATGTATGAGTTGAAGAGTTACTCTCATTAGAAGGTGGGCACGGGTGATCAAACCGCTCTTCCTCCTTTTGTCCTTCGCTCTCCTCCTTATCTTTTTCATCCAATGAGCTCAGAATGTCATTAATTTCTTCTTCCATCGACTCCTGCAAAATATTAGTCTCTTCTTGGACAGCGGGGGAGTCCTCAATATAAGGTTTAACATAGGCATTAGAAGCATAATTATCATAACAATATTCAAGTATGGCAAAATTTTCAGATTTGTAAAGAGTAGCATCATACTTTTCAATCAAAAGAAGTAGTTTCAAAAGCACCCTTAAAAGCAAAAAAATTCTTCAATTTGTTGAACATCATAGTAATTATAAACACCCTTAGCATACGAAGATATGATTCCATTATCACTAAACTCACATTGGTAGGGAAGGTGTTTCTAATGGTTTTTAAAACAACAAGTCACATCATATATTTCACATAAATTCCAAGCATAGCATTGCAAACGATGAATTTGATCCAGTAAAAGTTTCCCTTTTTTAGATAAGCGGTGTCGCACAAAACAAGCATGCTCATCTAAAGATTTTCCCTCAACTAAGCTAGCTAGTTGGGGTTTCAGCACGAGCACAAAGGGATCGAAGATGATCCAAGTAAAAAGCATCAGGAGTGTGATAGATTTTGAATGGTTCTTCAACAATTGGTTCAGTAGGTACAACTAATTTTTTTGGTATTTTGCGTTTCCTACCCATAACTAAAGATAGAAAACAACTAAGAACAACAAATAAAAATTACTTATTGATAAATAAAATAATCACACACAATAATATTCCCCCATGCTATGACTCCCCGGCAACGGCGCCAGAAAAAGGTCTTGATAACCCACAAGTATAGGGGATCAATTGCAGCCTCTTTCGAAAAGTAAGAGTGTCGAACCCAACGAGGAGCTAAAGGTATAACAAATATTCCCTCAAGTTTTATTGACCACCGATACAACTCTACGCACGCTTGACGTTCGCTTTACCTAGAACAACTATAAAACTAGAAGTACTTTGTAGGTGTTTTTGGATAGGTTTGCAAGATAATAAAGAGCGCATAGATAAAAAGTGGGGGCTGTTTAGATAAATAAGCAATACAATTATTATAGCGAGTGTGGAAAAGTGGTGGTAGGAGTTGCGAAATTCTCCCTAAGCAATTGACTACTTTACTAGACTAATAGCAAGTTTTATGTGGGAGAGGCCACTGCTAGCATGTCATCCCTGACTTGGAATTCTATGCACTAATGATTGGAACTATTAGCAAGCGTTCGCAACTACTAACGTTCATTAAGGTAAAACCCTACCATGGCATTAAGATATATTGGTCCCCCTTCAATCCCGTATGCATCAATTTTGATGCTAGGTTGAAGCTTCTGTCACTCTTGCCCTCCAATACATAGTCCTATCAACATACAACTAACCCTATGGTGTGATCCACGCGCGCGCTCATATGATGGGCCGAAGGACAGAAACATAACCACAAGCAAATTAAACCAATCATAGCAATTCACCAATTACCGATAGGACAACGAAAATCTACTCAGACATCATAGGATGGCAACACATCATTGGATAATAATATGAAGCATAAAGCACCATGTTCAAGTAGAGGGTACAACGGGTTGCGGGAGAGTGGACCGCTGTAGATAGATGGGGGAAGGTGATGAAGATGTTGGTGAAGATGACAGAGGTGTTGGTGTAGATCGCCGTCACACGATGATGGACCCGGCGGCGTTCCGGCGCAACCGGGAGAGAGGGGGAGAGGGCCCCCCTTCTTCTTCTTCTTCTTCCTTGACCTTCTCCCTAGATGGGGGAAGGGTTTCCCCTCTTGTCCTTGGATTCCATGGCATGGAAGGGGCGAGATCCGCTCCGAGATTGGATTTGTCCCTCTGTCTCTCTCTATTTCTGCGTTCTGGATTCTGCCCTTTCATCGTTTCTTTTATAACCGGAGATCCGTAACTCCGATTGTATTGAAACTTGGCCACGATTTTTTTATGAAAATTAGCTTTCTTGCGGGAAAAGAATAGCAGCAACTGCCTTACGGGGTGCCCATGAGGGTCGGCGCGCTGCCCCCAGTGCGCGCGCCGCCTCGCGCCCCTCGGCACAAATCTCGCATTGATTCTTCTTCCCAGATATCACAAATATTCCAAAAATATTCTCCGTCCGTTTTTATCCCGTTTGAACTCTGTTTGATATGGGGTTTCTGCGAAACATAAAACATGCACCAAACAGGAACTGGCACTGAGCACTGGATCAATATGTTAGTCCCAAAAATAGTATAATTAGTTACCAAAAGTATATGAAAGTTGTATAATATTGGCATGGAACAACCAAAAATTATAGATACGATGGAGATGTATCACATCTCCCCAACAATAAGAATATCATATTTCTTTTTGACAGTAGGGAGAGGGAATTCAAAACCTCCAATAGTAATAGTTGAAACTTTTCCAATAGAATTGATACTATGAACTTGAGGTTGTTTCTTCGAAAAGTGTACCGCATGCTCATTACCATTAACATGAAAAGTGACATTGCCTTTGTTGCAATCAATAACAGCCCCTGCAGTATTCAAAAAGGGTCTACGAAGGATGATCGACATACTGTCGTCCTTGGAAATATCAAGAATAACAAAGTTCGTTAAGATAGTAACGTCACTACAACAAGAACCCCCCTTCAGCAACGCACAGATACATTGTCGTTTGTCCATATAAGCGTTGCTAAGGTCTACACCAACGGATTCATACGTGTTGCCGTTGGTGGCTTGCAAGGGTCTAGAACAACGTATATAGACCCGTTGGTAATCTGGGAAATAATGTGTTGCAAGGCAACAACAGATTCATGCAACATTTCTATGCGTTGGTGCTTGCAAAATAGAATAACCTCCATATATAATCATTTTTTGTGGCATACGTAATCATTTATAACATTTTGTTCCTTGCACTGGTGCTTGCAAAAAAGTGTAACCTCCATATATAATCGTTTATAACAATAGGTATTTCAAATGGCAGTACAAGCTAGAACTTTACTAAAATTCAAAAGAGTATAAATGAAAGTGATATATTGATTCGATGGAACAATCTGTTACATTACAATGCAAGTATCATCAATCAGGAGTACATCACTTTCTTAGAAAATATAAAAAATAAAAAATTCTAAACATTAAGGGATATGTCTTGTTTCTCCTCCAAGTACAAGAATCATCATACGTTCTCCAAGGTCCAAGTAATCATCTTGTATTGAAATTCTCAAACTACAAAGAAAAGTCATAATACCATTTAGGCATAAATTCAAAATGAAGTTTAAAAATATACATACTATGCATTGTTCCTAAAAGGATCCACAGAAAAATTACCCAGTGTGCAAGAAAATATTGTTGGGGGAAGACCTAAGCTTATGTATGTCTGAAAAATAACTTAGTAATACATGTTAAAACACTAATTATGTTTGACCAATCGGATGTGCCTGTTCAATGTGAACAACCAGCGTCATGTATTCACTACTAACAATTATCCAAGATTGTATTCTATCAGCAACGAGATGAGTTGATCAACCAACTAAATGATGAATAGGTAAGCAATAAAATCGACTATATAAAATTGGATATTTCCGTTTTCCAAAAGTCTCAACATTAAATAGTTTTGTGTCACCATTACTCACATACTGCTCATGCTTGGTATGATGTATTAGGGGAAAAGAACTCAATGCCAACAGCTAAAAAATCATTAACTAGTCAACATCACACAGAATTTCGTAGTTGAGAACTGCAATGTCACATTATAATTTCTCAATTCAAGAATATGATTCTTGTAACCATTAGAAGAAACAACATGAAAAAGAAACACAACATTAGATTTGGGCTTCTATAGGAAAAGGTAGTGGAGTTTTGTTTCTAGAGAAGGTAGGATCCCAGGTGTTTATAGGGAAATAAAAATAATTTAATGTGGCACTATTTAATTTCTTCAAGACCAGCCTAACTCTAAAGCTGAATACATATTTAACAAAATGCTCCAGGGGTGACCTATGTAATGGCCGAAGAATCTAAATAAAAGGAAACCTATGTAATGGATGAACAATTTTATATCAGTACTTATCCGATTTTAAGAAACACTACCCATGTGCTTTTGCTACCAACGTGGCATATATCATATAACGAACAGAATTTGATCTTTGGTCGCAACTCAACTCCCTAATCATGTACTCCCTCCGTCCCAAAATGTAAGATCATTCTTTACACTATGATAGTGTCAAAAATGGTCTTACATTTTGGGATGGAGGAAGTACCATTTGTCATGTCACCTAATAACTGAATACCAATGTCGGTGTACTAAAGTAGGGGTACCCTAGTACCCCGAGCTCGTGCACGGGCAGTTGCAGCGTCCCCGTGGCAAGCCTTGCCGGGTGTCTGCCAAGATCCTCAGCGGCTCCTTCGGAGCCATTCAAGAACCAAGTAGTCAAGACCCCGGCAAGAGGAGCTTGCCGGGAAGGCCACTCAGGGCGCGAAGGAAACAAGGCCCCGGCAAGAGGAGCTTGCCGGGAAGGCTCAGTGGGCGCCGAGCCCCCAGGCGCGACAAGGTTCCTGCCGCGGCAAGGCTCTTGCCGGGGCGGGCGACCTCTCTTCATCTCCGCTCCAGCTCACCCGCCAACGTGTCACCACGGGGCTCTCCCAAGCACGCGTGTCGATGGGCTGTGCCGCCAGCGGGGAACAGCGACAAGCGGCGCTGACAAGCTACCATCGTGGCGAACGGAGGTGCACTTGACGGTCCCTGTTACACTGTTCGGGCGACTGAGACGGGCATTGATGACTCTTGTCCCTTGCCGTCGAGTTAGGTATAGATTACTGTACCCGCATAAAGCGGTGTACCAACCTATGTTTTTACTATCTTACCCTTGTCTACTTGCCACATGTGGTAACCCCTTGTGCCTATAAAAGGAGGCCCGAGTGCAACGTAGAAAAGGTTTGGCTCAGCTCCGGCTTAGTTCATCCTACTCATACGAAACCACACCCAGGCTAGGTCTTGTAGCTCCCATTGCTCCCTAGCAAGAACACAAGATAATCCACTAAAGCAGCAGTAGGAGTATTATCTCTCCGGAGAGCTCCGAAGCTGGGTAAGCCTGCTCGTGTGCATCGCCTCGATCCGCTCTTTGTGCAATCTCCGCCCCCCTCCGAACCACAAGGGACCCAGGTCCCGTAGGTGTTCGTGGGACACGATCAGCCCTCCCCGACATCTTTGGCGCGCCAGGTAGGGGGCGTCGAGGCTGTGTGAACCCGATCTGGTTGTCACACGAGCAACTTCATCAACATCTTCGTCAACATGGCGCCGAAGAAGAAGTCTTCGGCAGCAGCAGAGCCGTCCGCGTCGAACCCACCACCACCGGAGCTGTCAGGTGGTGGGGGAAACGCTGGCGGAGGAACGGGCGTCGACGAGAGAGCCCATAACGCCGCCAGGTCCAAAGACAAGGCAGCGCAGGAGTCGGCGTCCGAATCTTCACCGCGTCCTTCTCAGGAGGTGCGAGACAGACAGCGTCGTGAAGCTCGCGGCACCATACGCTCGTTGGACCAAGGCCAAGCTGGGGATCCCGAGGCCCTCGAGACCGCATGCACCCCAGCATGCTGGTACGCAAGCGAGTACGGTCGCCAGGCGGGATGCTGCTCCTCCTAACTTGGTTAGGAGTCCGAGCACGTCCCGTTCTTCGCTCCGTACGCCGTTGCCGCCAACCACACCAGCGGAAGCCTTGGCAAGAGCTCAGTTACTTCTAGGCTACCCTCCAACGACCGACAAGGTCGACGAATGGAGGGCCACAATTCAGAGTCGCATCGGCTTCGCCAACGGCGATGTCCCGCGCAACCGAGTGCCTCGCAGCCGCGGCAAGCCGACAAGGCGCGAGCTGATGGCGACGAGACTTACAGGGGAGCAGCCACCGTGCACTCACCTTCCCGAAGGCCAAGATCGCCGACTCGCCGGATCCACCTCGACAGCGACTCCACAGCGTTGTCGGATCCGCAAACTCGTCGCGACCAGCGCCAAGTTCTCCGAGAATGGCAAGAAGAAGACGCTCGAACCCGTATCGAGCGCCGAAGAGAAGCGCGCCGTCAATCTGACCAACGCGCCGGGCCAACCGTCGACATGCATGCGCCAGGGGAACCAGGTGACTTACCGTACGCGGTAGGTTGCCCTGCGTTCACCCGTGAGCTGCGGCAAGTCCGGTGGCCCGACAAGAAAAATTTCAAACCAGATGTGCCGGAGAAGTATGACGGCAGGACACACCCATCGGAGTTCCTCAGCATCTACACCATCGCGGTGCAGGCCGCGGGGGGAAGAGACGACAAGATCTTCGCCAATTACTTTCCCCTGGTGCTCAAGCCAAACGTCAGATCCTGGCTCATGCACTTGCCGGACAGCTCTATTTCTTCTTGGGCAGATTTGTGCCACCAGTTTGTTGGCGCCTTCACAGGCGGCCACAAGCCTCATGGCCAGGAGAGTGACCTCCACCTGCTTGCCCAGAAGGAGGGAGAATCCCTGCGCAAGTTCATCCAGAGATTCAGTCGAGTGCACTACAACATCCCAGACGTCCACCCTGCTGCAGTGATCAGTGCGTTTCATCAGAATGTACGAAACCGCAGGATGAGGGAGGAGATGGCGATGTGCAAAGTGAAAGACGTCAGCGAGCTCTACGCCCTGGCCGACAAGTGTGCACGAGCTGAAGAAGGAAGAAGACTCCCAGGAGAGAATGTGGGAGCAGAGTCTGACAGTGAGGAAATCGCCCCGGCAAGAAAAAGCCGGCGGCGAAACAACAGGAGGAAGAAAAACCAAGAAGTGCTAGTTGTTGAGCAGTCCGGCAAGGATGGGGCCGCTGACAAAGCCAAGGCTGGTGGCTCCGGCAAGGAGGTTGCCATTGACGCCGACCGCCAAGCTGTGGCGGCCGCCGACAAGCCCGATAGCTCCAACAAGCAGTACTGTAAAATCCACCGCACCAAGGGCCACGATCTCCAGAGCTGCAAGAAAGTCGAGCAGCTTGTTGAGCTACAGAGAGCTGAATACGAGCGGCGAGACAAGGAGAAAGCTCAAGAAGGTGCAGGTGCAGCAAGTAAGAAGAGACCCGGTCGGGGAGGACGCCGCGGCAAGGCCAAGCAGCGACAAGGTGACAGACCTCCCCGCGGCCGCGACAAGGAAGAGGACGAAGATGAAGATGATGAGGACATGGAAGAGGATGAAGCAGACGAGCAAGAGTTTCAAAAGGCAACAGAGGTCCTTTGTGTTGACGGTGGTGCTTCTCTGCATACCTCGCACCGCCAACTCAAGCAATGGATGTGTGAGGTGAATGCAGCAGAACCCTCCATAGAGTCACGCAAACCTCTGAAGTGGTCCAGCACGCCCATCATCTTTGACATTGAGGATCACCCTGATCGCATCACTGCGGTCGGATGCTTGCCGATGTTGATCTCGCCAACCATCCGCAACCTCAAGGTCACAAAGATGCTGGTTGACGGCGGGGCCGGCCTGAACTTGATTTCCTCTGCGGTGCTTCAGAAACATCAAATCCTCGACAATGAGCTCAAGAAACTGGTAATTTCAAGGAATCAATCCAGGAAGGAGCAAGCCCAAAGGGAAGATCACGCTGCGGTAACGCTCGCAGCGAGCTCAACTTCAGAACCGAGAGGGTCACGTTTGACGTCGCCGACTTCCCATTACCCTACAATGGCATACTTGGCGTCCGGCCCGCTCGCCAAGTTCATGGCCGCCTCTCATTATGCTTACAACCTACTCAAGATGCCCGGCCCGATAAGCGTCATTTCTGTCCATGGCGACAAGAAGGACGCGCTTATCTGTGCCGACAAGATTTACCGGGAAGCAGCAGCCGCAACAGAAAGCAAACCACTTGCCGCTGAAGCTCCCGGGGAAGAAGACCACCAAGTCCGGCAAGAGCTCTGTTGCCACTCCGCAAGCGCACCTCCTCGAGTGCTGCGCTACCGCCGAGGACGCACCATCGAGCTCCACCGGCAAGTGCAAGAAGACGATGGCAGCTCCGCCGAAGATCAAGAAAGTGCCCGCCAAGGAGGACGGCACTGGTGGTACCTTCACCATCAGTGCCACGCTTGATCCTAAATAGGAAGGCGAGCTCGTTGCTTTCCTGCGGGCGAATGTCGATGTGTTTGCATGGCAACCATCTGACATCCCCGGTGTTCCCAGGAAAGTAATTGAGCACCACCTAGCTGTCTGTCCTCACGCGCGGCCCGTCAAGCAAAAAGTTAGGAAACAGGCGGTGGAACGCCAAGAGTTCATAGCAGAAGAAATCAAGAAGTTGGAAGCAGCAGGGCTTATCAGAGGAGTCCTCCATCCCACGTGGTTGGCCAATCCGGTGGTGGTACGCAAGGCTAATGGGAAATGGAGACTTTGTATTGACTTCACTGATGTTAATAAAGCTTGTCCCAAAGACCCATTTCCCTTGCCGCGTATTGACCAGATTGTTGACTCCACGGCTGGATGTGATCTACTTTCGTTTCTTGATGCATATTCAGGATATCATCAGATCTTCATGGCAGAAGAAGATGAAGAGAAAACCGCATTCATTACACCATGTGGCACGTACTGCTTTATACGGATGCCTTTCGGTTTGAAGAATGCTGGTTCAACCTTTGCAAGGGTAGTTCATGATGCCTTTGAACCACAGATACACAGAAATGTAGAAGCATACATGGATGACATAGTGGTCAAGAGCAAGGACAAAGCGACTCTGGTACAAGATTTGGATGAAACATTTGTAAATCTGCGCAAGATCAACCTCAAGCTCAACCCCGAGAAGTGCGTGTTTGGAGTCCCTTCCGGCAAGCTTCTCGGGTTCTTTGTGTCTCAGCGGGGAATTGAAGCCAATCCCGACAAGATCAAGGCCATTGAGCAGATCGAAGCACCAAAGCGCATCAAGGATGTCAGAAGGCTTGCCGGTTGCGTGGCTGCTCTCAGCAGGTTTATCTCTAAGTCTGCTGAGCGCGCCCTGCCATTTTTCAAAATTTTGAAAAAGGCAGGTCCAATGAAATGGACTCCCGAAGCGGAGGCTGCGTTGCGGGACTTGAAGAGATACCTGTCCTCCGCTCCAATACTTGTCGCACCTAGGCCACAAGAGAAGTTGCTGCTGTATATAGCAGCGACCAATCAAGTGGTTAGTGCTGCGTTAGTAGCGGAGAGGGAGGCGGATGATGAGCCAGCAACCGAGGCAGGCGCATCCAGCGACAAGCAAGGGGCTTCGCCATCAAGCTCTGGTCCCGACAAGGACGGATCAGCGCAGGGTTGCGACAAGATACAGAAGAAGATGGTGTAGCGCCCAGCCTACTTTGTCAGTTCCCTTTTGCAGGGGGCTAGATCAAGGTACTCTGGTGTGCAAAAGCTGCTTTTCGGCCTCCTCATGGCCTCGAGAAAGCTGCGCCACTACTTCCAAGCACACGAGATAACAGTTGTCACTCGCTTTCCGCTGAAGAGGATATTACAAAATCCAGAAGCAACAGGCAGAATCGTCGAGTGGGCACTGGAACTGTCAAGCTTCGGTCTCAAATTTGAAAGCACTTCAACTATCCAGAGCAGAGCATTGGCGGAATTCATAGCTGAGTGGATGCCAACGCGAGATGAAGAAATTCCAGAGACGAGCATCCCCGTCAAGGAGGCAAATAAAGAGTGGCTGATGTACTTTGACGGTGCCTTCTCGCTGCAAGGCGCCGGTGCCGGCGTGCTGATTATCGCACCCACCGGAGAGCACCTCAAGTACATAGTCCAGATGCATTTTCCCAAGGAACAAGCAACAAATAATACTGCAGAATATGAAGGTTTGCTTGCCGGCCTCAGGATTGCGGTAGACCTTGGGATCAAGAAGCTCATTGTCAGGGGGGACTCGCAACTTGTCGTCCGCCAAGTAAATAAAGATTATCAGAGTCCGTTGATGGAAGCCTACGTCGACGAAGTGAGGAAGCTGGAAGAGCACTTTGAAGGCTCGCAAATGGAACACGTTCCAAGAGCTCGAATGATATAGCTGATGGCCTCTCCAAATGTGCCGCACTTAAGTTACCTGTGGAACCAGGGATTTTTGTGCTCAAGCTAACTCAGCCAACCATAAGACCTTCAACAGGACAAAGCAAGAAGAGAAAATTGGTTTCCGGCGACTACTTTCCGGCAGAGCTCCCTGAAGCCGCCGACAAGAAGGTCCCTAAAACCAACGCAAGTATCACTAAGGAGCGGTATGCTCCGACAAACCATGCAGTTTGTATCGTTGAAGCAAACGCCCCGACAAGTTTCGCTCCGCAAGCTTGCCGGGATCATCAAGCTCGGCGGACCCATTGTGTTCTTGCCGCAGAAGCTGATGTTCCGCAATGATGGATGAGCCTTTAGTCCTTGTTGTCGAGCCACAAGCTCCAAAGATGGGCACAAAGAATCGCCCATTTCCTTTAGACAGGAGAACTTCCCAAGAGCAAGAAGAAGCGGAAAAGTAGCCCGGCGGTCAAGTATGTACCAGTTTGTTGACAACATCCTGCATGTAAGAAGACTCAACGGTGTGAAATTGAAGTGCATTTGCGGGAAGATGGATGTAAGCTGTTGGCAGAGGTACATGGAGGCATATGTGGTCACCACATTGGAAGAAGCGCTTGCCGCAAAGCTTTCGGCAAGGTTTCTTCCGCCGAAGCCCTCCAAGATGCAATCGCACAAGTAACCAAGTGTGAAGCGTGCGGTTCCATTCCAAACAGATACACCAACCAGCTCAAGCTCTCCAGCGATCCCTTTATCCTGGCCCATCTCGGTGCTGGGGCTCGACATCCTCGGCCCTTTCCCTCGCTGTCGGAGGCTTTGAGTACTGGTGCATAGCAATGACTTAGTTTCGCTTGCCGAAGCTTAACGAGACAAGCTAAGTTGCCAAAGTTTGAGCATTCGATTTCCTTAAAAGTTATTTTCCTTGAACGACCGCGCTTTGTATGGAAAACCTGTGCGCAAAGGAACCAAATCGTGATCTGGTCGCGCCCTTACTTTGTTTCGAGTCCGCCAACAACTTAAGTGAGCTGCGGCTAGTCCGCGACAAGGTTGCTTGTCGGTAGCGACCCGCCAAAGAAGCTGCTGAAGTTCCGACTTTTCGGCGCTCGCGGCAAGGGTGCCTGCACCGCAAGTTTCGAAAGGCGAGGGCAGTAACATACAAAGCCAAGAGTCGAGTAAAGGAAGTAACATAGCAAATATTGCCCAAAATAAAGTTATATTACAAAAATAACTTATTGCGGCATCAAGCATCGTTCTCGAAGCTGGAATAACAAATAAGAGAAGAAGGGCACACGGCACCCAAGCCCGCAAGCCGTGGTTGCCGGGGCCGCGGCAAGCCGAGTTGCCGGGCTGCGGTATCGATAAGCCTTCGTCCCTCTTCAAACATCCCTTTTCATTAAAACATCCTTCTCGGATACAGTCCGTGGAGAATGAAAAACATGAAAGAGAGGATTACAAGTTTTAAATGCAGATAAGATGCCCGTAATCCTTTTCATGTCCCTATCTTCAGGAGGTAGGTCAAAGAGGTGAGAAGGGCAAACGGAGCGCCTAGGCGAGCTACAGGTGCCAGAAGGCACCAAGAGAACATCCCGGGGACTCTCCGAGGGATTGACGGAGACGGCGGCGTCGGAAGCGGGGCTCGAAGACGGGGCGGCAGGATGTCAGCACGCTGTCGAGGGCACTACGCCCTCGTACTCCGACTTGACGGCCTTGTCGCCATCCCTCTTCCCCTTCTGCAGCCTCCCTACGCCAGTCGCCCAAGGAGACGACCCCGGGGAGTTCAAGGAGCCGGCGACGCGGATGATGGGGTTGCCGGTGACGCACGGAGCGGCGCCCGACAACTAGTTGGGCCCGTTACCCTCGTCGTCGCTGTCGCTCCCCTCCTCGTCACTCTCGCTCGAGGAGGAATCTTAGCTGTCGGAGGAGCTATCCACACAACACCTCGACCGAGTGTCGAGATCCCCGAAGACCTTGACGGAGAGGAGATCACCCTCCATTAACTTAAAATGGAGGGTAAACCCCGCCAGCAGGTTGTGGATGCGGGCGAACGTCTTCCACCCACGATCAAGATACATCACATTAGGGGCTGGGAATACAACGCGGACTCGCGTGCCGCTGATCCCACAGCCCCTCATGTGCAATCTCAGTGTCTCGGGCGGATCCGACTCCATCGCGCTCGCGAACGGAACTGGAAGCCGGAGGCGACGACGAGGCGCCCGGCGCAGCCTGACGAAGAACTCGCAAGGGTCGTCCCCTGTATGGACCGCCGCGGGGAGGAGAACCGCCGGCGGAGGCGGAGACGATGCGCCGCCCCGCCCGCTTCTTCCCCGAGCGCCTCAACCTCGTCCACGACCTCGCCCCCGGAGGGGAACCGCCAGCGGAGGCGGAGACGGCTCGCCGCTCCGTCCGCCTCTTCCCCGAGCGCCTCGACCTCGTCCACGACCTCGCCCCCTCCCTCTTCCCCTTGTGGCTGGCTCTGCCACCCCGGGTGTGGGGTTGGGAGGGGTGTGCTGTCTAGCGGCGACCCTCGCCGCCACCGATGAAGAACCAAGGTTCCCTCTCTCCATGACGAGTGAGAGAAAGGGGAGCAGAAGCTGAGGAAAGGAGGAGATGGGAGAGTGCGGGTTTCTGCACCCCCCCTTCCGCCCTTCTTAAAAGAAGCAAGGTGGGGGCTCTACCGCCCCGCTCAGCGAATCAAGGCGTAGGAAGCGCAGGGAATCGGGGCAGACCTGCTGCCTCTGCTCGCAACGGCCCAGTTTCCCACTTCCACCGTCCGTGACCCCAAGAGCATGGGAACCACGTGGCGGGGATTCAGAACTGAGGTGACAGATGAGGCGACCTCGCACGCCGCCCACTTCCCCCATGATACCACAATTGACGCGTGCCGTTACAGGGGAGCGCGGCGGATACGGAGTGGATTTGGTTTGGACCCAGGCCGCGCGTGCCCGTGCCCTGTTTTGGGCCTGGCCCAACAACACTCGGCACCGTGTATGGCCCTGCACCGGGGCTCTGTCGGTGTACTAAAGTAGGGTACCCTAGTACCCCGAGCTCGCAGACGGGCGATGCATGCAGCGCCCCGTGGCAAGCCTTGCCGGGCGTCCCAGAAGATCTCAATGGCTCCTTCGAGCCATTCAAGAACAAGTAGTCAAGACCCGGCAAGAGGAGCTTGCCGGAAGGCCACTCAGTATGCGAAGGAAACAAGGCCCGTGCAAGAGGAGCTTGCGGGAAGGCTTGGTGGGCGCCGAGCCCCAGCGCGACAAGGTTCCTGCAGCGGCAAGGCGCTTGCTTGGGCGGGCGACCTCTCTTCATCTCCGCTCCAGCTCACCCGCCAACGTGTCACCACGGGCTCTCCCAAGCACGCTGTTGACGGGCTGTGCCGCCCGGGAACAGCGACAAGCGGCGCCACAAGCTACCATCGTGGCGAACGGAGGTGCACTTGACGGTCCCTGTTATAATTGTTCGGCGATCGAGACGGGCATTGATGACTCTTATCCCTTGCCGTCGAGTTAGGTATAGATTACTGTACACTGCATAAAGCGTGTACCAACCTATGTTTTACTATCTTACCCTTGTCTACTTGCCACATGTGGTAACCCCTTGTGCCTATAAAAGGAGGCCCGAGTGCAACGTAGAAAAGGTTCGGCTCAGCTCCGGCTTAGTTCATCCTACTCATACGAAACCACACCCAGGCTAGGTCTTGTAGCTCCCATTGCTCCCTAGCAAGAACACAAGATAATCCACTAAAGCAGCAGTAGGAGTATTATCTCTCCGGAGAGCTCCGAAGCTGGGTAAGCCTGCTCGTGTGCATCGCCTCGATCCGCTCTTTGTGCAATCTCCGCCCCCCTCCGAACCACAAGGGACCCAGGTCCCGTAGGTGTTCGTGGGACAGGATCAGCCCTCCCCGACAACCAATACATATATGAATCTACAAAATATGGGCCTGAACGTAAGTTAAGAATGACATATATAGGCACACATAACTAACAGACTCGTTGGACCAGTTAGTGTAAAAAATGAAGGAAATGGAATAAATAAGAATGCTACATCATGAGGAGAAGATAAGGAAATGAAAACCTTAGTGGCCTGAACCAGGGGAGGCTTATCAAGTAAGTGAATGGGTTGCCCCACTTTCTGCGATTACATCGTAAGCTGCACATTTCCATCTGCCCCTAAAGCTCCACACAATTAAAAAAAGTTAATCCATCACACAATCAGCCCAAGGCAGGTTAAATATTTTAACACAATCTTACCTATTTGTGCATCTATTGTCAATAGTTCGAAACCTGACCTGTATGAAAGTTTCATAACAACATCATGGTTGCTGCAAGTGTCTAGACTTTAGAAACTGACAGACTGCTAGCTGACATCTTGCAGGAACAAAAATTGCAAGGAAAAAAATCACATGATGAGATGCTGGTGGAACAAATAATACCAACAATTGTAAGGAAAAGGGACCATGGAATCAATAAGGAGCTAGAGGGTTCCATGGTTATTATTGTACGCATTCTGCATATGGAGTAATTTTTTCAATGAATAGTATAAAAGAAAAGCTAATCAAGAGAAAGATTAGAGAAGAGATAACGAGTAGTAGCTTCAATTTGCAAGAATTTTAAAACATACAGATCATCCATATTTTTTATTTGGGAATGCATGTCATCTTCTATCTACTATATCGAGAAATAAGGATGCCGGTCATCCTCCCGGCTCCTCACCGCTCGCGATCCCTGGCCGTCGGATCGTTTTCTGGATTCGATTTGGACTGTCCGATCTGCCTCCCGGAGGATCTGGGCCTTAGGATCGAGAGACAACACTATTGCAATGAATAGTAGTAGCAAACGCGTGCAACCGCGTGCAATTTCGGTGCCCACTTGAGGGCATTTTCGTAATTTCGCGTGGTTGGAAAAGTCTCCAATAGTGATCGGGTGAGATCGTGGAGAGCGAGCACCGGTCGTTCCCCTCCCCCTCCCGCCTCACCTCTCTCTCCTTCCAAACCCTAGGCCCGAGCCCGCCGCCGCTGCTTCCTCCTTCCCCGCTGGCTCCCGGCCTCCTCCCCTCACGTCCTCCTCCTTCTACCCCTCCCGCCTGCCCCGGCTCCCATGGAGGGAAGCAGAATGGCGAGGCGTGGCAAAGGCAGCGAGGGGACATGGCGTGGCGCAGGTGGGTGGCATGTGCCGCCGCTTCTTCTTATCTCCCGCAAGGGGCCGAGCCATGGAGAGCGGCCGAGGAGCAAGGACGGCCAACCCCGCCTCCTCTCCATCACGTGTTGGGGATTGCGGGCAACGATTGAATCTGCAGTACGAGTCTCTTTTTGTCGTTTTGCTCGTTGGCGCTGCTCATCAATGAAATTGATTCGTTTTTCTGCAGATTTGTTCGCTCAAGGATGATGAGGAGATGGCCGGCTCCAGGGAGCAGTAGAGGGAGGAGGGGCACGCAGCGCCGGCTGGGCTGGTGTGGAGGGGGCTGCGAGCTCGACGTGAGAGCAGCGGCAGGGACGAGCTCAGCAGGCTCTTCTACTACGCCTGCTAGACCTCGAGGTCCATCTGCCCCCCCCCGCTCTCCCTCCCTAGTGATTTGGTTTGGTGTTCATGGTGTTCCGCCCAACAAATCAACAAAAGAAATTATATACATATGCAGCACATTTTTAGTAGCGACAGATTATTCCTAGGATCATGTAAAAAAATTATTGCTAGGGTCAGCGGTGGGTTCGGCGGCCGCGATCGGTGCTGCCGTCCTGTCCAAAGTGAGCTCTTTTGACTAGCGCCATGAGAGCAATCGCGCGCGGTGCCTCTCGTGGACAGCGCGTGCATCAAGAACCTTCTAAAGTCCTTCACAAATCGCATCGCATCGCCGCCCGAGTGACGGCCATCCGGCTGTTCCCCTTTGCGATGTACTACGCCGTGTCTGCTGAAGCTGCATTATCTTCGGACGCCCGTGTTGTTGAGCGGAGGTTCCTCATCCAGTAGCAGCATCGGCGACTCTTATCCATATACCAAACAGAGTAGTATCTATGCACATTTTCCCCTTTACCATGTGTTTCTACGAACAGGTGCATATCGCCCCATTGCCTTACCATCTCCTCTATTTGATTCCAATCAAAAATTGATTCATGGTCGCTCACACATGATAGTGCTAGATGGAATTCCCTATGGATTGCCAATGCAGATTACTATATGATCCACTGTAATTTTAGTGGTCGTTGGTTTCCATACAAAATTGGTTTATTGCACGCAAGATTTCAGACTTAAGCACAAGTCAATGAATCATGTACAGCCTCATGTGGTTGCTTCTACTTCGGGTAATTTGCCCAAGCAAGGTTAATCTATAAAGCTATGCTTTTCCTCAAAAAAATAAGAAGAATTGGATTGTCAGGATTACATCAAACAGTTACTCTTGATTAATAGAGATAATGACTTTACTAAGACAAATGTACGTGTTCACATTTATTAAAAACAATCTTAAACAACGATGTTCATACTAAGTAGAAATCTGGTGCTCGTGTCTATCGTACTACATCCTAAATGATTGGATATCCGCTAATCAACGACTTCAAGTCCTTGATACACCAGACTTCTGAATGTCTTTTTTTCAGCGATTCTTTATCAACACAACTACTCCTTGTCCTAGGCCTGGAATCATTGTGCTCCTGGGTACCTTACTTTTCCAATTCATTCTCATGCTGAATGTTTACTGGTTTCTTATCAACACCAGTGCATTTGCGAGTTATGACACGAAATGGTCGTGAGTTAGCTCATGCATTAGTTAGTTACTTCACTAGCTGTGCATGGTGGGCGTGGCGTGAGCTTGAGATTAGTTGGTAGTGGAGATACTCTTGTAATGGCTATCTGCTATTGGCTTTCTTAACCATCATCCTACGCCTTCATGTTTGTTAGGGGCTTATCTACTATGATACCATATACATGCTTATGGAAGGCACTCAACAACATATTCTAGAAAAAATAGAGGTTTATTATCCAGGTATATTTATCTACTATTGTACTTGAGACCTGACATTCAAAAGGAAAATTTCAATATTAATAGCTGATAAAGAAACGCTCCACAGTTAGTCGATACACATGTACCAATCTGGAGTTAGTATACAAGCTTGGGATATGGTCCTATTGTTAGTTTGGTTTGTTATTGAGTACATTTGGTTATAATTAGAATTGCAATAGTTTCTTTATAGGATCTAAGGGACATTTAGAAGTTTGGCAAAAGACGTCATCTACTCATGAATAATCTCATCATCTGAAAACGGATTCAGAGTTAGGCCACTTACACATCATGGTAAACCTCCTGGTCCCCATTTTGTCTGTATTTTTAAAGGGGTGCTAAAATCATGGATGGTCATTGGATAGTGGATTAGCATCAGTGCTTAACTAAGTCCCTGGAAATTTGGATAAGCAGTTTTTCTTTGAAGTGTATATGGTTCTAGACTTTCTTTTTGTGGTAAAGGAAGAATCTTGGATGATCATTGGATAGTGGATTAGCGTTAGTGCTTAAATAAGTCCCTAGAAATCTGGATGAACAATTTTTCTTTAAATGTATATGGTTCTACTGGTAATCATTAATTTGTAACCTTGTGCTTGCTTGTGACCCAGAAGGTTGTGATGGGTTGTCATCCCATGGTTTTTCTGCAGCACCGTCCACGCCGTCCTTAACATACTGAAGAAGTTCGTCCCAAGCTTCAAGACTCTAGGGTCAATTCCATAGAAGGTAATTTCCTTTGATATTGGTATTGTTGACATTTGGTTTTTCCGCTTCGTTGCTGTTATACTTTGTTTATTCATGCTTTTGTTTGTATTTAAATTTGCCTAATGATATGTTCAAGTTCATACCGAGTTCAATAGCTATTGCCTCAAATCTGCTTTCTACCTGTGCTTTTTAAGTTTATATGCCTATAAAGTGTCCTCTATTGCTTTCTTAAATTTCGAGTCTGCTATGTAATGATGGCATCGGCAGATTTTGTTGTAGGCAGATGAAAAGTAAATATATTGAACAGATCAAATTGCAAGATTAGTTAGCTTTCCTCCCGATTACATTTTCTCTTACATTTTCAATGCTTTGTCTACCATGCTTTCTCATGTCCCCGGTGCCTTTTTGTTTGATATGAAGTAAATTTGCATTAATCGGATGGGGCGACCAGGTTGTGGCAACTTGGCGGCATGGCTAATGAATAAAGAAAATAGCAATAACTGATTGATTTTAGATCTCATGTGCCTGCAAATCTTCTGTTCTTGCCGCTTATGTGTTGGATCTGTTGTTGCATTAAACGATCTATTGTTGGCTCTTAATTTAGTCGGTAAAGAGTAAGTTGCACTTTGTTGGTCCATTTGGGTTATGGATTTTTTTTATTATGATGGCGAGACACACCTATGGTGAGATTCTATTTCGATGATGATGTGCACTCTTCACACCTCGCTCTGAATTGGCACGAGAAGATCATTCTAGATTGGAATCCATATAACTTTGAGAAGGTCAGCTTTGGACCTTATTTGATTGTTCATTTCCTCTGTTCCTCAGAATGGCATATGATATTTACTGTCTACTCTGTATTATTGCAGGTCAATGTCTGTTGTCTTTCTCTCTGACCGCCTCTCCTCCCATTGACTTGGCATGCTGGTCACCGCCGTGTCTCCTGCTGGCTTGCCCCTCGCTCTCGTCGGGAGGGTTGTGTGGGCCATCCTACATTTTAATCCACATAACTTTGAAAAGGTCAGCTTTGGTCCTTATTCCATTATTCATTTTTCTCTCATAATTCCATATGATATTTACTAACAAGGAATCATATGCTCACAGGTCACCACCATGCCGTCTCTTTCTCTCTCTCTCTCTCTCTCTCTCTCTCTCTCGACCGCCTCCCGTTGTCTTGGTTTGCTGGTTGCTGTCGTGTCTCCCGCCAGTTCGCCCGTTGCCATCGCTGGAAGGGTTGTGTAGTCCGCCGCTCATGCCAGTACTCTGCAGTGACCAGTGAGGACCATGGCATCGAGACAGCCCAAAAGGAAACACCGCCGGCTATAGCACCGGTTGAGGCCACCCTGTCTGTCAGCCCACAACAGGTTTGCATGCTTTGCCCTTGCCTCCTACTTCTTTGTCGATTACTTTACAATCCTCCATAATTGTAAATTAATTTGATCTGGGAGGGAGCCAAAATATATAGCATCTTGCTTTTGGTATAACTGACTGTCTCGCTCTTCTATATTGCTATTGATCTAAACTTACTGTATTGGGTTGATCTATCATGTGCAACGCGCGTTTCCTATATTTTTATTTGCTCTGTGAGTAGGGGAGATCCTCACTAGCAAAATGTCTTTCCAGTATGCATTACCAAGTGACTACTACTTTTTATTTTAGTCCTTCCCTTGCCCTCCACCTTATGTTTTATTTTTAGGTTGATGATAAAGTGGGGATCTTAAAAACCTTTTACAACAGCTTAGTGCCCAGAAGATCCCTCTCTGATTTAGTTGAGTAGTATATAGTTGGTTGACAACCAGGTTGTAGGTTAGTGTTTTGTAGTCGTGCATCATCCTTTTTCCTCCGTTCACACCACAATAAAAATAAGAAACAGTCTATATTGATATACTTTTTCCTTAGACAGGGCAACTTTATTCTAAGAGGCTCCAAAATCTGAAGAAAGATGTGGCTATGCAGGATGCCAAGCATCGCAAGACTAAGGTGGCTAACACAATGGAGCTGAAACATCGACCTTTTGTTTCGTATCGCCCAAGCCAGCATGTTTGCCCTTTTGATGTTCTTCTGAACAGGAAATGTATAGCGTTTAGATTCCCGTTGTCGTCTTTGTAATGGAAGGTAGCACCTGGTGGCATGTTGCTATTTTCACTTTGCTTTGAACAATGCATTGATAGACTTTAGATATTGATTCTATCTCTCTATCGTAAAAAGTAATGTATGGTATTGTGTTTTATCTCTATTCAAATGAAAGCACCGAGCTTGATTCTGTCTTATAACCGGATGTTCATCTTCAGTTTCATTATGTTTCGCTTCTAACACAATTGGTTGGCTGCACATGCTATACCTGAGTTCCTACTGACAAATTGTTACACGCTTTGTCAAAATGTTGTGTCCGGCACCCTCGCGCCAAGGCGCGAACCCAATCTAGTATGTACTAAGGAGCAGCAAAATCAGCAGCAGCGACAATAGCAATCAGCGGCAGCAGCAATGGCAACCAGCCGTAGAAGAAAACAATCAACGCCAGCGGCAACCGTCTTATATCTGCTGTATAGGTACTAAGGAGGAGCAAAATCAACCGCGACTATAATAGCAATCAGCGGCGGCAACAAGCCAACAATGGCAACCAGCATGGATAGCAGACAATCAGCGTCAGCGGCAACCGTCTTCTATCTACAGCAAAATCAGCAGCAGTAATGAAGAATCACTGCCACCAAGGGCTGTACTTTCCATCACCACGCACGCACCACATAGACACATGAAAATGAGTCAAGCATGCACGCAGTTGCAGGCAAACGCTCGCACGGCCACCAGAGCAAGACCACGCCGGTCGCAGGGCGCCAAATAAAGCCAAAAGAAGCATCTTCGCCGCTGAAGGCTTTACGATCCACAAGAAGGCAAGAACCACACGCACACGTGGGATCCAATTGACAGTTGAGGAACATGACCGGAGCTACACCCCATGCTCCTTTGACCTCGGGCTCATCCCAACTGCCGGCCAGCGCCGAGTTACCACCCGACCACCACAGAGAGACGTCCACCACAGAGAGATGGGAGCAGAAACCTACACCACAACTTGTTTGAGAGATCCATGGCCGAGCCGGAAGCAGCGACACGGAATAGTGCCCTCCAACACAGAGGCGAGCGTGTTGCGCCAGCGATCCTTGTTGACCAGGGTTACTGCAGGGACGCGTGCAGTGGCGTGGAGGACTTCGCCACGGTGGAATATAGGAGGAGAGCACTAGGGGAGTCTGGCCTATGAGCGACGATGCGGGACAGTGATGGATCTAGGAAAATTGAAGGTGGCGGCGGCTCGTGATGGAAGTCGGGTGAGACTGAGGGGAATCTAGGGAGAGAGATGGCGGACGAGGTATACGGGAGGTGTGGGTACAAGGAGGTTTGATACTATTTTTTAGGGACGAGGAGGTTAGCTCTAAGCGTGGAAGGGTTAGGGATGAGGAAGTTAGCTCTAAGTGTGGGAGGTGGGAGGTGGGATAAACAACAGATCCTATAATATCGTTGGTACACATGCGTTGGTATAGGGGATTTTTGTTGTAGTGCGTTTACAACCACAACAGGCACATCCTCACAAACACCGATGGGTATAGCACTTGATTTATTAGCCATTTGCAAAGAGATATCAGTAGGTGTCAACTTATTCAATTCAAGTCTACGATATAAAGAGAAAGACATAATCTACGTCTTGAGCTTGCGTTGGTTTTCCCCGAAGAGGAGAGGATGATGCAGCAGAGTAGCGTAAGTATTTCCCTCAATTTTTGAGAACCAAGGTATCAATCCAGTAGGAGGCCACGCGCAAGTCCCTCGTACCTACACAAAACAAATAACTCCTCGCAACCAACGCGAATAGGGGTTGTCAATCCCTTCACGGTCACTTACGAGAGTGAGCACTACTAGGAAAAGGCATGCTAGTGGCGCACTACTAGTGCGCCACTAGCATCACGCCATTAGAATTAAATTCTAATGGCGCACCACTGGTGCGCCATTAGTATCTGGTGTTCTAATGGCGCACCACGTAGTGCGCCATTAGTATTGCCCATAGTGCGCCATTAGAATTCCTCCCAGGGGGCCATATGTACCCATGTGCTTTGATATACTAATGGCGCACCAGTGGTTGATGCGCCATTAGTGTGATTATCACAGTGCGCCATTAGTCTCTTGTGTGGTGCGCCACTAGTATCAATATTATGGATTTTTGTTTTCTTTTCTGATATTTTCACATGTTACAAAATATATTATTGGACAGAATTTAGACAACACCACACAGCAACAGCAGATTCATCGAATACAATAGAAGATTAGTCTCCGAATACAATTCATCATATTAGTCTCCGAATTCAAAAGACCGAACAAAGATAGAACATTACAAGTCTCGAGACCGCGAGTAGCGAGTTTGTATTCACATTACAAGTCGATATTGATCATCTAAACTACCATCACATAGAAGAGAGTTGCGGTCATCACGATGAGCATCATCGTGAAGAAACTGGTCTTCATCCGGTTCGTCTAACGCCCTCATCTCTCCCGCTAGATAGCGGGCGATCTAGATTCCGCCCCGCCCTAGTGGTGTACCTTTGTAACTGTTATCGCTGAACGGTGAACCTGTCTCCGACACTCCTCCCGATCGTCGAGACTCGGAACCATGCCCTTGTACACTACATACGACGGCATCTCTATGCACAAGCCAAACAATGACAATACATAAGCAATATATAAGTATGCAACAAAAGGATCGGAAGAGAAAAGCAAGACATTAATAGCACGATTCATGGTCCTACTAATAAATAGCATCGATTACATCTAAGTTGAATGACTGTCCAAACCAAAGAGACATACAAGTTCATTAAAGTTTAATTACAACATGAGCCAATCAATGTTTCAGAACTACACATTGCATCACTACTTTCGACTCGACTCATGGGACCGGAGCGTGGATGAAGCCGCCGTCTGTCGTGATGGTCATGAAATCGCGGGCGTTGTCAGCCTGCATTTGGAGCGTTGTGTCTATCTCACTGTTGGACGGTTGATATCTAAGGTAGAACTGCCCCGAGGTACGAAGGACATCTTGATGGATAATTTCCGCAAACTCCGACTGGATGCGAAAGAATTCTTGTCTGATGTCCGCGTCCTGGATTGCCGACAAGCTCGCGGCCCAATCTTTGAGATTATCTGGTAGCAGAAGGTGATGATGGTCCCGTACGATCGCCCATATGTGATGGAGGGTGTAGTAGGCATCCTTCTTACCGCCAAGCGGCTGCTTGACGCAGGAGATCTTTGTATTGTGGGCAAACACGTGCGCGCCGTACCGCCTATGAACTGGCTTGGCGAAGGTGCCTCCAGATTTGGCGTAGTCGGGGAGAACATCATCAAGAACTTTCTTGATATTTGTGTAGTCTATCTTGGAGTCACGGTCCGGGTCGACATACGTGGCCATGGAATATTTCGGGCCTAAGAGGATGAGTGTGCAATGTGTGTCACTGCACAGAACACGGAATGTTAGAAAAAAAAAGAATGATCGAAATCTAGGAAATCATATGTTACGGGGCGGTTAGGGGATGACTTACTAGGGAAAGTAAGGCACGAGGAAGTTATCATTATCTGGGTTTGCCAGAATGACGCCTTCGAGGTAAGAACTCGCGACATGCCGGTCCCCAGCGCTGAACAAGTTCTTGGGACGCATGTAGAAGGGGTCGACTATCGCGATGTCTGGGGTCTTGTCTCTAATGATCCGCATCTCCATACTCAGCGAAAACAGCCGAACGAAGGTTTAGTGCAGTGGATGAAGGTTAAACATAGCAAAGATGTCATAAACCGCAGGACGATCGTATCCCCGATGGGGCCATCCACAAAGCCCTTGCCCTCTGGCACCTTGGCCACGAAAACCGGGTATGCCACATCATTCTCTCTGAGACGCCGCTTCTCCAAAGAAAGAACACTGTCATGCAGACTCCGCATAGCACCGGTTGCAGCATTGAGCATATTTGTTGGTAGCATCGCCCTACCCACCACATGCACCCTCCTCGAGATATCGTTAGGTGAAGGTGGCCCGTCCTGAGCACGGATCGTACTCGGTGCCGGCTGGCTCGCACCCTTGTTACTCTTTCTTTTCCGTCCCTTCTTCTCCTGTTGTAATGGGACTGAGTTCTGCTCACAGACCTCCTTCTTGAGTGTGTTGGGGCTGATAATATTTGGCACCTCGGCTATCTGAGGCTCGGTGAAGTCGGCAGCTGGAGGCGTCTCCTGAGAACTGAACGCCAGACGACGCCTGTTGTAATTGGGTTTCTCCGCCGTACCAGCTAGACCGCGGTCGTCTTTTGTAGGGTTGGGTTCTTGAGAAAGAGGCTAGCAGAATTCGTCATCGTACCCATGTTCGGCAAAGTACTTATCGACGTTGCTAAATGTACGGTCGTCGTCGTTGTCGTCGTCGTCCAGATCCTGTGCCATATGCATGTTTGGATCCTATGCCATAGGGATGTCCGGCATGTCCGGTAGCGTTGCGGCGGTCTTGCCATGGCTTGGCGCTGGCACGACTGGCGATGTTGTCTTTGGGGTGGTGTCCCCCACCCCCAAACGAATCTGGCTCTTCGGCCAAAGCAGGGGCCAGCTTAGGCAGGCGCTGAGGTAACAACTCGTCGCAGCCTGGCAGCACCCGAACCAGTTGAACCCTATACACGGTGGGTGGCATCGGTTTACCATGGAACACGGGGTTACCCGATTGAACGATTTTGCACTTGGCGACATCGACCAACTACTCGTTCACAAAGTGCAGGAGAGTGCACGGAACGTCGGCGGCGCCCTGCGAAAACATGTAGGGCGTCAGGGATGCCTAGTCAAAGGCAAAAGGAGATGAAGTCCCCGGCCAAGAGGCTTAATTAGTTACCGTGATGATGGCGTCGAGCTCGGCTAATGTCGAGGCACCGCCAACGGCGGGCGTGCAACTGACGGAGGGGCCGCTTGCTGCCGAGGTGACGGCCGGCGTACACCCGAGTGCATTAAGCTCCAATGTCTGTTGTGTCGGCGTCGGAGACACCAATACCGCCGCCGCCGGAGACACCAATGGCGCCGCCTGCGCGTTGTGCGAGTTGTTGGCCATGAAGCTGGGAATCGGGGGCGGCCCCTGTTGGCCACCCGCAATCCACGTCGTCAGCCCATGAATCAAGGTAGGCATAATGCCGGTGAGCGTCGATCCCAGTTGTTGTTGCACTTGCTCTTGGACAATCTCCGGAATCCGCGCCACTGTGCCTTGAGTTCTTGAACCTCGTGCGACTGGCTTTCCGAGCTGTTCTTTTTCTCCTTTCGCCCACCAGCGGTATAGTATGACGACCATTTTGTGGACAAACCTTTGTCGGCCACACGACCAGCTGACGACGGCTTACTGAGCTTATCCTTGTTTTTCATTATGTTCAACGCCATATTTAGAGTGTTGTCCCAAGCATGGGTGCTCTGAGACGACCCCGCTCTACTGCTTTCAGTCTCCTTCGCCAGAACAAGCTCAAGCGCCCTGGTCTTCGGATCCGTGGTAAGCTCCATTGTTATCGGGTCCTCCTTGTACCGGGCCCTGACATAGTTCCTGGTCTGCTTGTCACTGCTGTATTTCTCGAAGCGGGGCGGTAGGCCTTGCTCGGCACGCTCCGCTTCCTCCTTGTCCCATATAGGCTCCGCCATTCTGTAACCGCCGGGACCGAGTTTGTGTTCCCCTAAGTTCAACTCCCGCATTTGTTTCCCCCACTGACTTGATTCGGAGGTTGCACTGCTCTCGCACTTGATCTTGAACTCCTTGTTGTCATCTTCGCTGATCGAAGGATTTTTCGCCTTGATCTTCTCATAGCTATCAGGCGGTCATTTTGTGTTTTACCTTCATCTCCAGAGCCATGAGTGTTACTTTCAGGCGGGTATCCTCGGGCCTGCATCCTTCATACAATGGAGTAACCGCGTCTATTCCAGTTGGTCCAGCTTGGCTTTCTCTCGGGCGGCAGCTCTTGCGTTATCCGTCTGCTTGAGAAGCAGCTCTTGAATATGAGGGTCCTGCACCCAGCCCATCGATGGTCCATCGTAAATGCGCCGCCGCATCTTCATCTTCATGATCATGCCCTTCGCCTCGCTCGGCATCTTCCTCATCATCATGTCCTGCATCTTCTACATGATGACTGTGTACAACATCACCGTCATGATCATGTCCTGGAGATTCTTCGTCTTCTCGCCCGCCCAAGCCGTGGTGGTTGTCTTGCTGCCCTTCCTCATTTCTTGCCCGGCCCCCATGGACGACTTCATAGTCATCTTCATCACCTTGCCACCGATAGCCATCCATGAAACCACGCAAGAGCAGGTGGTCCCGCACCTGCCCGGAATCCGGGTCCGCAATAAGGCTCTTCAGCTTGCATCTTCGACACGGACATCTTATCTCCGTCTCATTCTTTTGAAGCATCTCGGCCTTCGCGGAGCTCAAAAACCTATTCACGATGCCTTCGGTCATCGTGTGGACCATGGTCGCCTGCGGGGTAGAGAAAAACGATATTTTAGAACCAAGAAAAAATTGATATGACTTTCCCTAAAAATAGGACCAAAAAGAATGCATAGTGCCAAAATTCTCACCGAAACGGACATGAATCAACATTCCGGCAAAATATTGGCAACTATCTCATTTCAAATACCGGTACCTACAAACACAAACATATATGCAAGACCACAAACATATGCAACACCACGAACATACATAGATCTAGCTAGGCCACAAAAAGTGCATGTGCACGTTGTTGGAGAGGGAGAACAACATAAAGATAGCTTCCCCCCGTACTTACCTATCAAAAAAGGTAATTTAACCACTCAATTTGGATGAATCTATGGTGCAAATGAGGTGAGGAGGAGGAGGCAGCCGAGACAAGCTTGGAGGAGGAGGTGGAGAGAATGAAGTGGGGAAAGTGAGTGGGTAGGTGGGCTGTCCAAAATATCTTGTTGGTCCCAGGTTACTAATGGCGCACCACCTGCAAATGCGCCATTAGTAACCCTGGTTACTAATGGCGCACCTGCTGCTGGTGCGGCATTAGAAGTTTGCAAAAAAAAATTATATATTCTAATGGCGCACCGTGGCACTGTGCGCCATTACTAGTTTAAACTAGTAATGGCGCACTATGCTACGCTGCGCCATTAGTAGTTTTGCAAAAAAAGAATAAAAAAACAATAGTAGTGGCGCACTGTGTGGCCGATGCGCCATTACTAGTTAGCACTAGTAATGGCGCACCGAGCCATGATGCGCCATTAGTATGTTTGGAAAAGTAAAAAAAATCACTAGTGGCGCACCATGTGCCTGGTGCGTCATTAGTGTCTTCCACACTAATGGCGCACCTGCACATGGTGCGCCACTGCCATATAGGAGTGGCGCACCACATGACAGGTGCGCCATTAGTGTCCATCTCATCTATAGCCCTTTTCCTAGTAGTGGAGATCTAATAGAGATTGTAGATAATATTTTTGGTATTTTTGATATAAAGATGCAAAGTAAAATAAAAAGGAAAAGTAAAAAGTAAAGCAATAATAAAGCGTAGGAAGATTAATATGATGAAAATAGACTCGGGGGCCATAGATTTCACTAGTGGCTTCTCTCAAGAGCATAGGTATTTTACGGTGGGTGAACGAATTACTGTTGAGCAATTGACAGAATTGAGCATAGTTATGAGATTATCTAGGTATGATCATGTATATAGGCATCATGTCCGAGACAAGTAAACCGACTCCTGCCTGCATCTACTACTATTACTCCACTCACCGACCGCTATCCAGCATGCGTCTAGAGTATTAAGTTAATGAAAACAGAGTAACGCCTTAAGCAAGATGACATGATGTAGAGGAATAAATTCATGCAATATGATAAATACCCCATCTTGTTATCCTCGATGGCAACAATACAATATG